>OX336335.1:19392065-19992065 GCA_946902875.1 Nematopogon swammerdamellus | reverse complement strand
TCGCGCCGGCCACGCCGCTCACGTCCGACGATGAGCTTCCGGAGTCCGCTACGGAATCCTTGCGGCGTCGCGTTGGCCCGGAGTAAGCGCCCGCGCACTCCCAGGGTAATGCTTCTGCGCTCTCGTCGTCGGTCTCTCTGCTGTAATAATAAATTCGATATTGACCTCTGCTCTGCACGGATGTAAAGCACTCGCGACAGTTGTATAGTGAGTGATAATATGAGGTCGGTATACCTGTAGGGTATATCGCTGAGGTTGGACTGGGAGTGTGAGTGCGGCGGGTGGGGCGGGTGCGGGTGCGGGTGGGAGTGCGGGTGCGGGGTGTAGGGCGGCGGGGGCTGCGCGGCGCACACGGCCAGCTCGTGCGCGGAGCCCGACAGCGAGCGGTCGGAGCCGCGCCGCCGACCCAGCGCGCCGGAGCCGCCGGCGCCGCCTCCGCCGCTCCGCGTCTCCATGCCGCTGCTACCGGTCGATTTCTTCTTTACGGGGCCCCCGAATCCGAAGAACCTGAATTGTAAATTCAAACAAAGAAAATGAAGACTACCTAATTCTTCTGGATGTAAATTAACTCTACCTACCTAACAAATTGTCAACTAGTTGATGTTCATTATGCGCGTCTATCATCATCATACATACGGTACGACGAGCATGTACATACATAGCTAGTGCTTGGAGCGTGTGAAGTGGGTTTACCGTTTCTTGTGCTGTGTGTTTTTGCCGGCGGCGAGCAGGATGCGGAAGTGCTCGGAGCGCACGAAGCGCGGGTAGCAGTCCTTCTTGAGCAGCAGCGAATAGACGTGGTCGGCGGCGTGGTCGAGCGCGAACCGCGAGCCGCCGCGGAGCGCCTCGCCCACGCGCTCCATCGTCGCGCCGTCTATGTTGATCTCGCACGGCGCGCCGGGCTTCAGGAACTCTCTGCGGCCCACACATATACATACTATAGTATATTCCTCCATTCTAGATTGCTAATCCGCTCGAAAGAGAATGTATATTGCACAAGGGACAAGGGAGTTATCCTTATGAGAGAAAGAAATAGAATGCAAAACTGCCGACGACGCGGCCATACACTGATAGGATACCGGACACCGGTCGATAGAAACACTGCGGCCGCGCCCGCGAGTTTCTTGCTTGTACGGTTTCTTGTATAAGTAGTACGAATTATTGGCGACAGTGGAGTTGGGGGTACTGAACTGAATCAAATAGATTATTATGTGCATATGGTATACATGTATATGATAGAACTTTTTGAATGTTTTTCAAAATTGTATGTTAAGTATCTCACTTCCTCACTCACGGACAGACAAACGGTGAAGTAAATAATGCCTAATAGAAACGTTACTTACTCGTAAATTTCATTAAGTTTTCGTTGAATGTGTCGTTGTGAGCTACGTCTTAAATCCATAACGGCTAACCAAAACCGAATGTTTTCGTGCGAGTATTCTTTCCTTAAGAACGAGGTGAACTCGTGCAGGCCGGTGGGGTCCGACACCAGCTCCTCCATGGACAGCGCCCAGCGCTGCAACCGCTTCTCCGTCGGCACTTCCACCCTGCGACATAACACCAGGTGGCTCTTTAACTGCAGACTAGTCCGCCCGCCTATGTTCTCCCTCTATGTAGGCCACGAGACGGCCAAGGTATACCTAGTCTACTTTTATTCTAAAAACAAAATCGATGTATCTCAGAAATAAGGTTGCCACTTGGCCGGTATTGTCCCGGATAGTTAATACGTCCCGTTTCCAGAAATTGTGTAACTTGTCTCAGATAAAAATTAAAAATACGCGCCAACGGATGAGCTACAAACTCCGATGAACTTTGACGAATCTTGTTCGGAGTTCATAAAGCTACTTGATGGGCACGACGACGGGCGCGGGCGTGCTCTAATACCTACTCCTAGCATCTGCTAGAGAATATTCTAAACAAGTGGAAATAAATTGAGACCTTATATTGTATTAAGTTACCTATGTCTGTAATACAAGAAGGTTAGTTTTATGGAATAAAAAATGGAAAAAAATTTTTTTTTGTAAATTCCGGAATTTTGACGGACCCATCTGGCAACCCTACTCAGAAACTATTCAGATTTGCAACATGCATACGGGGTTTTAAAGGTATTGCTGATACCTCTATCTACTGTCACGCCTTATAAAGAATACGTCGAGTGACTGGTGTCACCGTGTCAATAAGTTGGCAAATGTTACATGGGACTGTTGATCTGCCAGAAGAGTGTGTCGTCGGTGACCCACGGGTTGGAAGGTTGAGGTGGGTTGAGCCAGGGCTCCCACGGCGCGAACGTCTCCGAGTAGGCCAATAGGGCCTCTAGGGCAATTGAGACCTTCACTCTCGTGCGATCCAAACCGGCTCTCAACACCTCTACCTGCAAACGAGACGATGTACATATTATGAAGAGCACGGGGGAAGAACCAGGAATGTCATATTTTTTCCGAAACTGAACTAATAGCGCCATCTTGTAGAGAAATGGGTGGGCCTATTTGATGTAATATTTCGGTTTCGCAAAAATGACATGACTAACGAAACACCTTATATATTATATAAGGTGTTTCGTTAGTCATGTCATTAACTTCGGGAGGGTTACATACACACTCAAATAAACATGTTACGCAAAAAAAATTATATGTTTATAGTATTACTTTTCGAGAAATTTAACAAAACATGTTTGCTACCTAAACATTAACCTGTGTGTAACATTGGTGGTTGACAATGATTGGTTTTTACAGCTACTTATTTGATTTTATTTTTTTGTTAGGAGAAAAAATGCTCCTATAAACATATGTTTTTTTCTTACGTAAAGTGTTTATTTGAGTGTATATGTAACCCTCCCGAAGTTAATGACATGACTAACGAAACACCTTATATATACCTATTATTAATTTTTTATTAATAAAACGGTGCACACAAATTAAACACTTAACGAAATAAGTATCTACACAAACAAATTACAGTACCCGGCAGTATACTCGTATAATGTACATCGAGCTTTAGAAAGAGACACTCCGGTTGTGCGCTTAACTCGCACGTCTCTGTCGCACAGCGACGTGCGAGTACGCGCAACAGAGACGACGCTCTACAACCGGATTGTCTCTTTCTAAAGCTCGATGTACATTATTTACTGCCAGGTACCGGGCACACCGGTACACCAGTGAAGATTCCGTTAAAATATAAATTTTGAAAAAATTTGAGCGATGTTACAAAACAAAACATGAGTATAAATTCATATAACTAAACATATGAATAAAAAAAAATACTAAAACCAAAAAATGTACGAACAGATTACAAACAAAAGTCAAATAGTATCCACTAAATTTTTTTATTAATATGCAAATTTACGAGTACTATACATGTTTTAACTTTACTTCGACTACTATGGAATACATGCACATGAGAAAAGTGTTGATTGTAAGTGTTGCAACACCTTGTATGTGCAGATGAGATGCGTAGGTGATGTGATGAGGCTACCACGCGCTACTACTTATTTTTAATTTTGTATTTTTTGTGGCTCCGAGCCAGCCATAAGGTGTCTAACGACGCCCCTGGAGATTCGGTCGTATGCAGGGGTTGAGAATGCCATGCCGGCCTGACAGGTGCCTATTCATGCCCCTCTTGAAGGACCCGAGACTGTACTTGGGAGGAAATATATGGACAGGGAGAGCGTTCCAGAGTTTACCGGTTCTCTAGAGAAAAGATCCGCAGAACCGGTTGGTACGCATCCGCGGAAAAGCGTCTAGGGATGCAGTCCCTGCCCGGTGTGCGTAGGTGCGGAGGTGGAAAGGCGACGGCAGCGGCGGGATCGCATTAAGAAGCTCCTCCGAGCACTCCCCATGGAATAAGCGATAGAACACAGTTAGGGAGCCGACATCCCTGCTGCGGAGTTGCAGTGATGTCGACATACGAGTATACTTAAAGGGTATTTTACCAAGAGATTTATTTTATTTTATTTATTTATTTATTTGATATTTATGAAATGAAATGAAATGAAATGAGTGTTTATTTGTCGCCAGTTTAACAAGTAACACTATAATATACATATGGCACATCAACAAAATGGCGACAAATTGGGCCCAACTCAGCTTAGGCAATTGGAAACAACGACGTTGTCTATTGCGCCGATTTGCAGTTGGACCCACTTTGCCGAGAAGTACATACATTTTTAGAGATCCAAAAGATATGTTTATTTTATGTTCTAGTCTAGGTCTATTTGTAGATTGAATAGTTAATTGAATCTACGGTTCCTTACATTAGACCTAGATAGAAGAGAATATTGAATGTCATTCCAGATAATTGCAATGTGGGCGGTGGGCGGGCCGCATCGCATGTCTAGATGCCTACAACAGCTACCGGCAACTTGCCCACAGCTACAACCTTCAGCCACAGATTACTAGTTACTTCGTTACTAGTACTCGTTCGTTAATAGTTACTAAAGCCACGGACGGATTCCTATATGTTTACCACAGATAAGAGATTTAATGGCTAGATAGATGGCGATCTAGCATCTGGCCTGACCTTGTCTCTCACTGCCTTATACCCAAAGTTTGTTTTTTTTTTATGGAAACTGACACGGTTGGCTACATCACCTACAGCATCCGTGATGTCGGCCCATAACACCGGGTGAACTTGGTGCCACGTCAGTGCTTCCCTTCGGTCGTGCCGGCTACACTGAACTGGACGGAAAACACAAACTATTTATATAGCCGTTTCGACCGACCTTTCATTCAGTGCGGTGGTACCAACCCGGGCGGGTTAAACCCTACCACCTAGTAATATAAGAAGGGAGTCCATTTCCCTTAGTCGCCTTTTACGACATACACGGGGAGAGATGCAGTGGGGCTATTCTTTTAAAGTACCGGCCCCACACGGTACCGGACGTTTTAGTTTGTTGACGTGCGATCGCCGAGTGGACGAGAAGCACAGCGGCGACAATTTTTTTTTATGGCGACTGACACCGTTTGCTACATCACCTACAACATCCGTGATGTCAGCTCATAACACCGGGTGATCTTGGTGCCACGTCAGTGCTTCCCTTCCGTCGTGCCGGCTACACTGAACTGGACGGAAAACTATTTACATAGCCGTTTCGACCACAGAGCATCAAATACCTACCGCGCGCGCCCCCTACTAGAGACGCCCTAAGCGATAATATTGGAAACCCAAAAACTACACGCAGTGCTGCTAGCGCTTCGTATGTGTGTGTGTGTGCTAGTATCGACACTACACACAAAGAGGAGCAAGTTAGGCACACGCACAAAACAAATGCACACGCACAACACACATATGTAAGTCATAGGCCACGCCCACAGGCTTCAACGGCGTTGCAGGGAAATCGCGCTCAGGGCGCCTCTAGGAGGGGCGCGCGCATTTGATGCTCTGTGGTTTCGACCGACCTTTCATTCAGTGCGGTGGTAACAACCCGGGCGGGTTAAACCCTACCACTTAGTAATATATGAAGGGAGTCATATCCCTTAGTCGCCTTTTACGACATACACGGGGAGAGATGCAGTGGGGCTATTCGTTTAAAGTACCGGCCCTACACGGTACGTGTTCACATACAGAGCGAGCGGTCTTCTCGGATGCTCCATTTCTCTACCACCTGTGCTTTTAAGCATATTTAACACCCGACGCAAAAAGAGGGGTGTTATAAGTTTGACGGCTCCATCGTCTGTCTGGGGCATCGTAGCTCCCAAACCGTAGGACCAAATATGTTTTTTTTTATGTAAACAGCATGGGTGGCTGTGCCGAGTAACCAAAATCACCTCTCCTCGCGAAACTACGCTCAGTTAGGTGCCATGCCAGCAGATTTGCGGACCGTTGCTGATTCCTATATGTTTACCACAGATAAGAGTTTAATGGCTAGATAGATGGCGATGTGTTTTTTTATTAGAAAGCTGGTTTAACCGGGATGGTTCTTACCTATGTTTGTATTCAAATAATCAAAAAATTATGTCTCTTAAAAGCTTGAAATAAAAGTTTAATTACTAATTTAAAAATCCCCGACACCTTAAAAGTCTATAATAATTCCGTTTAGTTACTTAAAGGCGTCGGAGGACTGCTAAGTAAATAAAATATAAAACTGAGAGCGCTCTGCCCGGCTACTTAGCGCTCCCCTGAAGCCTTTAAATAACTATAAACTTAAATGATTTGTGACGTTTTAAGGTGTACTATTTTAAATTTGTAACTTAACTTTTTGGTTCTTTCTATTTAGTGTTGACTACAAAGATAAAACGGCGAAAATAATGTAGGTACCATAGGATATTTTGTGTGACCTTATTTGTCCACTTGAGGTAGTGAAAGTATTGTCAAGAATACAACAGCCAACGCAACGCGCCAGTGGCCTAGGCAGTCCGGGTGCGACTGATCTTGATTGCGAGAACCAACATTTGTGAAGAACGTACAACAGAAAGTGTAGGATGATGAAGATGAATAGCAGAGCGGAGTGAGAGACAGACCTCCTTGGTGAGTTGGTGGAGGGTGCGGCGGCGCGGGCGCGGCTGGCGCGCGCGCGCCGGCACGGGGCAGCACTCGAGCGCGCTGGTGAGGCCGGGCGGGGGCCGCGCCACACGCCAGTACGCTCGCTCCTGGCTGTCGCTCACGATCTTGTCGCCTTTCTTGCGCTCTTTCGCTAACCGCACCTGCGGCACGCCACGACATGTCACACTGCCAATCGGGCAACATTGCACTTGCCTTGAGAATCCCTACATATTATAAGATCCAACGTCTGTACCTACGTGTGTAGGTATATATGTTTGATTATTATAACTTAAGAACGGCTCAACCTATTCGCTTGCAGTTTTTGCCTATGTAATGCGACATATCTCCACCAGGCTATCACGTATATCACACTACACACACACACACACCCTCACACACTGTATTTAAAGGTGTTTTTGTAATTTTCTTCTTCTTTATTTTTATTAATTGTTTAGCGATTTGTTTTCATTATGTAAATGCCTAGGCATATACCGTGTGTTATTTAAAGGCATCTGTAAACCAAAGGAATTCTATTCTAGGCTATTAAGTTTTGAAACTCGTTTTGAAACTGCTGTTTTCAAACTTAATCATGTATTTGTGGCTGTGGAATTCTCTAATAAATAAATATATAAATGAATATAGCCTCACGCCATTATATAAGGTCTTTCAAAATTAGTTCAGAGTACGCTAAGGGGGGGTTCTGTATCGGAAATAGATCACTTTTGAAGAACAGAGAATTTTTTTTTTTACAAAAAAAAATTTTTTAATGTAAAATGTAAAAAAAAAATATTTAGTAATCGTTTCAGTTTCATTCCAGAAACAAAAAAGTCTTCCAACACATAGATCTCTTTCTTTCAGAAATTGTGAAAAACCACAATTTTAGTTTTATTAGTATGGAATAGAAAGAATTTGATTTTTTTTACCAACTTACACGTGTTAGATCATAATGGTGACGAAGACTTTTTTGTTACTGTTATGAAACTGAATCGATAGGCTATAAAAATCAACCACCTATTTTTTTATTTAAATATACATAAAAAAATATTTTTCATAAAAAAAAAGCCCAAGGTCCAAAAAATTTTATATAGTTTTTACTCCCTATATTATGATACAGAACCCCCCCTTAGCGTACTATGAACTAATTTTGAAAGACCTTATATACAGGATGTAATGGCCTGTAAATTAATTTCGCCAACGCAATCCTCGATGTGTTCCCGACTTCCCGAGACAAAAAAGATTTTTTTCTAAAGTGTTTAGTTTTCGCGATATTAATTTTTTAAGTTTATGTTTTCGTCAAGTGTAATTTGACGGCTGGCGCGGGAACGGACGGGGTCGAAAAACTCACACCGCGCCGCACTATGGATCGAGAAACGGCCTCCATAGTATTAGGAGATTTTTTTCGCAAACTTGATTTTTTTTTTAAAACTGTTTTTGTTATATTTAGGGTTACATAAGATAATACGAAATATATAGTTGTAGTGATATCAGTCAAGTAGATATTTTATTAAAAATACTTGAAGTTTTCAGTTGTATGGGACGGAGAATGTTTAGTCGATTTTTTCAAAAGTCTTTCGAGGTGTCGCAGATCTTTTAATACATCATGAAGTAGACCACGAGTGTAATAAGACCACATAAAAACTGTAACCCAATTCGACCCGGTATAAAAAATATCTAAGTCCGAATTTATAAATTTTCGTCTATTTTCTTTATACATTATTTATGGTTTAACTTTACAATTAATTACATTTTCTTATGTTTTGTGATTGCCAAGTGTGTAAGTTATACTAATTGGTACATTATGTAACAACTATACCTACCACTGTGGTCGAAAATACCCTCCAATATTTGTAGCGTTTTAAATTTTTATTTGGTATTCATAATTGATTTGAGGACACATTAAATAAACAAATATGTGAAGACGCGTAGCTTGACAGTACGTATGTATGTTAGGTTCAAATATATAAAGTATATATATATGTCTTTTATATTTTAAAATTTGCAATGTATGGGACGGAGAACATTATATTTATTTTGCCGGACTACAAAGATGTGTCAAACTCTTATTAGCAAGGTTGTGTAGCACAACATAAAAATAAACACACTCAGTAAACAAAATGTTAGAAAGGTGCAGCCTTCCAAGTATCAACAGGTCAAAGTATAGCATTTTTTACCTTTTTTCTTTAACAGTAATTTTTGGTTACATTATGATTGTACAATTATTAAGCAGGTATGCAAATATGTGAGGCATATAATTCTATATCATATATGTACAGACCATTCCGATTAACAATGTAAAAAATAGCAATATTTTTATTTAATAAAACTGAAAACATTATAGTACATTATTCGAAACTGTTAAGAACTAACAAAGTCTTAACAGTAACGTGATGTTGAACGTGACGAAAAAGAGGCTGTACAAAAAAAAATCGTGAACAGTTGCACTTTCTCAAGATGTTAAAAAATTTTCTATTCAAAATTATTCACCAAAATAAATACAAGGTTGAATAAAAACAGAACAAATTAATAAACCGAACTTATAAATAAAAGATTCACCAAAATTAATTTTATAAAAAAATTGTTTTATATAAAATTCGAGCCGGTATAGAAAATATGTAAGTCTGAATTTGTAGATTTTTGTTTTCTTTCCTTTAAATATTATTTACAATCTTAGAATAGAACATACATACAAGGCTTTGCAGCTCATTCATTATGAAGACGCATTAGATACTAATTATCATTCGGTAAGACGAAAACATTCCCACATCCCTGTTTGTGAAACCCCAATATATTTGTAAAAACCGGTAATTAGTGTCCTTTGGTCGCGAATTTCAGTTTATTATCTGTTCAACGCGCGTAAGTGACGGATCTCTCCTTTCGACACGAGTTATCGCTGTTTTCAAATACTTTCCTTCCTGCATTTTTGTATGCTGCAAAAACACGTGCTTCCACTTCCGTGACCTTGACACTTTCTTTCGGACGGTAACACTCGACCTTTTTTTTGGAGCTGATAGTATAAGGGATACAGTTCAACTCCTGCTTCAATTGCTGTTGCCCGTAGTTGGCAGTATTGCGATTTGGAGAGTTGCTGGGAACTGAAGAGGCTGAGGGCTTTCTCCGGCGAGTATTGTGTTTTTTTTTTAACTTGAATGTATTCCTTTATTCTACCAACCTCATCTGAATTTTCCAGAAGAAACTTAAGCACCTCAGCAACATCATGTCTTTCCGTATTAATACCTTTACTCACCGCAGCGAATGCGAGCTCGTCGAAGTCATTTTCCGTACACAGATGTGCGGTTCTGCGCCTTTTTTGCTGGTAGTGAAGTTCGTGGAATTGTTTTCTAGGACTGAACTCTGGTTTAGGAGATGTTGAAGCTTCTGAATGCTGTTTCGCTGGTGATTGCGGCACGAATGGTTCCGCTTCCTCATGTCTTGGTTCTTGAGGTATGTTTTGAACATATTCGGGCCACTTTGTGTCACTTTATGACGTCAACCATATTTCAAATTTGCTTTGAAGAAACTAAACGAATAATTTGTACTTTTCCACTTTCTATACATATTAGACAAGTAGGTTTTACAAAAACACTTGAATTGATCACGGTTTTCATCAGATATATGAACGGAAAACTTGTAAAATAGTATGTTTGGGTCGGAGAGACCTTGCTCGTTTTTTATGAAAACAAAAAGTTTCAGATTTGATTTAAACTCTTTCATTTTGTAAAATGTTAGAGTTCGATCCGAAAATGTACCTAGTTTTCAAGTAATAATGCAGGAAGGAAAGTATTTGAAAACAGCGATAACTCGTTTCGAAAGGAGAGGTCCGTCCCTTACGCGCGTTGAACAAATACTGAACTGAAATTCGCGACCAAAGGACACCACCTGATGTACTAAACTGGTTTTTACCAATATAGTGGGGTTTCACAAACAGGGATGTGGGAATGTTTTCGTCTTACCGAATGGTAATTAGTATCTAATGCGTCGTCATAATGAATGAGCTGCAAAGCCTTGTATTTATGTTATATTCTAAAACTGTAAATTATATTTAAAGGAAAGAAAACAAAAATCTACAAATTCGGACTTACATATTTTCTATACCGGCTCAAATTTTATATAAAACAATTTTTTTATAAAATTAATTTTGGTGAATAATTTTGAATAGAAATTTTTTTAACATCTTGAGAAAGTGCGTTCACAATTTTTTTTTTGTACAGCCTCTTTTCCGTCACGTTCAACATCACGTTACTGTTAAGACTTTGTTAGTTCTTAACAGTTTCGAATAATGTACTATAATGTTTTCAGTTTTATTAAATAAAAATATTGCTATTTTTTTACACTGTTAATCGGAATGGCCTGTACATATATGATATAGAATTATATGCCTCACATATTTGCATACCTGCTTAATAATTGTACAATCATAATGTAACCAAAAATTACTGTTAAAGAAAAAAGGTAAAAAATGCTATACTTTGACCTGTCGATACTCGGAAGGCTGCACCTTTCTAAATTTTTTTTTACTGATTGTGTTTATTTTTGTGTTGTGCTACACAACCTTGCTAATAAGAGTTTGACACATCTTTGTAGTCCGGCAAAATAAATATAATGTTCTCCGTCCCATACATTGCAAATTTTAAAATATAAAAAACATATATATATACTTTATATATTTGAACCTAACATACATACGTACTGTCAAGCTACGCGTCTTCACATATTTGTTTATTTAATATGTCCTCAAATCAATTATGAATAACGAATAAACATTTAAAACGCTACAAATATTGGAGGGTATTTTCGACCACAGTGGTAGGTATAGTTGTTACATAATGTACCAATTAGTATAACTTACACACTTGGCAATCACAAAACATAAGAAAATGTAATTAATTGTAAAGTTAAACCATAAATAATGTATAAAGAAAATAGACGAAAATTTATAAATTCGGACTTAGATATTTTCTATACCGGGTCGAATTGGGTTACAGTTTTTATGTGGTCTTATTACACTCGTGGTCTACTTCATGATGTATTAAAAGATCTGCGACACCTCGAAAGACTTTTGAAAAAATCGACTAAACATTCTCCGTCCCATACAACTGAAAACTTCAAGTATTTTTAATAAAATATCTACTTGACTGATATCACTACAACTATATATTTCGTATTATCTTATGTAACCCTAAATATAACAAAAACAGTTTTTCAAAAAAAATCAAGTTTGCGAAAAAAATCTCCTAATACTATGGAGGCCGTTTCTCGATCCATAGTGCGCCGCCCCTGCGCATCTCCTCTCGCGCACTCATCCCTACTCCCTCACTCACGCGCTTTTCATTCCCTCGTTCGTGCGGAACATTAGATCATTTTTACACTAAATAAATCATATGTTTCTATAAAAACTAACTTTTTATTTAAAGGGAATTCATAAATAAGTTATTCGATTTTTTTGTTACTATTGATCTCAATAATAATTTCATAAATTTAATGTGGTGGCCGTTACAACATCCTGTATATAAGTGAGGTCGGAAGTTAACGTAGTCGGAAGAAAATCTACCAATTCCTTTACCGTGAGCGGAGCCGCGTTCACAGCTGATGGGATTATAAGTCGCCTATTGGATTACTTAGATTCGATTGTATTTGCGAAGAAATACGAAGCGTGTAAATACTCGTAAATAAATATTAGAATGTGACGGGTGTGCCTATGTCTGTTTCGCGTGGTGTGACACGTGGGTATGGCGAAATTAATGATACTGGAAGATATCCTCTTAGGTTTTATGTATTAAATAATAATGTGGGCGGTGCTGACCTGCTCCTCGGCCTGCATGGAGATGAAGTCCCACTTGGCGGCGAGGTTCTTCTTGAGGTTGGCGAGCGCCTCCAGCTCGTACTCCTCGAGGCCGTGCCGCTGCTTGTTGCGCAGCGTGCGCTTCACCAGGTAGATGGCGTACTCGAGGTTGTCGGTGGAGCCGAGCGCGGCCGCGGACGCGACGCACGCGCCGGCGCCGCCGCCCGCGCCGCCCGCGCCGCCCGCCGCGCCCCCGCCGCCGCCCACCACCGCCCGCGGCGCCGCCCACGGCCAGTAATAGGGACTCTGCACTCCACCACAACGCACACTAACCTTATACCTCTCTACCTTTCTGCCTCTCTACCTCTTTACCTTTCTGCCTCTCTACCTCTTACGTTCACCCAAACACTATTTGTGAGCGCTTTTGCACCAATAAGTTTTTAAAGTCTAGAATCTAGATACTCCACCGAGTGACATAAGACTGCTAGCTAGAGCTGGGTCATGCCATCATGCCGAGCATGGGCGCAATCTCCTTGGTCGTGCGTGACTTAACCTGACATATAGTATAATATGATTAAGGTTTCAAGAAAAATCGATGCTACTGTGAGATAGGGCGAAATGAAACGCACGACCCAATTTCAAAACATCTAGTGCCATTCAGATTTGGAACAGAAGAATCGTCCTTGGTCCGAAGAATATAGATACGAATAAACAATAATACTCACTTGAAATCTATAGAGAGAAGAATCGTCCTTCAAGGTAAGATTTTTAGAATCGTTGACAGGAAAAAAATAACCGTATTGACAGAGTTGGTTTGCTAAGTTGATTGCTTCCACTGAAAATGAAAATAACATAATTATTATGAAATTCTGATCATCGCATCAAATTCGGCCTCAGGAGGTTATACCCTCATGGTTATGCGGATAAGACATAGTATGTTCTATTGATTCATATTGATTCATAATGTGTTTTTATTATTTTTTTTCTGTAGGTGCGTACAATTTAGCACTTGTTCGCTGCGCCCTATTACAATTAGTGCCCTTAAATCTAATGGGTGAGCTGGAAGAGATTGCCATAGGGCAATAACCTCACCCATTGGATGAAGGAAAGAAAAATAAAGTATGTACTCACCTATAAAAGTTATATAATTAGCTATGTTTTTCTTCAAAATTGTTATTTATTTGTTATTGTTTCTTTAGTTTAGTATCTAGTTTTATTTTTACTCTGTGTTTTGTTATATTGCTTTTGTCTTTTTTTCATCCAATAAACGGTTATATTATTATTATATTATGTATAAAAGATAATATTAGTGCCTAGGTTGCCTAGCTTTGTATATCTTGACCCCTCTTACGTCTGAACTTCTTTTGTATGAAGCGAACCTAACCTCAAAATGTATGGAGAACTCAAATAATTTTTTCTAATTTTGCTACCGTTCTTTTTTTTTTTGGAATCTACTTAGTTTTCGATACAGATTAACCCCTTAGATATCCGCCATGCATGGTAACAAAATAACCCAGTAGAACAAAGAAAAGATATTATGTAGAGAAAAAAATTTTAAATCATATTTTTATTGCTTTTTTCCTTGCTGAATGTTTTATGTTATCCACTATATGAGGCGCAGTAGATAAAACTTTCTCTGTAATTTTTCTTTGATCTGTATATAATTTTGTATACGTAGTTAGGTTTTTAATTGAAACATTTAAACACGCGATAGGCAAGACATTTATGTAGGTGTTGGCCTTTTGCGTTTTTGGTCATATGCGTCAACCCGTCATAATCTATTAGCCTAAGTATGACGAGGGTAAAAATTTCTACATATGTAGTCAATATAGACATATTTTAATGTCATAGATGTTTGAATGCATTGAATTCTAAATTTTATGATTTAACCTTTGAGGAAATATTACGCTAGTATCAAAGAGTTTGTATTACGTCGCTGCGCTCAGCGACGTAATACAAACTCTTTGGCTAGTATATACGCTAGTACATAATATATCTTTGGATTTAACACAGACACACACTCACCATTATCATCCATACTGAAACGTTCCATTAGCCATTCTACAAGATCGTAACCTGAAATTTGAAATTGTGTGATTAATAATTCAGTAGATAACAATAATTAAGTATATACTCTACGTAACTAACTCACTCATTAATTTGACCATATCTATTCAAAATTTTATTATAAGTAGGTATAATTTTTTTTGCACGAATCACAACATAAAACAAAACAAAAAGCGAGCCGAAATAGACATACTTGTGTGTTCCTTTCGCACATACTGATAAAGTTTTACTACCCGGGTTGTTGAAAATTTGTATGATTTTGATTATGCAACATCTTTATGATAAACTGTAGGAATTTGCGATTTACTCCGTATCCATTGTGACTCGCCATTTTGTATGTAGATTGTTAAATTATTGTAGTATTGATTTCTTGTATACCGTACCTGGAATTAATTAATGTAAGTAAAGCATGATCACCCTCTTACAAAGGAAAGCGTTTCTATTTACCCGAATACTTTCTTTCGGCTCGTACTACTTGTATCAGTAATTCTTTCCAGTTACGTAGAGTAGTTATTATACATTTCCTTGGTGCTGAGTCCTGACCTAAGCTGACCCTGCTAAGGTGCGGGCTATACTAAGCTTGGCCGTGTTTGGGGTAAACAAACACATAATACATCTGCATCAAAACTTAACTACATTCAGTACATCATACTACAACAGAGTACACTCGAGATTAGAATTCAATAATATTGCTACGAACTTCGTAGAACTTCGGGCGTTCTACAAGATCGTAACAGAGAGTAGTTATTCTCGAAATTGTTACTTCGTAAAAAGGAGGAGAGAGTGTTATTAATATTGCTACGAATTTGGTAGAACTTCGGGCTTACTACGAGATCGTAGCAGAGAGTAGGTATACTCGAAACTTTAACTTCGTAGAACGGAGGAGAGTGTATTATTAATATTGCTACAAGTTCGTAGAACTTCGGGCGTGCTATAAGATCGTAGCACATACCTAGAACACTCGAGCTCGTAACTTCGTAGAATGGAGAGTGTGTTATTAATATTGCTACGAATTTGGTAGAACTTCGGGTGTACTACGAGTTCGTAGCAGAGAGTAGGTATATGTACTCGAAACTTTAACTTCGTAGAACGGAGGAGAGTGTATTATTAATATTGCTACGAAGTTCGTAGAACTTCGGGCGTGCTATAAGATCGTAGCACATACCTAGAACACTCGAGCTCGTAACTTCGTAGAATGGAGAGTGTGTTATTAATATTGCTACGAATTTGGTAGAACTTCGGGTGTACTACGAGATCGTAGCAGAGAGTAGGTATACTCGAAACTTTAACTTCGTAGAACGGAGGAGAGTGTATTATTAATATTGCTACGAAGTTCGTACAACTTCGGGCGTGCTATAAGATCGTAGCACATACCTAGAACACTCGAGCTCGTAACTTCGTAGAATGGAGAGTGTGTTATTAATATTGCTACGAATTTGGTAGAACTTCGGGTGTACTACGAGATCGTAGCAGAGAGTAGGTATACTCGAAACTTTAACTTCGTAGAACGGAGGAGAGTGTATTATTAATATTGCTACGAAGTTCGTAGAACTTCGGGCGTGCTATAAGATCGTAGCACATACCTAGAACACTCGAGCTCGTAACTTCGTAGAACGGAGGAGAGTGTGTTAATAATATTACTACGGACTTCGTAGAACTTCGGGCGTGCTACAAGATCGTAGCAGAAAATACACTCGAGATTGTAACTTCGTAGAACGGAGTAGAGTGTGTTAAATATTGCTACGAACTTGGTAGAACTTCGGGCGTACTACGAGATCGTAGCAGAGAGTACACTCGAGCTCATAACTTCGTAGAATGGAGGGCGTGTTAATAATGTTGCTACGAACGTGGTAGAACTTGGGCGTACTACAAAATTGTAGCACAGATTACTTACTTCGTAGAACGGAGGAGGGCGTGTTAATAATATCGCTACGAACTTCGTAGAACTTCGGGCGTGCTACGATATCGTAGTAGGGCATTTTAATATTGTTCTTTTGGTATAAATAAAAGGGAGACGTCGCTTGTGTGCTAAATACTTTTATAATTTTAGAACCTGTTTATTTAAAGAAAGGGATTGAAAATGGCGGCGCTCCTATTTGCCTCTTGCTCACACAGTATTGCCGTCTTTATTCGCACGTATAGACAGCAAAAACAATTTTATTTCAGTAAAAAAAAATTTTCTTGGCCTAAGGTTATGGGCGTTTTAGGGTTCCATAGCCGAATGGCAAAAACGGAACCTTTATAATATTATTTCGTCCTGACCGTCCGTCCGTACATCACAGCCATATTACTCGGAGATTATTGACACTACATAGATGAAACTTTGAAGGAAGCTGTGTTCTATGAACCTCTATACAATGGTGATTAACCTCCATAAATAATTTAATTCGACTGTCCTTATTACAACAAAAAAAGAATTGTAGAAATCGGATAAGGTTTAGGGGGCTAGAAAACATAAATGCCGAAAGACGATTTTGTATGGACCAAGTTAACTTCCGTCTCGTATTAAGGACTACAGTACAACTTTTAAAGCTTCTAACTTAATAATCCAGCATTAAACATAAAAGCTTTAGAAAACTACAAAAAGAACACTTTACAGATAAAAGAAATGTAAATCTTGGAATAATTGTTCCAAGACAAAAATTTGCAAATAAAAAAATATAAGTAAAATGCAAAAAAAAAAAATATTGCATGCCGACTGTACGTACAGCCTGTAAAACGCCGCCATTTTCAATCCCTTTCTTTAAATAACCAGGTTATACTTAATTTCGATTATATAGGTTTACGTAGTAAGTAGTTGTATTTATTTAAAGTATGTACCAGAAAATATAAATAATGCACTTACCCATGAAAGCTGATGGAATGAAAGTGAGGAAAAGTTTCTGGCTCCGCACTGGTACTCCCGACTCTGGTTCTTGCATTTCCTTTATCAACGTCTCCATCTGAAATTACATAACGTTCCCAATTAATTTATTTTATCTTAATCTAGTTTGAAGCTGTAAAATCACTAATCTCTAAGTAAAATTGAGTTTACAGAAGCGCAGGGAGTTGATTAAATTTTAATTTTACCAGATTGTGGTAAAGTAAATTTCAGAGCTTTTTTATTTTAACTGAATACCTAGATATACTTAAACCGTAAACCTAAAACATATTAAGACTACCATGATCACATTATTTTTCTCAACGAGATATCAAATAAGTTCCTTTTCCTTCGCCCTACAGCGTCACAGGTCACAAGGCGAGGGCTTACGTCTTGCGTTTTTTTTCTCTTCGCGCCACTTAACGCTTGCGAAGGCCCTCACATTGTATAGCTTGAAGAAGTCTTTAGAAATTGCAGATTAAGTCAAGTGAGAGGTAAAAGATGTCAAGTGAGGGGCGGTGGAGGCTCTGGAGGGCGGAGAGGCGAGGTGCGGAGAGTAAGATCGGTGTCAAGAGGCAGTTTCGCGCCGCGCCACGCGCGTCAATCCGTCGAGGACGCGTGCTTATCCCGCGGTCGTTGGCGATGGCGACGACGACGACGGAGGCCGCGCGACGTAAGCGACCGCATCTCCGCTATGCCGTCGTCAGCACCATCACTCCATCTCTTGAGGGCAGTTTCGGCAATGTTTGTACTGATTAGCAATGCAGTTATCGTAAATGTACATTGCTATGTATGTAATGTATATGTACGTATAATTTTTTAAAACAACAGCTTTACTCACGGTTCTTCCGAGCTATCTGGCTCGACGTTTCGGCGGACGGAGATATGACAGTTCTCTGCCAACCGTCGCACCAGGCAGAGCGCTCATGAGGATGGGCCATACGCTTGGCCCGAAACGTCGAGCCACATAGCTTGGAAGAACCGTGAGTAAAGCTGTTGTGTTTTGAAAAATAAGGTCTAACAACCACGGTAATTTAAAAACCCATATATGTACGTAATATAATTAATATCAGTATTAGGTAGGGGTGGCAGTGTTTGCATTGTCACACCCTAAACACCCCGTAGTCCGCAAGTTCGTAGGCCCCAGTGCTTGATATTCGAGTATTGACTAGCTATGCCCGCCGCTCCGCTCGCGTTAAAAGATCATCCGGAAATATGTCAAATTGTATCCGTTAAAACCGCACCTAAGTTCTAGATAAGGCACGACTCTCGAGTTAGAGACGAACATATGTACAGACAGACGGCAAAGGTTACGTTTTATATAATATGTAGTGATTTGGATACTGTATGAAATAAAATGTGTTTATTTATCTTATCTTCCATGATTAGATTAAAATGATTGAATTAATATAAGACAAATGGGTGTCTGTCTCAGTTTATTATTGATGCGACAGCGGGCGAGCCTTTTGCCGCAGCACTGATTTTCAGACATCAGTATCCACAATTATTGTCTAATGTTTGAAATACCTAATTTATCAGTATAATAAAATCGAAAAACCAATTTCGCTGAATTTCGAGCTAAAAGAAAGCGAATCCATTGTCAATGCCAGTATTGCCATTTAGGAAAAAAATTAACTAAGTAGGTATATGAAAAAGTCGTGACATTTCTTTGGTTGGTTTCGAGATTTAAGGTCGATTTACACTTAGTAAGTTTATTAGCGAGTTCAGTTAATGCTGTACATAGACCAATAGCCCGACTATCGGTACTAACAGTACAACAAATAAAACATAAAACGACAAAACACCTCACAACATCGATAGGGCTAGAAACAATTCTGTCTGGCTGCATCATAAATATATCTACTTCTTATAAGTAAAGTATAAGTATTTTTCTAAATTATGGCTACTCTTATGATTCGCTAAAGACGGATTGTTAATAGAAAGAAAAATATTATTTATTGTCATTATACCTATATACAAAAAAAATTACATAAAGATTTTATGAAAGATGTATTTTTTTTTATTTTACATACACGAAGTATGTGTGACTTTTGGCACACAATTCACACAGATATACACGCGGATGATTCGTGGCGGACCACTCTCGTATGTGAAATTAATGGTGTTATACATAAAACAATTCGGCGCGAAATGAAGGGAAGCACTGACATAGCACCTAGTTCACCCGGTGTTATGGGCTGACATCACGGATGTTGTAGGTGATGTAGCCAACCGTGTCAGTTTCCATAAAAATAAAAAAAATTACGTACACGTACTCGTACGGCACCCACCCATCCATAAGCAACCCCCTTGTTTGGGTTGGTACCACCATAATGGAGGAAATATGGCCGCAACCTCGGCCTCCTCTAGCCAGCGATCCAATGGCATGTCTCTGGTATGGCACCTTCTCGGCGGCTATATTGGCTGGTCGCAGCTCGTGCGCTGGCCTCTCTCATATATCTATACATTTAAATAAAAACTATTCACACGGGCACTATCTCACCCGCGCACACTTAGCCTCGCTCGGTAATAGCATAGTAAAACAAGATGGTAATAGGTCGGTAACTCTATTTCGAGTTCCGGAAGCTATGAGCTTTTAATTGCCCAATTAGATCGTAGTAGCAGAGTTAGAACAAAGAAATATTATGCCCTAGGTGTTCGAAACTCAGAATCAACCAGTTTCCGTTGGGGAAAGTGGTTTTGAACTTTTCGTCGTTGTAGAAATTGCGTGTTAATTATAAATGTAAATGGTTACTATTAGATAGTGTAATATGATTACGTGTACAAGTTAAAGCATAAATACAAAATATACTTATTTATTTATAGCAATTGCATCTGTGATTAACAAATTAAGTAATTTGAAATTAACTAGATTTACATATGTGGGTGAGTCAATTACTGAATGCAATTGGTTTATTGAAACACTAGCTGTTGCCCGCGGCTTCGCTCGCGTGAAATTCGTATTCCAAAGAAGAATGTAAGTAACTAAGGGCGAGGCCGAAGGCCGAGCTGCGTTCAGGTAATCGATAAACCTTCTCAAAGAAAGTAACTAACTAAGGGCGAGGCCGAAGGCCGAGCTGCTTTCAGGTAAACGTTAAACCTTTCTCAAATAAAGGAAGTAAGTAAGGGCGAGGCCGAAGGCCGAGCTGCGTTCAGGAAGACGATAAACCTTCTGGAAGAAAGGAAGGAACTAAGTGCGAGGCCGAAGGCCGAGCTGCGTTCAGGTAAACCAAAAACACTCTTCCGCCTTCGGGCCTCGCCCTTAAAGACTTCCTTTCTTCGATAGAATATAATATCGTTTACTCAATCTATTTATTTCATAAAAATAAAAAAGTAATATTAATAACTAAAGAATTAAAACCTAACTAACCAACATTAAAATAACTATCAAAACGGGCATTTTCAAATGTTCTTAGAGCACTTGCGGTATTACCCCTCTGGATGGCAAGGCTTACCCTTTGAATGAAGTACATAAGCCCTTGATGGCGGGACACCAGTTGCGTCAACCAGCAGAGGCCCAAGCCTCTTTTGGCTTCACTGCTCCACGGACCGAGGGTTTCCACCGCAAACGCAACAAATTCGAAATCTTGAATTATATTTCTATATTTGTTGCGTTTGAGGCTCTCCGCCCCAGCCTCGGCCGCGCCAGACGCTCTTGAAGATGTCCTAACGTGACTTGGAGCCAATGTGAGAACACAAGTGGCGTCCCACACCATAGAACTACCCTTAGTCCATGGCACTAAGGTGATAGCATCGGGCCTCTTGCTGTCCAGCCGGGAATAACCGCGAGGTTCTAGGATGCACGGTATATTTGCCGTCAGAAGCGTGGACTTTATAATAAAATTTAAATTAAATTAACTCAATCTTAATATTAATTAACTGTATTCGAGGTGGTTTAGCTTCTTCTTGAACGCAGCTCGGCCTTCGGCCTTGCCCTTAGTTACTTGCTTTCTTTGAGATGGTTTATCATTTGCCAGAACGTAGCTCGGCCTTCGGCCTCGCCTTAGTTACTCACTTTCTTCAAAAATGTTTACCTTCTTCCTGAACGCAGCTCGGCCTACGGCCACGCCCTTAGTTACTTGCTTTCTTCGAGATGGTTTATGGTCTTCCCGAATAGAGCACGGCCTTCGGCCTCGCCCTTAGTTACTTACTTTCTTCAAGATGGTTTAGCTTCTTCCTGAACGCAGCTCGGCCTTCGGCCTCGCCCTTAGTTACTTGCTTTCTTCGAGGTGGTTTTTCAATTATCAGAACGTAGCTCGGCCTTCGGCCTCGCCTTAGTTACTTACTTTCTTCAAGATGGTTCAGCTTCTTCCTGAACGCAGCTCGGCCTTCGGTCTCGCCCTTAGTTACTTGCTTTCTTCGAGATGGTTTTTCAATTATCCGAACGTAGCTCGGCCTTCGGGCTCGCCTTAGTTACTTACTTTCTTCAAGATGGTTTAGCTTCTTCCTGAACGCAGCTCGGCCTGCGGCCTCGCCCATAGTTACTTACTTTCTTCGAGAAGGTTTATGGTCTTCCAGAATAGAGCTCGGCCTTCGGCCTCGCCCTTAGTTACTTACTTTCTTCAAGAATGTTTTTCTTCTTCCTGAACTCAGCTCCGCCTTCCGCCTCGCCCTTAGTTACTTTCATCGAGAAAGAATATCGTTTACGTGAGCGCAGATCCGCCTTCGGCCCCCCTTTAGTTACTTACTTTCTTTTTTTGAAATACGAATTTCACGCGAGCGAAGCCGCGGGCAACAGATATATAAATTTTATTGCAACAATGACAGCGACATAACTTCGACAATCAATTATTTTTTTTTATTTATCAAATTATTTGTCACCGGCCAGCTCACGTCGAGATGACAGTTCTCCGTTGTCAACATGACATTTGTGTTTTACCTTTACTTTGGATTATGTGATTTTTATAATATTTTTTGATTATGTTAATCCGGGATTGTTATGTCACTATAAAAAGTTTCGTAAAATTCCGTTCAGTGGTTTTTGCGAGATGCGCGTACAAATAGACATTTTTGCATTTACGATTTTATTATATGTATGGAAAGAATAAATATGTATAGACTATTGTGTTCAAGTTATAAAAAAGAAGAACTGTCATTTTCGTTGTATCTACTTATTTTTTTTCGAATGAATATTTTATTGAAATTGTATTTGCTGCCAGTTCTCAAGATATAATTATGTACTTTGGACTACGTGATTTTAAACGCGCAATAATGTTTATAATTTTTTTTATTTTTGATATTTTTTTTACGTATTATCCTAACCCGGCATATAAACTGCCACTATACAAAGTTTCGTCTAATTACGTTCAGTGGTTTTTGCGTGATGCGCGTACAGAGAAACAAACAAACAAACGAACATTTTAAAAACTGTTCTAACATGTTCAGTATCTCATTTTAAGCCACCCTGGTTAGTTATTTTCCGAATACATTCAATGTACAGACTTTCTTACCTTTACGATTTTAATAAATGTATAGATTATTTTCAAAATATCGAGGCAGGTTAGGTACATCACGAAGGACCAAAATGTGTATACGATAAAGCCTGTATATGTATGTAGATATAGAGATGCTCGTACATTATTTCTCGTTTCAAAATATTGGGGCGTAAAAAATATATATTTATTTATGTATTACAGTTTAACCATTACAGCCAAAGCCAAATCGGCATTGGGCGCCGCGCCGCGCCGCCACCCAGCCTTCAGCGCGGTCGAGCACTCGTCGTTGGAATTCGAATGTAGGCGAGGAAAAGGCTAAGACGGTGACGTCACAGGCTCCTCTCGAACGTCGCCCTCCCTGCGGGCGCCGCAGCCGACCGCGCCGCCCGCTCTCCGCCCCGCGCGGCATGAGGATCCTCGGAATGACTTGCAGCCGAGATCGATAGAATCGGCGGAGCTGCGCGGGGCGGAGGCGGAGGCGGCGCGGGGCGGGCGGCGGCGGCGCGCGAGCGAAGCGCGAGGCGCCGCTCCGCCGCCTCCGCCGGGCGCTAAGGCGTCGCGATCTGAACGCCAGAAAGTGTGAAGGCTCGTTGACAAATAATTTACTATTGGCATCTGTGACCCGATACAGCGCTACGTCGTCGTCGTCGCCGCCGCCCCGTCCCGGCGCCCGCTACGGTAAAGTTCTGGCCGCCTTTGTTACGCTCTCCATCGACGAGCTGGATAGTTCGGAGAGCAGCAGCAGCGGTTCAATCTCATACTTTTCTTGCAATTATGATATTACACCCATACTCAAAGTGTGCTCCGCGGAGCCCTAGGGCTCCGCGGAGCCTCTGTGGGGGCTCCGCGAGAATACGAGAAAAAAAAAATCAAAACTACTGCACCTCTCTTCTCTGGCTCGATTCAGCTCTGCTGCGCCGACGAACTCAACTCTCTTCTGTCAAACCTGATATCCACCAATTGATGAAAAATAAGAAACAGTTTCATACCTCCCATTAGGTATTTAATTATTGTTTTTCTTTTTTATTATAATATCAACAGTTTACGTTGTAATATGATTATTAATAAAGAATACACAAAAACTAAATTTTGTTTATTTTAGGGCTCCGTCAAATATTTCGCTATCCAGAAGGGTTCCGTCACCAAAAAAGTTTGAGAACCGCTGAATGATAATCCGAAACGTATTTATTTGGCGAAGGCACTTTCGTTGTAGGTAAAGAGAGAGAGGTTCGTAATACAGTACGTGAGAGCTGACAGTGCACTCGCCGACCGTGGATGTAGTACAGCATCTCTAGTCTAGAGAGTGGGAGGCGGCGCGGCACATTTGGGCGACAAACCACATTTCACATCAGTACGACTTTCTTCGTAGTCTGAATGAATATTTTTTTAAATTTTTAAGTTATGAAAACATCGCATTCTCCTATGCGTGGCCGACATGCTATTCGCAGTCCCCGTAAATATCCGAATGCCTGTAGGCGCCGTCGGACTACACTAGGGTTGCCAACCGTACATAATAAAGACAACTTCACAATAAAGTATCTTACGTTACGTTTTGGTCTTCGCAATTTAAACTCCAACTCCTCTCCATCCAAGCTACTTTCCAGGGCAGCCAAGTCCCCGACGATGGCAGTTGGACGTCCTGGGTATGGAGGTGTCCAGGGACGTTGGATTCCGATCGTTCATAGAGTCCAAGGCGAAACTAGCGTCTCGAAAATTAGGGATATCTTACCGATGTCGGCGATTTTTCACGCCGGTCCAACTGCTTATATAAAGCACAAGTAAGATCGGTGATGGAATATTGCAGTCATCTTTGGGAGGTTTCCCCTGATCATTCATCCTTTCAGCCTTGGATTCTATTCAGCGACGAGCCATTCGCCTTATTGGTGACTCTGTACTCACAAAGGACCTTCAACCTCTAAAGCACAGACGTATCGTTGGGTCATTGAGCCTGTTCTATCGGCACTATGTACTATGACCGCTGCTCTGACGAACTTGCTCCCTTATCCCTCCTCCTCCTGTTCGCCTTCGCCAAACCCGCCATACTCTCGCGGAACGCCCCTTTGTAGTCGACAGAAAAATTCTCTAAATCCTCGTCTAAATCTTTCTTGTGCCTGCAAAGGTGTGGAACGGGATATATCTTTCCCCACTCCTACAATCCACGGATCTTCAAATCGCGGGTTAATAGCCTTTCCCCAGCAACATTTGTCCACCTCCTCGCACAGGCAGAGCCACCCATTCCGGAAGCAATAATATTTAAAAAAAGTTTTAATAGCACGCAAAAATACTTTATTTCAACTTTACGTTCAAACAAAGAAATGAAACGTAAAGTGATAGCACCTCAGTAATTGAATGCAGTGAATCATCTAAGTGCATAATATAGTGTATTCAACAATACCTCCATGTAGGTATCACTGCTGAAATGAGCAAAGAGCACTAAAATATATAATATGTTTCAAAATTTAATTAAATAATGCTTTTTGTTTGAGACTGTACTTTTTATTTACCATACCTGAAATCAGAAATACGTCAGTTCTTCTAAAAAAAGTTGGCAACCCTAGACTACACTCTGCGTCAGTCTGCTGGCGTGTGCCATATGTCGTGCTTCCCATAAAAATAAACCCATATTACTGGGTTTAAATACTTGTTTAGTTAGGGCAATAGCAAAATATTTTCTAATACGTTAAGATTTATTATAGAAAATTCAATGTACGACACCAAAGTCAGGCAGTCAGCGTGTATGCGTCCTCTGCTGGGCATACACCTCTCCAATTTTCATCCAGACGTGGTACGACGACATCAAGTTCGTCGGCGGAAAGCAGTGGTTCCGTACCGCTGAAGGCCGGAGGAAGGCCGCTGACTGGAGGAAAATTTGAGAGGCTATGCCCAGCAGTGGCACTAGGAAGGGCTTTTCCTTTCGCAATGTCCTCTTCCGGCATGAAGTCAATTCCATTGTCATATCGCTGCCTAAGCGGAAAGGGTTCCGTGTCCATTACCTTCTTATTCTTGTACCTAAGTACTTACCTACGCAAAGTGAGTTTTGAGGAAACATTTCTTTAACTTTATTTCCCGAAAACTACGATATATTCATGAATTAGCTTTTGCCCGCGGCTTCGCTAGCGTGAAATTCGTATTTAAAAAGATGAGAGTAAGTAAGCCCGCTACCGCACCTTTATTTCGGCGCGTGGAACAATTCGGTTTAAATGAGAGCCACATCTTAGGGTAATCGGAACTGAATTTATTTAATAGCCAGTTCTGTGTTTCATCGAATTCGGATGATCGGTTTAAGAGTTATGGAGGAACAGATATACATACAGAAAAGATTTCTAAAAATAGTCAATTTAGTTTTAGTACATATCATACATAGAGTCTACAAACCCAATATCTCATAAAAAAACAAAGTAACTTACTCCACTTACATAATAATTTATTAGTATGATATGATATACATCAGTGTTGCCCATACTTTTTTCTTTGAAGATCTACCTACAAAACATTAAAGGTTGTGAGATCGACACTTTGTACCAAAGGTATTCGTTCTTAAATAATTTGTAGTAATTTTTGTTTGAATTGAAAACTATGTTACATCTTTGTTATTATTGCGGTCCTTGAGGAAGGCGACACCACCCGGAAAATGTTAAGTCACATCAAATATTATGAATTCTTCCATGTTTCTACGAGTAACTTCTTGCTCTACATATTTTCAGCGATCGACCTAAAAGCCCTTTGCGATCGACCGGTCGATCGCGATCGACCGTTTGGGCACCACTGATACACATGCGGCTGCGGCGCGCACCCGCCGCTCTCCGCCTCCACCGTACGGACGGGCAATTGCGGTGGCGGCGCGGCGGAGAGCGGAGGGTGCTCGCCGCATTCTTTCGAAGTGAACGGTTAAGAAAACCGCGCTATAGCAGGTGCGTGTTTTTTTCAGTCCACGGAAGTGTAGACCCTAACATTGTACCTTATCCTTTTAGAAAAATAATGTTCCTAACAGAAACGAGAAGGAAACAAAGTAAGAATACTTTTTTAGGTAAAATAAAAAGAAAAAGTAATCGTCTCCACTCCACTGTCCTATTTTATTCAATGCGGTGGTGGCGGTGCAGATTGGGGTGGGGTTAACAAACGGCTTAATCCTATCACTTAGAAGGTTGTAAAATCGTGATCTTCAAAAACAAAATACAAAGGTCATAAAAGGTTGTCGTCGTTTACAAAACATTGGCGCAGTTCAGTTAAGCTTCGTTCACACGTAGTGAATTTTGTTCGCGGCGATCTACAGAGTGGATATAAAAATACAGGCAGCAGCGAAGGGCATAAATCAGTATCGGAAACTAATTCTATTCGCTAGAAACTGGCGAAATTGGGGAAATAATTTCTATAGTGTACTTCCCGTTGACCTAGCTAGAGTAATGAAATTTGGCAAGAAGCAAGGTCTCACAGCACAAATAAAGAAAAAAAAAAAAAATAAGAAAAATTGTCAATTTGTAGTTATGTCATATAAAAAATATATTTTTGTATATTTCAACTACACGAATGCCTGACAGTCAAACCATTGGTGTATTTATTTAGGCGTTGCGTTATTTTCCAAAACTACAAAACACAAAAATAAGTGCATACATAATACAAACAAATACATTGTGTGATGGATGGCACGGAACTCTCCGTGCGCGAGTCCAACTCGCAATTGGCGGCTTTTTTTAAAATATCGACACTGGTTCGAAACCCTTCGTTGTTGCCGGTATTCACCCGGTTTACGTACGGATGTTGCTGCCATCTAAAGCAGCATCCACACGTTGGCCAAGTAAGGCAAACATATTAGCTCTAGCTCATTCTAACTAAACAATTAAAGAGAGATGAAACTAAAACGTTTGCCTTGCTTAGCCAACGTGTGGATCCGGCTTAACAGTATGACCACAGAATAGATATTAGGTATGAATCGTGATAATTAGGCGAAGAGGCCTAACCAAAGTAACTATTAAGTAATCTGTGGCCTAACGCCACACGACTACTCGCGCGAGCCCTCCATCGCTGTGAGTAGTGCGCGAGTAAAGAGTACAAATTAATATGCTCAATTCTAAATACGGCAAATTAACTCGCGGCAAGGTGATCTTCGTCGCGGCGGCGGGGCGGCGGCGGCGGAACTTGTCATATGCAGCGAACACATTCGCGTCGTGTGGTTGAGGCTTTAAGGTAGCCAATGCAAGCGGTGGCGGGATGTCGGTTCCCACGCTATTATCGCGCGCGGTGCGGTGCTTCACCCCGCCCGTTTGTATGTAGCCATCCGTCGTTAGGGTTCCGTATCAAAAATCGTACAAAATCGTCTGGTGTGCCTATATCGAATAGTTAAATTCCATTTATAGAATAGTGTCTTACAGGATTCGATTGACGTGAAAGTAGTTTTTCTTTGCACGATTCAAATTAATATGGAAAACAAATTCCTGTGTGCAAAAAAACCGACCAAGCTTCCTTTAATCTTTATGGGACTCTTATAAGCTTCATTTTTTTTAGAATTAAGTACCCATAAGTTTCGGAGATAAGGGGGGCGGGGTATACTTTTTCCAACACCTTTATTGTAGAAAAATGTGTTAAAAACCAATACAGATAAATTTTAAAAAATATCTTTGAAATTCTTGATGAAGCCGCTCTTCAACGATATGCCGCTAATTAATTAATAATAAAAAAAATTTAAATGTTTACTTCATACATGACTGCTAAAATATTATATGTTTGCTTCAAAATACGACCTTCATACATATAATACCGAATTGCAATTTTCTAGAACTTACAGATTGAGTTACTTTCTTACCATATTGGTACGAGACCTTAAAACGAAATCCTAATTTATTTTTAACCGCAGTGTTTGTGTATTGGCTTGGCTACCGCTTGCGAACGTCCAGCACTACATACACGGCGGCGGCGGGGCGGGGCGGGGCGGCGCGGCGCGGCGGCGCGCCCGCCCCGCCCAGTTCGTGTGGAGTGTGGAGTGTGGAGCGTGGATGGAGCTCGGTGTGGAGGGACCCAATCGATAAGGCTCGGGTGAACGGCTCACGCTCACTAAATCAAAGCGGGGGCCAGCGCTAGAGTTCTTCCATTATTTATCGCACGTTAACCTATTTACGTGTGCGATAGAGGCGAAAACGTTTAGTGGTTAAGTTCCCCAGACAATAATTAAAAGTTGTAATTGCGGTTAAAATAGTTAATTTATTGTTTACTATATTGAAAACTGTATTCATCGAGCCTATTGCGGCAACATATATTTAATATCTAGGTAGGTCTGTAGAATGAAATATGTCACATTTATCTACATGTATACCTACACGCTGAACTCATAAATTCTTCTCTTCCACTACGGCGAGGCCAAAAGGAAGGGTTTAATTGTTTAGCCGTAGTCGGGTAATAATAATAAAAAAAACGGTTTTAAAAAACAT
This sequence comes from Nematopogon swammerdamellus, assembly GCA_946902875.1. Classification (NCBI taxonomy): domain Eukaryota; kingdom Metazoa; phylum Arthropoda; class Insecta; order Lepidoptera; family Adelidae; genus Nematopogon; species Nematopogon swammerdamellus. The sequence goes on along the minus strand of OX336335.1, from coordinate 19,963,025 downwards.
TGCGCCGACTTCAAAAACAACTAGAACTTAAAAGTGTTATATAATATTTTGATTCATATTCGGACCCACAGATCATAGAAGTATTTCTGTGTTCGGTCGGACCATTGAGTTGAAGGCGGTACAAAAGCACAAAAGGGGTCCATCTATCAATTTTCATGGTGTGTGTGTGTCAATAATGGTCACAGTTCGATTAATAGTTTCGGAGAAATGCGTGGACAAACATACATACATACATACACTTATGAAATTTGGAACACCTGTTTAGAAGCCCACATAGACTATTGTAGTATAATATACTAATAATATACGAATATTGTGCAATTCCAACGATAGTAGATACATACGTGTCGAATTGATAACCTCCTTTTTTAAAGAAGTCGGTTAATAACCTCCTTTTTTTGAATAAGAAGTCGGTTAAAAAGGAGAGTGTAACGGACCTTGTCGAAGGCGAGCGGCCGATGTCGGGGCACGTCAGCGAGTTCCATGTTGCGGGCGTGTTGGTGGTGGAGGGCGCGGGCGGCGGCGGCGGCGGCGGGGCGGGGGCGGGGAGGCGGCGGCGCGGGCGGCTCCCCCGCTAGCCGAGCTCCATGGGCGACTGCCGTGGTGGCCGCATGCCGCCTGCGCCCGCGCTCCCCTCCCGACACCTGCCACATAAAAACATCCGTTTATCGAGAGTAAAGCAGTTTTATCCTATTTGTACCTCCAAGTATATAAATTTTTTTGCCATCTGTACACTCTCGTAAATTTCCATTCGTGATTCGGACCTTAAAAGTAAGCAGAATGGGCAAAAATTTCCAACCATCACACATGTGTAACAATATAAATTTTAAATCTAATATTACCGTCTCTAAAACAAATAATTACCAGTTTTACACTATATAATCATCATGTATGAACACAGCTTTCTACATCGATAAGTCAAAGAATTTAGGCCCCGTAGGCTCCTACGAGAGGACACCCACCCCACCAGACGTAAAGCTGCCGTAGCAAGACAAACCGACTCTTGTGTGCGCGTATAGGGATCTTCTATTGCGAGATTGGAGAGAGCTCTTAAAGCTTAATTAACTTTCAGTTTTCCTTAAATTTCTAGAAAATGAATTGAACAAAATACTCGATTCACCTTACTTCGACAAGAAGCTCGGGAAGCTTCTAGTCGATGTAACTGGTGTCCCGCAATCAAAGGCTTACTTCATCCAACGAGTTAGCCTTGCCATCCAGCGGGGAAATGCCGCAAGTGTGCTAGGTACTTTTACCTTAGATTCATTTGATAATTATTTTAATATTGTTTAGTTATCTTTGTTTGTGTTGTAATTCGATATTGTAATAAATTAATTCATAAGAAAGAATATGAAATACTCGATAAATAATTAAATATATTGACATATCTTTTCAATGATTGCAAAAAATATTACAGTTCTCACTCAAAATTCGGAGATCTTTACTCCCCTTCTCTTACTCTCCTGTCATTCAGTTGATTGTGTTGCACAACGGTACCACCGATTAAGGTAAATATAATATGTAAGTTTACTATATACATATATATGCTTATTAAAATATCTATGTAGTATTCGTACGTAGTTTATCATACATATTTCTTTAATCTAACACATTGTCACAAACTATTCTTGTTCGCCTGCATGTACTTCTCCCACATCCCAAAGGTTAGTTAGAATAGAATGCCTCGCGGCATTAAGCTCGCCTGTTGTACCTAATTTTGATAAATTGGTGTTCAATAAAGAATATATACATACATACATACATTTTATTTGCCAATTTAATATGGTATGGGTGGCAAAAAGGGCATGGCTCAAGAGTGTGCCCGGCCGGTGCGCGGGTAGCACTGGTAATTATATAGGTGTCGTGGGTAACAATTTTACATACCCAATAACTTTTAAAATTACACAATACTTCTTACTGTTTGTTGAGTTTCGCATTTTCCTTTTACTTTGCTGAATCTTGGAGCGCGGTTCAAAAAAGTTTCAAAACCGCCGGAATGGAAAGACGCGTAAATGTTTGCGTAGTGGAAATGTTTCAGATCGATGGCCTCAGGTGTGCTTCGAGGTGGAAAGCTGTATTCCGTGGAGACACGTGCGTATCTACCGTCCTACCTACATGCCTGCACATACATTATTATTGCTACATTATATGTATGCAAAGTTCAAAAGGATAGAGCTGTTATTTACATTGCATACAATTTACTTCGTCATCAACAATCTATAAGTGGACGCACAATTAGCATCGGGCGGCTCGCAACGCAACCAACATGCTTGTTGATATACAGGGTGTTAAAACGGCGAGTACATTAATTTCACCAGCGCAATCCTCGTGTTTTTCCTAGACAAAAAAGTAAATAAAGTTATTCTCTAAAGTGTCTAGTTTTTGAGATATGAATTTTTGAAATGTATGTTTTCGCCTAGTGTAATTTAACTCGTTGTTGCCGCTCCGCACCCTCCACCTGCTGACCTCCAGTCCTCCACTCACAAAACTAACCCCCGCCCCTCCCGCCAACACCGCCGTCCGAGACGCTCACGTCTCACCCGCTCTTTCCCCCTCCGCGCCGCCCTGTTGTCATTAGATCATTTTTACACTAAAATAATCAATTAGTTTGTATGAAAACTGTAACTTTTTATTTAAAGGGAATTCAGAAAAAAGTTATTGACTTTTTTGTTACTCTTGATCCCAATATTCATTTCCTAAATTTAATGTACTCGCCGTTTTTACACCCTGTAGATAGACACGCGAGTCCAGGAGTTTGGCTAGTAGGTACATCAGCTGCGCTAGCCTGCCTAGTCCCGTGATGTTAGCCCATTCAGTTCCTGTCCAAACTAGGTGCTATGTCAATATGTCCCTTTGATCCTTTGTTTCGGCGCTTTCTATCCTTTCAAATAAGTTTCAAATGATATGGTATTCGTACATGAGTATTATAATATGCACAGCAATGAATGGAGACCACGTTGCGATGAACAGAACAGATTATCTCCTTCATCATGTCACGACTGACGTCATGGCTCGCCCGCCGGTCGCCACAACATGTGTGAACCACAATCCGTCTTGAAAGAGAGCGTAGCAGACTGCCTGTCTGTTAGTTTTGTTTAGATTCATTTCAAACTTCTGACTCAAAGAAAAAAGAATACAGCGATACATGAGCAATTAGTTGTTCTGTGGTCTGAAAGATTTACTACATCTCAACCGTTCTAGAAGGCTGATAACTTTTTTTATAAACTACCATAGAGACAGCCTAGAACACCACTCCTCGCGAAACCACGCTCAGAGAGGCGCCAAAACGTCGCAAGCAGTATTCGACCGACTACTGCGACGACTTGACATTCGTGTTTTTAGGCTTCGTCCTCAAGGTGGAAGAAAACGGAACGCAATGGCGCGGCGGCGCCGCGACACGTGCCTCCGTCTGTCTGTATGTTCAAATATACAAATTGAAATATAAGTTACCCACACATCGTTGGAACCGCGTTGGCGTAGCTTCTAGCAATTTGTAATTTTTGCATACCCTGTGGAGTTTCTAGCCTGTTCATCTTCGTGGGTGTAATCGAACCGAATTGTGACAAGTTCGAGTGCAGTCTTACTTTCATAAAGATGCTCAATAAACAATACAATTCTGGTCAAATTTTACAAAAAAAAAATACATTGTATGTCTCAGTCAGTTAGTCAGACAGTTTTTGTAAGGTTTTTGTGCGTGAACTTCTCGACATAGCCTCTCTATTTTTTCTCCAATCCGCGAAGGCTGTCAATTTTGTAAGCAATCCGTACGTATTTTTGGTGGTATGTAACTGCGGCAGTACGAATACGATTTTATGTAATGGCTGACAGTTCTAGCTCGTGCGTGTGGTGGATTAGCACAGTCCACAGCACAGACGGAGCCTGGAAGAAGATGAAAGGGAAATTTCCTTCCTTCAGACTGCACATAGAATAGCATAGAAATTCTTTATGCCTAGACAATTAACTATTTAAGAAAAGAAACACACAGTGTGTATGTTGCACTGTTTATCTATACATATAATAAAATCGTAGAGGTAAGAAAGTCTGTACATTGAATGTATTCGGAAAAAAACTAACCAGGGTGGCTTAAAATGAGATACTGAACATTTTAGAACAGTTTTTAAAATTTTTGTTTGTTTGTTTGTTTGTTTGTTTGTTTGTTTGTTTGTTTGTTTGTCTGTACGCGCATCACGCAAAAACCACTGAACGGAATTAGACGAAACTTTGTATAGTGGCAGTTTATATGCCGGGTTAACATAATACGTAAAAAAAAATAAGAAAAATAAAAAAAAATTAACAATTATAAACATTATTGCGCGTTTAAAATCACGTAGTCCAAAGTACATAATTATATCTTGAGAACTGGCAGCAAATACAATTTCAATAAAATATTCATTCGAAATTTAAAAATAAGTAGATACAACGAAAATGACAGTACTTCTTTTTTATAACTTGAACACAATAGTCTATACATATCTATTCTTTCCATACATATCATAAAATCGTAAATGCAAAAATGTCTATTTGTACGCGCATCTCGCAAAAACCACTGAACGGAATTTGACGAAACTTTTTATAGTGACAGTGTATATCCCGGATGAACATAATAATTAAAAAATATAATAAAAATCACGTAATCCAAAGTAAAGGTAAAAAACAATTTTAAATGTCATGTTGACAACGGAGAACTGTATCTCGACGTGAGCTGGCCGGTGACAAATTGTTTGTTAAATAAAAATAATAATTGAAAGTCGAAGTTATTTCGCTGTCATTGGTGCAATAAAATTTATATATCTGTTGCCCGCGGCTTCGCTCGCGTGAAATTCGTATTTTAAAAAAAGAAAGTAAGTAACTAAAGGCGGGCCCGTAGGCGGATCTGCGCTCACGTAAACGATATTCTTTCTCGATGAAAGTAACTAGAAGAAGAAAAACATTCTTGAAGAAAATTCTGGAAGACCATAAACCTTCTCGAAGAAAGTAAGTAACTATGGGCGAGGCCGCAGGCCGAGCTGCGTTCAGGAAGAAGCTAAACCATCTTGAAGAAAGTAAGTAACTAAGGGCGAGGCCGAAGGCCGAGCTGCGTTCAGGAAGAAGATAAACCATCTTGAAGAAAGTAAGTAACTAGGGCGAGGCCGGAGGCCGAGCTACGTTCTGACAAATGATAAACCATCTCGAAGAAAGCAAGTAACTAAGGGCGATGCCGAAGGCCGAGCTGCGTTCAGGAAGAAGCTAAACCATCTCGAATAAAGTTAATTAATATTAAGATTGAGTTAATTTAATTTAAATTTTATTATAAAGTCCACGCTTCTAACGGCAAATATACCGTGCATCCTAGAACCTCGCGGTTATTCCCGGCTGGATGGCAAGAGGCCCGATGCTATCACCTTAGTGCCATGGACTAAGGGTAGTTCTTTGATGTGGGACGCCACTTTTGTTCTCACATTGGCTCCAAGTCACGTTAGGACATCTTCAAGAGCGGCTGGCGCGGCCGAGGCTGGGGCGGAGAGCCTCAAACGCAGCAAATATAGAAATATAATTCAAGATTTCGAATTTGTTGCGTTTGCGGTTGAAACCCTCGGTCCGTGGAGCAGTGAAGCCAAAAGAGGCTTGAGCTGGTTGACGCAACTGGTGTCCCGCCATCAAGGGCTTATGTACTTCATTCAAAGGGTAAACCTTGCCATCCAGCGGGGTAATGCCGCAAGTGCTCTAAGAACATTTGAAAATGTCCGTTTTGATAGTTATTTTAATGTTTGTTAGATAGGTTAATTCTTTAGTTATTAATATTACTTTTTTATTTTTATGAAATAAATAGATTGAGTAAACGATATTATATTCTATCGAAGAAAGGAAGTCTTTAAGGGCGAGGCCCGAAGGCGGAAGAGGGTTTTTGGTTTTCCTTTCTTCCAGAAGGTTTATCGTCTTCCTGAACGCAGCTCGACCTTCGGCCTCGCCCTTACTTACTTCCTTTATTTGAGAAAGGTTTATCGTTTACCTGAAAGCAGCTCGGCCTTCGGCCTCGCCCTTAGTTACTTACATTCTTCTTTGAAATACGAATTTCACGCGAGCGGAGCCGCGGGCTCAGCTAGTAAGAACATAAAAATAGCGTACAAAGGTGGACTATCACAAGTAGCGATTTTTTTCCGAAAGCGCACACTACCTTGTTTGTATAATAGATAGAGACAGACACAGACCATGAAGCGTTTTTGGACCACGACATGGTCGGGTCAGCTACATCATCTGTGATGTCGGTCCATCAAACCTTTGTGAACCAAGTGCCATGTCAGTGCTTCCATTTGGTCGTGCTGGCTACATTTAACTGGAAAGAAAGGACGAAACAGTTTCGACCGACCTTCGTTCAGTGGCGCGCAGTGGTATCAATCCGGGCGGGTTGAAACAAATTGTCGTAGGTACTCTCTCTCTATCTATAAATTGTATCTTGTTAACGTTGATGCCGCGCTATACAAACTGATACCCCAATCCCGGAATCCCGGGGCATGTCCATATTAACAGACTGTGCGTGGGCTTCGAAAAGTTCTTGTAAACCTATTTATCTTACTTTTATATGTTCAGCTCAATATACAGGTTGTTGTAACGGCCAATCATTAGTCGGCTTGCACTCCGTTTGCACATACTATACAAAGGCACATAAGTGAATGGAATGGGTACATACAATGATGTCTATAGTGACTCTACTGACATAGAGGAGGGATAGAGACACGTAGGTAGTCGTATTTGGAAATTTGTCTTTGTACATTTTCCTTACACCTTTCAGCAGTTGATGCTTTTTACAGTCCCGTATTCCATACGGAAGCCTATTCCTAAACCTACGCCGTCTGTCTGTCTGTCTGTCTGTCTGTCTGTTCGTCCGTCTGTCCGTCCGTCCGTCCGTCCGTCCTACCTTTAAATGGTTGTATCCTTTGAACCGTAATAGGTAGCCAGTTGAAATTTTCACAGAATATGTGTTATTTATTATGGCGGATAAATATAAATAATAAAAATATATAGAAAAAAGTAAACAATTAAGGGAGTTCCCTATACAATAAACGCGCTAAGAATCGATTAGTACATATACACGCTACTAAATAATAGATGGCGCCACAGGTAGCATTGCAGAGAGACAAAATATAGGCGGATATGGTTTTTTGACAGGTATGGTATAGATAGCGTATAGCGGATCTACGGAACCCTCCATGTAACGCACGGAGGATTATAAAACTCGCACTTGACCAATTTTTTCTATTCTTATTATCAGCTGCGCGCACTCGCTATGCATGCAAGAACAAAATGGCAACGGGACCCTCTGTGTGTGATTATTTTAACTCGCGTAGGTACAGTCGCAGTCTGTGGAGGGAGTGTAGCGAATTAGTATTTAATTAAACGCGTCATGCACTCACACCGGCGACAGATTGCAGTCGCGGCGCGGCGGGTGCGACGACGAACGACGCACTCTACATTCACTCTACAGACTGCAACTTTTTTGTGGTTCTGATGCAATGATATGTTTTCTGATGTCATCGGAACGTGGTACATGAGAGGTTAGGTTAGTGCAGGCATAGTTGAGGCAGAGTATCGTCACAGAGGGTAAGAGTATCGTCGTCGCCGCGCTCCGCCACACAGTGCGTGCGGTGCCGCTAAACTGCTACAACAACCGATAAATATTTACGTTGGCATGCACACGCGAGTGCGCAGCGGCGGAGCGGCGGCGCGCGGCGTAGGTGGGGCGGGGGCGGGGAAGCGTACACGGCACCGCGAGTGCACCGCAAATAGCATCAACAAGCACTTGCTTTTATTTTCATTTTCAACTTGTATGCAATTCAGAAAAAGCGGGTCATGTTCTACGACGGTATGGCATTGAATACACACTCGGCGGACGTCCAACTCTATGCGTGTTATGTAAGTACATCCGGTGAGTGTGTTCTCTAACTTCCTATAACCTGGGAATCTTCAAAAGCGTGTTAATAAATTAGACAACGACTTTTCGTCCGCCTTGTAGCTGGCATGGCGCCTCTCTGAGTGTGATTTCGCGAGGAGTGTTGTTTATTGGCTGTGTATGATATTCTTTTGAAATTTTGGGTACAGCCACCCGTGCCGGTTGCCTCTCGGATTAATTAAATTATCTCAATTTGTCGGACTGGAAGGCGGGAACAAGATTATTATTATTGATAATAGAGAAAGTCAAGTCAAGACTAAAGTCATTAGTCTATGTGTGAACAAGTGCAAATCTTGTTCACACACAGAGGGTTCCACTTTCATAACCATTTCCTTCTTGCACGCTTAGCGAGTCATCCCTCCCTCATGCCGCCATCGTAACTGAGTTTGGCAACCAGTTGCGATAGAGGAATAAGTGATCTTTGTACGATACTGGTTTCGATCAAAGAATTATATGCGAGCGAGCAAGAGTGACAGAGTTAGAAAGATAAATATACAATTTCGTCTTTGAGCTCCTTTTTAAGACTTCCTCGACAAGTTGATGCTCGTTCTCAGGTACTTATTTTTAACGGTGGCGGTATTACCTCACTCGCCAGCCAGCATGCCGAGTGAATGTGCTCATCCAGAGAACTCATTCAACTTCGCTTCGCACCAGATGACAGACACTGCAATACTGCCCTCAATAATGGGGCGCCCGAACGCGGAAAGTAATTAAGTTCGAAATTCAAAATTCACTGAACCCTATAATTGAAATATTTCGCACGCGCTTTCAATCGAGAAAACTACTTTTTGGCTTCGAAATTCCGCGCTTTTTCTCATGATACGTAGTTACGAGCAGTATTACCGCCGTAGTATTACTGTGGACAGGTCGAGTGAGAACGCGACGACAGACACAGCGCAGCATCACCACTATATCTCCCGATAAAACGGAGATAACGTGGAGCTCGGCGGCTGAAATTTGCTGGAAAAATCATTCTTTTTTAGTTTTCGCCTGGCTTAAATCCCTCAGATAAGAGATAGCTTGCGCTTAATACGTACACAAACACGCGTTATCTGCCTAGTGAAATAGGGCAGGCTTAACTCAGTTGCAAGAAGAGTGAGCCATCGTGAGTTCGTACTTACTCCTATACAAGCTCTCAATTTACATCACCGTCGTCTTGGTTATCATGTCATGATGAGCACCTACCGTGTCCGAATTTCGCACATTACGCGAGCTTCAGTTAAGATGATGAGTATTTTCATATTTATAGTTATGTGTTCTTTAGTTCGTCGGTCGTCCACACAGGATAATGCACAAATCATACACAAACAACATAAAATCCAAATATAGCGGAAACTACATATTGTAACTAATTACATATCGGACAACATGAAGACACTATTTTCTTTAAAAATTAAAATTTTATAAAATTAACATTTGCTAGTATTTTTTTTGGTTGGTTTTTTGTCAGCCTCGGTAGCTCAGTGGTTCGGTCAGTCGACTCTTATTATTAAGCAACCCTGAGCGCGGTCAGTACTTGGATGGGTGACTTGTAGGTCCCTTCCCTTCTTAACTTAATAGGTGGCAGGGTTTATCCCGGCTGGATTGGTACCACCGCATTGAATGAAACGTTCGTCGAAATGGCTATGTAAATAGTTCGTATTTTCCGTCCAGTTCAGTGTAGTCAACATGAGATGAAGGGAAGCACTGACATGGCACCTAGTTCACCCGGTGTCATGGGCTGACATCATGAATGTTGTAAGTGATGTAGCCAACCGTGTCCGTGTCCATAAAAAATAAATTAATACTAGCTACAAACCATAAATATAAATAAAAGACATTTTGAAATGAAAAAATACATTACTCACAGATAAAGTCAAGGAGCTTTGAACAGACCAGTCTCGCGGGCGAGCGGTGTGGCCCGATCGTTGTTCTGTAAGGTGTTTCGTTATTCATGTCGTTTCTTTCAGGGGGTTGTCCTGTATCCTAAACTGAGTAACTTTTGTTCTACAGCTTTTGGAAATTGGAAAAAAAAATCACTTTCTCCATACATTTAAGGGCAGACCTAACCTCCAAATGTATGGGGAAAGTGATTTTTTTTTTCCAATTTCCAAAAGCTATAGTACAAAAGTTACTCAGGTTAGGATACAGAACAACCCCCTGAAAGAAACGACATGAATAACGAAACACCTTATATAGGTCAGCTTGGTAGTTATGTATGGACGGATACTAGACTAGGGTCAGCCAAATAAGTAGGTAGCTAGGTACACGTAAATGCAAAATAAAATTATATTACCTATGTGCACTATTAAGTGCACATAGGTACGCTGGATGTGATACCTTCCTACTTAATAGCTGCGGTGGTGGTGGTGGTACTACGCGATCCCATTCCACGCCTGACTATACGCACTCAACATGTGTTGGCACCAGCGGAACACCAGCGATGCAGTAGCTGCGCTGCAGCACATTAGCTGAGCTGGTTTTTCCTTCTTGTTCTATGTTCTAACATGTTTTATATCTTGTTGAGGAAATATACGATGTTCTATTATAATAACATGACCATTGGTTAAGTCAAGCAGAGGCTCTAAATGGTGTCCGTTACAGATAGGCATTCGTGGGCAGTAATAGTACATATAACTACCTTCGAATATCTACATGCATAGGTATTCCATTTTATGTTTCTATAATGGTTTTTCGTGAATCAGTACTAATCACCAGTGAATCACCTACTTACATAATTTTAATGGAACATTTTCAATTTCCTTGGACTTTTGATGGGTGGCTGTTGAGACTGGCTATGGTCCGGATTCCACGTAAAACGGTAGGTAGGTAGGTAGGTACCTTATCTTACCTTACTAGGTGGTAAGGTTTAACCCGTCCAAATTGGTACCTCCCCACTGAATGTTAGGTCGGTCGAAACGGCTATGTAAATACTTCTTAGTGTTTTTCGACCCATTTGATTATATCTCCGCAAATAACTCCGAATTAGGGTTCAGTATTCAGTTTCACTCACTAACATAAAGTGTTCACTTGGTGTAGTCACTGTGTTACTTGAAGCGATACTTGTAGGTACGTAGGTACCACCTACCTACACTACACCGTGCAGCGAACACTCTGCTATCCACGGTTAAGTATTCTGTGTCCACGGGTCCAATTCTACTTTAACAGTCTATAGGCATTTTTACTATAGCTACATTACTAGCATTGCTACTATGCATAGTTACCTACCTACTCGTCAATTATTTATTAGCATTCATTTGCACTAGGTACCGTAAAAATGAACCGTCTTCGGTAAGCTTGCCAATAACAGATTCAATGGTTCCGTTAGTCCTTTGGAAATTAAACTTTTCGTACCACGTCCACAAATATTATACCTATACTCACACGTACAGATTACTTCAACACTAAACTGTGCTCGCATATGTACCGATATATAAATCCTCTACATTGCTGCTGCGCTGCGCTGGGTCGGAGTGGGACTAATGCGAACGGGCAAGATTTCTGGTGGCAAAGAACTCAACACACTACAACCTCTCCGCAACAATGGCGAGGCAGAAACTAAATGGAGTGTGGAGTCGGCGGCGGCGCGGCGGCGGAGGAGGCGGCGACGCGCTGCGGTGTGGCGTGGCCGGCGGGCCCGCGGCGCGGTGTCGGCGGAGAAGACGACGAGTCGCTACTGCGTAACCTGCCGGCCGCTGCGCACGGAGAGAAGCTTCTTACCAGACAAGTTAGCGCGAGCTTCACTCGAAGACACAAGAAGTGAACAGAAGTGTGCGGAACGGGAAGGGCTCGGCGCGCGAAGCGGACTCAGCGCGATCGTCGCGGCGGCGCGGCGGCCATGTCGGCTGCGGCGGCGCGGTGTGGCGGCGGCGACGACGGCGACTCGCGCACTGCTGTGCCGCCGGCCCGGAATGGCGGTCGGGCTGGAGCCCCGCGCGGCCGCGCATGCGCGCTTCGCACGCCCGCCGCTCCGCATCTGCCTCCTCCGCCTCCGCGCGCTCCTCCCGCGCGATCATCAAATTGATCAGTAGATCCGACGACTGAAACGAAAACTCTGGCAGGTCGCGGAGTCTCCGAGGCCACGCGGCACGCCGAGAACAGCGCGGACGGCGCGGCGCCGGAGGCGCGCCGGCCGCGGCGGCGGAGACCCGACACAATCAATACTGGAGCGCAGTCACATTCATTCCCAGGATATTAATTGCTGCAATTTGCATGATCAGTGCCCGACGATTGTCGAGCGCTGCCAGGAGCGACCGAGACGTCCAACCGACCTACAAATGGATGCATCCAATACAGCTATAAATCATAAAGGCTGAAAACAAAGGAAGGAATCATGTGGTCTGGTGTAGAGAGAAATTTATGATGTGGTGAATATCTGGCAGAATTCATCACCCAAAGAATTGACGCATACAAGATTATCAGCCGCATACATAGTCAGTAAAAAAAATCAGTTATGTATTATGTTATGTATGATATATGTTCAATTTATTCGATATGTCTTCGCGAATTTGGTAAACTTGGGTCGATAATTCCCGGCCCCTCGAGCTTATTATGTCTGGTGGTACTTCCGACACAATATGGCTAAACCGGCCGGGCCCGAACATTATTCCAGTATCTTTACCGTGTGGAAAACAATTAAAATTTCACCGCTCACACTCCGCCGCGGCGGCGCGGCGGAGGCGCGGAGCCGAGTTCTCGTGTTATTGATGTTCGTGTTTCTACCGAACCTCTCGTTTTATTATTAAAGTCGGTTTGGACGAATAACGAAGCGAAGCCTTCTATCTAAAGTCTAAACTTGTTTTATTGCAATTTCGGGCTCGGTTTTATCCGATTGCGTGATACCTACGCAACGCACTCCTTGGATTTATATCGACAAACTATGTATTTGATATTCCATGTGTGGAAAACTCCATATTAACCTCGGAAACATGCAATTTACAATCCTTCCTATAACTACCGTTTTCGAGTGAATGTGGTAGTTTTTATTTTTAATTGATAAAGAATTATTATATAATATAATATATATAATATATTATATAATATATATAATTATTTGAACCGGCTCGTGCTGTGTTATTCACTCACCACATCACTTAAGTGAGACTCATTTAATTGCATACATGCAAACGCGATGCCTCCGCGCCGCCGCCGCGCCGCCCGCCCTCGGTCCCGCCCGCCGCCTAACGACTTTCACCGCGCACTTCCACGTTGACACGGTTCTAACTGGTTCCTAAGTTGGCGTCCAGCATTGTATAGAGTAGGTAGATGGTATAGCATGGTTTCGGTGACTGTGGGCCGGAATCAATGAAACACGTGTTAAATTATTGACTGACGCGAGCTGCAGCGCAGCGTACATTTAAGGCTCAATTCATACTGGGACGGCAGCGGCCGGCAGCGGCCGGCGCGGCAGGCTCGCGTAGTCGCGCGCGGGCGCCCGGCAACTCGGGCGCGGCCGCTGGCGGCGCCGCCGCCGCTCGTCCTTTTCGAACAAGTTATATTGGCTTTTTAAGTATGTAGATAAAGTTTAAAATTATTTCACACCGAAAGTGCGCGCCGCGCCGCTGCCGTCCCAGTGTGGATTGAGCCTAAGAGTTAACTAGTGGCGGGTGGTGGCGGGTGGAGAGGGTAGACTCTACCCGGTAGAGTCAATGCAATGAACGTTAAACGGATAGACCAAACTGTGATAAGTTCGAGTGCAGTCTTACTGCCATATGAATGATCTATATAAAACAAAGCCGGGTCACCAACACTACACGCCACAATAGGATGTTTTGTTTAACCCCACATTTCCGTTGTACGCCTTTTATCAGGAGTGGTTCTATACTGAATCTCAAAAACAATCGGAACAAATTAGCTGAATTCATTTTCCGCTCAATGGCCTTGCGTATGCGCAGCTGTGCGTACGCGCGCATCCGCGCACACGCGCATACGCACGCACACGCGCTCGCGCACACGCACATGCGCACGCACACGCACATACGCACGCACACGCGCTCGCGTACAAACACGCGCGCTCGCACACACACACACGCGCTCGCACACACACACACACCGTCATACACGAGACAGTAATTCTTCAGTAGAAAAGTCGATATTGGGGCTGCACTATAGCCTAAAACTTTCTACTTTTGTCATCGATTTAAAAAAAACATTATTTAGTTTTGTTTAGGTCAATGACTTGTGTATACGAATGTAAATGTGTCAGACCTGTTGGTAAACCTTATAATAAATAAATAAATACAAAGTAAAATGTTTACGCTAGGTAGGTAGCTTAATTGTTTCGAAATTATCGTTCGAATACGTTATGGGAGCGCGCCACAGAACAAAGACCGACTGCCTGCGCCGAGCTAAACTTCAAAACTCTGTGGAGCGGGCTAGGTTGTTCGTTTGTTCCCCATTCATCGTCCAGATGTCGATTGAAGAAATAACTGTAAGGGCTGACTTAGAAGTCAGTCTTTACAAGTTATTACGAGATATTCTTGTTATAAAAAAAAGTTTTAAAAAACATAAAACCGACTTCGTAAAAAAAATAGAACTAAAAAACTACTTAAAATAAAAATATAAAAACCGCCTTCAAAAATATATGAAATAAAAACCTAAAAAAAAAACGAACCCTAGAGTGGAAGGCGGTGCTAAAAAGTCTACACAAATCACAAAGGATATCATCCACTCACGTTTTCTTTCATGCATCATTTTTGCTTTAGCACCGCCTTCCACTCTAGGGTTCGTTTTTTTTTATTTCATATATTTTTGAAGGCGGTTTTTATATTTTTATTTTAAATAGTTTTTTAGTTCTACTTTTTTTAGGAAGTCGGTTTTATGTTGTTTAAAACTTTTTTTTTATTTCACAGTTTTTTTTAGTAATTTTTTGCTATTAATGTACTCGCCGGAATCGCTCGGCCTTCGGCCTTGCGATTCCGCCTCGCTTTCCAGTCCGATCTTGACCCAATTAAAATAGGACCACGTCAGCCTCGATAGCTCAGTGGTGCAGACAGTCAACTGTCGCTATTGAATGTTAAGCAACGCTGGGTGCGGTCAGTACTTGGATGGGTGACCGCTGACCGTTGGAGGCTGACCGAGGTTCGGATTCCTCGTAAAACTGTAGGTCCCTTCCCTCCTAATCTTACTTGGTGGTAGGGTTTAACCCGCCCGGGTTGGTACCACCGCACTGAGTGAAACGTCGGTCGAAACGGCTATGTAAATAGTTTGTGTTTTCCGACCAGTTCACAGCACGATCAAAGGGGGAAGCACTGCACTGACATGGCACCTAGTTCACCCGGTGTTATGGGCTAACATCACGGATGTTGTAGGTGATGTAGTCAACCGTGTCAGTTTCCATAAAAAAAAACAAAACAAAACAAAATGCCGCAACAATTAACTTAGTGTCTGTCTGCCTGCTGGAAATCTGAATGCGTTCACCGAACTAAATACTACCTACCTACTATATATTATGTAGGTATATACTAGTGGCTGCGCGGCCCAACCGGGGAACTACTGAACCGACTGAAGTACTTAGCACCTACATTTTTAGGAGGCGAGAGCGTGCGAGCAAAATTCGCACCAAAAGGAATATAATGAGTTATTATCGTATATACGTAAGGTATGACCTAGTCCTCGTACGTCAAAGCTGGCTGGTAGGTACCTACACGTTACTTATAATAACAGCACACTTAATGTACCTACCCACTTAGATACCTTAACACATAAAATGTTCTCACACTGGAAATTTATGTAGCAGTGAAGTGAAGTTAGTCACACTTGGTCACACTACTACAGTTTGTCATCCATTGTCTCATTATTTTTTATTTATTGAAAACAAGCAAAAAAAAGGTATTTTTTTTTATTGATGCTGACACGGTTGGCTTCATCACCTACAACATCCGTGATGTCAGCCCATAACCACAGATTACTGCCATAACACCGGATGAACTTGGTGCCACGTCAGTGATTCCCTTCGGTCGTGCCGGCTACACTGAACTGGACGGAAAACACAAACTATTTACATAGCCGTTTCGACCGACCTTTCATTCAGTGCGGTGGTACCAACCCGGGCGGGTTGAACCCTACCACCTAGTAATATAAGAAGGGAGTCATATCCCTTAGTCGCCTTTTACGACATACACGGGGAGAGATGCAGTGGGGCTATTCTTTTAAAGTACCGGCCCCACACGGTACAAAAGTTACTAAAGTTACCTACGCATCAATTGATTTGAAAGAATAAGAAAGAGGTACTGAATGAACTGCCTCTAGCGGCCCCTAGTAGCCCGATACAGCATGGACGATGTGAAGGAGCTGTCAAAGCGTGCGAAGCAGGCACAATGGAAACATTCATTATAGCAAGCTGGAGATGGCTAACTGCGCAAACCCTTCCCTCCACTCGGACCTAACATTAGCGGCGCTCTTACACAAATTTTACATTCACAAACAAAAAAAACTTAACAACAAACATAAGCAAATCAACTTAGCTTAGTACCTACATTAGTTAAAGTTAAGGCGGAAATAAGACTCAGACCGTGCTACCCGAGCACTGATGATTGAAACACGAACCGTATGCCGATGTAAATAGGTGCGAGATTCATTCTACTCGTGCGGTGGCCGATACGTGTCGCTCCGACGATGAACGTTTGCGCGAAAATCACACTATTTATAAAATTTCACGTGTTGGAAAGATGGAAAAAAAGATTTATTTCGCTAAGATTGTAGGGAAAAATATTATCTATATTTCTATGAGGGTCTTGTATTGAAACAATTTCTGCTTCTCAAGATAATTTAACTTGAAAGTACAATTTTCGTATTTTTCGTTATTTTTTGGAGAATTATTTAACACTTTTTCAACGTAAAATATATTTTTTATCGCTGTGTTTGTTATTTAAAGACTTACACTTTATAAATATATATTTTTTATAATTAAATATACACAACTTTTTGTTGCTTTATTTTCGATGTATACACATTTTTTTTTATGGAAACTGACACGGTTGGCTACATCACCTACAACATCCGTGATGTCAGCCCATAACACCGGATGAACTTGGTGCCACGTCAGTGCTTCCCTTCGGTCGTGCCGGCTACACTGAACTGGACGGAAAACACAAAACTATTTGCATAGCCGTTTCGACCGAACTTTCATTCAGTGCGGTGGTACCAACCCGGGCAGGTTAAACCCTACCACCTAGTAATATAAGAAGGGAGTCATATCCATTAGTCGCCTTTTACGACATATACGGGGAGAGATGCAGTGGGGCTATTCTTTTACATACATGTACATGTCCACTCATCAATACCGCATCCATAATCCGACTCACAAACGCACATCATCGACTGTACACTGTACACCCAACCATACTACACTTGCAAAACATCAAACTGCGTCTACCTGTTAGAATGCAGACATTGCCCATCATACTACATCGGCGAAACAATCAACCCCCTTCATATCAGGCTTAATCATCACCGCTTTACAGTCAACTCGCTCGCTTATTCCTCATTACCTGTACCAGCACACGCCAGATCACACCAACTGACATTTAACAACTGCTTCCACGTCCGTATCATAAAATCATTCTCACCTCCCCTCTCTGAAATATAATTGCGTACCCATGAAACTTCATACATATGGATCCTTGGCTCATACCACTCACCAGGCCTCAACGTCATTCACTAAATTAAACCATCTCACCTGGCCACATATACATCACCAGTACCTTACACATCTCATACATAACTCATTTTAATTTACGTTCATCCACTCACCATGCCTCCACAAAACCATCATTTGCTTTTTATTTATATACTTAAAAAAAAAAGAAAAAAAAAACATACCTATCTATCAAATGATAATCATATTATTTCACACTTGACTGAAGACGCCACCGACGACATCGGGGCGAAATCAATACTAATAATAAATCTGTAAGGCATGGTCATGGAGTAAGTTACTTTGTTTTAGGAAATATTGAGTTTGTAGCCTCTATGTATGATACTAAAGCTAAATTGACGATTTTTAGAAATCTTTTCTGTATGTATGTATGTATGTATGTTCCTCCATAACTCTTAAAGCCATAATCCGAATTTGATGAAACTTAGTACAAACCCATTTTACTATACGGGACACAGGATAGGCTTACTAAAATTCACTTCCGGCTACGCTAAGATGTGGCTCCCATACAAATCGAATTGTTCCAAGCGCTGAAATAATGGGCGGCGCGGCGCGGCGGGGGTTAGTAGCGCGTCTCGCGGAGACTGGCATGGCAGCCCGGCGGCCGGCGGCGGCGAAGGCGCGGGAGTGTGTGTGTATGCATTGTCTCGGCAGAGTTTCTTATATTTTAATTCGATTCATAATATTATGTAGGTTAATTTCGTTAGGTATCTATTTGATTAATTTTAGGTGCAAACCTATGTAAAAGTGTTATTGCGAGTCGATGTTAGCGGATATTTATTTAACTGAAGTTCCTATTTGATTTAAGTTAATTGATCGTATGTTTATTATATTGTACGTAGTGTAGTATGCGCGGTATATTAGCGAAGAGATTCTTATTTTTACCCGATTACGGCGAAGCGAAAAGGAGAGTTATGTTTTTGACCGGTATGTATGTATGTATGTATGTTCAACTGTTCCCCCATAATAACTTCGACACTACTTATCATAATTTGACAAATGAGGTATCGTTGGATGCGTCTTGACCGTACGCTGGTAGTCAAGACGCATCCAACGTCTATACTATAGGATATGGCGCCCTCTAGAGGACATAACTAATGATAAAAAATTGCCCGCGGCTTCGCTCGCGTGAAATTCGTATTTCAAAGGAAGAAAGTAAGTAACTAAGGGCGAGCTGGGTTCAGGTAAACGATAAACCGTCTCGAAGAAAGTAAGTAACTTTTTGAGGCCGAAGGCGGAGTTGCGTTCAGGAAGACGATAAACCTTCTCGAAGACAGTAAGTAACTATGGGCGAGGCCGAAGGCCGAGCTGCGTTCAGGAAGAGGATAAACCATCTTTAAGAAAGTAAGTAACAAAGGGCGAGGCCGAAGGCCGAGCTGCGTTCAGGAAGAGGATAACCTTTTCGAAGAAAGTAAGTAATTATGGGCGAGGCCGAAGGCCGAGCTGCGTTCAGGATGAGGGTAAACTTTTCGAAGAAAGTAAGTAACAGAGGGCGAGGCTGATGGCGGAGCTGCGTTCAGGAAAACGATAAACCTTCTCGAAGACAGTAAGTAACTATGGGCGAGGCCGAAGGCCGAGCTGCGTTCAGGAAGAGGATAACCTTTTCGAAGAAAGTAAGTAACAGAGGGCGAGGCCGAAGGCCGAGCTGCGTTCAGGAAGACGATAAACCTTTTCGAAGACAGTAAGTAACTATGGGCGAGGCCGAAGGCCGAGCTGCATTCAGCATGCGGGTAAACTTTTCGAAGAAAGTAAGTAACAGAGGGCGAGGCCGAAGGCCGAGCTGCGTTCAGGAAAACGATAAACCTTCTCGAAGACAGTAAGTAACTATGGGCGAGGCCGAAGGCCGAGCTGCGTTCAGGAAGAGGATGACCTGTTCGAAGAAAGTAAGTAACAGAGGGCGAGGCCGAAGGCCGAGCTTCGTTCAGGAAGACGATAAACCTTTTCGAAGACAGTAAGTAACTATAGGCGAGTCCGAAGGCCGAGCTGCGTTCAGGAAGACGATAAATTCTCGAAGACAGTAAGTAACTATGGGCAAGGCCGAAGGCCGAGATGTGTTCAGGAAGAGGATAAACCTTTTCGAAGAAAGTAAGTAACAAAGAAGTTACTTTCTTCGAGAAGATTTATGGTCTTCCTGAACGCAGCTCGGCCTTCGCACTCGCTCTCGGTTACTTACATTCTTCGAAAAGGTTATCCTCTTCCTGAACGCAGCTCGGCCTTCGGCCTCGCCCTTTGTTACTTACTTCTTAAAGATGGTTTATCCTCTTCCTGAACGCAGCTCGGCCTTCCTTACTTTCTTAGAAAATGTTATCCTCTTCCTGAACGCAGCTCGGCCTTCGGCCTCGCCCATAGTTACTTACTGTCTTCGAGAAGGTTCAGTTTTCCTGAACGCAGATCGGCCTTCGGCCTCGCCCTCTGTTACTTACTTTCTTCGAAAAGTTTACCCTCATCCTGAACGAAGCTCGGCCTTCGGCCTCGCCCATAGTTACTTACTTTCTTCGAAAAGGTTATCCTCTTCCTGAACGCAGCTCGGCCTTCGGCCTCGCCCTTTGTTACTTACTTTCTTATAGATGGTTTGTCCTCTTCCTGAACGCAGCTCGGCCTTCGGCCTCGCCCATAGTTACTTACTGTCTTCGAGAAGGTTTATCGTCTTCCTGAACGCAACTCCGCCTTCGGCCTCAAAAACTTACTCACTTTCTTCGAGACGGTTTATCGTTTACCTGAACCCAGCTCGCCCTTAGTTACTTACTTTCTTCCTTTGAAATACAAATTTCACGCGAGCGAAGCCGCGGGCAAAAGCTAGTATATCAATAAATGTGCTTTTTTACTATTACTAAAATATGTGTATACATTGTTAATTAAAGATCAGTACATAACATATATTTTTTACAGATTTTTTATCTTTACCAATTGCTCAATAATTACGTTTAAAGTTGACCTTTTGAGTCTTATTTCCGCCTTAAAAGTTACACCTACTTCATAAAGATATTGCGAGCTAGCTAGCTAGTCGAAATGTTATGTAGATAGGGTATGTAGAGTGGCGGAATCGGTGGACACTGCAATCACGCGACTTGCTTCCTCATAATTACCGCAGCGATGACCACACTTAGGCCCACTTGCACCAACACAAATTTAATATATAAACCAGTTTAACTCGCTAAACCAGTTTAAGCTAGCACCCGTTGTATGTGGGAACCGCGTTTAAATCCATAACTCGCTACTTAACTTTAAACTCGTGTTGGTGCAAGTGGGCCTTACTCCATTATTACCCGCTGCCGACGCCACCGAGCAGCGTGGTCCGCCGCCGCCTCCGCCGCCCGCGCTGTGTAGGTAGGCAGTCAACACGCAAATATAGATCCAGAGCTCGCCTTTGATATTATTATATATTGGTGATGGTTACCAAATTTGAAAAAAAAATCCTGCTAAGTGCAAACGTTGTTCACCCACAGAGGGTTTCGTAGCTAGTTTCTTCTTACACGCATAGAAGAAATTGTTGCGGTACGTAACACTCATTGCGGAGCCCCCCTCCCCCCATCTCCTAGAAAGTTCTACACCACCGGAGAGTTCCCTTTGAATTGCGTATGGAAAGCAACAAGTTAAAGAATTCAAATTCGTCAATTTTTTATTTCATATTTCGGAAGCTCCATGTTACGTTCCTAAATATAAACTATATCACCGGCTACATCCAAGATGTCAGCCCACGCTCAGTGAGGTGCATGCCAGCTATGAGGCAGACAAAAAGGTCATCAGTTAAATTTTATTAGTTCTCCGCCTTTTGAACGCAACCGTCCCGGAACCACGCACCCGGCACCACGCTCCCGGGAGACCGATTGGCCTTCAGTTCAGATGTTTTATCAATATGTCTCAGTGTTACCTGCACTTGGTAGCTAAGTAAGTTCTGCACAGGCAAGAAAGGCAAGACGGCCGGCGTTCGCTGCTTTGTGAAGGTGAATGACCTGACTCGGTTGGCTGGCTTTGTGGCTAATCAGAATCACCTTGGTGAACTAGGTGCCAAGTCAGTGCTTCCCTTTGCTCGTACCGTTATATTGAGGACGGGAAATGTACTATTTACACAGCCGCTCCGACCAACCTTTCTTTCAGTGCTGTGGTATCAATCCGGACGGGTTAAACCATACCACCTACCTAGTAGCCTCAACGGTCTAACGGTCACCCATCCAAGTTCTGACCGCGTCCGGGTGTTCTTAATTTCACAATCGGTCGTCGATCCATCGCACCACCGAGCTACCGAGACTGGCCTACAGTTTTACGCGGAATCTTAATCATGGAGTCAATTTATACTATCGCAGTGTGAATATTTACAGGATTGACAGGACAATGCCTAATTTACTTAGCACGGGCTCGTTGGGATGTACCTCGATCCTTTTCTTATAGGACTTTGTGTTTTTATTTCATATTCCACTGTCGGTATGTCGAGGTCATGATGGAGCGTGCCATGTGTGTGCTTCTAATAATGTGGTGTGGAGTGTGCTTCTAATAATGACATTCTTTGATTTAAATCTATATTTTTTTAAATTACGATTTAAACTTTTGTATCCATTTCATTCACCCCACCTACCTATTCATGCAGCAGGTGGGCCTTCGTGCCTTACTTGCTGCCTGATAGTTATCTTGTACGAATACTTTGCTAAACGTGGTGGTCGGTGTTGTGCTGTAATTTACCAGAGTACTTGCAGCACAACACCGATTACTCTGCTTACCCTGGTTGTCGGGATTCAGCGTGTGTGATATGTATGTATGTAATGTATTCATTCACCCTGTCGATTAATAAACATTGAAGCGAAAGCTCAGAGGCTATCAGTATGAAATAAGTTCAGTAATACACTTTTTATCTGTAATGTCATTTAAAGTGGCAGGTGACGTGACTAGGAACTGTCCCGTCACACTCATTGTGTGTCACGACAACTTTGTATTCAAACCAATGTTCAAACAAGATGCCAAAGCAAGATGCCTGAAGTTTTAGTCCAGCCGAGCAGTGAAGCATAAATTATTTTAGGTGTTGCCACAAATTGGCGACAATTGCGCAACTTGTCGTTTCACTACCGCGGGCTTGTCGCCGTCTTCCATGCATACCTACCTGCATCTAACCGTAATTGCTTCGGCCGCACATCCGCCAGTTATTTCAACAGATAGGTGCATCCAATGAGAAGGTGTTGAACTAAGCTACCGAACATATCCGGCCTCCAGGTAGTAGAGGAGGGTTTCAATCGAGGTTGGGACTATAGTATCTACGCTCCAGTCTGAGAATAGCGGTCATTCACCCTTCCTCTCAGCACGCACACATGCGCAGAGAGGCGTGTGTATCATACATATCATAACATAGTACGAACGGTAAGCGGCCGCCCGGCTACCACAATAAGCTAGCGACAGTAATTTCGCTCGATGCGCAGAACATAGGGAAGTATCGCTTCCGCAAATACGAGTACATTGGTAGGAAGGGGTGAATGACCGCTATTCTCAGACTGGAGCGCAGATACTATAGCGAGTCAATATAGTGACGTGTTCCCGTACAAAGCGGTAACAATGTACCTCTAGTGGGTTAGATTATATATTGATATGGTGAGCTTAATCTTTCGAGGAAAAAATAGTCTCATACAAAATAATTCACAAATTCTGACAACAAATTGATACCACATATCAGCAATATACAAAACTGCCATATGGAGTATGACAATTTTGGTAAAACTTTTTATATTCAAATCTACAGTTAGATATTCTGATAGGTCTGTTCATTGAATATGCAGATTTTTTAATGAACCTGACTAGTTCTGCACCTATCACTATCACCTAACTACATCTGTAATGTGGGCCCGTAACACCTCGGTGAACTAGTGCCATGTATGTAAAGTGGTACCAATCCGGACCGGTTAACCCCTACCACCTAGTAAGTTAAGAAGAAAGGGGACCTATAGTTTTACATGAACATCCATGCATGGAGATCCAAGCTACCGAGGCTGACAATCTGATGTGACTCATCTGTCTCTGTCTAATCGTCATAATGTTTCCTTATTCCTGTCGTTTGTTCAGTAACTCCTGTAGGTACACATTTACATGTCGAGCATTCCACCTGTTTAATGTAATTTTTTTTTATTTTTTATGGACACTGACACGGTTGGTTACATCACCTACAACTTCCCTGATGTCAGCCCATAACACCGGGTGAACTTGGTGCCACGTCAGTGCTTCCCTTCGGTCGTGCCGGCTACACTGAACTGGACGGAAAACACAAACTATTTACAAAGCCGTTTCGACCGACCTTTCATTCAGTGCGGTGGTACCATCCCGGACGAGATAAACCCTACCACCTAGTAATATAAGAAGGGAGTCATATCCCTTAGTCGCCTTATACGACAAACACGGGGAGAGATGCAGTGGGGCTATTCTTTTAAAGTACCGGCCCCACATGGTGTAATGAACAAGTCAGTAAAATAATAGATTATGTAAAAATAAATTCAATATATTATTGTAATATGATAATGCAATAACATTTTATTTAATATACGTTCCAATTAAATGGACTTAAAAAATTATAATGATGAAAAACTTAATATTAAGTATTTGAATATCACAAATTGGTACAATCATTGTATGGAATCATTGTACAATTATGATAGGAATTTTCTACAATATCGTTGGTGATCTGGCAGAAAGTCCTATCTCAAAAATGTAAATTTTTCAAGAGACGTGAAACTGTTTTGTTCAGAACTTAGGGTCATACAATGTAAAAAAAAACACGTACAATTTTATTTTATTTTAGTTTATTTTAGAATAAAGTCGCCTGAATTTTGTCCTGACATTGTGGAAAAAATTATATAGGACATATTACCACCAAAATCTGAATTTGGCAAAAATTTAGACAGGACTTTCTGCCAGATCACCAGCGATATCACACGCTCAACCAAAAATACATAAACTACATACAAAATTAAATGCTGTGAATGAGAATATTGGAAAGGAGACCTTAGTATACTTAATGTACAAATCTACAATCCCAGTTATAAGTTGCATACAATCTCAATACGTGAGGTTCTTATCTTTAAACTTGCAGA
Source organism: Nematopogon swammerdamellus (assembly GCA_946902875.1). Taxonomy (NCBI): domain Eukaryota; kingdom Metazoa; phylum Arthropoda; class Insecta; order Lepidoptera; family Adelidae; genus Nematopogon; species Nematopogon swammerdamellus. The sequence goes on along the minus strand of OX336335.1, from coordinate 19,938,400 downwards.
ACCCAAGTACAGTTTACAAAAATGTAAAGCACTCTTTGTACAATTTTGTACACTTTTTGTGTATATAAATGACCTATACACAAATGTTATTGTATTTGTACACATTTTAAAGCAGTATACATATTCATAACACCAAGTGTGTTCTGTAAAAAAAAAACCCATTGTATTCGGAATGAGTATTTAACGCGACAAGTTTTTGAAAGTGAGGGTGATGTGGTGGTGTGCGTGTGAGAGTGTGTTCACGCGCGCGACTTGTCGAGCCGTATGTACTTAGTGAGTGAGGCGTCTCCCTCGGGATCCACCTGCGAGAGCTGGCGGAAACTCTCGTCGTCCACGAAGCAGATCTCGTGGTCGTCGGGGTCGGCGAGGATGATGACGCGCACGGTGGCCTTGCCGGGTGTGTCCAGCGAGATGAGGGGCGTGAGGATCTTCTCGCCCGCCGTCTGGATCTTCTTGTCGATGATGGGTTGCTCCTCGAAGGGGCAGGCGAACGCGATCCGGCCGTACGCCTTGGCGTGGTTCACAGCTCCTCCTGTCACAGTATTAAATTAAATTATACATGTCAATCAATTTAAAATGGCCCAATATTATTATTATTCTTTAAGAAAACCAACATGAGTGGTCCTGCCGAAGGACCAATAGTGCAGTCAACAGAGCCAAATTCGCCCATTCTCGCGAAACGACACTCAGTGAGAAGCCAAGCCAGCAGATTTGCAGACTGTTGCCAGGCTGTCTAGCCTGTCAATAAGACAAGAGGATTAAGGTTAAAGGATTCGGGAATCACAATTTCCGGAAGCCAGTTCCACGCCCTAGTGTTGCAACAAAAGAACAATTTAGAGAAAATAATGTGTTCTCAAAAGCCCAATGTCAACAACAAAAGGGTGCTGAGCCTCTCTGCGACGAGTGTTGCGAGATAAAACAGATGGCAGGAATAAGGGATGCCAGTTCCTCAGAGCAGCACCCGTGATAGTACCTGTAAAACAGAATATGCGAACGTACAAATTGTCTGTGTCCATTTACAAGTTGCGAGTCACATACAAGACTCCAAGGGCGCAAGCATATATTGGGGACTATTTTCTCTTATGAAGACATTCAAAGCTAACATTCGTAACCCAACAGCGAAGGATTATGATTATTTCTTTCAAGCTTGATGTGGGTTCTGATAGGGCGCACTATATGTTTCCGGAACTTACATAAACAATATTTAAAAAGTAATTACAATATTTGAAAACTGAACTCTTTGGCTGTAGAATACAGTTTGTTTCATCTGTCACTTGTTTTTACATTGTGGTGTCATTTTAAAAAATTGTGTGTCTACAGTCTGTTCAACGTAACTTGTCCCTCGCGGTATCCTTATGCTTTTAGCAATAGAGATTGAAATTGCTCACTTCAAGGGACACGTTACAGGGAAAGCTCTGTACATCACCACAGATTTAACCCGACGTGGAAATGATCGTAGTATGATTTTTTACGATTTTAAGTGTAATTTGACAGCTCAGTAGAGCCACGGTCGGCTTCAAACTCCTTTTGGCAATGAAACACCATGCAAGACGACTATTTATAGCTGGTTGATGGTCACCCGTCCACCGTTGTGAACAAAAACCTTGATGCTATGCGCCGTATGATCGAAACAGACAGGTATATGACCTACCATGAGCTTCGGGCATCTCCTTAGGCATAGATCAATAGTCAGATACAATCAATTCTACACAAAAAATTTGGTGTGAAAAAGCTGTGCTCACGGTGGATCCCACATAATTTGACTAAGGACCGCGTCACTTGGTGCAATGTCATGTCTACCAGAATCAACGAAGGGACGTAAAATTTGATGTGGGACATAGTAATTATTGCTACAACCACAAAAAAAGCAGCATTCGACCGTATGGTTCTTTCAAGATGAGCCGAAACCAGCCAAAGTGGCGCAAAGTGCAAAGTAAGCACTATGCACTAGCAGATGATTGCTTCTTTTTTTAATAAAACTGGACATGTGGCTACTGTTGAGAATCGTCGTACCGTGAACAGTGATTGGTACACGACCATTTGTTTTCCGGAATTTTTTTTTTATGGAAACTGACACGGTTGGCTACATTACCTACAACATCTGTGATGTCAGCTCATAACACCGGGTGAACTAGGTGCCATGTCAGTACTTCTCTTCATTTCATGTCGGCTACACTGAACTGGATGGAAAACACGAACTATTTACATAGCCGTTTCGACCGACGACGTTTCATTCAGGCGGGATAAGCCCTACCTTGTAGTAAGGTAAGAAGGGAAAGGACCTACAGTTTTACGTGGAATCCGAACCACGGTCAGCTTCCAACGGTCGAGCGGTCACCCATCAAGTACTGACCGCGCCCAGATGTGCTTAACAACAGTCGACCGACCGCACCACTGCGCTACCGAGGCTAACTGAGCTATTGACAAACTCTGTAAATATAACCGTCAACGCCGTATCATCTTATACCATGACAATGACAGTTTTCGCAAGGTCAGACTGACAAAAAATTTTTGAAGGTGAAAAACTTACAACTTATGATGAGTCATCCCGCATACAACCTAAGGTACAACAACAAAATAAGAACCAATTATACGCGGTCAACGATTTTCATCACCTGAAGAGGCTGGCCAAGAGTACGAAAAACATAAACATTCCGAGGTCACCACAGAGGAGGCATAAATATTTTCAAAATTGGTTTATTTGTGTGCTTTGACAGCTCGAAGTGCACAGTTATTAAAATTGGGTTATACATAGGCTTACCATAATTATGAAGAGCCAAACCGGGACGTTGAATACCAAGAGATGAATAAAAATTACGAAGAACAAAGCCAAAGACGCATAATGCCTGGTTGACACGATGCGAGTTCACGCACGAGAAATGCTTCTCGAACGCATTCACGCACCGTGTAGACAGTTCTCGCAAGCTCGCATGCGTGCACGAACGCAGCGTCGTTCGCGCGCGAACGAATTCATGCATGTTTATTAGTTGGCGTTCGAGAGGAGCGTCTCGCACGAAGTTTGTTGGTGCAAAAAAGTTTTTTCTTAGTGGTTTTTGGTTGTTTACGGCACCATGACAAAGTGACTGATGTGCAAACGATGTGCAAATGATTGAGTTATCTTTATATAATATACTTATCTATTTCCTTATCCACATAGAACAAATTGTGACAAGTTCGAGCGCAGTCTAACTGCCATATGAATGATCAATAAACAACAACAACAACAACAACAACAATAGATCGAGCGCAGTCTAACTGCCATATGAATGATCAATAAACAACAACAACAACAACAACAACAATAGATCTCAGATGACTCCCTTCTTATATTACTAGGTGGTAGGGTTTAACCCGCCCGGGTTGGTACCACAGCACTGAATGAAAGGTCGGTCGAAACGGCTACCTATGTAAATAGTTTGTATTTTCCGTCCAGTTCAGTGTAGCCGACACGACCGAAGGGAAGCACTGACATGGCACCTAGTTCACCAATGTGTTATGGGCTGACATCACGGATGTTGTAGGTCTTTGTAAATAGTTTGTATTTTCCGTCCAGTTCAGTGTAGCCGACACGACCGAAGGGAAGCACTGACATGGCACCTAGTTCACCAATGTGTTATGGGCTGACATCACGGATGTTGTAGGTCTTTGTAAATAGTTTGTATTTTCCGTCCAGTTCAGTGTAGCCGACACGACCGAAGGGAAGCACTGACATGGCACCTAGCTCACCAATGTGTTATGGGCTGACATCACGGATGTTGTAGGTGATGTAGCCAACCGTGTCAGTTTCTATAAAAAAAAGATCTTTTCTGTTTTTTCTTCTTTATTTTGTTTCTTATCAAACGCCGTGTTATAATAAACGCTAAAATTGTACCAATACACGCCAAACCTTCGTCTACACTCTACAGACTCCATTTTTGCAACTGTCAAAACAGAGAAACACAGACGAGCTCGAACGAGATGTGGAATAGTGTAAACAGTTCCACGAACGCTTCACGAATGCGAAATTTCTCGTTCGAGAAGGCGGCATGCTTCTCGTGCGTGAAACCTCGCATCGTGTCAACGTACCATTAATATTAATTATGTTATGTTAACTAAAGAAAAAAGAGACATACAGTATGCGTACATACGGTATATATACATAAGTGGCTAAAAAAGAACAAAAAAAATTCGCCTAGTTTTATTATTTGCCCACGTTTGCTTTGTATTTTTCACTGGAATGCACTTGTTTAAGAATATTTTGTCATAAAACTCAGTGCATGACATGTTATTAAAGTTCATTTTACACATGAGCAAGGCTTTCACAACACTTTCTTCCTTCTTTCCTACCTCGATCATCAGACCACATTTTTTTGAAAAATCTTTCTACTGGCGTTGAAGTACCGGGTAGACACATAGCAAACTCCACGATTTTTTCGGTTTGTGGTTTTTGGGTTTGTGGGTTTCGAGGTTTGTGACCTCAATTTGCTTCATGTGAAAATGGGTGAAGAGCTGGACCCATTTATCTGAGTAAACAGCTTCATTAGAATTTTTTTTAAATCCTTTTGTCAATGACACCTCGTCAAACAGCTCATCACTAGTTATACATGCGGTGTAATGGGCTGACATCACGGGTGTAGTGTGTGATGTAAGTCAGGAAGGCATTTCATCCGAACTCACATTGGTTTTCTTGTCTTGTTTCAGAGTTCTCTCTACATTACAGTGTGTGGTTTTTATTGAAAGTGCGACATATTGCGCCGAGCCACCCATAAGGTGTCTGACGACACCCATGGACATTCGGTCGTATGCGAGGTTGCGAATGCCATGCTGGCCTGACAGATGCCCAATCACGCCCCTCTCGAAGGACCTGAGACTGTACTTGGGGGGAAATATATTGGAAGGGAGAGCGTTCCAGAGTTTGCCGGTTCTGTAGAGTAAAGATCTGCAGAACCGATTGGTAAGCATCCGTTTAGTCTACAAGAGTAGATATGCGAGACAAGACTCACCAATGTCGACCATTTCCAGCTTAGCCTGGTTGTCGCCGAAGCCCAGGAGAGCTGTGCTGTCTGTCTTGTTGTAGAGCTTAAGGTTGAGTAGTCCGTTCCAGTAGGCGACTGAGCGCGCCAGGTTGGAGCTCGCCAGCGCCACCTTCACTACTGGATCTGCGGATCATAATTAGATGCAAATACATGTTTCTGTACAACACATTTCACTACTCCAGTTCCTAAAGTTTGGGTACCTAATTGTCACGTCGACAAATAATAAATACTTATAGATGGCTCGGTGCTACATTTGGCCCTTTCAATAAAACAAACTTTGGGTCCGAGAATATTTGTTGAAGCCATGGAGTGCTCTGATCGTCACCTGCGATGGGGAAAAACTGGTAACACTGGAGAAACCGACAGGAATATCAAGGAACCAAATGTTGTGACATATAAATGAAAGCCTAGATCGGCGATAAAGTAAGAATTTCACGAGCTGCACTCATACATAATTTGTATCAGCGGAGAGGACAGGGGACTAGCTCTGCTCCTTGTCCTAGTCAACGCAGTCTGGGTGACGAAGACTTAGCTTAAAACGTCTAGCGCGCTGTGACCGGTAAGAGTAACCGCTCGCTGGTCTCATGCTCCATTGAAAGAGTTTCACTTATTTAGAATGGGCCCGGATGTGTTTGGTGAAGCCAGGAACACAGCAAGTGTTCGAAACCTGCTCATTTTTTCTTATTGATTTCAAAATTGTTTTAAAACAGTTTGCTAAAAACAATATGAACAGTATTACAATGTTGTAGGACATAATACAGTGTAGGTTACTTATGGGGAATGTAACACACTAATTTTATCAGTTAGATTTATAGATGTTATATCTCCTTGCATATGATTTAAATCAGTGTACGTCTACATCACTATCTCATCACGTGATTTGATAACAATATGATGAGCAGTGCATATCAAGTTACGTGATGATAACTTTGTCTCTAGAGGAGCCGCCTATTGGCACGTACTTATCACATTGTCTGAACATGTTGCTTCATTTTCAATATTATTTATCAAGATTCCACCCTAGATTAAATATATTTTCAATATGTGTCGGTAAATTAGACTGCTATATAACAAACAAGCCTCACTCACACCTCACACAGTTCAGAGCACACTTACCACAGAAAAATATAATTTTTAGGTTTCCGTATCCCAGACGGAAGCCTATTACTAAGACTCCGTCGTCCGTCCGTCCGTCCGTCTGTCCAAGGGCTGTATCTCTTGAACCGTAATAGGTTGATTTGATTCTATTCGTCTTCTTCTATTCTACTTCGTCGAACGAAGCAAATAGATGTTTATCGATCGATATAGGCTTATCGACGCATTTGTGCTCCCGCTGCTGACCTGTGTAAAACAATGACGTAGTAAAATAAACAAATATCAGATAATTCAAATTCGAAGACCATGCCACCTGAGCGGATAGGCGGATATTATTGATAGCGGATTGATACGGACACCTCCGCGCGCGAGTAAAACTCGCACTTGACAGATTTTTATTTTCTTTCCTCGCTTATAAAACACATCTAAATTGTATCTTTTCATTTATTTACTCAATTTGTTTGTTGGTTGGTTTGTTATTCGCTGTGTCTGATCTTCCGACGAAACTAGTGGGCACAGCCGGGTGACTTTGACCACAAGTGTATATGGGTATGGTATGGGCATGGGTATGCCGACTTTTTATAGAAAAATATTTCTATCTATTTCATAACGATTATAGTATGATATCTTGTAGGTACTGATTTATAAAATGTTATATACTAAATGTTTATTGTATAATACTTTCATATATATCACAATTATGAATTTATGCACAATGTTAATGGGAAAATGTATAAATTAATTTAGGGTTTGCATGTTGAAGAAATGGATGTCAGCCGAAGAGACGACGACCGTTGGAGTAACCCTGTTCTACACTGGCGGCCGTGGACAGGAAAACGGAGTGTGGGAAGACCACCCGCCAGGTGGGACGACGACATCAAGTGCGTCGGCGGAAACCAGTGGTTCCGTACCACTGAAGTCCGGGAGGACTGGAGGAAAATTGGAGAGGTCTATGTCCAGCAGTGGATGCTTACACGCCGACTGACTGACATGTTGAAGAAATAAAAAATAGGTCAAGGGCGAGTCAGGCTCGCACAAATTATGGTTCCGTACTAAAACAAAAATGTGTTTTACCCGAAAATATTACTTTGTCGAAAAAAACCTGCAGTTTTCCTGTAATCTATGGCTTGATATCTACTAACTATGAATGTCATATACCGTTTACAGTTAATACTAATAATAAATCTGTAGGTAAAGGATGGTCATGAAGTAAGTTACTTTCTTTCTGCTTTAGAAATCTAGGACAGTCATTTTTGAACATTTTTAGGTATATCATTAAGACCACTGAACTTAAAATAAAAAAAAAAGGATTTGAAAAAAAATAAATTTAAAATGTATTTTTAGAATCCTTACAGTTAGCTCTTTCAAATGATAACCCACACGATATGTTATTTTAAAAAAAAATTTTATTGGTATCAAATTGGCCCCCCATATTAATGTAAAATATAATAATAAATCTGTAAGGGATGGTCATGGAGTAAGTTACTTTGTTTTATGAGATATTGCGTTTGTAGATTCTATATTATAGGTATATACCATACTAAACAAAATTGACTATTTTTACAAATATTTTCTGTATGTATGTATGTTCTTCCTAGGGTTGCCAATCGTACTTTAAAATAAAGTATCTCACGTTATTTTAGGTTTCCGTACTTTAAACTTTTGAAAGTGAAAATACTTATTTCAAATTTAAGTTCAACCAAAAACGTAAATTGACAGAACCTCAGTAATCGAATGCAGTGCATCATAATATAGTGTATTCAAAAATTGCTGAAATGTCCAAAGAGCACTAAAAATGGATGTTTCAAAATTTAAATATCAATACTTTTTTATGACTGTACTTTTTATTTAGCGTTCCTGAAATCGGAAATATGTTGTTTTCTTTTGTAAAGTTGGCAACCCTAGTTCCTACATAACTCTTAAACCGATCATCCGAATTCGATGAAACGTAGTACAAGCACATTTAGCTATACGTGGTACAGTATAGGTAAAATAAAATTCAGTTCTGGTTACGCTAAGATGTGGCTCTCATACAAACTGAATTGTTCCGCGTGCCGAAATAAAGGGCTTACTTACTTTCTTCTTTTTAAATATGAATTTCACGCGAGCGAAGCCTCAGGCAAAAGCTAGTGTAAAATATAGTTTATCTTGTTTTAAAAATATCTAGTTTTTTACGAACGATATAATATGTTCGCGTCATCAAGATCTATCAGTATGCCAAATTTCAAGATGTTACTTAGTTTTCGAGAAAAACCTCTGTGACAAAAGAACGGACACCGGAGTGATCTTATAATGCTTCCGTTTTTCCTTTTAAGGTATGGAACCATAAAAAGAATAGATATTGCTCCTATCAAATATTTAAGTCTCGACTGTGTGCATTGTCAAGTGCATCTATACAAAATTTCAAATTAAGAAGTGATCTTGGTGTGGAAGAGTTACTTACATCCATTCTTCTTTACACGCCACTGTCCCGAGCCCACCAGCCTTTTGGCCACAGCACCCACTCTGTACCAATTTCCGTCATATATTATTCGGAATCCATGTACGCAGGGAAGATGTTACATACACATGTCCAGAAGTACACCATCTAAATATTATAAATAATAGTAGGTACCTACCTCTGTCAGTAGGCTGCGGCTCGTCCAGAATGTAGAACTTATATCCGCCAGGCGCTTCAAGGTACTTTGCGCCGTTGTGTTGGTTGACGGGCCAGGCGCCCGCCTCGGCGCGGCGGAGCGCCTCGCGCGACTGTATCGTGAGGCCGAGGAAGTCGTTGCCCTGCTCGTAGTACGTGATGCCGTAGTTGTACGTCAGCTCCACCACGAAGTGCGTGTCCTCCGGCCCGTACCCAACCATCGTCTTGCTCCAGCGGTTGGCATATGGTCTGCAAATGTTGCCATTACATGTCATTGATGATATTCATGTTGATTGGTCTGCTTTATGTTTGTTTATACCTCCTCTGATTTTGTCGCCATTGATTTGATCTCATCCTTTATTGTAGACTGTATTTAAGCACTGACGTCGCACCAAGTTCATCCGGTGTTATGGGCTGACATCACGGATGTTGTAGGTGATGTAGCCAACCATGTCAGTTTCATTAAAAAAAAAACACATTGAGTAGGCAATGCACCTCTACATTTTGAATGAACCGAGGTGCATTGGAAATTAGCTTCAGTATGTAGTTTTGTACCATCTGTATGCTGCATATATTTGACTCGCTAGCAGAGCCCCACAGCTGTATGCCGTACGTCCATATCGGCTTGAGCACTACTGTGATGTACACTAGTACTTAACTTATTGTTAGTTCACCAGTCACAACCTGGAGATCCTTCCCAGCAACCAGTAAAGACTTACCTTTTGCCCATATTCTATTTGAGTGCAATAAATAAATATATACAATACCATACAACACTTGATGTTTATTGCACCCCTCTTTGTATGACTACGTTCTCTTGACGATACTCTTGTCAGTCTACGATTTTTTTGCATTCCTAGATATTTCACTGTATCGCTGCGGGGTAGTACACTATCACCCAGCATATACCACACTTAATGGTTTAGAACTAAAGGGGATTAAATCACAAACATTTTATAAAACCTTAATATGAAAAATTATAATCGAAGTGGATTGAAAAGATTACAGCTTTGTCGATCCACTTATCTTGATAATTAATTTGTTTTTCATAGTTGGGCTTATAAAATTAATATTTTATTTTTATTATAACAATAATAACTAATGTTTTTACTTAAATTAGATTGTGACTGTATATTTGACTTTGACTTATAAAAGATGATCGACATTGAGTGAGTGAAAGTACAGAGAGGGTTCCCGACCTCGATTGACACCCTCCTCTACTGCCAATGGGCCCGAATATGTTCGGTGAAGCCATAGCAAGCTCAGTTCGACACCTCCCTCTGTAGGGAAGTGATGGTAATATTCATAATTTTACCATATAATAAATTGTTAGAAATTCATGTTTAGTTTGAATGAAAGTTAAAATGTATTACCCATTGCAGGCAGCCTCGCACCCCTCAGAAAACTCTTCATGTCTCAGCACCTACACACAAACATATAAAAACTAATTACATACAGGCAGGTAAAAATTGTACATTCATTTGTTACGATATCAATTGAAGCCAAACACTGTTGGCAGATCACACAGCCATACAAAATCGCTAAACTATAATCTATCGGATTTATCTAATCGGTCGCTAAAATACACCTATGGGCTCCCAAAGAGTCAAGTTAATATACCGGCAGCTAGCTAGCTAGTTGCCCCGGTGGTGTCTCCTGTATAGATATAGTAATCGACTTACCTTCATACCGAGTACCTCACGGTAAAACTTTGCCGTGAGGGTACGGTCGGCCACCTTGAACACGAAGTGCAGAGCTCGACCCGACACCATCTTCAAAGAGCTTTTACTAGCCGGTGAATTTCCCTTCGATTGACGAAGATTCACTTCCACGAAGTGAACTGTGAACACGAGACAAAACTCGAATGATGCGCTGCGTGACGTGTCAGTGCTCGCACGGTGCGCTTATGATATGAGTAACGAACAAACTAGAGTAACGTTATCGCAGAGGACAGAGCACAATGTGTGTACAAGAATAAAAAGAAGACTATATAGAAATAAAGAGAATTCCACTTGGAAATATTCACAATCACATCGCAAAGAGAATATAAATAATTGCATGAAATTGCAGTGTTGCCAACTCAAATTTTGAAATTCTCCTAGATTGACTTCCAAAATCTCCTAAAAATGTCCTAGAAAATTTTCATACTCCTAAAAAATTCTCCTGTTATTGAAATTACAAAAAAAATCACCACATGTTTAGTGTTCCTTATCCGTACGGGACCATATTAATAAGCCTAGGCCGTCTGTCCGTCCGTCTGTCTGTCTTACCTGTAAAGGGCTGTATCTTTTGCACCCTGAAAACCGGTCAAGTGCGAGTCGAACTCGCGCACCGAGGGTTCTCTGTCAGTCAGTCAGTCAGAGTGTAAGCGTCGACATACGCCTTCAATTTTCCTTCGGTCTCTCGGCCTTCAGCGGTACGGACCACTGCTTTTCGCCGACATACTTCATGTCCGCGTCCCAACTGGCGGGTGGTCTTTCCACATTCCCTTTTCCTGTCCACGGCCGCCAATGTAGTACATGGTTACTCCAACGGTCGTCGTCCCTTCGGCTAACGTGCCCAGTCCACTGCCATTTTAGCTTATCCACCTGGTTTCCAATATCGATTACTTTGGTGCATCGGCGGATTGCCTCATTCATTACGCACCATTTCACTTAGCTATACTCCCAGCATGGCTGGCTATTTCAATCGGTCGCTGGGCAACTTTGGAAAACAACTATAATCAGAGCTAACGTTTCACACCTGTACGTCATAACCGGGGGGACGCACTGGTTATAGGTAATATTATAAGGGTCAGACCTCGGGGCGAATTTTAAATTTCCGAGGCAGCCCAACCCAGTTGAATTCGTCCCTCGACCTCCATAAGGTTTACCAAGCAGAATTTGACCTAGATATACATACCTACTCTTCCTTCAACCTGTTCGATCACTTCTCCGCCAATAACGATTTGTCTTTCCATCAGAACCACGATTACCACGTAATTCGCCTGTTTGTTTTTTACTTTTGAACCACACCAAGTTTAACACTTGTACCTATTACAGTAAAAACTGTTCCTAATACAGTAAAATGTGACTGATCCTAATACAGTAAAAACTGTAATAGGTACAAGTGTTAAACTTGTGTTAATTTTGCTCTAACATAAAAACGTTAGAGCAAAAACTAACAAACAAAATAAAAAAACGTTTCTTGTATGAGGAAGCCCTTAATTTTTTTCTTATTATTTTATAGGATGTTCGGCAATAATAACACATACCAGCTACCTATTACGGTACAAAAGATACAGCCCTTAAAATAGTGCAGACTGACGGACAGACTGTCGACGTAGGCTTAGTAATACTACTGATTATTACAAAGAATACATGTAAATAACATTGATTGATAACAAAGTGTTCGTTCGGTTTGGCCCGCCCGGTAGTCGGCTGTTTGGTCGATCGATTCACGCACACACAAATCCTATCGTATATTGTGTGACTTGAGAAGTTGGTTGGTTGATTCACAGACAGTTCATTCATTGTGTTGTCACCGTACTTATCGACATATTTGTTTGTTACTAGTATTTATTTTAATCCCAAGTTTCTCACTTCTAAATCTCCTCCTGTAGCGATTTTCTTTCTCCTAAATTTTATCCTACGGTTCTCTCTCACAGGCAAAAACTTCTCCTAACACCACAGATATTCTTCTGAATCTAGGAGAAAATCTCCTAACATGGCAACACTGGAAAGTAGTCACTACAGCACGATTCAATAATTGAATTGACCGGAAGTCTCTGAAATCACGATCTGAAATGAAGGCAGTTTGACGTTTGTTCCGTCAGTTTGACAGTTCGTAGCAAAGAATATTATGACCTACGCCTACTCTTTGCTACTAACTGTCAAACTGACGGAACAAACGTCAAACTGCCTTCATTTCAGATCGTGATTTCAGAGACTTCCGGTGTGCAAAAAAGGAAATATCGTCGGTTTGCAGCAGAAACTCAGTGACATTTTTGACAAAATTGACTTTTTTGTCATTATGTGCATCGATATTATGTGCCTATTTTTGACTGCGGAACGTATGCAGCAACTCATTACATGCCAAAGACTTAAACCCACCTTTTTTAATCTCTTTGTTACATGCTAATTCGGCACGAAAAGGCTGTTATAGAGAAGTGAAAATTCAGTATTTTCATATCAGTTGTTTGAAATCCTTATCCTTACCTATGCCTTTACCTATAATAAAATCCAACGTCTGCTTTCTGTCTGAGTGTATGTATGTCTGTCTGTCCGCTTATAACTTGAGAACCACTGAACCGATTTTAATAAAACAAAATTCTACGGATAGCTTGATTCTTCCCATCAACTATAGGCTACTTACTACCACGCTAAATAGCTTATGAGGTTAGCAGTGAAGTGAAATAAGAGAGCGGGCGGAGCCGCGGGCACAGCTAGTATAACATAAAAATCATTAGATTGCACCGTGTGGGGCCGGTACTTTAAAAGAATAGCCCCACTGCATCTCTCCCCGTGTATGTCGTAAAAGGCGACTAAGAGATATGACTCCCTTCTTATATTACTAGGTGGTAGGGTTTAGCCCGCCCGGGTTGGTACCACCGTACTGAATGAAAGGTCGGTCGAAACGGCTATGTAAATAGTTTGTGTTTTCCGTCCAGTTCAGTGTAGCCGGCACGAACGAAAGGAAGTACTGACGTGGCACCAAGTTCACCCGTTGTCCTACGACATCACTCACGGATGTTGTAGGTGATGTGGCCAACCGGGTCCGTTTCCATAAAAAAAAAAAAATTGATGACTGATCCTATATTAAAGCACTTGTGGATTAATATTTTTTCAAGTTTGGCGCTTTTGAACCAAATATTTGAATGGAAAGTCGTTAAATCACTTACGAAGTTGTTACATTACAATAATAGAGTATACTTACTGCATAAAATTGGTAATGTAATGAGGGTAGAAATTCATTAAATGTTTTACTGAGTTTTTACATAAGAGCGGTAGGTAAAAAAGCTTATAAAAATAGTTAGCGCTGAAATTCATTACTTAAATCATTTACCAAATTGATTCATCAAAAAATGGAGTAAAGTACTTGAAAATGTTAACAGGAAATGCACTAACTCATTTAACGAATTGTGATCATCATAGACGACGAGACTTACAGGAAGATAAAATCTAAAAAATAAATTTAATGACTTTCTGCATGGAACAAAGTAAGAGTAAACTGTAATCATAGAATTAATAAGTTAACATAATGAATGACACATCATTACCTTGTGACAGCCATTTTGAGAAATTCATCGCAGACGACCACAGTGGTGCGAAAATCAGTTCCAGTGGACTTAGGCATTATTGAAGATCAACTATTATTTTTCGATGTTTTAATGGTGCAAATTTTTTCCTAAAGGGATTTCTATAACTGTTTATTCTTGTGTAGCAGAGCGACAGAAGTTTCGACCACTAGAGTTGGCGAGAAACCAGAATGCCCGGCTGCCGGTTGGTCAGTGGACTAGCCTCTCGCCAATTTTGTATTGTATTGTATTGTATATATTTATTGCACTCAAATAGAATATGGGCAAAAGGTAACACTTAATGCCTCTAGGCATTTTCTAACAGGGTACCTTTGGGGTATGATAACTGCTAGGTGAGTGGCGGAAAGAGAAATTTAAATTGTGGTATGACAGATGTACGGGAATACAAAAGATAGATAAACTTAAATATCAATAATTAAATACTATACCTATATACCATATATATACATAAGATAGACTAAATATACTTAGTTTTTACATATCATATATATTTACTAACTCTGAACATGAGAGACATACTTTTGGATCAGAGAAATTAAGTTGACAAAAAGTGCTTCTTTAAAAGAATTTTGAATGTGAGAATGGAAGAAGACAGACGGAGATTGACAGGGAGCTGATTCCACAGACGAGCTGCATGTATCGTGAATGAGTCCGAATATGATGTAGTAGAATGGGAAGGAATAGTCAGCACCAAGTTATCATTTGACCTTAGCGATAGCCCGTGGGAGCTGAGAAAGGAAAAACGATCACTTAGGTATTTAGGAGCATTGGGGTTAAACAATGTGCAGTAGAGAAGTGATAAGACATGACTATTCCTGCGAAGGCGGATATCGAGCCACTGCAAACGATTTCGAAAATCTGATATATGATCAAACTTGCGCAAACCAAAGATGTATCGGATACACAAGTTGAGAAGACGATCAAGTTTGTTAAGTAGCTCTTCATTAAGATCAAGATAACACACATCGGCATAATCGAGTAGGGGTAGGAGTAGTGATTGTGCAAGCGTAATTTTGGTAGAGACCGGAATAAAATTCTGAAGGCGTTTGAGATAATGCATGCTAGCAAACAATTTCCGGCTGACCTCACCAACCTGAGTATGCCAGGAAAGCGTCTCATCCATGACGAGACCAAGATTTTTTACCTGTTTACTGTATGGAATGACTACACCGTTGAATTCCAAGGTTGGAAGCGCAGCACGGTCCAATTTAGCAAGTAGTTTTGGAGTACCTAACAAAATTGCCTGCGTTTTTGTCGGGTTCACCAAGAGTCCAAAACGTACAGCCCAGCTAAAAGCTGAGTCCAGGTCAATATTCATAAGGGCATAATGCATAATTTTATGGTCGTGCTTGTACATACTTGGCCACATTGAGCGTTCACTTGCAAGACCTGGAGGAGGCATTAAGTGTGCGTCTTGCCTCAGTAGTACGGACGCACAGCCATTGCCTGAAGACCTGATTCTTGGCCTCTACCGCCCACCGGCACAACAGAAGACGGGGCAAATTATTCCATACCCTGTTGTATCAGCTCGGCAATATACACGGCGCACTTTGATGGTTCCGCTGAGGAAAAGCATACCTCCCTCCAAGGGAAAGTTCCAAGAAAAGATCGGAATTCCATCCATTGTGCTGACTTGTAGTGCCAGACTGTGCGTGTACTAGCCTCACGTGATTCCGCGTAGTACACATTCGGCACATTACAGGACACAAGACGGTGATCAGAGCTCTCGAGGGGAGCTCTGACACTAACTCTGTATCCTGTAGATTCAGAAGTCAGCAGGTCCAGGAAGGTCCAACAAGCTACGCTTATGTGCAGGATCGTCAGGTATACGCGTGTATCCCGAAACCAACTGTGTCAATCCGTGAGCTATGGCCAAGTTGTGAGCTTCCCGGTCGGAGTGATCGGTGATGGGGGACCCAAGCCATTCCTTTTGTTTGACATTGAAGTCACCCACCATCACAATTTCGGCCGATGGAAGCTCACTGAGCAACTTGTCCGTCACGCTGCTAAGGTGCTCAAAGAATGAGGTCGATTCGTTGACCATATATGTAGAAGTAGAAGTTAGGAGAGCAATATAGGCCCGCATAAATTCTAACCACATGTGGTAGATTCACACTGACCCATATCACGGGGAAGCGGGAGTCTTCAACAAGGCAAAGTCTCTTGACGGAGACGTCGGATCCACCATACAAGCAGACACCACTCTTGAGTATAAAACGTTCGAATAGAGTGTACCAGGAACGTTGAGATCGTTGGAGTTCGCAGGCTGGCAGATCTCCGTCAAGAACAGTAATGGGGTTTTGCCGACACCTAGGTGATGGGAGACGGCAACTAAGTTTGTGCGGAGACCTCGAATGTTGGCGAGGTCAACGCGAAACGATTTTGGGAGATTATTACAACTCCCAGTGCAACGTTTGATTTAATTTTTTGTGTCACGATGTTTTAAGACGGTTGTAATTAAGTGGCGTAACTAGAGCAGCCTTTCCCAAAGTATGGGCCGCATATTGGGTGGGCCCTAATGAAACTGATAGGATGACAGTCGCAACGCAACACGTCGTCGCTTATTTGGAAAACCTTTACCCAACGCTCGTGACGTCACTGGCCGCGCTAGCATCGGGTGTTTTTCAAACACAGAAAGTGAAAATTAAAATGTACCTTCACCTAACATTTGTGACGTCACTGACCGCGCTGGCGTCGGGTATGCTTTCAAATGCAGGAAAGTGCGCGCAGGCACTTTAAAATATACCCGACGTCAACGCGACGGTAAGGCGATCTTCGATCTCTCGTAGGAAGGAAAAAGGAAAGAACATTTAATTGACTAACAAAAACGAAATGCGCCGCCTCAACATTAGGTTAGGGTTAATATACCTATAGAAGATGCGTCTGTTTTATATTAACCCTGGTTATTTTTTTTTAAACCACCTAATCGTCACTCATACCACTTTCCTTCCTTCATACGGAATATTAATAACAGCATCATCGTGTTGCGATAGGGTATACATTAATTAAAGGAAGCCAAGCGGAGTTTTGTTACTTGAAAGTATACCCGAGAAAAGTGTTGCGCTCGGGTATATTTTCAAGTGTCAAACTTACTTTACAACTTCTTGAATGTATACCCGAGCTCAACACTATGGAGCGTTGGGTAAAGGTATATTTTCCAAATACGCCACGTCGTTGGACGGGACGTATTAGTAAAAAAATATCAATAACAACTGGATGTTTTTATTTTATTCTTAATTGAACACGCCTTAATATAACGCTGCTTTTATTTTCATGTGAGGTAATTGGTAGGTCCCAAATAAGGATTTCTTTTTAGATGGGTCGCGATCCTGACTACTTTGGGAACCACTGGCGTAGAGGAAAGAACAAATCGGAGAGGCAGTTATGCCGTCACACACTCGCGTGAGCTCGACTGTCGCGGAGCACAGAAGGGCCTCCAGACCCCTGCCTCATGTTTAACAGCGGTAACCCCCCAACCGTGTACCACACGGACCGCTGAGACCATCAGCAGACTATTCGCCAGTTGGCCCGGGGCAGCCTCCTCGCGATGGTTAGTCGCGAGGTTCGGGCCCCCTACGGACACGACTAGGTCTAAGCTAGTCTCGGCGTGCAGGTTGCGGTACCTTGCTTCTCTGGGTCTCCCCTGACCTCCGCGACTCGCGGAAAGCAGCTGTGTACTCAGAAGAGTGAGTGAGCACAGCATCCACGACTCCGACCCGTCGATCCTCTACGCAAGTCCACCTGACCGGCTAGGTGTACAACATCCGTGATGTTAGCCCATAACACCGGGTCAACTAGGTGCCATGTCAGTGCTTCCCTTCATTTTCATGTCGGCTACACTGAACTGGACGGAAAACACGAACTATTTACATAGCCGTTTCGACCGACGTTTCATTCAGTGCGGTGGTACCAACCCGGGCGGGATAAACCCTACCACCTAGTAAGGTAAGAAGGGAAGGGACCTACAGCTTTATGTGGAATCCGAACCACGGTCAGCCTCCAACGGTGGAGCGGTCACCCATCCAAGGACTGACCGCGTTCAGGGTTGCTTAACAACAACCGACCGCACATAAATACTTGTACAGGATTGGGGGAATGGAAGAAATTAAATAAAATTTACATTTTGCTTAATTCATTTTATTCATAAATTATTATAACATGGAGATATTAGGTAGGTATTATGTAGGTTTGCTTCAAAAGCATAGAACGAAACAGACATGTTACAAATAGGTAGGTACTTATAACTTTATGTTACTAAACACTAGTACAATTTTTTTTATAAATATATTTCAGCAAGTATAGAAAAATAGGTAAAAACCATGTAAACGCGGTAGATTTAACTACATCGATAAATATGTACTGGCGTCTGAACCAGGTTTTGCATATTTTAATTAACCCATCTCCCTACAAATTTATAATTGATTCTTACTTGATCTATGTTACCTTAACCATCCGGTTGTCATCAATTTATTGAAGTTTGTACTTTTAAAGTGCTACTTAACACCGTGCACCTCCGGTAAATAAAATAAAGTTTTGCTATGTACCTAGGTAGGTATGTTGGTTTAGATACTATAATGAGTTGATATGAAGTGCCGTTCCTGCAACGGTGCACGGCACGGTCATCAATCACTGTGCAAGTGTGCACGGTACACGCGACACGCTCGCCTCGCTCGGTCGCAGAGCGTGGAACTGAAAAGTTAGATAATGTCGCGTGCCGTAGAAATCTACAAACGTCGGTAGTGCTCAAGCGTCTACTGGACTCTACCTACCTACAATGTTCTGCTCGTCCGTGGCATCTAGGTATGCTCTATGCTCTATGGAACACGTCGTGATGTCTGCCGGTAAGCTAGGCCGGTCATAAGTAGGTATGTATTAAAATGTTTCTAGTAAGTACGTTGCAGAGTTCCGCCGCTCGCCCCCGCGCCCCCAGCACGCACACCCGCTCAGCTCTGAAGGTTCAATCAAAGTATGGAAAAAGAAGATTTCCCAGAATCGCATAGCGACCAGCCGAGGCCGGACGGACTAAGGTTCCGGACACCGCTCGCTCGCGTCGACTCGATCGCCCTCTTTGCATCTCCCTCTCTATACATAGATTATACTCATTTAATTTCCCTCATAAACTGCACGTTAATCCATTACAATAGATTCTAACCACTATGTGTCTAAGAAATTAACATCAAAATATAAACAATATTATGATAAATATATGACGCGTCTATAACAAAAACATAGTAGGTGTGTCGGTTCAGTTAGCTTTGTCCTTGTCGGCGGGTGCGTCCTTGTCCTTCTTGTCGTGTTGCTGTTGCAGCTGCGCCGGGAGAGCCTTCAGGATCGCGTGGACCTGCGTCACACACACACACGCTCACGTCGTACACATACGTGGGCTGTTCCGAAAATTGTTAGCCACAGAATAAATACAATTTTTTTTTTCCTGAAACTATTTTGATTTGACGGCTAATTTAAATACAAATCTCCTTGATGAAAATTATTAGCCACCTACGTGTAGTTCGTTTTTTAAATATTTTTAACGGTTAACCGTCACTCATATTTTATTTGCAACAATGGACGTCTCCCGAGAAGCTTTTCGTGTTATGATTTTCTATGCTTATAAACTAGGGTTAACCTTCAAGGAATCTCACGAAAATTTGCAAGCTGCTTTTGGGGAGTCTGCTCTTGCGTTAGCAACAGTTACTTATTGGTTTCGTGAATTTAAACGTGGTCGAGAGAACCTAAACGATGACCCCAGACCCGGCCGACCATCAACTGCAGTCACTCATTAAAACGTCATCAGGGTAGAGTGGCTATTGCGGGAGAATAGACACATTACACATCGGGAGATTCTAGCTGAACTGAAGATTGGTATTGCGAAGTTTGTCTGCCTCAAGCTTTCGGGGAGTTGAATAGCGAGCGCCCAAGGAGCGGCGTCCGTGGCATTCTTTTTCACCAAGATAACGCGCCCGCTCACACACCGGTAAAAACATGGACTATTTGACAACTTCGGGGGTACAAAGGTTATCCCATCCTCCGTACAGCCCAGATTTAGCTCCATGCGATTTTTTTTTTATTTCCCACGGTAAAAAAAATGCTTCGCGGGCGAAAATTTAACACTGCAGACGAGGCCGTCGAAGAATTTCGGCTGTTATTTTTCGACCTCCCGCAAGATACGTTTTTTAAATGTTTTGAAACCTGGTTCACCCGAATGCATAAGTGCATAGGGATTGGAGGGAAATATTTTGAAAAGCTGTAAATAAATTTTTTTCATATTCTAACTATTTTTCATTTCACTAACAATTTTCGGAACAGCCTATGTACCATACCATTATAATATTTACATATTGCGCAGTTCAATTTTATAAAAAAAAAAAAAATTTATGCAGGAAGTATTTCAAGTGATGGATGAATGAGGGATTTAAACAAGTCAGTCGCTGACGTGAAAATTTGTTAAAATATTTACAGTCATTTACGGAACGTGGATTACTGGGATTTCAATAACTCTGAATATATGGACAGTTCCCGGTAGCAAAAAATGCGTGTCAAGCTTTAGAAAGACACAATCCGGTTGTAGAGGATCAATCGTCGCTGTCGCACATAGACTCGCATTAAGTATTTGCTGCCAGGAACTGTAAATAAATGGCTACCTAATTCTAAGAAAGCATGTCTGTACGCCACTTAAAGGTACTATGATCAAATATAATGAATTACTTCTTCAGCGACGGCCATAAGCACGAACTCGAACTGTTGCTTGGTAGAGACCATGCGCGGGCGCTGGTCGCGGATGTGCTCGAGCGTGGCCGCGATGTCGATCTCCTTGGCGCCCTTCGCCATGCGGTTCAGCACCATGTCGATCAGGCAGTAGGTGCCGGTGCGGCTCGCGCCGTCGCTGCCGAATAATAAATAACTGAACGAGCACCACCGAACCGCAAACATTCTACTTTCATGACTCCATAGTACGTCTGAATCCGAAATAAATATACCTATCATCATCTGTCTCACTGACGAGTTATATAACTAGTACCTATATCTATCACCTACATTAATAGTTATTAAAAATTAACTGAATAGGTATATATTTAGTGTGTCTATACATATATTTAGTAATACAATATGTTCTTACCTGCAGTGAACGACAATCGGGCAGGATCTTCCGCGGTAGGACTTGTTAACCTTCCTGCAAATGAAATATATACTTTAAAGTAAATATATAATAAATAATTATAAATATAAACTAAATGATTCATATGATTATGTTATCTAGGAACTTGGTACATGGGGTTGGCGAACTAAAGTTCTTACCTACCGAGCTGTAATTAATTTCGGCTGAGTTTTCTCCTTTGAAGTACGTTGTTATCAGTAAGGAAGAAACGTAAAGAAATAAAAGGAAAATGAAATGAAGGGAAGCACTGACATGGCACCTAGTTCACCCGGTGTTATGGGCTGACATCACGGATGTTATACCTAGGTGATGTATCCAACCGTGTCAGTTCATATTATACTATATATTAAAAAATAAATAAACATTGGGCTGTATAAAGGGAATGATCCGGTTGTAGATGGTCGCCTTCGTTGCATAACTCGTACGTCTCTATTAAAGAGGGACGACGCTCTACAACCGGATTGTCTCTCTCTAAAGCCCGATGCACACTATTTACTGCCGCGTACTGTACTTATATGTACGCGCGTTAGATAGAAGTTACCTATACTTCTTTGGCGTGACCCTTTCCCCACTCCCCGTCCTTCTCCCCACATGCCGTTCGACTCTCACTTCAATAATTTGTATGCGGTGACGATGACGTTTTTTCTGAGTTTACTCCCCATTTCCCTGGCTATTTCTGGCGCCCGCAAATATTTGAAATTAATTATTTTGAATGAACCTCATCCAACAAAGATAATGACGCTTGTTCTTGGCGTCGAAGCCCGCGCCAGCACAAATTAATATATATATTTTTTTTATGTAATCCGGTATGGGTGGCTGAGTCGGAGGGGCCAAAGCGCATGCTCCGACCAGCCAATATCACCTCCGAGAAGGTAGGTGCCATACCGGAGACTTCCCTGGATTGCTGGCTATACTGGACTAAAGGAGAACACAACCGAGGCTGCTATGCGGCCATCTTACATTTAGTACGGTGGTGCCAACGTAGTCGGCTACAATTTGAGCCTACCACCTAGTAAGGGGCAAGGGAAGGGACCTACAGTTTTACATCGTTTCCGAAAGGTGAAGCAGCAGGTGTAGGTATGCACGTAAATTTTTGCGTCAGAAAAAACTCATTGGTACACGCCGACCGGACTCGAACCGCGGACCTCTCGCATGAGAAGCCGATGCCCATACCACTCGGCCATGGCAGCTCAAAAATACTGGATGGTAATGTAAAAATAACATTTCTTTAAACAACATTGCTTGGTCAAGGCCGGTGCCGGCTAAACTGAACTGGATGGAAAATACGCACTATTTACATAGCCGGTTCAACCGACCTTTTATTCAGTGCCCTCCTGGTACCAACCCGGGCGGGTTAAACTCTACCACCTAGTAATGCTAGGGTTGCGAATGCCATGCCGGCCTGACAGGTGGCCATTCACGCCCCTCTTGAAGGACCCGAGACTGTACTTGTGGGGAAATATATGAGCAGGTAGAGCGTTCCAAAGATCTGCAGAATCGATTGGTACGCATCCGCGGTAAGTCCAGCGTGTGTAAATTACCTAAATTCATGTTTTAATGTCATAATTTTTTCTATCTACCTACATAGTTTATCCCCCCCCCCCCTTCCCCCCCCCCCCCCCCCCCCCCCGGCTCCATTATATACGTCCATGTTCAGTGGTGGTGCTAATTAGGAAGATAGGTAGGTCTCAAATTGCGGAGGCATACTTAGATTGTTTATTCTTATGATTAAAGCTCCAAAGTCATAGATTGCTGTAGGTATACGTTGAAAGTATGTCAGTAGGTACCAACCTTCTAAATTCGAGCAGCGCCTTGGTGGAGGAGGGGACGCCGGTGTCGGGCCAGGACAGGAAGTGGAACTGGGTGACGGTGCGCGTCTCGCCGGTGCGTTGGTTCTTGAGGTAGAAGCTGCGCACCAGGTAGTCGTCGCACCAGATGTGCTCGCTCACCAGGTGCACCTACGTACATCAACAATTACATCACGTTTTTTACTATATAAGGTCTTTCAAAATTAGTTAATAGTACGCTAAGGGACCCTTAGCGTACTCATCTGTATCATATAGGGAGTAAAACCTTTATAAATTTTTTTGGACCTTGGGCTTTTTTTATGTAAAATATTTTGTTATGTATTTAAATAAAACAATAGGTGGTTGATTTTTATAGCCTAATCGATTCAGTTTCATAACAGTAAAAAAAAATCTTCATTACCAATGATGTAACACGTGTAAGTTGGTAAAAAAATGGTTGTCTGTAAAGTCGGTTTACGGACGATAGTTTTACGTGATAACGTCATACAACCCTTGTTTCATGAATATTCTAAATTTGAAATCT
Source organism: Nematopogon swammerdamellus (assembly GCA_946902875.1). NCBI lineage: Eukaryota > Metazoa > Arthropoda > Insecta > Lepidoptera > Adelidae > Nematopogon > Nematopogon swammerdamellus. Next base: position 19,914,875 of record OX336335.1, on the reverse strand, counting down.
TTTCCGACCGGCCAGATGCGCTTAATATATTATGGTACGAGTAACCTCCTTTTAATTTCTGCTGCCCTGGTACTTTTACAAGCCGACGCACATACGGGTATTTGTCTATTTTAACTGGCCAATATTCAATTTCATCAAACTGTTCCTATTCAGTATTGTATCACATAACCTATTCTCTACAAACCAAACAACGACATTTGACACTTACCGTCACCCTGCACCTCTTATCCCGCCCGCCACTTAGTGTGCAATATTGATGTCGGTGCCTGCGCACGTAATGTTTATCGTTTTGATATCAGAGTGTTAAGAGTTTAATGGGCCTATCTTAGTTTGTTGAGTGTGGAAAAAAACATAAAGATGGACAGTTGCAAAGCAGGTATTTACGAATGTGTATTAGTTATTTTTAATTAAATTGCAATACATTAAAACAATTTGGCAGTACAATGATTACAGAAGGTTTATTGTGTAAAATTTTCATTTATTTAAAAGGAATTCTAAGGTTTTTGTTATACTTCTGGGTACTTCTGGGTGTCTATTCATATATCAATAAAAAGTAGTACTATTACCCTTGTTAAATACCTAAAAACCGGAGTGCGATTTTTGCGGAAGTAATATAATTATATAATTTAAAACTTTAAAGTCGTACTCGTGATAATTCACAGATAAACTTAATGTTTCATTTATATTTTTGAAGTGAAAACTTCTTTAGCGGCGCTTGGGTAAAAAATTTTAAACTGGCGTCATCGCGTCCTCGTCAGATCTCGAAAAGCGAAATGTAACCTTAATTCATTGCATTAAGGGTTAAGTTACAGTGGCACGGGATCAATTCTGTTCGCGTCATCGCGTCATTGTTAGATCTCGAAAAGCGAAATGTAACCTTAAGTCATTGCATTAAGGGTCAAGTTACGAGTGGCACGGGATCTGCCGGCACTCCCGGAGTGCAACTGTTAAGTAGGGTTCCGTAACACGTTCATGTCTGTCCATTCTACTAAGTTCTGCAAAATTAATGTAGGGTTCCGTAACAAATACATGTCTGTCCGTTCTACTAAATTTAACATTTATTTCAAAATGAATGTAGGGTTCCGTAACAAATGCATGTCTGTCCGTTCTACTAAATTTTACAATTTTCAACCAAGGTCCTCCGACGGTTATTTTATAATAAAAGAAGGGTTCCGTAACACGTTTATGTCTGTCCATTCTACTAAGTTCTGCAAAATGAATGTAGGGTTCCTTAACAAATGCATGTCTGTCCGTTCTACTAAATTTAACATTTATTTGAAATTAAAGGAGGGTTCCGTAACAAATGCATGTCATGTCTATCAAAATTCGCAGAGATGTACGATATTATGGGATCGCAAATAAATTGTTGATTTTTTTTTACGTAATAAAGATTTTTACACTACTTAATATGTAATTTCATTAGTTTAGACTTTAAATACATGAAACTCATTATTTTGAATCCATAATCACACAAAACTAATTTTGGCCAGTTAAAATAGACAAATACCCCTCTGTGCGACGCTTGGGCCGATTGTGCCTCTCTATCGCTTGTTACGCGCTCTCACTTGCAAACACAGGCTCAGATGGAACGTGACACTTTTTCGTGTGTGCAACCGGTGTTCATCAATTTATAAGACGTGACGTATCACGTCAAAAAAATCTATATATATAATATAATAAATATATATCTATATGTATATATTTATATGCAGCGACGGGTAGTGGTATGGCGCCAAACCAGTAATTCTGCGGGTTTAGGGTTAAAAAAAAGTGCGCACCAATTTTCCAATTGTATGGTCGTGTGATACGAATAACCCTTTCGAACACGTTCTGGCCACCTGGTTCCCTTTGTAGAGCATATAGGCTGCCTGAGGTACACACCAGAGAACCGAAGGATTGCAACGAGGCACTGAGTACCTCATAGATGTGGTAGAGGTCGGAAGCCTCCTCGGGCCAGTAGCGGTGGCACTGCTGGGAGCCGTTCTCTGTGAGCCGCGTCAGCATCACCATCACCACGGAGCCTTGCTCCCACACCATCTGCCAGAAGTCGGGCGCCGTGTGCGGCAGCGGGCCCTGCGCCGCGATGTACGCCGGGTTGCGAGGGTCGTGGTCAGTCTGTTCAAATGTTTTCATTCCATATATTCATTCATGCTAATAGTATAACCCGAGTTGTTGGCTACGTCACTCTCTTGTTTTATAATGAAAGAGAAAATACGGGTTTTAAACACAAGTTCGCCTTTTGTAAATGTTTTTTGTGCAATAAATAATTTGAATTTAATTTCATTTCAAGGATCCATCGAAGCGATTGTGGTCACAATTAGTTCGTACGACAAGTATTTTCGGTAAGAGTATTTTAAATTTTGTATTAGCTTCAGGTTCTTTCGGGTTTTCTTTTGGTATTATACAGGGTATTTAATGACTATAGCTCAACAAGCAAACCAGGTACTCCTGAGCCTATTTGGAGCAAAAAAGTTAGATGGCATTTGATGAAAAAAAAGTTCACCGTAGAGCAAAATGTCATCTAACTTTTTTGCTCCTAATAGGCTCAGGAGTACCTGGTTTGCTTGTTGACCTATAGTCATCAAACACCCTGTATATAACGATAATGAAGTGCCTAGGAGGTGAGATGAATAATGCAACTCGAGATTTTAAAAGCTAACAGCTTTATTAACGCTAATGCGTGTAGCTTTCAGGAGTGAAGGAACTGTCGTACCGGAGCGGAATGTTCATAGCCTAACTTCACATTGGTAGAGCACTGCACGTAACATGGCAGCAATGAAAACGATATACCTACGAGATGTACATAATATGTGTGGTAGTGGTAGTGCTAGGTACTCACGATGGAAGAGGCGTTGATGTAGTCGGAGCCGAGGTGGTTGGTGAGAGTGTTGAGTGTGACGCGCGAGTGGTCGTAGGGCACCACCTCCGCGTAGCGGTTCTTCTTGAGGTTCTCGTCGGCGTGCGCCGCGGTGGTGGCGCTCGGCTCCGCCTCGTACGCGCACAGCGCCGCCCACTCCTGCTCCAGCCTATCCTTGTTCTTTAGGTGGTCCTCCATGTACGCCTGACCATAGAGAAACAAACAAGTCATTACCATCACACGCATCATAGCTTAATAAAGGGAGATGTAGTGATATTCGAGATTTATAAAAAGCAACAATAAAGATGGACGCAGAGCACGGTGATACGTTGTTTCACCTGTTGCTTCTTGATTCTCATAATCCACCTAAAACAGTGCACGAGCTGTCTTAGTTTCACAACAATCTACAAATTACTACGCAGCTGGTTTTCAGGCATCTCTTACTTTGAAGTGGTATCTACCACACCGTACAATTCCGGAAATTTACTCCAAGTCAAGTATTGAGAATTGAGAGCAGTAAGAATTGAAAATGTCAAATTGTGACGAGATGTCGGTGGGTTGGCGCCCATTGAGAGTCCGTGCCGAATTATCTACCTATTGTACTTGCCGGTTGATACCGGGTCATTCGCTCTCAAACGAATCGGGCGCTGTGGGAGTGAAGATACGTCGTCGTACGAATGAGAAAAGTTAAGTTATTTTTACTAACAAGGACCGAGAGTGTTATAAAAATAATGCTACACCAGCTGACAGCGCTACGCTAGTATCTTTATGCAACTAGGAGCCATACAGCACGATAAGATTATAAATCAAATAAATCAAAGACTTACCAAAACCATGTGGCCGGTGGAGATGTCCATGTTAGTCAAAGCTGGTTCTTCGCTCCTGCAAACATATTAATTAACTTTTAAAACTTACGTACATTTTTCTAATTTCTATCATTTTATTGCATAAGTGAATAAATTTGCAGGTAGTCATGCTGGGGTGCAGCAGTATTTAATGCACTTACTTTTTTTAAATTTATTCTCAAGAAAGAGGTTGACTGAGTTAAAATAAATTGAGAGGCACAGATTGGTTGGATACCCTGGAGGTAGATATTGCAAGCTGCATATGGTTTTTGAAGGAAGGAAGTGCCGCATCAGCTCACCAAGAGGAAGTGGATGAGCGCGTGGAGGGGGAGTTGGCGTCCGGCTCGCGGGAGAGGGAGGCGATGCGTTGCGGCACGTCGCCCCCGCACACCGCGCCGCTCGCCACGCCCGTCTGCTGCCCGCTCCACTTGCCGGTCATCCGCGCGCGGCACAGCTCCTGGCCGGCGGGACACGCATCCGTTACTATACCGACCGCCTACATACTCACGTCAACACAGACCGACACGATGCGAATGCCAAGTACTTACATACGAAATGAAGTACTTAAATACCAAAAAGAAGGAGGAACCTTTACCTACCCACTCAATTAGGTACTTACACATTGTAATTAAATTATTCAGACAACGGACCGACCTCCGAGTTCCAACCACTTGGTGACGAAAGAGTATGAATGGGAAGACGGTTGGAAACTCAAATTAAAATTGAAGAAATACTGAGAGACGGTGTTGCCGTTGACGTTGAATGATTACGTTGCTCTCCAGATACCTATTTGTTAGTTTCAATGTTGCTAAATCATTGCATATATGTGCTCACAAGGTGGAACTAAGCTTGCGATGGCTTGACCGAACATATCTGGGCCCATTGGCAGTAGAGCAGGATGTCAATCGAGGTGGGGACTAGTGAGTGGCCATTCTGTAGTTCTCCAGCATGCGTTACGTTTCGGATGGCATCAAGCCCTCTTCAGCTAGTCTGCGATACTAGGACGTGGAGAACCCCCAGTCCCGCTCTCGACCTCCCACTCTCTCCCTATCTATATTCTGTAGGATGCCTCCAGTGACGCTTTCGAAGCTCTCTACTTATATTATGATGAGCTACGGTAGAGCGAGTAGTTCTCTTGCTCTCAATCGATAGGACCCGTAAACGTAAAGGTAACTTGAAGAAGTGTGGGCTCGGGCAAGTTTGCGCACCTGATAGTCCTGCGTGGCCTCCGCGTCGATCTCTGCGGCGGAGGCGAGGCCGGCGAGCTTGCGGCGCGCCTGCGCGTCGCGGCGCAGCAGCAGCACGAGCGCGGCGCCCGCCACGGCCACCACCACGCCCGACGCCAGCAGCATCACCAGCACGTTGTCGCGGCTCGCGAGGAAACTCCGCTGTTCCGCCAGCACGATCGCCGGGCTCTTAGTCTGTCCACCCACAGACAGCATCTCTATACTCATCCAGACTATACTAATAAGGTGTAAGTAACGGGCTGACGTCACGCGTGTAGCTGGAGATCAAAGAGTTTGTATTACGTCGCTGCGCTCCTATAAATGAAAATAATATAAAGGAGCGCAGCGACGTAATACAAACTCTTTACTGGCGATCTAGCCGATCATGTCTGTCACGCTCCGAAACTTGATACGCGAAACGGCTATTACAGGTAAGGGTTAGTCACTAACTGCTCACTCTACATTAACTAACGCTACTACCTACTGTTTTTCTTATTAGAAATAGGTACCTACTTAAAAATACGCAGTAACTAATATACCTAATATGTGATCTGTGCATAGGCTTCGGTGAAAAGACCATTAGACCAGCTACTACTGCTAGCTTAAGAAATTATCATATTTATATCTACTTATTATCACTGCACCTAACCCTTGCAGCTTAGAGCAACACAAAATACGATCGGCTAGCTAGAGTATACGCGGTAGGTTATTGTAGGTAACGATGTAGATACGGTGGGTATTATAACGATGGGTAGGTATGTATCGTTGAAAGGTCTTATGAGGTACCTTGTCACCGACTCCAGCTGCTACCTCGGTCAGACCCAGCTCGTCACGAAGTTGGTCCCGGATGTTTTCTGAAATAACCAACTTCCACATCACGCACATTCATTTTTATTCGTCTTCCGTACCAACACCAACATTGGGGAAATGGAACACTTTATAGCCTCACTCCGCTGTCTGTCCATCCGTCCGTCTATCACAAGCTCTCAGAACAAAACGGTACAAACTTAGTTGGAGGCTTCTTTGGTGCAACAAGTAGTCCAATGTTGTACAACTGTTCAACAACATCGAGTGGAGTGTCTAATTAAATAATGTTACCCATACTACCCAATACCCTTCAACATAATGATACTGTTTCCTGAGAGTTTGTTTTGTACTTTTATTGAATTAACTTCTTTTTTCTAAGCTTTTATTTAAATTCACTGTTAGTATGGATCAAATCTTGCAACTGAACTTTCAACTAGTATTTTGCACATACCTACTTTTGGTGCTGCCAATACATTCTAGTATAGGTACTCAAAATTGTAAAACTAAACTAAAAAGCACAAAATAAAATAGTAATTAAAAACCCTGCTTTTATTTTATTCGTTTTAGTACGAGTACCTACACTCGTACTAAAACGAATAAAATAAGTTTATATTTTCGATTTTATTTCAAAAAGAATGAGGCGAAATGTTCCTCAACTTATCTGATTAGTTGATAAGCAAGTAGGTACTTGCCGAAGTATGTATTTTCTTTACAATTTGCGCGACAATCTTTCTTGAAAACAAATCGAAACCCTAAACTTATTTTATTCGTTTTAAACAGGCTTGTTTTCAAAAGGGTCTTTTATTTATAATTTAATATAATTTAATTAATAATTTTATTTAATCGAACGTGGTTTCAACCGCAAACGAAACAAATTCGAAATATTTCTATATTTGTGTGCGTTTGAGCAGTGTGAGGCTCTCCTCCCCGGCGGCCGCGGCCGCGCCAGCCGCTCTTGAAGAGGCCAGAACGTGACTTGGTGCCAATATGTATCGACACAAGTGGCGTCCCACATCAAAGACCAAACCTTGGCCCATGGCACTAGGGTAATACCATCGGGCCTCTTGCCGTCCAGCGGGTAATAACCGCAAGGTTCTAGTAGACTAGGCAAACATTTTTAAAAAGGCTTCCGTTATGTTATGAATTATGAGTTATGAGTTTTAGAAGCAAATCATATTACTTTTTGGTAAACGGTGTTTTCTTACTAATTCGACCCCGCTGAATCCAAAAATGCCGTTTGCCCTCCCCCCCTCCCCCTCCCTCCCTCCCATTTCCCCTCCGAAGTGTCCCTCGCCGTAATTTTTTTTATTTTACAGAAAAACGGTTATAGATAGGAGCAAATTTTCAAAGAAAAACTTGATCTATATTAAATTTCCTAAACATAAGTGCTAAATTTATATCGATACGATAAGTAGTTTTTGAGAAACAGCCTTCAACATAATCGAATGTTGAAGGCTGTTTCTCAAAAACTTAACAAGTTAAAAAAAATATTTTTTTTTATATTTCTTCTCAATTTGTAGGAAAGTGACAGCAGTTATGAGAAAATGATCTACTATCTTGAAAATGACATCTAATTCATATTCATGTGAACAATGGTTCTCGAACTACAGTTTACCGCGTGGAGGTATTCCCGCGCGCATCGTACATCGTGTACTAGAAGCATGGAATATTACTTTTGAGCAAGAGGTCATTTCCCCCTATATTGACCCTGCTGAATCCGAATAAGCCGGTTGCCTGAGCGAAGTATCGACCGGAAGTGAGATATTCAAGATGGTGGCCAATATGGTGCTGAAATCCGATATTGTCGCTGTAAAGCACCCCTTTGACACATGAACGCGTTCAAAATGTGTAAGTTATATGTTTTTGTGCATAAGGAATTAACAAATACACAGTTAAAAACATTGGTTATGTTTATTTAAAAACTTACAGGAAATCAAATATATTACTGTTTCGTGTCTCTCCAGAATTAAAACAGGTACGCTTGCAGGGAGTACACAGTTTTATTAAACAAGGGACGACGTTTGCTTTCCTACAACCACAGTTCTTTGAGTTGCAAAGTTTTACAGTGACAAACAATAACTTCTGGGCACAAGATAATTAGACAATGTTGTCCTGAGGAAGTAACATTTCGACGAATTGAGAATTTGATGTGAATGGTAAAAATATTGTATGGTAGAATCTTACCAATATTCCTCGCTACTTCGGATGCATTCAATTTTTTGCTGTTGTTCTCAACCTTGAACGTCACCTCGCCAACATCCACCCTGGAGATATAAATATCTCGTAAAATATAAATTACACGTGCCCAAACCATAAAAGTTAAAGGTCAAACACGGGAAAGTTTAATTAGCAATGACGCAAGTAAGTACTAACCGCGGATGAGAAAGATCCTTTTCCTCAAGTCCAAGAAGTTCTCGTATTTTTTTTATGATCTCTAGTCCTCTGCTCCAGTCCGTCTTGTACCTACAAGCAAAGTCGATTTTTTCTTATGAATAACGGCGTATATAAGTTTAATCAAGCGTATGTTCTCATTCGCAAAAGCAGACATTCTTATGTAGGCATTGCGCTTTATTAAATTCCGTCTCTCAGTCGGGAACCGATTAGAGCAATATGCATAAGAACTCACCGATCCTTGAAAAGGACGTACGTAAAAGAAGGGTCGTACAAGTACTCATTGTGATCGTGACTTCCTTTTTTCACGGGAGTGGTGTGAGGTTGGGATGATTCTGAAATAAACGAAAATCGTAACAGCGTTACTGAGCGCGTGAATAGAAATTAGCACATTATAGAATAAACAGCCTCACACATAAATGATATGCCTTTGCCGAATGACTTGAGCCAAAGTTGACTTTTAGCAACATGTTGACTTAGCTTATCCCGGCCGGGACAACCATCTTGAAGTTGTAATAATCGGAGAATTAAATGTATCACTGGATTTGTTGCCATGCATGACGCTCGCACCGTGGAAGTGGCAGAGGTAATCACATAAAATAATTAGTGTTAGAACCACATAAAAACACACCGAATTCTATTAAAATTCAGTACAATCATTAGAGGTTATGGCCAGATCGGCATGCGACAAAAGATAAGCATGCATCATGGAAATGCAACATAACGGTGCTAGAGGTTCGTCGGTCCACGTGGTGTGGAGCAGAGAAAGAAGAACTGTGCGGGGGGCCGGTGCGTTTAAATAAAGTAAGTAATACGGAGACAGTACAAAATATTTCACGGGCCGGGGAGTGCACAGAGGTAAGGGAACATCAATTTCAAAAGGAAGTGGTATCTATGTCGTGACACTAACCTGTCACGTTTTTCTTGTATTTAAAGACAAGAGCCTGCAAGTCCAGCCGCGGCCCGGGCTTTTTAACATCGAGGCGTTCCCTACGCTTAAAGCCCCAATCGTAATTGGAAAGAATGCCGTGTAAATCTGCATCGGACAAAAGTTTCGCATTACCACCTGAAACATGTGCACGTGCCGAGTGAGTGGCTTCACCATCACGCATCATCACTACCTGTGTGTGTGAACCTTCAGCTATTCTCATCTCACCACAGCCGTTACTGAATTCACTTTTCGATTACCGGGTAAAAATTGTTTACCTAAGCACGTGAAAATCGGTCGAAGCAACGAAGTGAAATGAAGAAGAATGATGAAACTAAAAAGTTAAAAACTTAGGACGATTGTCTCAACATTACAAGGAATCAAAAAACCTCACAGACCTGTCGCTCGATCCATGATCAAAGGCCCGCCCTCCGCGTACAGTCGAGCGTCTATGGGCCTGTTGCCGTCCTTCCAGAGTGCCATGAGATACTCCATGTTCTTCGACCTCTCCGCCTCCGCCTGTTCTTCCTCTACACGAGACAAATACGGCGAACATAAATAAGTTAGGTAGGTACGTCGAAATGCGAACACCGAGAACCAACAAACATACCTACGTACAACAATACGACATTCCGTTCCGCAAAATGAAAACACCAGCAACTTACAGGAAGGAGGTCGAACAAAAGACAGGTATGAAAGCAATGATCGAGCTGCCGACACAAAATAAATACGGAAGAGCGGAAACAACAGTAGTCGTCGTCACACCTTTTAGCAGAAACTTGTTGTAGGGATCGAACTGTCCGCTGCCGAGCTCGGCGTCCAGAGCCTCCGCTTCGGCCTCGTCCTCGTCCACGTACATGCGCGACTCGGGGAAGTCGTTGCTCTCCTGTACGTAATCGAAGGGGAACTGCTTCTCTTTGAACCGTTCGCGGTAGCGCTCCATCGTGTTGGACTGCACCTGCGCCTCCTTCGGCGAGAAGCGGTTTCTGGTGAGGTACTCGGTGGTGTAGGGCCCCGCCAGGTTGGCGTACGTCGCCTCCGCCTCATCGTCGAACTCGTTCGCGTTTGGATAGTAGGATTTCTTGATCTTCAACGAGTCCTCGGCCAGCTCGTCGCTCGGGTAGACGCGGAGCGAGCGCCCCGCCGGCGGCTCGTCGAAGGCGCCGGCGAACATCTCTCGGCGAAAGGCGTCGAGCGGGTCGAGCTCAGGAGCGGACTCGGGCAGGTCGCCGTTTAGCATCATCACGTCGCGCAGCTTGTCGGACAGTTCCGAGTGCGGGTTACGCTCTTCGAGGTTATTTAAATTGCCGTCACCGTCGAAGTATGACAATTCTACGAAAAAAAGACCCTTCAAACATTGTCATTTGCTCCAACGCAAAAAAAAAAAATCAGACGGAGCGCGTACAAACCTTTCGAGGCAGAGAAGTCGGCCGGGTCCATTCGGTCAATATCGGTAATGGGAGGAGCGTACACTTCGTTGGCGAAGTCGGAGTCGCTCACGGGGGAGTCGTTGGGGGTGAAGCGGACGTACGCCACCTCCTCGGGGTCCACCTGCCGCAGAATACATAATCATATTATTACATTTTGTTTCGTCAACATCGAGAAACAACCTAATCGAAAACAATTGATATTATTGGCAATTAAAGTACCCACTGACAAGTGGCAAGTCAGTATTCACACAACGCGTTCATACCTCGTCTTCGCCGTCAGGAGAATCTTTCGTTTCTGATATGATGTTGGGATCAGAGAATGGTTCGCACATTTTCATGTTCACAGTTTTTCTGAAACAAAATAGCGTTCACTGATTGATTACCCCCGTGCTTGTCAATACTGATAATAATAATACATTTAAAAAAGGGTGTACCTACATATTAAAGTTAGAATAAAGTAAAGATTTAAAGGCACGTGAGGAGTTTAGTAGTAGGGAGGGGTGCAATACAATAGGTAAAGTAGAGAGAGTAGAGGGTGAACAAGCTACTGACAGGTGTTGGCGCGCGGCGTGCAGCATGGACTGTAGCGCGCACTGCGTGTAGGCGTGCTCCCAGCGGTAGCCCAGCGACACCAACTTCTGCAGCAAATCCTCCAACCACTTCAGCTCTTCACTACTCATCTTGTATCTGAAATACATACGCCACATATTTCATATTGTCGTATCGGTAGTCATTTATTGCCAACGCTTTATAACAATATCTTCAGACCGACAAAATTATTTGACTTGTAGAAAGGATGCCCGAACCTAATATAGGTAAGTACAAATAAAATTATTTTTACCAATAAATATTTCGAGAATATTAAACAGATTTAAAGTATTTGTCTTTTTTTATTTCGTTAAATTCCTACCATCTCTAATGTTATTATTATTAGAAATTGTTACAAATTTCGTAATGTAATTATGTGGTCTACCACCGCCGCGCCGTCCACACAATGTCCTCAATAATGAAAAAGGTTGACTACTAGTGAGTCCGCCGTTGTGTGCTAATGTTCTATGTGTATGTGTTTCTTTTCTTGTTTTATTCTTATTTTATGTGCAATAGAGAAATGTGCAACAATGCATTTCTATTCTATTCTATGAATGTTCACTTACTGATATAGTGAGTTCTCTTCCGGATCTTCCTCGTAAATCGGTACGCATTTGCCAAAAGCATAGTCTGCAAATATAATAATATTTTAATTAAAGAAAGAAAGTAAGGAGATGTTTATTTGACAAAGAAAGTTCATACGTAAATAAAACATCAGTATGAAGTACCTATCTACTTATTCATAATAATCTCGATCAATCTCTACCTACGGTTAAAAATATTGTCTTCTTGTTATTTTAGAAATCGCTATTAGAAATTGAAATTTCACATGGGGTAGCGGACATTTCGATTTAGCTAATTTCACGTTTTACTAGGTGAATTAAATTATTGATAGCTATCTTTTTAGGTTTCCGTATACCGGAACGCCGCCGTACGGAAGCCTATTACTAAGGCTACGCCCCGCCGCCGTCTGTCTGTCTGTCCTACTGCGGAATCTTTGGAACCGTAATATAGGTAGCCGGTTGAAATTTTCACAGAATATGTATTAATAGGGCGGATATAACAACAAATAATAAAAAATAGAAAAAGTAAAAAATTAAGAAAGAAGAAATGTTTTTTTTTGTGGTGCGAAACCTCGGTGCGCGAGTCCGACTCGTTTTAAATCGTGCAATAAATAAAAACCGATTTGTTATAATAAGAATAAAATAAGAAATATTAATTTTTCGTTTCAGTGTTATATTATAAATACACATTGAAAACAACAAACAACTATTACATTATACAGAAGGACTGAACACAACCTAAGCTGAACCTTAAATATTTTTTATTTACTTTCCGCGCACAAGCTTTTAATATGTATAAACAATTATTATAAGTTAGTACATAGAAATTAGTTACTTAGGTGTTAATTAGGTGAGTGAAACCCGCCTGAATTGGTAGGTACAGTACAAACAGTGAAGGAAGGAACAGCTGTAGTTCGGTAAGTAAGTAAGTATGCGTACCATCGTAGCACCACTCCACTCCTTTAGCGCAGAGCGAAGGGCTGAACAAACAACCTAAAAATAACGAAATTTTTAACATCTCATTGTCAATATTCTTGTTGTAGCTTTGTTGTAATAATTCCTAAGCAACTGTACGAATTATATACTTAAAGCGAATATATATATAACTATACCTATTATTAGTAGTATTTGCATAGGCGTGGTAATACTGAATTGACGTATGTGAGGCCCTATATCAGCCGAGATAACAGCTTATTTCAAGGATTTCAGGAAGGCTAAGAATATAGATATAATATGAAAGTGACGTGTGTGATGTCTCACTGTCCATAAAATAACTCATTTCAAGGATATCAAGAAGGTTATCTACATATAACTTTACTCTGTAACACTTATGAAGTTTCAGCGAGAGTTCCTCTCCCTCCTAATTGAGAAATATTCCTAGGCATATAACTAAATACGAAACATTTGTGTACAAAATGTTTTAATCTTCTAAAAAAATCTGACTGAAAAAGAACAGCGTTAAAAGTTAAAAGTATTGTATGTGTTAACCGTACTAGTTCAGCACTCAGAAGCGAGGAGTTTGAAAGCAAAAACACCGTTATGAATTCTAAGATCAGATTTATTGCTATAATTACAGCAGTACAATTTAGATTTCAGGTCAACTGCGATACAATGCAAGTGAATGTCACCGATGCCGAAAAAGGAATGCCCGGCGTACTACTCGTTAAATTTACCCCTACCATTATGCTTGCTTGTGATTGGTCGCCGATAGCAGTCAATCTCGATCAATCACAAGAAGTCAGTACAAATACTTTTTAATCATCCGATTTTATAGGAATTACTTTAGTCAACAAATGTTATAAATAATTATAGGTATAGTTTAAATATTTATAACATATGGTAATATGGTTTTTTTGCAGAAGGTGAACTTATTGCAGAATCGATTTTTTTCGGGCAATCTTCCGCATAAATATGTATTGGTTTTATTTTCAGATCGCCTCTGGTCACTAGGTACCCGATCGTGAAAAGGTATCACGAAATGAATACGGCACGGCCACAGGTCGGTACGGCCCGACAGCGCTGCTGGACCCCGGCCGGCACGGAGTTACTTATCAGAAGGCGTGTTCAACAATTAGACGACAACATTTTTCTGCCTCTGCCTCTTTATTGTCATAGGGCCTCGCTGTGCGTTTTTTTACAACGAGTGGTGTTATGCCGATGTCTGATGATTATGATCATTTGATATAGTACATTGAACACAGCCATCCGAGCCAGTTGAACATAGAGAAGAGATGTACATATGTAGGATATAACAATACTTGGTACTCAATGGATGTAGACTAGCTAGCTAGACAGTTACCAATGTTCCCGTCGGCGGCGGCGGGCGCTAGCGTGCACAGCGCCGCCAGCGCCCACACGAGCACGCAGCGTGTTCCGCCACTCATTCCATCTGCAACAACAAATCAACAACCTCACAGTCAAACTCACAGTCCTCGGCCACTCAGCCACCCGTCGGGCATCAACTGCGGCCCGCGGAGCGGAGGGTGGAATCGAATGACATGTTCGGAACTTGAATGTAACGATAACGTATTCCGAGAGAATTGCTAGGTATATCTCAGAAAATATAATACCGAGGAGTACCTGTTTGTAATACCTTCATATAGAACAGTCTTTCTCAGAGTGGGCGATGACGCCCGCTTGTGGGCGCTGGAGGCCTACAGGGGGGCGGTAAAGGGCCCAGAAAAAATTGGGGGGTTTGAAGCGGTTTAGGGTGGCGATATGGATGATTTTTAATTTTCGTGCACAAGAAGAATATCGGCAGACGTGAGTTTCTCAATTTTCCTATTTATCAGTTGTATCCTTCAACAATGTCGACTTGTTTGTTTACTGCCAACATTTGGAGAACCTCCACAGTGATTTCAAAGAACGATTCCAGGACATTTTAAAATTGGAAATACCGGACTCGGTGTTGAATTCTTTTGCAAATGTCAACATAGCAGTATCATCCCAGCTAGAAGAGGAACTTATAGAATTGACAAAGAACAAGGAAATAAAAATCAAAGAATTTTGGCTACAAAAGCCAATTCAAAGGTAAAGTTAAAATTTGGGGAGGGGGGCGCTAAAAATAACTGATTCTCAAAATGGGCGGTAGACGAAATAAGTTGGAGAACCTCTGATATAGATGACGGATGCGCAAGTAATGAACACGTGTTACATTAAAGAATTATTGATATTTTTAAAAGAAGTGAGTCATGGGTTCTCAAAAGCCCAATGTCAACAACAAAAGGGTGCTGAGTCTCTCTTTTTTTTATTGTTTCCGAACTAGCTGGCTGTGCCCGAGGTCGAAGCCTCAGGCGCAGCCAATATCACCCCCGAGGAGGTGCCAGTCCGGCTTGGAGGTGGACTAGTGTCGCTGGGGAAAGGCTATTTACCCGCGATTTGAAGATCCGTGGATTGTAGGAGTGGGGAAAGATATTCCCCGGAAGCCCGTTCCACACCTTTGCAGTGCGGCACAAGAACGATTTAGAGAATCGTGCAGTTCGAAGTACTCTTCTGTCCACTACAAAGGGGTGTTCCGCGAGAGTATGGCGGGTTTGGCGAAGGCGAACAGGAGGATGAGGGATAAGGGAAGCAATTTCGTCAGAGCAGCGGCCATAGTAGTTCCGATAAAACAGGCACAATGACCCAACGATACGTCTGTGCTTTAGAGGTTGAAGGTCCTTTGTGAGTACAGAGTCGCCAATGAGGCGAATGGCTCGTCGTTGAATAGAATGCAAGGCTGAAAGTAGGTACTCAGGGGAACCCTCCCAAAGATGACTGCAATATTCCATCACCGGTCTTACTTGTGCTTTATAGAGTGTAAGCAGTTGGAACGGTGTGAAAAATCGCCGACATCGGTAGAGTATCCCTAATTTTCGAGATGCTAGTGTCGCCTTGGTCTCTATGAACGATCGAAATCCAACGTCCCTGGACACCTCCATACCCAGGACGCCCAGACTACCATCATTGGGGACTTGGCTGCCCTGGAAAGTGGCTTGGAGGGGAAACGGATCAGCCTTAGTAGAGAAGGCACAAGCTTGCGTCTTAGCTACGTTCAAGTTGACGAAGTTCTCCTTCCCCCAAGAGGATACTTTATCGAGAACCAGGTCAACCCGAGCAACAGTTTCGCGTCTCGCGTTTGCTGCTGAGGCCTCTCTAACCTTCCAGTCTTTGATGAACCCTTCGTGCACCGTGCTGTCGTCCGCGTAGCAATGTATTTCGCCGAGCGAGAGCATGTCGTTAATAAATAATAGAAACAGCGTAGGCGACAGCACGGATCCTTGAGGAACACCAGCATTGATTGAGTAATCGGCCGAGCATGCACCATCAAGGGTGACAAAGATCGACCGATCGCTCAAAAAGCTGGAGATCCAAGTGCACAGTTTTGTAGGGAGGGACACCGTAGGCCGGAAGCTTGCTTAGGAGTCCCCGGTGCCAGACGCGATCGAATGCTTTGGATATATCCAAAGCGACCGCCAGCGATTCACCAAAACCATCGAGTCTTTCAGCCCACAAATGCGTGACGTACGCTAGAAGATCTCCAGTCGACCTTTGCTTGCGGAAGCCGTATTACTTATCGTCGAGGAGTTTAGAGTCTTCTAGGTACGTCAAGAGCTCTGAGTTGACAATACGCTCCATAACTTTACTCAAGAGTGAGGTTATCGCAATAGGGCGATAGTTCGATGGGTTCGCTGGGTCCCCCTTCTTGGGGACCGGCTGGACCGAAGCTCTCTTCCAGCAAGAAGAAGGCATTGAGCCGGAGGAATAGAAGCGTTTGAATAGGCGAGTAAGGACTGGTGCCAATTCCAGAGCACAATTTTTCAAGACAACCGCCGGGACGCCGCCGTCAGGCCCGCTACTCTTCGAAATATCCAACTCACGTAGTGTTTTATAGACGACTCTGGGATGGAACCTAATATTATCCATCATACGCCCGCAATGGGGCAATGAAGGGGGGTTGGCGCCCAGGTCGTCCATGTTTGAGTTGGATGCGAAAAGGCGTGCAAAGATATTCGCCTTTTCCTTCGCGAGTACAGCGAGCGAGCCATCCGGACGTTCCAATAGCCAATATCAGCCTCAATATCAGTATCAGTATCAATATCAGATCCAATAGCCAGCCTGCATTTACGACCAAACCAAGGCTTATGGCGGCCGCCGATAGGAACGGCGGAGGTAGGGATGAAGAAATTCATACCCTGTTTGATCACATCGACGACCGATTGGGCACACAGGGATGGGTCTGGAGAAGAGAAGCAAACGTCGTGCCAAGGGTATGCTCCCAGGAAGGAATGGAAGTCATCCCATTGTGCTGACCGGTAGTGCCAAACTGTTCGCGTACTACATTCACGGTGCTTCCGCGAAGTGTACAGTTGGCACAGTTGAGCGTACAAGGCAATGGTCGGAGTTTCCGAGGGGGGCTTCAACCCTCACCTTGTAACCATTTGGCTCGCTAGTCAGCACATGACAAACAAACAAACTAGGTCGATGAGGAGGGTTATCAGGTATCCGAGTGGTTCCGGACACCAACTGCGTCCACCCGTGTGCAATGGCCAAGTTGTAAGTCCCTGCCGGCATGGTCAATGATGGGGGAGCCCAACCAGTCTTGGTGTTTAGCATTGAAATCAGCCAGCATCACTAACTCCCCCGTAGGGAATTCGCAAAGCAATTTGTCTGCCGTGATGCCGACTGCTGAGATGCTCGCAAAATGCCTCTGTTCTTGACGCACTGGGGTTAGGGGATCTGTATTACCACACTCACCACGTGGGGAAGATTCACGCGGATCCATAGCACAGGGAAAGCAGGATCCTCAAATAAGGTGAGCCGGGTATAGGAGACACCAGATCCAACGTACAAGCAGACACCACCCTTCGCCATGAAACGTTCCTGAAGATTGTAACCAGGAACGTCCAGGTAGAATGCGTCCGCAGGACGCCCGATCTGGGTCTCCGTAAGAAAGAGGAGATGAGGCCTCGCCGTCTGCAGATGGCAGGCGACGGAGGAGAAATTCGTGTGTAGACCTCTTATATTTGCGAGGTCTACCTTAAATTTTGAGGGAGAAGGGGCCGCTCAATATTTAAAAATTTTTATATTTTTGGTTCGGCTCATGATTTGGATGGGTTTGATTCATGGAGCGTATCAGAATGTGCCCAGGGCGCGGTGATGCCTTGTGCAATAGACTCAACCAACTGACAGTCGCAGAGAGCGAGAGGACCCCCGGTCCCTCCCTCCCAGGAAAACATGTGGTCTCCCATGGTCACCCGCCAGCCCCACAATGCTCTCTGACAGGGATTTTCGCGTGTTGATAGCCCCATCAACACGCGAAAATACAACACAGGGGTTGGTGAGGACCGTGTGTCGGGCTCCTGTAGTACCACGCAGGTAGGCAGCGGTCACCTGTTTCCAGGCTCTCCCTGACCCCTGCGGCTGTCAGTCGGTTAAAAGGAGTCTGGAGTGCAAGCGACACTAGCATCCACAGCCCAGGACACTCCCGACACACTCAAGCAAGTCCACGGACCGATATCTCTGCGACGAGTCATGCGGAGATAGGACGAGTGGCAGGGAATAAGGGATGCTAGTTCCGCAGAGCAGCGTCCGTGATAGTATCTGTAAAACAGACTAAGCGAACCCACAAATCGTCTGTGACTCAGGGACTCCAGACCACCTGTAAGTTTCTGGTCACCAACAAGACGGATGGCTCTGCGCTGTATCATTTCATTAGGTTAGGTTAGGTTCATTTCAGGCAAATTTATCGTTTTCATTATTTTGTTGGCGTTCTTGGCGCCATATTACAAGCCAGATTATATTGGTTGGTTGAGGTCAAAGAGATTAAAAGGGGTTATTTGAGACTAGAATTTAATGGTTTTCTAAATTTTTGCGAGCGCCTTTGGCGCCCGAAGACGGAGTATGTTTGTTGGTTGAAGTGCATTTCAGAATAGAATTTTAATAAATATAATGAATTCATAATTTGTTGAAAAATTCATAGAATATTTGCCTGACGCCAAATAATTTTAATGTCCAATCCTTAAATTATTGATAGGGAGACCAATTAATAATCTAAGGTCGAATCAGTTTTATTTTCATAAAAAAAAAACATTGTGTATTGTTTACAATCAATCTTATTTCTCAAATTTGGCCCGCTTGCTGTAAAGGTTGGTCACGCATGTTATAGAGCTTTTTCTTTATATAACTTACATACTAAGTTTTAATTATGCAGGCTTTTATTCAAACCGTATTCTATAAGATGTGTATATGCACCTGCTCAGAACATAGAGTTGCCTACTAGTCATTTATTGTGTAAAAGTTCCATCAGGCAGTCAGGGTACTTGCAACACGCGTATTGGGTCGGTTAAGATACCTACGTCGTCAAATGTCACAGAGAAAAAGATAGAATTACGTCTTTGCGTCACAAACATTATTTTTAACCGACTTCAAAAAAAGGTGGTTATCAATTCGACACGTATGTATGTAATATTATTGGAACTGTAATAATATTATGACAATCTATTAGGGCTTCCAAACACATATAAAGAAAAATTATAGGTGTATGTATGTTTAAAAATAGCACATCTGAAAATATAGATGGAGCCCTTTTGTGCTTTTGACCTATGTCCAGCAGTGGACCGATACAGGCTGATGATGATGATGATGATGTATGTATTAGTCGTCTGGTTCCAGTATGCCTCCGCTGACGGTTATGATATGACGTAACAGCTATCGGTACCGTCGACAAAAAAGTCGGATAGACGAATGCTCCCGCCACCAGGTGTTAAACTGAACTGTCGTTACTTCGTATTTCAGGCATAGAATTATTATGAACTACCATGTAATAATAATTCCACGTGACTTGACTAGTGAAGCTAGCGCACACGTCATAGTCATATTACTATTCCTTTTTTTACTCGTATCGGCATTTGAACACAACAAATGTTAGTTATAAAAAAACCCCCGACTCTTAAAAAGTCAAAAATAATTTCCGTTTACTTACTTAAAGGAGTCGGTAGACCGCTAAGTGAATTCCCGCGCAACTTTTGAGTCTTTATATTTAATTTACTTAGCGGTCCCCCGACTCCTTTAAGTAAGTAAACGGAAATTATTTTTGACTTTTTAAGAGTCGGGGGTTTTTTAAATTTGTAATTTAACTTTTATTTCAAGCTTTTTAAAAAAAGCCGCATGCAAATCGGTCCACTTTTTAAGATAATTATTTTTTTTATTACTTAATTACTTTATTACTTGATTAAAAACATAGCTAAGAACCATCCCGATTAAACAAGCTTCCTAATAAAAAAAACCGCATCCAAATCGGTCCATCCGTTTGGGAGCTACGATGCCACAGACAGACACACACACACACACACACACACACACACACACACGTCAAACTTATAACACCCCTCCGTTTTTTTCGTCGGGGGTTAAAAACAAATAAGACAAAAACAAATTCGTACACGCGCAAGGGGTAGGAAGCTCAATTACACATATAATACGGACGTGGCTACGCGGTGTTTATTCTTTGGCTACGCGACAGCGATACTTAACGCTACTGAGCTAGGCGTCAGCGGGTGTGGCGTGAGGCGTGATGTGCGGAAGCGCGGGCTGAGGTAGCGGCAAACCAGCAATAGACAAGTCATATTATATGCATGTTTGTATCTGTGTATGTATGTTTGTCCACGCATTTCTCCGAAACTATTAATCGGATTGATACCATTCTTTTTTATTGGCTTGCATTTACTTCAACTTAGGGAACAGTGCAAGTTTCATCTAAATCTGTTCAGTAGTTTTCAAGATATGGACTGTTAAGTGTGTCAAATGCGCGAAAAATTATATACCACGACAACCAATATACCACGAAAACCAAAAACGCTGAAACACGTAATTCTTTATTTTATACCAAAAGCCTAAATATGAATGTTCATATCCATAACTTGAGAAATGATGGGTTCCCCATACAATCTTTCATCCCCTATTTCACCCCGTTAAGGGTTGTTTTTTGTGACAAAAGGTAGCCTATGTTCTTCCTCAGAATGCAATTTATCTCCGTAATTTTTTTTATAAAATCCTTAAATCTAATTTTGAAATCAACCCCTATTTTAATTTAAGGGTTGATTTATCAAAAACGCTGAAACACGTATTTATTTATTTCATTCCAAAAGCCCAAATATAAATTGTCATATCCCTAACTTAAGAAATGCTGAGTTCCATATACAAACTTTCATCCCCTATTTCACCCCCTTAAGGGTTGTTTTTTGAGACAAAATGTAGCCTATGTCCGTCCTCAGGATGCAATTCATCTCCTTGCAATATTTTATCGAAATCTGTTCAGCGGTTTAAGCGTAAAAAGGTAACAGACAGACAGACAGACAGACAGACAACAGAGTTACTTTCGAATTTATAATATTAGTATGGAGTATGGATAAATAAGAACATGAGTAGTACTTGTAAAACATAAATATATAACAATAATTAATTAATAAATGGTCCCTCCATATATAAATACTCCACTGTATAACACCTCCAATAAAATACTCCACTGACTTTCTCGCTTGTTGGGCGAACTCAAGGTTTTTATGTTCGAAATTCAAAATATACTGACAGGACAGTTCCGTTGAATTAGGCGCTCGCAACAAACATTTTGTATGCAATATTTAATAGAAAGAAACCTTCGTTTGTATGATAGCCACCTTTTTTTGAGTTTTCTTGGAAAAACTGATAATGGTACTTTCTAGGCTAGTAATAGGGTTTCTATGTGGAAAATATAATAAAAATCGTTAGAGCCATTTTTGAGAAAATCGACGTTATCGAAATCATTTGTATGACAGCTACCCTTATTTTTTCGAATAAAAAAAAACTAAAAAAGGTACCCCTAGATAATCGTTTCAAACTGCTAAATGAAAGGTCGGTCGAAACGGCTATGTAAATAGTTTGTGTTTTCCGTCCAGTTCAGTGTAGCCGGCACGACCGAAGGGAAGCACTGACGTGGCACCAAGTTCACCCTGTGTTATGGACTGACATCACGGATGTTGTAGGTGATGTAGCCAACCGTGTCAGTTTCCATAAAAAAAAAAAAAATAAATAAAAAAGTTACCCCTAGATTATCGTTTCAAACTACTAAATACGAATTTTGAACGAAATCGGTTGAGCGGTTTAGGCGCAAGGTCGCTGCACGGACACACACACACACACACACACACACACACACACATACATGTTTCTCAAAACCACTTTTTTGGGATCGTTGAATGGTATATAGCCCAAATCAGTCGAAATCTCAACTTCGAAATTTTGGACGATCACAATACTTCCTTTCTCCTTACAGTCGCTCGAAAGTAAAAATGTAAGCTTATCTTTGGGATCTTTATTACTTGCCCTTATTTTTTACTTTTAGTTTGTTTTATTATTTGTTGGCATATCCGCCATAATAAATAAGTAATAAAATAACACATGTTTTGTGAAATTTTCAACCGGCTACACGTTTCAAAAGATACAGCCCTAGGACGGGCTGATGGACAGACATACAGAAAGACTGACAGACGGCGTAGGCTTAGTAATATAGGTATCCGTATGGATATAGAACGCTAAATACGAAAGTGGAGTTTGGTGCCTAGAGACTCTAGAGACGTACTGTGTTCTGCGAACAGAATAAAGAATCGCGAGGTCACATTGCCTTTGTTTCGTATTTCGTACTTACTATATTTAATTAAATTGCTGGGCTATTTTAAGCACAGCAAATGGCGACGGGGTTAGCCCGACCCCAGCCTAGGGAAGTATTCAGTTGTCAAGATAAAATTTAGCTCAAGTTTTAGGTATTTCGGGTCCAATTCGGGCGCACGGAGCGGCTAAAATTAGTTAGGTCGTGGTCGTACGTAAGTATGTATTTTGAGTGGGACGGGCGGAGCCGTGGGCGGGCGGGCCGCCCCGGCGCGCGGCGCGGCGTGGAGGGATGCGCGTTGTCGCTCTGTCCCTTGTCTGCCCAAACACTACTCTTCGTAGCTTCTTAACACGCCATAAAAGTATTGCAAAGTTACGTAAAGGAAAGTGACAGCTTTTTTTATTTTGAAATTGTTTATTTTACCAAATAATGAAAAAACTCCCCGGCACGCGGAAAGCTGAACCAATTATTTCGTTAAAGGTATTCGTTGGCTGAATACGAAACTCCCTCCCTCGTCCATTTCATTACTTTTACTGTAGTAACATTTGTTTTTGATTATAGACATATTTTAAATTGAGCATATATCACTCTCTAGAATTTATGAAATTAGTAAATTTTGCCTATTATGTTTCATTTGAATACTTTGCTCATTTAATGTTTTCCCAAAAAAGACGAGGCCTGTTTTAGGGTTCCCAAGGGTATTTCAGTCAAGTGGGGTAGAACTCTGTCGTACTTATTAGGTAACTGCACGCAATGATCGCGCTTGTATGTGCTTGTAGTAAGGAACCAAGTCTGTTCTAGAGTACAGGTTCTACCTAGATCTATAGAAGGGCCGCAGTACACACCTAGGTACATTCAACACTCGGTTCATTTAATCACCTTTATCAGATATGAGCACTCTGTGGAGGGCCACCCACGTACCTACATACTTTTCCATACTAATGTATTTAGAGGTGCTTGCTTATCTAGTCAATGTATGTAGGTATGTGTATCGCATAAGTATATACATACATACATACATACATTGGTTAGATTACCGTTAGATAGATAGAATAATACTTAATTACTCCAAAAGCCTTTTACAGAAACACGCACATCATAGTGCGCTAATGAGGTGCAAAGGGGAACATGCTTACAGGTCAAGTGTTTCAGAGAGAATATTTCTTCCCATGATTTTCTTTCTTATGTTTTCCAATGATTTTCGATTTGCGTTTTTCGAATTAAAAATATATATTTCTTCCCGTCAACCTATGGATGTTGAGAGTAGCAAGTAAATTGGATTAATAAATAAAAAGGCACTTAGTAGCAAAAGACGTGAGAATTGGGAAAAAATTCAATACTTAAGTATGTCCTAGGAATTTTGTCAGCCTCGGTAGCTCAGTGGTGCGGTCGATCGACTGTTTGTTGTTAAGCAACCCTGAGCGCGGTCAGTACTTGGACGGGTGACCGCTCGACCGTTGGAGGCTGACCGTGGTTCGGATTCCACGTAAAACTGTAGGTCCCTTCCCTTCTTATCTTACTAGGTGGTAGGGTTTATCCCGCCCGGATTTGTACCACCGCACTGAATGAAACGTCGTCGGTCGAAACGGCTATGTAAATAGTTCGTGTTTTCCGTCCAGTTCAGTGTAGCCGACATGAAATGAAGGGAAGCACTGACCCGGTGTTATGGGCTGAATTCACATCACGGATATTGTAGGTGATGTAACCAACCGTGTCGGTTTCCATAAAAAAAAAGAATAGTTTTTACAAAATATACATGAATACCTACATATAAATTACAGGTACCTTATATTGCTTATGTACTACATGGATCGACGCGTTTGTACACACACAGTCGATTACTAGGTAGGTAGGTACACAGTTGTTTACAGATAGCTCCGGGGCGGCGGCGGCGCCTACTAGGCAGGCACGAGCAGCTATCGACTCGTGCCTCTGACGTATATCCTGTCCTTTGCCGCCCACGCACTTCAGGCGGGTTGAGCTCGAAAGATATACTAGAACGCTACATCAGCCGTATGTATTTTAAATTAATCAGCATTTCAGTTATGTATGCAGTTACATTTCTATTGGAAGTTCATACTATAATTACAACATATAAATAAAAAAAAATATGTCAATTATATCGAACCAATGCTACGCCAAGTACGTATTCATGCAAAGAAGTCACATAATTATTGTATTATTGTATTTTGACTCGAATCGCGTCCACGTCGCCCGCGTCGTCGACGTTTGAAATGCGGTCGACTGAAGAATAAAACAACGCAAGCCTCGATGTAAAAACCCAGTCGCTGTACAAAAAGAAGACCACGTTGTCGATATTGATATGCAAACTCGCACAACACAACGTCTTCCGATAACGTAACAGGTTTCAAACCATTATTGCCTCTCGAGGTCTCGCGCTCCGGTCCGGCAATCCTCAACTGTCTAAGTAGGTAGATACGCACCTTTCTAGGGTCCCGCTCGTGTCGGGGTCATATCCCACGTCCTCTCGGTGGCCAGCTTGCACGGTTCCAACACTACGTCGCGGAGTTAAAAGTGGTCGGTGCGGCACCGAGACAGCTGGCGTTTAGGGTCGTGAGTTGACTGACGCGCGCCGTCCCGCCCCTCCCGCCCCGCCCCCGCGCCCCGCCGCGCGCCGGGCTTGCGCGCTACAGTTTATCGATTACCGACTCCCGGGACCGACCTACGCTCGCTATACCTACTCTTCGCTTTCCTATCTGCGTGCTAGGCTAATTTTCATTGTTCATTACTACACCACCGGGTCGCATCCCACGCATCGTCCGTAATGCCTGCCTGCATTGTCCCAGTTGTAGAGAGACTGGTCGTGGAAGCAGCTTTAAAAGTTCACTGACTGGACCTTCTAGCAGCTTCCGCAGTTTTATATCAAATTTATATGACAAACATCTACAAAGACCATATCTGACAGAATATCTGACAAAGGCTCTTTACACCTGATTCACTTAATTAATAAGTCTTTGTAGTCAGAACTCGCAGCAAAATTGTTAATCTTGCTCTCAAGCTGTATTTTAGATAGACTATGGGCGGTGTTATTATGTGGCTATGGCTAGTCACTAAATTCTTGTAAAAATATGTTTAAAAAAATACCCTGCGAAGTTTCTTGTCGGTTCTTCTTCGTGGGTGTAATCGAACCGGATAGAACAAATTGTGACAAGTTCGAGAGCAGTCTAACTGCCATATGAATGATCAATAAACAATACAACAAAATATATACCTATAATGTAAATTATTAATTACATATAAATAGCCATCGATTTTTATTCAAATTTTTATTCAGTGAAGTCCCTACGTAGTTATGTAATGATATGTTATTCTATGTACCTACGTATTCATTTAATAGTTCTGTTGTAGCGCAACCTAACTATACAAACATACAATGTATAATTAGGCTGCGCGCGAATGTGAAACCATTTCACGACTACCTACGACAAGCTTAGGGCTAACCCGTTCTTGGCTAAAGTAATTTATCAATTCTCTGTACCTACCGACCCATAGCCATTCAAAAATAAATAGCAATACCCCAACGAGGTATATATACCTCGCTGCAATACCCACGTACAGTCGCACTAATCGATAGATTTCAATGGTTATTTATTATGTAAGGTTCACAGAGCATTCTTAATTTCAACCAATAAGTAGTGTTACCATTTCGAAATTTTAAAAGTCGTGACAAAAAGCCGGGACATTTTTGCCACGAAATGATATAATAAATCCTCGGATTATGTAGTTCCACGTAATTATGTAGTTTAAGAAATATTTATGAAGGATTTAAACTTATGTTTTATTTATAAGTAACTAGCTGAGCCCGCGGCTCCGCTCGCGTGAAATTCGTATTTCAAAGAAGACAGTAAGTAACTATGGGCGAGGCCGAAGACCGAGCTGCGTTCAGGAAGTCGATAAACCATCTCTAAGAAAGTAAGTAATTAAGGGCGAGGCCGAAGGCAAGCCGCGTTAAGGTAAACGATAAACCTTCTCAAATAAAGTAAGAACTAACGGCGAGGCTTCAGGCTGAACTGTATTCTAGAAAGAAAATAAATCTTCTCGAAGAAAGTAAGTAACTTAGGGCGAGGCCGAAGGCCGAACTGCATTCAGGAAGACGATAAACCATCTCTAAGAAAGTAAGTAATTAGGTGCGAGGCCGAAGGCCAAGCTGCGTTCAGGAAGACGATAAACCTTCTCGAAAAAGTAAGTAACTGAGGGCGAGGCAGAATGCCGACCAGCGTTCAGAAAGACTATAAGCCGTCTCAAAGAAAGTAAGTAACTAAGGGCGAGGCCGAAGGCCGAGCTGCGTTCAGGAAGACCATGAACCTTCTCCAAGACAGTAAGTAACTGAGGGCGAGGCCGAAGGCCGAGCTGCGTTCAGGAAGACTATAAACCATCTCGAAGAAAGTAAGTAACTAAGGGCGAGGCTGAAGGCCGAGCTGAGTTCAGAAAGACCATGAACCTTCTCGAAGACAGTAAGTAACTGAGGGCGAGGCCGAAGGCCGAGCTGCGTTCAGGAAGACCATAAATCTTCTCAAATAAAGTAAGTAACTAAGGGCAAGGCCGAAGGCCGAGCTGCGTTCAGGAAGACCATGAAACCTTCTCGAAGAATGTAAGTAACTAAGGGCGAGGCCGAAGGCCGAGCTGCGTTCAGAAAAACTATAAACCTTCTCAAAGAAAGTAAGTAACAAAGGGCGAGGCCGAAGGCCGAGCTGCGTTCAGGAAGACGATAAACCTTATCTAAGAAAGTAAGTAATTAAGGGCGAGGCCAAAGGCCGAGCTATGTTTAAGAAGAGCATAAACCTTCTCGAAGAAAGTAAGTAACTGAGGGCGAGGCCGAAGGCCGAGCTGCGTTCAGGAAGACTATAAACCTTCTTGAAGAAAGTAAGTAACTAAGGGCGAGGCCGAAGGCCGAGCTGCGTTCAGAAAAACTATAAACCTTCTCAAAGAAAGTAAGTAACAAAGGGCGAGGCCGAAGGCCGAGCTGCGTTCAGGAAGACGATAAACCTTATCTAAGAAAGTAAGTAATTAAGGGCGAGGCCAAAGGCCGAGCTATGTTTAAGAAGAGCATAAACCTTCTCGAAGAAAGTAAGTAACTAAGGGCGAGGCCGAAGGCCGAGCTGCGTTCAGGAAGGCGATACACCTTATCTAAGAAAGTAAGTAATTAAGGGCGAGGCCGAAGGCCGAGCTACGTTCAGGAAGACCATAAACCATCTCGAAGAAAGTAAGTAACTGAGAGCGAGGCCGAAGGCCGAGCTACGTTCAGGAAGACCATAAACCTTCTCAAAGAAAGTAAGTAACTAAGGGCAAGGCCGAAGGCCGAGCTGCGTTCAGGAAGACCATGAAACCTTCTCGAAGAAAGTAAGTAACTAAGGGCGAGGCCGAAGGCCGAGCTGCGTTCAGAAAGAATATAAACCTTCTCAAAGAAAGTAAGTAACAAAGGGCCAGGCCGAAGGCCGAGCTGCGTTCAGGAAGACGATAAACCTTATCTAAGAAAGTAAGTAATTAAGGGCGAGGCCGAAGGCCGAGCTACGTTCAGGAAGACCATAAACCTTCTCGAAGAAAGTAAGTAACTGGGGGCGAGGCCGAAGGCCGAGCTGCGTTCAGGACAACTATAAACCTTCTCGAAGAAAGTAAGTAGCTGAAGGCGAGGCCGAAGGCCGAGATGCGTTCAGGAAGACCATAAACCTTCTCGAAGAAAATAAGTAACTAAGGGCGAGGCCGAAGGCCGAGTTGCGTTCAGGAAGGCTATAATCCTTCTCGAAGAAAGTAAGTGACTGAGGGAGAGGTCGAAGGCTATAAACTATCTCGGTGAAAGTAAGTATAAACTATGGGTGAGGCCGATGGCCGATCTGCGTTCAGGAAGAGGATAAACCTTCTCGATCAAAGTAAGTAACTATGGGCGAGGCCGAAGGCCGAGCTGCGTTTAGGTAAACGATAAACCTTCTTAAATAAATTAAATAGCTAAAGGCGAGGCTTCAGGCTAAGCTGCATTCTGGAATACAGTAAACCTCCCCCCCCCCCCCCCCCTTTAAAATTTGAAACAAAAAACCCTGAAACACGTCTTTAGTGATTTATTCTCAGCAGTTGTAATTCCAATTTTCATGTTTCTAACTTCAAATAACAAAGACTTTTGTACAAAGTCGTCGTCCCTATGTCTTAAAGTTGTAATTTCCAAAAATCCTTAACGGATGCTTACGTTATGAAATAATCCTATGTTCCAAATTTCAGCTTTCTAGACTTAGTAGTTTTGGCTGTGCAATTTGACGTGACGATTACCTTAATTTTTAAAATCTTATTTTTTAAAAACATTACTAACCAGTGCAGTGCTGTTAGAGACAGGATTGTGAATAATGTGAAATTATAGTTGAACTTACGTTGTGAAAAAAATTTGATTTTAAAAATTAAGGTAATCGTCACTTTTTATTGTAGTGACTTTGTACAAATGATGTTAATTTTGAATATGTTACAATTGTAACATCACTACAATTTTTGGTCTGGAGAATTGTGATATGTATAGGTAGTTTTTAAGGGCATGGACAAATCTCCGGTAGTAGGTACTTTTTTTTTTCAAAGTGATTTTTCTAAAATTTATCAGTTTTAATGTAAACTGAACAAAATTTCACTGAAAGGGCTATAGCAACAGTACAGTCTAGGAGTAAACCTAAAAACTATTCATTACGTACTAGCTACATGTCTCCTCTACTTCCATACCAAATTTTATTCGGTTTTGTGGAATAGATATCCAACTAGAGCGGTTTATGTGACTAAAATAGAGAAATTTCAAAAAAAGGTAAAAAAAATCATAACTTCTAATCTATTGATTTTCGGGGAAATAATGTTTTTTTTAAATGAGTCAACATGATGTCCTCCACCTAAAAAAAATTTTTGAACCACTATAACTGGGCCATCCTGTATAAAGACTCAAGAGTTGCGCGGGAATTTACTTAGCGGTCCACCGACTCCTTTAAGAAAGTAAACGGAAATTATTTTTGACTTTTTAAGAGTCGGGGGTTTTACTATCGTTAAACCGACGACGTGTTTTTCCAGCGCACACATATCAGTTCATTATCTTGAAAACTACTAAACCGATTTTGATAAAACTTGCACTATTCGCTAAGTTGGAAGATACTTAATCAATAATTATGGCAATTAGATTTCTAGTTTACGAGAAATTCGTGCACAAATACATACACTTAAGAAATTTGGCACAACTGTTTAGAAGCCCAAATAGACTAACATATACGAATATTGTGCAATTCCAACGATATCACATACATACGGGTCGAATTGATAACCTCCTATTTTGAAGGAGTCGGTTAAAAAAATAGATGATCACTTATCTGGTAGTTGCGGCTTCCACAGCGGGCGCGAAGATTGGTCGAATCATTCAAAGACTATTTTCACGTGCAAAATACGGCCAGCCCTAAACCCCTGTAGAACTTTGTCACATTAATTAGTTGCTGAGTCTGTCCGTCCGTCTATTGCCGGGTCAGACAGGTGCAAAGTTGGCCCTAGCTAGATCGTAGTGTAAGCACGGTGGTGCTTCGAGCCAGGTGAGTGACGTCGTCAGTCAGCGTGTGTGCGTCCACTGCTGGACATTTTCCTCCAGTCCTCCCGGCCTTCAGCGGCACGGAACCACTGCTTTCCTTCGAGCCATATGCCTTCTGTTCATTCGAGATTAAATTAAATAGTTACATAATAAATAATACATGTAGGTAGGTACCTATAGATAAAACATTTTCCGAGAACGCTATACTTAGTTGTAGTCATATTTTCCCATGCGGGATGCCCAAGTTTTACATGTCGGATAAAGTTAAAAAAATGTCATGCGAGAGAATGCCACACAATCTCACACACACCCTTACATATACATAACAAACCACATAATCCCCCTCCCCCTTCCCCATTTCCCCCACCCCGCCCTCACCAATTTTATACGACCTAAACACCTAATATTCTGTAAATTATTCTACGCTATTATAATCTTAGATGTTTTAGTGGAAATATGTTTATAGGCGTAATACTTGACTTATGTTTTTTGTAATGTTGTTTCGGCTAGGTTGTCTATTTCCCGAATAAAGTAAATAAATAAATAAAGTAATATGTTACAAAATAAAGTATATAATGGGTATAACAATCATAACTAATTTATTCAAAATGCAATAAAACTAAATTTATATTATTTTATTTTAAAGATTCTGCATAGTTTTGAAAATTATATCCGGTAGGTGACGCCCCCCAATCCCTCCTTGCTGACATTGAGTCCATGATTTAAAAAAAAAACATCAAGCCCATTAAATGAGAATAAAATAAAACACGTTTTTGTGTTGTATTTTTTTATATTTACAACTGAATACTTTCCATTGAAAGCGGTAATATTTTACATAATACAAAATTATGTTCTATTGGTTCCTTACAGTCTCTATGCAAAAGACTAACTTTTAAAATAATAGATAATGCAATTTTGAAATTATTTACATAAAATTAAGTGTGCACTACTTGGTCCATATAAACATGTAAGTGAAATACGATAGATACTATTTAACCTAATCAAACTATAAAATACAGTTAAGTACATAATATAGATGGACGAGCCAAACTGGCTACCTAACAATGGAGATTTTAAAGGGAACTTAAATTGTGTTGTCGCGTTAGCGACATCTTGATTCATTTCCTAAGATGTTTATTTCCTAAAAAAATTTTTATCGATCTAAGCACATTTTTTACAAAATGTTCTGATGAAATAGTTTATTTATTGGACCGACTACGCACCATTAAACCACAGGTCCCTCCCTACTACCTATAGACAACATAATAAGTAGGTACCTATATTATGATTTATGATGTACCTCTTTACTAAAAACAGCACCTTCTCAGAACATCTCATATGCATTATTACTATATATAAAAAAGGAAAAACCATATTTTGGACGTTATTTTACTCCTGCAGCAGCTTCTGAAGGTGATTATTTCTTTAACCTTTATTCTAAGACAAGCAAAATTTTCAGATTAGTTCCAGAATTCCAAGCCACTTATCTGAACATACCCTAAGGGCCAGCAGACACGACAACTTTAGTCTCTGGTAACCTACTCTTTTCATAATTATTTACCATCTAACCATATGTAATGCAGTCAGTATGAAAATAAGGTATAATCTTTAGTCGCCGGAAGCGTAGGTGGCCATGTGCGCCGGGGCTGTGAAAAAAAAAATACAGCCTACAGATTCAAAGGATAAAATAATAAACTGGTTGAATTTGAATTTAGTGATAAACAAATTAATTTTATTATGTACATAATAGGCATTCGCAGTTCCCGTTCGAAACCGAATGCTTTTGGCACGCTTTTGGGCTTCGTCGGCACAACGGCACAATTCACGTTGATGGCGGAAAGTGTCTCGCGTATCCATAAAAAAATCATTACAAACCATTATATTTAGACGAGTCCAGAACTATAGTGATCTATGTAACAAAATCAATATTTCGAGAAAACGAGACAAACGTGTTTAAGGCTGTATGTACATCTTGATTAGTTCTAGGCATCAAATATTCACTCTATGTCATAGAGAACCCTTTGGAATAGTTTTTAGGAAATAAAAAATAAAACACTTGCATGCAAAAATTATGAGATTATTTATTTTTCAGGAAAATTGTTGTCACTGTGGAATGGAGAAAGTGTTTACAAATTATTAAAGCATAAGTAGGCTTTAATGAAAATGTGAGAAAAATCTGAGTCTTTGGGCAAGAAAGACGGTCCACTTATCTTAAGTTAATTATTTTTCTCTTTACTTTTTCCCCACTTTTTTGTTTTCTATTGTTTTTTTTTTCTTTATGTAATCATATAATAGGTATGTAGTTAGTTGTGTTAGATAGTTTTGAATAGATTCTGACTTCTGAGTCTGATATCACTTTAGAATAGCAAAATGGGTACCTACTACCTAGGCTATGTGCTCATATGCTACATAGCTCACTTTAGCACTTACCAACTGCAAGAACACTGCCCAAAACCATAGTAGATTTGTTGCTTAATATCAAGAAAAAATGTGATTTGAACCTGGATCTCTTTGGCACAGATAAAAAATCATCCCAGGATGTCAAATATGTGGCTAAGTCCAAAACCCGAAAAATTTTACATAGATCACTACAGCAGGTCTATTCTTGTAAATTCTGACAGCGGAATCAGCGCTGTTGCGGCGCTGAGAGCCACTTACCAAAGTGGCTCTCAGCGCCACAACAGCGCTGATTCCGCTGTCAGAATTTACAAGAATAGACCTGCAGTTCTGGACTCACCAATTTACAAAAGTGTTGTATGGATAGCGTCCAAGTATTTTGCAGCCCATAGACATATTATATTAATTATAAACTTCCTACGGTTATTTTGATTTTATTTACATGGATGAAGTATTTACAGGTCCCCCAAAGTGGGATAAACCTTAAATTGGGTACAATGACATGAAGCTCAGGTTATTGTAGTAAGTTTTGTCCTTATGTTACATTGGTGCTCACTCCTTGCATATATTTTTAATTTGTATTTCTTAAAATGTATAAGTGATGAAGTGAATCAAGGAAATGTATTTAGTGTTAATAAGTATCACCAAGGTCTCGCACCGAGTGACTTAACATAAAGGTGATGAAAAATTTGACCAACATAAAAATCTAGGCATAGTTAGCTAACTAATGGAGAAGTCATATTACCCATATATTCATAACACAATTATTTCAGCCTGATTATTATTATTGTTTCACACAATAAAGAACCTGAATCCATAAATAACCAACAATGTAATGTGTGTTTTAGTAGCAGGTGGTGTAAGTTGTGACCCCCATAGACTCCTTACACAATTATTTTGTTTTGGAAATAATAAAAATTAAAACAATACAATAATTAACACTATAAAACTAAAAAAATGTGATGTTATTTGAGATTTTATACTTTACATAATATCTATTTGTTCGCAGATGCGATTCGAGTCACCTTTTTAATAATTCAAAACTAATAGCACTAATAGTAATTAAAACAATTAACAATTCTAGCAGGTACAATGTCGGTGCTACACCGATGTGATTTTGAATTCTCAATTGAACTGAGAAAACTTCAAACTAACCTAGCGACACGCATGTTGAGTACGGTTGAGTTCAACCAAATGTGTCAATAAAATAATGCACTGAAGAGATGTCAAATCGCTTCAAGTTGTGTCTTATATGGAACGTACAGTAGAGAGAAATTACTTCAGAAAATAATTAATCCATTTTTCGTTGGGGCTCAAAAAGTTCAAAAGTTCAAGGTTAATATAAGCACATTGATGTGAATACTATTTTTTTTATGGAAACTGACATGTTGGCTACATCACCTACAAAATCCGTGATGTCAGCCCATAACACCGGGTGAACTAGGTGCCATGTCAGTGTTTTCCTTCATTTCACGTCGGGTACGCTGAACTGGACGGAAAACACGAATTATTCACATAGCCATTTCGACCGACGTTTCATTCAGTGCGGTGGTATCAACCCGGCCGGGATAAACCCTACCACCAAGTAAGGTAAGAAGGGAAGGGACCTACACTTTAATGTGGAATCTGAACCACAGTCAGCCTTCAACGGCCGAGCGGTCACCCATCCAAGTACTGACCGCGCCCAGGGTTGTAACAGTCGACCGACTGCACCACTGAGCTACCGAGGCTGACAATGTGTGGAACGGTACTTGAAATTATGTCCACTATTAGATAAAAACAAGTAGAGATACATATTCTCATAGAAAGTATAGTGTCGCCGAGTTAACTCTTACTTAAATGCATGCTTCTTAATATATTAAGAAAAAAATAGAATATGGATATGGTTTCATTTGAATGTAAACGTTAAACTTGACATTTTCTATCTCCGCAATTCGACATTGCATCACGTCACACAAATGGCGCGGTCATTGAGTGACTAAGAGCGAATGAAGACATTTTACTCATTTATGCCTTCTGAATGAAGGCTCCGTTTTTCGAGCGGAGACTGGATCCACATATCATATTTTATTTTATATAAGGGTTCACTGCATCTCTCCCCGTGAATGCGTAAAAGTCAACTAAGGAATAAGGAAAAGATGCCGTACTAAAGGGCGACATGATAGCCACCTGGCACCATGCCACGGTCTTTCAGTCATGCAGTAAGTAGTCTTCATGCCTTCTGGATATTTGATAGTTGCCTTTTCCCAATATTTTGCTAAACGTGGTGGACGGTGTTGTGCCGTAATTCATCAGAGTTCTTGCAGCACAACACCGATTAATCTGAATACCTAAATTTCGGGAAACAGTGTGATGGTATATGTATGTAAAATTCTTAAAAGTTCTTTACATTCAAAAATGACATATCTTGTCACTTGTCATCGTAATTGAGAGATTAAAATATTTGATAATCTTAAAACCACGATGTCTACTACATCATGCTTAAAACTTATAAATTATGAAACCTAAAACTGTTCAAACCAACTTCAAAATAGGAAGAGGTTCTCATTAGCTATAATATTAGAATATTAGGAATATTACAAAATGGCTCAAAAGGTAAAATTTATTTTAACCAGTCAGACTTGTTTGGTGTGACGACGTACCTATGTCATGGGGATAAAAATTATCGAAACGTCACCGTGACGACTTGTCACAACAACATTGGCGAGAACAAGTCTCAATTATAGTTCTAAATAAGGTGAAAATACACACTAGTAACCAAACTAATTCACACAGTTTGACAGATTTGGAGAAAAATATACTACGGAGAGACAACCATTCAGTGCTTCATGCAATTGATGCAGTGACAGGAAGCAAATATTTATTTTTCGGTGTATTTAGATGCAACTTGTCTTGTTAGTGCATATGAAAAGTTAATACAATTTTTGAAGTGAATGTGTTGTCATTGGAGATTCTTACACATTTGTGTGTGTGTGACATCGAAAGTAAACATACTACTACCTATAGACAACATAATAAGTAGGTACCTATATTATGATTTATGATGTACCTCTTTACTAAAAACAGCACCTTCTCAGAACATCTCATATGCATTATTACTATATATAAAAAAGGAAAAACCATATTTTGGACGTTATTTTACTCCTGCAGCAGCTTCTGAAGGTGATTATTTCTTTAACCTTTATTCTAAGACAAGCAAAATTTTCAGATTAGTTCCAGAATTCCAAGCCACTTATCTGAACATACCCTAAGGGCCAGCAGACACGACAACTTTAGTCTCTGGTAACCTACTCTTTTCATAATTATTTACCATCTAACCATATGTAATGCAGTCAGTATGAAAATAAGGTATAATCTTTAGTCGCCGGAAGCGTAGGTGGCCATGTGCGCCGGGGCTGTGAAAAAAAAAATACAGCCTACAGATTCAAAGGATAAAATAATAAACTGGTTGAATTTGAATTTAGTGATAAACAAATTAATTTTATTATGTACATAATAGGCATTCGCAGTTCCCGTTCGAAACCGAATGCTTTTGGCACGCTTTTGGGCTTCGTCGGCACAACGGCACAATTCACGTTGATGGCGGAAAGTGTCTCGCGTATCCATAAAAAAATCATTACAAACCATTATATTTAGACGAGTCCAGAACTATAGTGATCTATGTAACAAAATCAATATTTCGAGAAAACGAGACAAACGTGTTTAAGGCTGTATGTACATCTTGATTAGTTCTAGGCATCAAATATTCACTCTATGTCATAGAGAACCCTTTGGAATAGTTTTTAGGAAATAAAAAATAAAACACTTGCATGCAAAAATTATGAGATTATTTATTTTTCAGGAAAATTGTTGTCACTGTGGAATGGAGAAAGTGTTTACAAATTATTAAAGCATAAGTAGGCTTTAATGAAAATGTGAGAAAAATCTGAGTCTTTGGGCAAGAAAGACGGTCCACTTATCTTAAGTTAATTATTTTTCTCTTTACTTTTTCCCCACTTTTTTGTTTTCTATTGTTTTTTTTTTCTTTATGTAATCATATAATAGGTATGTAGTTAGTTGTGTTAGATAGTTTTGAATAGATTCTGACTTCTGAGTCTGATATCACTTTAGAATAGCAAAATGGGTACCTACTACCTAGGCTATGTGCTCATATGCTACATAGCTCACTTTAGCACTTACCAACTGCAAGAACACTGCCCAAAACCATAGTAGATTTGTTGCTTAATATCAAGAAAAAATGTGATTTGAACCTGGATCTCTTTGGCACAGATAAAAAATCATCCCAGGATGTCAAATATGTGGCTAAGTCCAAAACCCGAAAAATTTTACATAGATCACTACAGCAGGTCTATTCTTGTAAATTCTGACAGCGGAATCAGCGCTGTTGCGGCGCTGAGAGCCACTTACCAAAGTGGCTCTCAGCGCCACAACAGCGCTGATTCCGCTGTCAGAATTTACAAGAATAGACCTGCAGTTCTGGACTCACCAATTTACAAAAGTGTTGTATGGATAGCGTCCAAGTATTTTGCAGCCCATAGACATATTATATTAATTATAAACTTCCTACGGTTATTTTGATTTTATTTACATGGATGAAGTATTTACAGGTCCCCCAAAGTGGGATAAACCTTAAATTGGGTACAATGACATGAAGCTCAGGTTATTGTAGTAAGTTTTGTCCTTATGTTACATTGGTGCTCACTCCTTGCATATATTTTTAATTTGTATTTCTTAAAATGTATAAGTGATGAAGTGAATCAAGGAAATGTATTTAGTGTTAATAAGTATCACCAAGGTCTCGCACCGAGTGACTTAACATAAAGGTGATGAAAAATTTGACCAACATAAAAATCTAGGCATAGTTAGCTAACTAATGGAGAAGTCATATTACCCATATATTCATAACACAATTATTTCAGCCTGATTATTATTATTGTTTCACACAATAAAGAACCTGAATCCATAAATAACCAACAATGTAATGTGTGTTTTAGTAGCAGGTGGTGTAAGTTGTGACCCCCATAGACTCCTTACACAATTATTTTGTTTTGGAAATAATAAAAATTAAAACAATACAATAATTAACACTATAAAACTAAAAAAATGTGATGTTATTTGAGATTTTATACTTTACATAATATCTATTTGTTCGCAGATGCGATTCGAGTCACCTTTTTAATAATTCAAAACTAATAGCACTAATAGTAATTAAAACAATTAACAATTCTAGCAGGTACAATGTCGGTGCTACACCGATGTGATTTTGAATTCTCAATTGAACTGAGAAAACTTCAAACTAACCTAGCGACACGCATGTTGAGTACGGTTGAGTTCAACCAAATGTGTCAATAAAATAATGCACTGAAGAGATGTCAAATCGCTTCAAGTTGTGTCTTATATGGAACGTACAGTAGAGAGAAATTACTTCAGAAAATAATTAATCCATTTTTCGTTGGGGCTCAAAAAGTTCAAAAGTTCAAGGTTAATATAAGCACATTGATGTGAATACTATTTTTTTTATGGAAACTGACATGTTGGCTACATCACCTACAAAATCCGTGATGTCAGCCCATAACACCGGGTGAACTAGGTGCCATGTCAGTGTTTTCCTTCATTTCACGTCGGGTACGCTGAACTGGACGGAAAACACGAATTATTCACATAGCCATTTCGACCGACGTTTCATTCAGTGCGGTGGTATCAACCCGGCCGGGATAAACCCTACCACCAAGTAAGGTAAGAAGGGAAGGGACCTACACTTTAATGTGGAATCTGAACCACAGTCAGCCTTCAACGGCCGAGCGGTCACCCATCCAAGTACTGACCGCGCCCAGGGTTGTAACAGTCGACCGACTGCACCACTGAGCTACCGAGGCTGACAATGTGTGGAACGGTACTTGAAATTATGTCCACTATTAGATAAAAACAAGTAGAGATACATATTCTCATAGAAAGTATAGTGTCGCCGAGTTAACTCTTACTTAAATGCATGCTTCTTAATATATTAAGAAAAAAATAGAATATGGATATGGTTTCATTTGAATGTAAACGTTAAACTTGACATTTTCTATCTCCGCAATTCGACATTGCATCACGTCACACAAATGGCGCGGTCATTGAGTGACTAAGAGCGAATGAAGACATTTTACTCATTTATGCCTTCTGAATGAAGGCTCCGTTTTTCGAGCGGAGACTGGATCCACATATCATATTTTATTTTATATAAGGGTTCACTGCATCTCTCCCCGTGAATGCGTAAAAGTCAACTAAGGAATAAGGAAAAGATGCCGTACTAAAGGGCGACATGATAGCCACCTGGCACCATGCCACGGTCTTTCAGTCATGCAGTAAGTAGTCTTCATGCCTTCTGGATATTTGATAGTTGCCTTTTCCCAATATTTTGCTAAACGTGGTGGACGGTGTTGTGCCGTAATTCATCAGAGTTCTTGCAGCACAACACCGATTAATCTGAATACCTAAATTTCGGGAAACAGTGTGATGGTATATGTATGTAAAATTCTTAAAAGTTCTTTACATTCAAAAATGACATATCTTGTCACTTGTCATCGTAATTGAGAGATTAAAATATTTGATAATCTTAAAACCACGATGTCTACTACATCATGCTTAAAACTTATAAATTATGAAACCTAAAACTGTTCAAACCAACTTCAAAATAGGAAGAGGTTCTCATTAGCTATAATATTAGAATATTAGGAATATTACAAAATGGCTCAAAAGGTAAAATTTATTTTAACCAGTCAGACTTGTTTGGTGTGACGACGTACCTATGTCATGGGGATAAAAATTATCGAAACGTCACCGTGACGACTTGTCACAACAACATTGGCGAGAACAAGTCTCAATTATAGTTCTAAATAAGGTGAAAATACACACTAGTAACCAAACTAATTCACACAGTTTGACAGATTTGGAGAAAAATATACTACGGAGAGACAACCATTCAGTGCTTCATGCAATTGATGCAGTGACAGGAAGCAAATATTTATTTTTCGGTGTATTTAGATGCAACTTGTCTTGTTAGTGCATATGAAAAGTTAATACAATTTTTGAAGTGAATGTGTTGTCATTGGAGATTCTTACACATTTGTGTGTGTGTGACATCGAAAGTAAACATAATAACCACAATGATTTGCGCATATTCTAGGAAGTGCAATTTACAACCCACAATTATTATGAATGAAAACAAAGGTCAGTGCAATACAAGTTATAGATAACTTTGAAAGAAATTTTGTCAAGATTACTCGCATGATAAAATTTGTGGTAGTTGCTCGTATATATATGTTTTTTTTAGTTCTGTAACTCTTAAGCATACAATAGCAGAATGTTTCGGAGGCAACAGCTTGTGGCGGGTCGACGCCTGAGGGGTTAAAGAGTAAGACAACTAAACTGATATGCACAATTTACCATTTTTCTGCACAAACTGATAGATCCATCAACAAAACTGAGCAAAATGCACATACAGAATGGCATATTTTTTGACAGTTCCATTCGTTTTTTGATCAGTGAAAAGATTAAAACTTAATAAGGTACTGGCGAAGACTAGAACAGCTTGGTCGCAGTGACTTATAATTTTTTTCATCAAGCCAAACCATTATTTTGGTAATATTTTAGATAATACAAAAATAAATAAGAAATATCAGAAATATAGCAGATGACAAGAGATTCACTATTCGAAATATGATATATAGTAAGGGAGATTGCGGGAGCCCAGAATTGGAAGATCACGGCCGAAGCGAACATAGCGATGTCCTGCTATTCTCATGGGCACTTATCTAAATGGGGTTATGTAATCTGTTTTGAAAGCTAACTTTTCAAACTGCGACTATTTCTAGGCTCACCGCTTTGAGAGAGTGGCGTATGTCACTTGTGTCGTGGGGAGGATGCGGCGGGGGCGGGAGGGGCAGGGCGGTGGGGGCGGCGCACACTTGGCTCATACACCTCGTCGTATAGCCGCACGTTGTCGTACGTGGGATCGCCCGCGCTCGGGATCTCGCTGTACACGGGGTCGTACGGCGCCGGCGCACGTGACGTCGATGCCTCTGCACTCCCATAGGGATTCACGTATGCGTATTGATACTCTGAGGATATATTCTTGACAGTGGAGTAATTCTTAGTGCAGCCGATGCCACCGCCGAAGTCTTTCAGCTTGCCGGCGTTGTCGTCGCTCGTCGGCACATAGATGTTCTTCTGATAGTCATTTGCATTGCTGGGGCCTTCGGTTGTGGACAGCTTGGTGTAGTAGTCTCGAGTCTCCATGATGAACTCGGCCTGCCGAGGTGACGCCTCGTAATTGGAGTAGGTTGATGGCAATTTATTTGTGTATTTGCTCGAATCTGATCCAAGAGATTGCATCGGGTATCGCTTCTCCTGAGTCTCCGATGTAACGTATTTCGCAGCCGAGTCATTGGAGTAAATATTTTCTAAATAGCCTGACGACGGTTTCACTTTGAGATTCAAAGATTCCGATATTTTATCATCCAAGGATAGTTCGGCTAAAACTAAATTATTGGTACTGGTTGATAAACTGTTGCAAAACATAGCCCCGTTGCCGTAAACAGCTTCCGGCAAACTAACAGAAGTGTCTTGTATCATGCTAGTGTTGGCACTCTGTGAGGAATTGATATTTTCAGGAACTAGATTATTCGATGTACTCTGTGAGTAGCGGCTCATGGAATCTCGGTCGACATTGTTGTAATTGTTCTGCTCAGAGCGATCCGTGTCTAACAATGTTAATCCATAGTTTGTGTTCGGTCGAGTGTAAGTCGAGTTGTTTCGATTTTCTATACTAAAGTTGGCTTGATAATGATGTCTTAGGTTATTGTGTTGAGAGGGGAGAGCGGGTTGTGTCGCATCGAACTGAGCGGTGATCGAAGAGTTTAAGTCGTAGTTGGGCCTCGGTTGGACGTCGGTCTGGTAGCTGAATTCGTAGTTAGGCCGGGCGGTGGGTGGCGAGGCGGGCCAGATGTGTGAAGTGTCGAAGGGGTCGCGTGCGGTGGGTGCGGTGTGTGCGGGGAGGTGGGGGCTGCACATGTTGAGTACGGAGAGGCTGTCGAGTGAGCGCGCCCCCTGCAGGTTGGAGTAGCCCGGCTGTTGGTTCGCCATGTTATTGCCAGATGAAGTAGGGCCGTTATCATTTGTTTGTTCATTTTCTGGAACTGTAAAAAATATTACAAATATACACCATTCTAAAGAACATTTCCTTGTAAATTATTAAATACTAGCTGTTCCCGTAGCTTCGGTTCGCAGCAGAGATATATATAAATATAAATAAATAGCTGAAGGTATGTACGGTGTGGGGTCGGTACTTAAAAAGAATAGCCCCACTGCGTCTGTCCCCGTACATGTCATATAAGGCGACTAAGGTACAAGGACAAGACATGAGATGCACAGGTGCATAAGGGCGACAGGCTAGCCACCTTGGCTCGGTCCTTCCACTGAGTCATGTACCAGGTGGATCTTCGTGCCTTACTTGCTGCCTTATAGTTATCTTGTCCTAATACTTTGCTAAATGTGGTGGTCGGTCTTGTACTGTAATTTACAAGAGGACATGCAGCACAACACC
This sequence comes from Nematopogon swammerdamellus, assembly GCA_946902875.1. Classification (NCBI taxonomy): domain Eukaryota; kingdom Metazoa; phylum Arthropoda; class Insecta; order Lepidoptera; family Adelidae; genus Nematopogon; species Nematopogon swammerdamellus. Next base: position 19,873,081 of record OX336335.1, on the reverse strand, counting down.
GACTACTCTGTTTACCCCGATTTTCGGGATATAGCGTGTGGTATGTATGTATGTCCTACTCGATGCAATTTAATTCATACACTTTTGGTAGGTAACTAAAGGAGAAAAATATATTACTAACCAAAAGCCATTCAGTGTTTGGCGCGCCGCTACACTACAGACAACTAATATTTAGTCGTAATTTGTTGTATTTTGTATAAAAGTTAACTTGTTGTTATTGGAGGTTTTTATGTGTCTGTGTATGTAACTTCGAAATGAAACATAACCTCAACATTTTATTTTTGTAAAATGCAATATTCAACCCACAATTTTGAATTAAAACAAAGGTTATGTATGACAATACAACTTATTGATAACTTTGTAGGAAATGTTGTCAAGAAGTTAATCAAATCCCATGGTAAAGGAGTTCATATTAAAAAAATAAAAAACATTTTAGTTTCCATAACGCTTACGGACATTAATTGCTGATGTTAAAAGTCTATAACATTTGGGGCACAACCGCTTGTGGTAGGCAGACGCCCGAGGTATCGCAACCTGGTGAATGACATATAATACTTACAAGCTTGAGGCACATCAATGGGCTCATCCAGAAGAGATTTATGTTGATCCACTGTGGGACGGACTTTACTGGCGCCGGAGAGAGTGCACGGAGGAAGATCCAGGTCGATCAATAAGTCTTCTTTCACTAAAAAAAAAATTATATAATTATTAATACATATAGGCAAGAACATAACAAGCTGGCTTTTAAAAAGCTGGGCGTACTCAATAAGGTGCGACGGTACTTCACGCCGGACCAAAAGCTGCTTCTGTATAAATCGCAGATCAGGTCCTGCTTGGAGTACTGCTCGCACCTGTGGGATGGCTCCGCCAAATACCAGCTTGCGCCTCTGGACTCAATCCAGCGTTGAGCCGTGCGACTAGTGGGTGACCCCGAAGTGTCCTGCGATCTAGAACCACTGCAACACCGTAGGGATGTCGGCTCCCTAAGTGTGTTCTATCGCTTATTCCATGGGGAGCCCGCCGTCCCCTTTCCACCTCCGCACCACGCGCACTGGGCAGGGATTGCATCCCTACACGCTGGACTTACCGCGGATGCGTACCAACCGATTCTGCAGATCTTTCCTCTACAGGACCGGTAAACTCTGGAACGCTCTCCCTGCCCATATATTTCCCCCAAGTACAGTCTCGGGTCCTTCAAGAGGGGCGTGAATGGGCACCTGTCAGGCCGGCATAGCATTCGCAAACCCAGCATACGACCGAATGTCCATGGGCGTCGTTAGACACCTTATGGGTGGCTCGGCGCCATATGTCGCGCTGTCAATAAAAAAAAAACATTTAGAAGAGTTTGCACGTCGGACTGTCCAATGCTTATATGAGAAACAGCGTCGCCGAGCTCCGCGGGTAGCGGAGGGGACGGCGCGCGCTTTGATTGGGTGGTATCGGGTGGTATTGCGCTCTGATTGGTTGGTAACGAATGTTATTTGTACGTTTTTACAACTATTTTGTTACACTGGCGCGGGGAAGGTCCGACGTCCATACATCTAAAGTTCTTGCATATAGGATCAGCGATCATAAAAGTTATAATACAATGTGAAACAACAACAATGACAGTAGAGTAGAACAGAGCCATAATGAATAAAAGAATTACTGTATAGTTTCTAAGTAAACCGAGCCCTGTCTTAATTAGTAATATTTGTCCTAAATTGAGAGTAATAAATAACACACAAAAATTATAACCCAGTTGGTTTGTGGCTCACACTTGTCTGTTTCCCTCTGTCTCATGGTGCAGTTTGTGTAGGATTAATCTAATCATCATAAAAGAAGTTTATAATCAGAAGTCCAGTGTACCAACAAAATGAATGCACTCAAGAAGAAAACTGGTAAACTAAGTACCTGTAAGTTGTTGTGTGACAACGAAAATGTATATTGCAATAAGTTCACCTTCAGGCCTAATGAAAAGTGTAAGAAATACATAAAGCACAAGCGTACCCAGGTTGAGAGTATGCTGGTCGGCGCGTTGGTTCACCAGCTTGTTGTAGTTGAACTGTTTGCCGCCCGAGTTGGGGGCGCGGGTGCTCTGCGCCTGTCGGCACTCCAGCGTCTTCTTCCTGCGCATCACCACGCTGCCCGCCCTCACACCGCCCTCCTCGCTCGACTCCTCTCCACATGGCAAGGCGTTCAGCTCTGTGATTTCTGCAGTTACATTTTTTTTTAAATAGTATGTTGTGCTACTTGTTCTGCAGTAAAATTACATGACAGACATATGGACAAACGCGCAAGTACGAGTAATTCCATAAGAGTTCCACTTGATGTTTTCACATATCTACCTTCAGACCCACAGAAAAGTGTTTTGCCAATTGTTCTTCAAATGAGAATTTTCAATTGTTCGTGTTTTGATAGACAAAATGTTTTATCCTCACTGTGGATACCGACGTTTCGGCGACCGTGCGGTTGCATGCCCACACTGTGGATACCTAACTACGCTTGAGCAGTTAACTAAGATGGGCCCTGGGCGCGCGAGTGGCTACACAAACTGCAACAATGCTTACATATTGAAAGCAATCTGTTATTCTCGTCAATGTGACACACATGACATGACACATTAACACTTATCAAGGTCAAACTGCAAGTAATTATTACATTAGTATGTATGTAGCTTATACAATACATTCATTGCGGTAGTGCCTCAAGTGCCTTTGCATATTTATGTGTAATTGTTTTATAAAATGTTGAAGAATACCTTTTCTGGACGGTGACAATGTCTGAGACTTCCTCGACGCCAGGGCGTTCTTGTTTCTTAAAACACTGACCAAGGTGCTGAAAATCAAACGCTCGATATTACGCTTATAAAATTAAATTACATCACTTGTAGGAGTACAATCATTTATGCAAATAAGGGTCCCTTTTTTCGCATTTTGCGACGGGACCCTAAAAATAAACACAATTTTGTTTTTTTGAAGTAGAGAAAAGAAATATTAGAAAGTATAAGAAAGACGAAAATGAGTATTTACCTAGGAAAGAGTCCAACTTCAAGTGTCCTCTGATTTTGTCCCTTCCACCAATGGAGCTCCGCCCTCTTATCTATCAAGATGATGCAGTCTCCCGCCTCTATGGTCATCTGACCCTGTTTTCTGTAACTAATTGCACATAGTGGTTATTATGGATTTTTTTTTAAATGAATGTTATTGTTATTTTTATTTGTTGTTAACTGTTGAGACGCATACACTGCACAGATCCGCACCCCTCTCGCGAACCGCTCAGTCTTATGTCTTTATGCATACACAACATTCTATTGGTCCTGCATGATGATGAGCCATGCATTTTTCATGTTTTTTAATGTACACCTGAATAATAACACTCTTTTGATGATTTGGTTTTCAGTCAATAATGACTGAACTGCTTTGCACAGGTTTTTTTTTTTTTTTTTTTTTTTTTTATTTATGGAAACTGACACGGTTGGCTTTCATCACCTACAACATCCGTGATGTCAGCCCATAACACCGGGTGAACTTGGTGCCACGTCAGTGCCTCCCTTCGGTCGTGCCGGCTACACTGAACTGGACGGAAAACACAAACTATTTACATAGCCGTTTCGACCGACCTTTCATTGAGTGCGGTGGTACCAACCCGGGCGGGTTAAACCCTACCACCTAGTAATATAAGAAGGGAGTCATATCCCTTAGTCGCCTTTTACGACATACACGGGGAGAGATGCAGTGGGGCTATTCTTTTAACCGGCCCCACACGGTACATACTAAATATTATATTGTGATTAATTTTATAAATATTTAACCCAGAAGCTTTTGAATTTAAAATTTAATAATATTTAAAATTTAAAATTTAGTAAATTTAATAGACAAAATTACTCTTGAATTTTGTCTATCTAATGTCTGGCGAGCTAATGAGTACTAATAATGTGAAATTATAATGAATGATGCTAATGACAAGGTTATGTATAAGGTTGTAGAGCTGTGAGGTAAAAGGTGAAGCGGTGTCGTGTCCTCTGGCTCCACGTGTAGCTGCAGCTGATGTTGTATGGGCTAGTACCCGGTTGTTCTGCCAAGCGATCTGTATTTATGCGAGGCGTATTTGATATTTCAGCAATGTGTTATGTGGCGTATGGAATTCTTAATCAGCCGTTATTTGCCACCTGTTGGTGTGCTAGTGAATCTTTCTGTTTCTTCGTCGCGAAGCGATGTAGGTTATTATCGATCTTTATTATTCAGTTGTGGGATAGGTGTCGCTATCACCACAGTATTCCCCCCTCAGTCGTGACGTAGTCCGTGACGATTGAGAGCCGATCAGTCAGTATGCTCCGATGACGCTGCTTGGTCGGCGTGGTCAGTTGGTGTCGCGTACTGCTGACGTAGTCCTCTGTGGAGGTGCGCGGCGGCGGGGCGTTGACCGAGTGTTGTCTTGCTTGCTACGATTACCTACTGGTTGAGACCCGCTTGTGGGAAGCCAGTAGGTAATGTTGCGATGTCAGCTTCATGAAGGTTGCGATGTTCTTTGTAGGGGTCACCAATGTAGAGCTGTGAGGTAAAAGGTGAAGCGGTGTCGTGTCCTCTGGCTCCACGTGTAGCTGCAGCTGATGTTGTATGGGCTAGTGCCCGGTTGTTCTGCCAAGCGATCTGTATTTATGCGAGGCGTATTTGATATTTCAGCAATGTGTTATGTGGCGTATGGAATTCTTAATCAGCCGTTATTTGCCACCTGTTGGTGTGCTAGTGAATCTTTCTGTTTCTTCGTCGCGAAGCGATGTAGGTTATTATCGATCTTTATTATTCAGTTGTGGGATAGGTGTCGCTATCACCACAAGGTGTTTCGTTAGTCATGTCAAAAATTTCGGAAGGGTTACATACACACTCAAATCAACACGTTACGCAAAAAAAAATGTTTTTAGCATTACTTTTCGAGAAATTTAACAAAACATGTTTGCTACCTAAACATTAACCTGTGTGTAACAGTAGGTAACTTGCACTGTACAGGGTCAATGACCGTACTATGTTCAAACGCAGAGCAGCTGTTTGTTGTAAGTAAGTCACAAGGTCACTGTGATTGGTTTTTACAGCTACTTATTTGATTTTATTTTTTTGTTAGGAGAAAAAATGATCCTATAAACATATGTTTTTTTTTGCGTAAAAGTGTTGAAAATGACATGACTAACGAAACACCTTACATATATATAAATAATATTACTGATATTAAAACATTAACATTACTACAAGCACAAAGCAGGAATGGGAAATACACAATTTGATGTGATATAGCTAGGTACCAACCTTAGATTAGATGAGGCACTTTGAAGCTTGTTCATATCAAGATATCGTACGATCTCCATGAAGGTGGGCCTTTCCTTAGGGCTGAGGTCCCAACACTGCATCATCAGCATATAGACGTCGGGGGGGCAGGCCGCCGGCGCGGCCAGCCTCTGACTCTCGCGCAGCACCAGCCGGAGGATCTCTGACCCGTTCAGACCTGCAGCACCATGTTCTCACCTCTCTCTTATCGCCCATACTTGATTGTGCCCATGAGTGTTGTCCCAATTTAAAATGAGGATCTCCTCGATACGTTTGACCCTCTTCTATGTATAAATACACACATACCTGTATACATATATATATATATACATACATACACAGAGACTAATCATATAATATGTAGCGTATTTATTTAGTAGTAGTAGTTTATTTTTTCATTACTAGATAATTTACTTTTCACAAGTGTCTCGTGTTCGCCTACATGCACCACTCCCACATCCCAAAGCTAGAATAAAATGCGTTATGGCATTATGCTCGCCTTTGGCACAAACATTTAATGTTTGGTGTACAACAAAGAGAATTTACAGATAAATAAATTTTTTTTTAATAAGGTTTTCAGCAACAACACTTTGTCTATCGGGACCTACAATATCATAATGCACTGAAAAGCTTTTGGCTACGATATATGAACTAGCTATAGGCAGTTTGTTCGTCACAGTGATTCAAAGTAAGCCTTTGCTCAGGCTCATAAAAGGCCAAAATCTCAAGAATACTGCTCCCTAAGACTGAATACTCAAGGTGCATTTTGGTTTAATGACAGATCTACAGCTGGATCTATGTGCTTGGCAGCGAAAGAGTGAAATAGAAAGTTTTATTTACCCATCCAAGGGTCCTCTCCGAATGTGTACATCTCCCAGAGTGCGACGGCAAACATCCAAACATCGGAGGAGTGAGAGAACTGTCGGCTGCGCAGCGACTCCGGCGCGCACCAGGGGAACGGCACGCGCCGCCGCTCGCTCATCACGTAGCAGTCGTCTGTGGCCGGCAGCGCGCGCATTAGCCCGAAGTCACCGATCTTCACCTGTCACCGCAAACAGACAATCATTTATCGTAAAGTTTTAATTACTCTGAAAATAATTAACATTGCGAGTCTGAAAAAATATTTTCAAATTACGCAGACAGTCCACCGGCCACAGCTGTCGCTATATAAGGTCACTATATAGTTGGTACATACTATAATTGATACAACTTATGTATCAAAGTTTGACAAAGGCTCTTTACACCTGATACATTTAATTAATAAGTCTTTGTAGTCAGTCTGTCAGCAAAATTTTTAATCTGTGCTTCCGATAGACTGTAAGCGATGTTATTATGTGCGTAGTTACTAACATACTTGTAATAATATTTATGAAAAAAAATACCCTGCAAAGTTTCTTGCCAGTTCTTCGTGGGTGCAATCGAACCGGATAGAACAGATTGTGGCAAGTTCGAGTGCAGTCTAACTGCCATATGAATCATCAATAAACAATACAATATCTATGATTAAAACCGCAAAGAGATTGGAAACATATTTTTTATAATGACAATATAACAATTACTTATGGGGATTTTATTAAGTATGTATGTGAATCAACTTACAACATCAAGTGTAGAGAGCAAGATATTACGACAAGCCAGGTCTCTGTGTAAGAATCTGTTCTTCTCCAAGTATGCCATGCCCGCAGCCACCTGCTCTGACCACTTCCATATCAAGTTGAGAGGAATCTTCCCGTTCTGCGCTCGGATGTAATCAAGTAGAGCGCCCATGGGTGCCAGCTCGCACACCATCATGAGAGGTTGGAACACCACACCGTGCAGGCGGATTAGGTTGGGATGACTCAGGCTGTGCATCGCTTCCACCTCGTGCACGAAGTCATCAAACACTCCCGGCTGCGACAGCGCGTCCGCTTTCAACACTTTGACGGCAACCGGGAGCCCTTTGTTTGCCGCTCCGGAAGACTTCCATTCACCCTTTTTGACGACACCAAACGAACCGGTTCCCAATTCCTCTTGCAACCTTTTCACAACAGTTAAAGAATTTCAACAGCTGTAGAATCAAAGAATCTCATTTGACTCTAATAAGAATATTTAAAAAATTCTTCAGATATTGTAGGTAACTATAGGGGAGAGCTTACTCCTCCGAACTTGATCATGGGTGTAGCATTGGATTTACATTTATTGTGGCATGCTTCAAAGCTGTGAAACTAGTCTAAAATTGTTGTTTAGCTTTTAGCATTAAATTAAGCTTCAAACATTTTAACTCAAAATATAATGACCCACACCGCTCGTCCGCAGCATTAACTGCTGACACGTCGCGCAATGCCGATTGTCTGCCGCCCCACCATGCCAGCTTGTGGCACGCGACGTTTCGGTCACTTTAAATCGCCGTGCCATAAGGTCGCAATGCTTGAGCGGTAAAAGAAACTATATGAAAATGGTGAATGAACATGCTATCTCACTTGTGTAATACCTATCGCTACGATATTGTGCGCTCTCACCTGTGCATGAGAGCATTATCTATGGCGAAGCTTGAGAGCATTGTCTATGGTGAATGCTATTTTTATTTTATTTATTTATTGGTGCGGCTTACCTAGTGACAGTTGGTAATATACAGTAGGTACCACAAAGTACAGTACATACTCACAAAATATTTTTCTCCAAAATCAAGCATGTCAAGCCACTTTCTCCGGCGGAAGTGTTGCTGGGTGTGAGCGAGGTGATGGTGTCCCGGGAGCCGGAAGTGCTTGAAGATCCGAGCAGCTTGTTCCAGAGGTTGCGTCTCCATTGTTGAAGCTTCTTCTTCTTCACAGCCTCCAGCAGGCGCCGGATGCCGGGCTTGCTGATGCCGATCTTCTCGAGGTCGTCTGAATGAACATAATCGAAGTGCGCAAGGCGCGTTACCTGAAAATAGCACCATTGATGAAAAATTAAATTATAACTTTTTTTTTTAGAAACTGACACGGTTGGCTACATCACCTACAACATCCGCAATGTCAGCCCATAACACCGGGTGAACTAGGTGCCATGTCAGTGCTTCCCCTCATTTCATACTTTCTCACCAAATGTACCAGGTTCTAATGTACTAATTTTCATATTTCAGCTTACCAGATTCGCTGTCGGCCTAATGATGCTAAAGCCATTAAAAATTCCAGTACTTTTTTGACATTATTAACTTACTTTCTAGGGTTTACTTTTGCTCTCATATTAAATTATTTTTGGATTTATCTGAAAAAACACTCTGCGTATGTGCAGACCTGGCACTGTGCATTGGAATTTTCATACCCAGTGCCGGTCCCGCACTTAGGGGCTTATCCTTTTCAAGTGGAAAAACCAATTTATTATCAAAAATCTAAATTATAATTTTATTTCACTTTAATTTACTTAAGTAGGTAAGTAAAAACAATTAAGAATGATATTAGTCGAAGATTTCAATACACAGACCAGGTTTTTCAGGGCAAGATGTGCAGTGCCACACACTAGCCTTAGGTTTTTTTCAGTTTATTTTTTGCACACATCTTGCGTTTTACAAACCCCTACTCTTTCAAATGCTTTTGGGACTCTTGGGACAACACTCTTTTCTGGCATTAGGTTGTTTATTACGGACAAGCGGTATTCATAGAGGGTCATTTTTTGTTGCCCAGAGTATCTAATGTAAAACTTGTAGGAGTTTATCATTAGCAAGGGCCTTGAAACTTTCTTTCTTTTCAGCCTTCAAGGCCTACTTTTGTCCTCCATTACAGTCGTGCACAAATGTGTTAATAATAACGCGAAAATTTAAAAACCACTGTACATATTATTTCTACAATGTTCAAGCGCAGTGCCGATCCAAAATAGACGGCTCAAGCCGACTGCTGGCAGCATACTGACTCATACAAGTTCGCCCGCACCGTCCCGCGTATTCGCGGGGCTGGCATCCGTCAAGCCCCCACTCCGCACATTAGCCAGGCCCGCAGCGAACCTGTTAATAGGTTATAATTTTTTATGAGTCCACATGTCCCCTCCCCAACTAATAGTAGTAGACATTGGATTATAATTATGCACTATCAAAATGCCAAAATATGCATGCAAATATGCACTAAAAAAGAGCGAAATATGCACAATCAAAATGTGATTTATAAATTGAAATTACGTTTATTTTCACAAAATATATCCAATTAGGCATTGTTGATGGACACACATGAGAAGCATTACCAGATGCCTTCGGAAATCTGTACCACAGCATTAAGACCGGATATACTCATATTCTCAAAAGCGACAAAGCATGAAGTACTTGTTGAACTTACAGTTCCATGGGAAAGCAACATACCGAAGGACCACAACATCAAACTTAACAAGTACTGCAACTTAGTAGACCGGATTGTGAGAAACGGATTTAAGACTGATCTCTTCGCTGTGGAAGTCGGAGCAAGAGGACTACCAGCGAAGTAGCTCTACAGTCTATATATACTTGGAGAGAGCTTCGAAAACGTCACTGGAAGCATCCTACAGAATATGGATAGGTAGAGAGAGGGAGGTCGAGAGCGGGACTGGAGTTTCCCCGCGTCCTAGTCAACGCAGACTAGCTGACGAGGGCTTGATGCGAGCCGAAACGTGAAGCATGCGCGGGAAATTTAGAGTGGCCACTCGCTAGTCCCGACCTCGATTAACACCCTCCTCTACTGCCGATGGGCCCGGATATGTTCGGTGAAGCCATCGCAAGCTTAGCTCCACACCTTCTTTTGTGAAAATAAACATATTCAAGATTTTCTAGAGCAAACTTGTGATGTTTGTCAATATTAATTTGTAGGCTGAAAATGACCTCTCTACATCAACTGACTTTACTGGACAGAACTTGAAGTTTGGCGCTATTTCTGAAGAAACCTCTCCGGCAGGGTTTGGTTGGTGCAATTTATATATGCGTTAACTTTCTTTATTCTTTCAAGACCCGGGTTTTTATATAGAACAGCATTTCATTTGCCACAGAGCACAGAGGAAGGTTTTTAGTTTCTAGTCTCTCAATGGTGTGGGGTATATTGGACAATTAAGTAGCTACTTGGCACTACCGACAGAACAAGTAGTAAGTAGCCTTCACATTCATTTTAGTGGTAAGTTCACTTTTTCAAGTGGATAGAAGGAAGGATGTGCAGTTGTGAAGATGGACCACCTTTAACTATCATTTATTTGATTTACGTTTTGTTTATAGACGTCCAGAGATACCAGCCTTCCGGCTACAAAATCCAGACGTCTACAACCTGCACTCTTGCGAGTACAGTGATCATGTATGCCAGATCGAGGCCCCATAGCTGCTCTGTCGAACATCCGTTCTTCCGAAAAAATCCCATGGGAAACACAGGCTGCGACCTTTCCCCAGCCGATCCGAGCCACCACCCGTCCGCCCGAAGGAACCCCCGACCGAAGTGGAGAGCCGGGGGTGAAGCCTTCACTGCCACTGGGGTCAGCACCCTATCCAACCACAACCTGTGCCCAGGGCCTCAGCGTTTTGTACTAGCCAAATGGCTTTTGTTTTCACCAGCTATGTATACGCGTGGAAGTGCATATGACCACCACCTAATGTGTACCGGGGATCCACCGGTCTCGAATGACAGACTTACGTCAGCGTCATTAGCTCGTGAGAAATCCATCCCACATCCACATATAAGTGTGTGTTGCACCGACATACCGATCTACATTATTCGCATGTCTACCAATTCTCCACATTGGTTACGGAGCTCTAAGTGGCTCACCACTCGCAGCTTTCGCTACTTATTCCCGTGTTAGGTGCTTTAACTAAACAAGTACGGAAGCACCAGGGAATCAACGCTAAACCACAACTCCTGCGAGACCAACTCCAGTGTTCTGTGCAGAAGCACGAAGCATTCTGGGGCTTTTAACGGAACCCCGCAGTACTCAACCCAGCGTTTAGGGTAGTATCTCATTTGACCCACCAACCTGAGTGGAGTCAGCAGCGTGAGCTAAGAGGAGGCCGAAACCCCCAACTTAGTACTCATGTTAGACTAGCAACGTTTAATGAGTAATCGTCGAGAACAAGTTCTCTACCACACATTATTTCTAACAGTGACGCCCGTTACCCGCCCAGTTGCGGAATAGGGTAGCCAACTGCTAGTTTTAAGGGTAGCCACCGTGTGGTCTGCATAGGGAAACGTCAACCAACTCCAACACCTTGGACGACTTAACGCCTCTGCGACCCCGCACAAAGGTCGCTAATACGGGTCTATGGATCCTGGTGGCCGGACCCGACACCTTGGGTAGACCGAAGTCTACCACTGCGATCGCTCCCCAGCGTCTACCCCGAGGTAGTGTGTAACAATGTGAAGATGGACCAGTAAGAGGCAAGTAGCAACTTAAGGGCGGTTGTTCACGAGACGGTTTCTCGCCGTGGCTAGCGACGGCGCCGAGCCGGGCCTACAGCCGGTTGCCAGTCTTGTATGTAATACTATGGAGGTATGTTGACGAGCCGGCGCCGTGCCCGGCGCGCACCGTGTCTACGCCCGGCGCACGGTCCACTATGCAGTCTAGTGAGAGCTTGTACACCTAACCGGACGTACGCACGGCGTGTGCCGCCTCGCTACGATGGAAATAAATCAATATATGTTGATAACAATGGTAGAAGAAAGACCAATATTATGGGACAAAACCCCCGAAGAATACAAAAACAAACATTTTACCTACGATGGGTGCAAAGACGTTTGCAGGAACTTGAATCCTTAATTTGAACAAATGGAAGGTGAAGAAAAAAACAAGTTCGGTAAGTTTAATTTATAATTTATATATTTTACTAATTTATGCACCAATTGCATTGTACTATTACCTACAAGCTTTTATTTAGCTTCCAGTGTTCGTATGTAAGTAGATATGTAAGTAAATATGTAAATAGTAGCTTTTCCCCGCGGCTGCGCTTGCGGCAAACTCGGTTTGAACGTGCAGACAAGACAACGATAAAGATCCGAATGAAGCCGCACGTCAGCCGGCCAGCCACCCGATTCGCGCCGGGTACAAACTGTGACTGTAAACAAGCTTAACCGGCGCCGGCCCGGCGAAAAACCGTGTCGTGAACAACCGCCCTAACTAGCCCTAACGTCCGTTCTACTAAACCGTGTGGGAACAAATGGCACTCGTTCCTTCACGCAATTTAATTGATTGTAATTATTTAACTCTGAAATAAGCACTATCAATGCAAAATCGTTATAAAAACAGCATTTTATGCATTTGCATATGCAAATATGCAATTGAATTTATAAATTGATGTCTAGTAATAAGTTAACACGTTGAATGCCAGAAACGAACTAGTTCGTCGGGCTGGGTTATCCAGGGTGGCGATGAAAAAGTTCGTCGTTTTTTTATACTCTTTGCGGACACATTGTAAGGAAGTTTACGGCTCTGGCACCTGGGAACAGACTAAGAAATGTGGGTTGGCACCTCAAATAAACAATGCATTGATAAAAAAGTTACTTTATTCAAATTTATTATTATTAATTTATTAGAAACTGGAACTAAAATCACTTTATGCATGTTGGAAATGACTAAAACTTCCCTCTTATCCTTCCACTTACAAACGGCGATGACACCCGAACTCATGGGTGCAGGGGGCGGCAGCGGGAAGGGGGGTTAGGTACAAAACGAAATAGTTCGTTACTGGCACCAATCAGAAAACGAATTTATTCATCGACGAACAAATTCGTTCCTGGCACCCACTACCTAATTTGCAACAGGTGGTGCCAGGACGTAATAATTCGTCTTTTTCCATTTGTATGGTGGCAACCGGGTTTGCTCTGTGGTGAAACCCTGGCATTCAACGTGTTAAGTATGGTAAATATTTTACACTTCACCACCACGTAGGGGTGAGGGTGGGGGATTGAGGCGCTGGGGCAGGTATTGATTTACCCCCCCCCCCTCTGCCGGAGGGGGGGGGGGGGGGGAGAGGAGGGGTGTACTATAATGGGGTTGCTGAGCAGAGCGAGAGGGGGAGAAGTAGGAGGGGGGTCGGCTGGGTAAATGCTTTGGTGGTAATGAATAACCAGGGTTATTTATAGAACCCTAACCTAATGTTGAGGTGGTGCATGTCGTTTTTGCATACATTTCTATTCAATATTAATGTATTGGTGGATTAAAGAAAAGTTTGAATTTTGTATAAAAAATTAATTTAGTATGGAAAATGTTGTACGGTTTCTTTATTTTTTTTTCTCCGAAACTACACGTCTAGGGCAAAACATTATTTCACTAAAATTCGCCTTTTAACTTAGCCTACTAGTCATCTGTTTCTGGTTTGCACTTAACTCGGCCCGCGCTTCCTCACTTCGCGCCTCACACTACACCCGCTGACGCCTAGCATTTGCTCCAAGGCTGGGCGTCAGCGGGTGTATCGTGAGGCGCGAAGTGAGGAAGCGCGGGCCGAGGTAAGTGCAAACCAGAAAAAGACAAGTAATACACATTAATATTAGTTATTGCAAGGGACAAATGGGAAATGTGATTACATATTGCCGGTTGCGAGGACACGTACCTGTAGCTGGTCTCGTATAGGAACATAGAACTGTTCGAGCTGCACATTGTGCAATATATCTGATAGCCAGTCAGTTTGTTCCATTCTTCGCAACGCCTGTCGTTCGATGCGTTGGGGTTTTTTGGCCCACGCACGTCTGCAGACCTTTTCTTGGGCACTAAGGTCTCCTTGCCGTATTATTCTGGTTCACCATCGCGCGCATAATATAAACAATAGGCGTGCGTCTAGCTAGGTCTTCTTCTCAGTGTTGCCAACTCTTTTCTAGCTCGCCCACCAGATGCGCCAGTCGAAACCACCAGAATTTCCCCAGATTTTCAAAAATACTCAAAAATAAAAAATTATAATAAAAATCGAACCCTAGAGTTGAAGGCGGTCGGTTATTTTTACTTGCTTTAGCACGCCTTCGACTCTAGGGTTCGATTTTTTTTCATTTCATAAATTGTGGCGGTTTTTATATTTTTTGAAATAGTTTTTTATTTCAGAGTTTTTTTTTGTATTTTATTGGTAATAATGCACTCGGCGTAATTTTTTTTTTATTTCACAGTTTTTTTAGTAATTTTTTGCTATTAATGTACTCGGCGGAATCGCTCGGCCTTCGGCCTCGCGATTCCGCCTCGCTTTCCAATCCGATCGTGACCAAATTGAAATGGGTCCCTTGTGGTCCTTTCAAAAAAAGAAAAAAGAAAAAAATTCAAAATCGCTTCACCCAGTCGAAAGTTCTGAGGTAACAAACATTCAGGTTTTTGAGGCTGTTTCTGGTCTTCAGAATAATGAAAAACCAGACAAACGTCCTTTTCAGGATCTTCAAATGAAATAGTAGGTACGATAATTTCCAAACAACAATCAATTTAGTATACATAATAATAATTATCACTGCAATCACAGGACAGATGGTTGCATACAAAATAATATTACTAAAATAACAATTGAGATTAGTCTTCTTCTGAAGAAGAAAGCGTTTCAGCTTCTTCGCATGGAATGGGTGCAGCATAAACACATTTGGTTCCAATTTTGTTTAACAGATCCTTGGGGAAAGTGTAGGTACGTGTTGCAACACTTCATCGATTTAAACACAACATTTTTTGCACAACCACTAAACAAATCTGCTCAAACCACCATACTCAGCACTAGACCCTAGATCGCAAATTTGGCCACCAGACGGGATTCCAAACCACCAGATCTAGTGGCGCTAGCACTAAGTTGGCAACACTGCTTCTTCTTCTTCTTCTTTTTTTCCGACTTGCATGCAACCGCAAGATGTTCAGAGCGGTCCTCGAGCCGTAATGGCAACTGATCTCTTTTTTTATTTGAGATCTAAATACTGCCAGTGTCACGTTAAGATATCCACGTTATATATTTTTATAAACAAAAAATGTCATTGTACAAAATTTTGATTAACGGGCAAAGAAAATGCTGAAATCTTTACATTACACATAAAAAGAAAAGAAATAATCAAACTCTAAATCATGTCATAAATAATTCAAATCATTACATAGCCATTATAACTTACCTATACTTCAAAAATAGAAAAAGAAACAATACAACAGAAAATATACAAGTAGGAATTCTATATACACATAGAAACAAGGAAAGCAAGCCGACTTAACTAAAGTTTGATATTGTTGCTATTTATGCATCTAGCAAGCAATTTCAATATTTTGGGTGAGGGACAGAACAGAAGAGAGTGAATATTAATGGGAAGTGAAACTTTTAATTTTGGAAGCATTTCATAAATTGATGGCATTTTGTTATTGAGAGGGCAAGAAAAATATATAGGTCGTCCGTTCCGTCCAAAGACATTAAACCCACTCTCTTCCATTTAACCCCTTTTAATCTCTTTGGTTCCGTCGTTCGTTCGTAGGTACTTCATTTTTTTTTAATTAATTTTTGGCTTGGATGCCAGGGGCCCTACCGGCATTTCTCGCTTGAAATATGCGAGGGAGTTTACTCGTACTCCTTCTCACTTTTAGCGTCATTTGTATCGGTACCGGCGTTCAAGTGAGTGTCGACCTACCATAGATAAGACGGTCTAGATTACTTGCGATTACTTATTATTATCTTATGTTATCTAATTATTTATATGTTGTATTTATAATTTATGGAAATTCGTGAACATTTATGCCAAAAAAATTATCAATTATTACCTTTTAACCATTTTTACTGATACAAATGAGTGCTTAGCATAGACTATGTCGACCTAGACCATGTGCCAGTGTCAGTCAATCAACTGTCATGTTTATTAAAAAAAAAAAGAAGAAGAATTTACCAATTTTTCTTCAATAAATATATATATGTAATGTACCGTACTTGAGTGTAAGTAACGCAACATGAGCCAAGTGCAGGCACCTCATCCACACTCCGCTCCCGGCCAACTGCGGTGCAAAGAGATATGATGTGATGGCGGAGTTCATGGAACAAAATCCGCAGTTGGCGCGAGGCCGGCTGTCGGGAGAGAATGCGATGCTCGCGCCTCTGGATGGGCCTAACGGAGCGCCTCAAAGCATCGGGGGGCTGCGCCATAACATGGCAACAGTAGCACAAGGTGTGTTATATTTATGTATTCACAAATTCCTTTCAAACATCAAACTTAATAAGTCGTATTACAATGGTCGTACTAATATAATATTTTACAAATATGTTCATCTGTTTTTTCAGTATTGGACGGACAATAAAGTTCACTTAAAAAACTTGGCCGGTAGAGCCAGGCGGCAGGCCCACGGAACGGGTGTGGGCCGGCGGCACCGGTAGCTCTGCTGGAGCAATAGGACGAGCGGATGCTGGCGGTGTTGGGACAGGGCTTCGGACTCGGGGACTCCGAGGTCATAGTGAACACTCTACCGGTAAGCATATTTTAAATCACATTGGTATTTATTTACTGTAGTATTGTTTACATACTTCATTGTATGTATGTAACCAACGACTGTTTATGCACTATCTAGACGGTGACGTCACGGCAGCAGGGCAGGAAAAATGTACGCAATACCGTGACGGTATGCTCGAAACCTGCTGCCGCGTCGCGGTCATATCACCGCTGCCGCGACGCTATCGTCTAGTATGCAAGCAGCCAATGTGTTTTAGGGAAGAAAACAAGGAAAACATTTCTTTTTAATCAATTTTATTTTCAACAACACTACTCTCTCTTGAATAAAAGTAAAGTAGGTAACATAGAAGCAAAATTTTTCACAATAAAGTACCGAGCTATAATTGCGACTGGCCAACGCACGTCTATATAATATATGTACCGTGTGGGGTCGGTACTTAAAAAGAATAGCCCCACTGCATCTCTCCCCGTCGCATGTCGTAAAAGTCGACTAAGGGATAAGAAAATTCGTCAGCCTCGGTAGCTCAGTGGCGCGGTTGGTTAGTCAACTGTTATTAAGCAACGCTGAGCGCGGTCAGTGTTTGGATGGGTGACCGCTCGACCGTTGGAGGCTGACCGTGGTTCGGATTCCACATTAAACTGTAGGTCCCTTCCCTTCTTACCTTACTAGGTGGTAGGGTTTATCCCGGCCGGGTTGGTACCACCGCACTGAACGAAACGTCGGTCGAAACGGCTATGTAAATAGTTCGTGTTTTCCGTCCAGTTTAGTGTGGCCGACATGAAATGAAGGGAAGCACTGACATGGCACCTAGTTCACCCTGTGTTATGGGCTGACATCACGGATGTTGTAGGTGATGTAGCCAACCGTGTCAGGATCCATAAAAAAAAAAAAATATGAATATCCTTATAACTCGAGAACCACTTTATTAATTTACATACTGTTTTCACTGTTACAATCTGTCATTTCTTAAGATGGTTTTACGTTAAATCATAAATATAAATCATAAAGATCTGCCTGATACTTTATCATCCAAAATTATGTCTTAAAGTTAAAAAAGATAGATGCCTAATTAAATTATTCTTTTCCATTAAGGTACGCCTGCTGGCCGCCCCCCTCGTGAGCTTCGTGCAAATCAACCCGCCTATGCGCGAGGTTATTGAGGAGTACGAGCGGGTACACGCTGAAGACAGGCGGCAGGACATGGCCCTCAGAGAGTGGTGCCTGGTGTCACAGGAGGAGTTTCGGCGGCAACAGTTGGAGCTTCTGCGGCAGTTTCTGCAGGTAAAAAAATGTTTTAATGTAAGTATTGCTATATAATATATACAGGCTGTTGCAGCAGTCACTACATTAAGTCCGGGAGCAGATTCATGGGATTAACAGAAATAATAAAGGTGTACGATGAATTCAGACTAAATAAAAACATTCAGTAACCATATAAACTAATTCCCATTTCAATACTAAACAAAAGGTTTTTGGAGGAAAAATCGGAACCCTTATAGGACATATCACCACAATTATTTTGGTAAATATACACGGTGTTAACTTAAATAGGCAACATTCCCGAAAGGGGGTTGTTTTGGGTCACATACTGATGCCGAAGAAGGGGGTAATTTTTTTTTTAGCTTTGGTTTTAAAATTTTCAATTTCTATATTTGGTATAAAAACATGGTATTTCATAATAGGAATCACACTGCATTACCAAAAAAATCGAAAGCTGAGTAATTTTTCAAATAAATAAAAAAAATCACATTCATATCGACACGATACAACAGCTAGCGCGCGACACGTGGTCAGTCAGCTGGGTACGCACGGTCGCAGGCGCGCGGCGCGCGACGGCGCTCGCTACACCATTCCAAAGAGAAATTGTCGCTGAGGTAAAATTTTGAAGAAAATATGCAAATTTTTTTAAACTATTTTAGATTTTATTTTTTAGTACCACAAAATAATCAGTATACGAAATGGTTTAATATTCGGTATTAAAATTGAAATGTCGCGAAAAAAGTTAACACCGTGTATAACAAAATATATCTTGTGTGGTAGTACGGAACACTCAGTGCGCGAGTTAAACTCGCACTTGGCTCCTGTTTTTAAATGTCCAAGCAATGTAATGGTCTAATGTGATCCAAATACATCTAAGTACCTACGCTAATCAAAACAATATAATTTAAAGATATTTTTTGTTTTAACTTGCAGGACAACCGAGGGCGTTTTCAACAAACCCCAGCAGTGGCTCACTTGGGACAATGAACACCCTCCCTACATAAACGGAGCACATCCTCGGGTTTGGTGCAGCACATTACCATCTGCTGGTTGCAAGCACCAAGTCCTTCCACAACATCAATGCCAGCATGTGCTCAGCGTTTATTATTAAGATGCTCAATTAGTTCTTTAGTTTACCTAAATAGGTTTTTGTGTAAATTGTATGTGTAAATAAAAATATTTTATTCTTATTAATTGTTTTGTTTACTTTTTTTACCAGAGATAAGAATACTTCATTTTGAGAGAAGCGTTTGTGGGAAGCGTATATATGACCCTCCGTGCGTTGGTAAGTATCACTTGCATAAAATGGAAGGGCAGTCATTATCTAGCAAATACAATTTAAAATAATGCGCAATGTTCTTTGGTGATAAACTAGATAGTGCGGTTGTAGAGTGTCGTCTCTGTCGCACTGCAAGTATCTGTATGACCGAGACAATGCTTTACAACCAGAAAGTCATCAAAGCATGATGCACATTATTTACCGCCGCGTACTGTACACTAGAATTGGTTATTAATAATTAAGAGCAACATTTGATTCAGCATAGAAAGTAGAGGTTGATGCAAAGCTATTGTAGTTTTTCAACCTTCTGTCGCACAGATGACAAAGTACATACCTTGGAAGTGGGTGATATAGCGTCGGCTTTCTTTTGTGGGTGTCGGCCGGTTCGTAAAGTGGCGAAGCGCAGCTCCCTTGAGTGGATTCTTGTTCGCGCCGATGTTCTTGCTGTAAGCTCATCGACGCATGTCGGCCGGATTCCAGCAAAAGAGTCCAAGCCAAGACCGCGCCAACCGCCCGCCGCTTACGTAAATGTTTCGTAGAAAGAAAGAAACCACAAAATAAACATCGCGAAGCGAATGTCGTGTTTGCTTGTTTGTTTACGAACCGCTGTAATTTTTTTTTTTTAATAATTATTGGCTTGGATGCCGGGTCCTTCTGCCATTTCTTTAATTTTATTTCCTATAATTTCTATATTTTCTACAGTATTTATTATGTATTTGTAAAGACTTTTATAATATTTTTGTTCAGTTAATAAATTTATTTCGATGTTTTCGTCAGTTTTCTCATGAAGTGAACGCCAAAAAGTTGATCCTTAGCTAGCGAGTTTAGCGGCAAATATCGGGGAGTTTATCTGTCAAAGAAACGTCAAAAACCCCGGTGCCAATTGTTTGATAGATCGACTCCGTGTCGACTCATAGCCTTCTGTATTCCGTCCTTGTCGTCTTGAAAGGACATATAGAGAAGGCTATAATCGACTAGATCGACAGCTCTAGCGAGTAAAATGTGGGAGTGCGAGAATGACGTCACTCGCCTGTTTCACCGGTGCCAATAAAGCGTTCTCGCCACATTTCTCGCACTCACACGGGCGAGTGAGTGAACGCCGGTAGACCTACTGGTCCTTCTGACCAAAGAATATAATTTCTTAAATTTTTTTTTACTTCATTCGTTACCAGTGTTGCCCGATCTCCCTTTTCATTTTACCCGCATAGAACCCTAAGATTACCCGATTTTGGCACAAAATGCCCGTCAACAACCGAAAAAAAATATCCGCATCATTATTAGAGCAAAATGTATTTTTTTTTTGTAGAAAAATGAAATAAGTTTATTTTTTAATAAAGTTTATTCTCTTTTGTTGGAGCAATAAATGTTTTATCGAGGTTAGGGTAAATACTCAGATAAAGACAAAGAGGATAATTTAGTTTAGGATAGTTTAGTTTAGAGGCAACGCCGTTAGCGTCCTTGGTACAGTGCCCACATCGTCACACCTGGCGGAGGGTTATTAAGTTTTGTATTGGTTATAGGTTTATATTTTATTTTGTAGTTAGTTTTTTAGTTTTTAGTAGTTTTTAGTTATAGTTTTTTTATTTTATTTGATAGATAGTTTAAGTTTATTTAATAATTTTAATTTATTACTGTGAAATTTATATTAATAAAGGATACCGTTATTAAAAAAACATTTAGTTCTAATGAACCTGACGTTTAGTGAAAGAAGTGAAGCAGCTAAATTGTGGAAGTAGAAAATGATGTACAGTCGAATTTATCCTTAATGATTGACGATCACAGTCACACGCAACCATCACAAACAATAACTAGGACCAGGCATCCAAGCCAATAATTAATTTAAAAAAAATATAAATATAATAGTCTGTGCTGTGAGTTGTCTGTGTGTGGTGTGATGTGATGTGCTGATGGGCAAGGATTCAATCCCATTTGGGACCGAATCCTTATTTGAGGTGGTAGGGTTTATCCCGGCCGGGTTGGTACCACCGCACTGAGCGAAACGTCGGTCGAAACGGCTATGTAAATAGTTCGTGTTTTCCGTCCAGTTCAGTGTAGCCGGCGCGAAATGAAGGGAAGCACTGACATGGCACCTAGTTCACCCGGTGTTATGGGCTGACATCACGCATGTTGTAGGTGATGTAGCCAAACGTGTGAAGTTTCCATAAAAAAAAAAAAATAATAAAAAAAAAAATAATAAATAAATAAATGAATTCCTATATCTAAATAAATAATGTCTCGGCAGGTTTTAATTTGAATGCATGATTCCCTAGTTATGTTCACAAAATAATCAATACCTGTGGTCGCTTGAGCGCGTGTACATTTCGCCGTGATGTGAGAGAGGAAAAAGGTCGGTAATCGAGTCTGTTCAGTGACCGTGACAGTGTGAAAAGTTAGGTACCTACCGATTTTTTGGTAGATCTACCAATTTCGGTCATGTTTGACCAAAAAACATACAGTCGAATTGAGAACCTGCTCCTTTTTTTGAAGTCGGTTAAAAAATAACGTTTTGAGGTCATAATCTACCGATATTTGTTAAATCAATACTAATAATAAATCTGTAAGGGATGGTCATAGAGTAAGTTACTTTGTTTTATGAGATACTGAGGTATGATACTAAAGCTAAATTGACGATTTTTAGAAATATTTTCTGTGTATGTATGTTCCACCATAACTCTTAAACCGATCATCTGAATTCGATGAAACATCGTACAAGGATGTTATATCCTATACTATACGACACAGAGGATAAGCTAAATAAAATTCAGTTCCGGTTACGCTAAGATTTGGTTCCCAAACTGAAATGTTTCGCGCGCCATTTAGCGCGAGTAGGTATCAGATATGAGCGAGCCGGCGGCGTGGCGGAGCGGGCGGCGCGGCGGAGCGGGCGGCGCGGCGGAGCGGGCGGCGCGGCGCGCGGGCGGGTGCCTATAAAAGCGCACTCCCCATACTATAGAAAGCCAAAATTGTAATTTGATTCGATCCAAATTTTTTTATCCAATTCTTATGGCACAAGTTAGGATACATGTAAACTAAATATGACGTAACCGATACGAAACATGTACCTTTTCGAAGTAAGTAACTAAGGGAGAGGCCGAAAGCGGAGCTTCGTTCAAGTTAACGATATATTTCTCGATGAAAGTAAGTAAATAAGGGCGAGAATATCGTTTACGCGAACGCAACTCGGCGTTCGGCAGGGCATTAACTCAGTTTCTTTGAGAAGGATTATCATTTACTTGAACGCAGCTCGGCCTTAGGCCTCGTCGGCCTCTTTGAAAAAGTATATGGCTTACCTATAGGGAGCTCCGCCTTCGGCGTCGCCATAGGTAACTTAGTTTCTTCGAGAAAAATTACGTTTACCTGAAAGGAGCTCGACCTTCGGCCTAGTCAGTAGTTACATATTTTGTTCGAGAAGGTTTATCATTACCCTGAATGCAGCTCAGCTTTCAACCTTCTCGCTTTATAACTTACTTTCTTCTTTTGAAATACGAATTTCACGAGAGCGGGCAAAAGCTAGTAAACTATAATAGTTACTAAAAATAATACTGTTTTATGTAATCCGGTCGCCTGAGTCGAAGGGGCCTAAGCACATTCTCCGACCAGCCAATATCACCTCCGAGAAGGTAGGTGCCCGTGCATACCGGAGACTTCCCTGGATTGCTGGATATACTGAACTAGAAGAGAACACAGCCGAGCCTGCTATGAGACCATCTTACATCCAGTACGGTGGTACTAACCCGGTCGGCTACAATTTGAGCCTACAACCTAGTAAGGGGCAAGGGAAGGTACCTAGTTTTACACCAGTTCTAAACGGTGAAGCAGCAGGTGTAAGTATGCACGTAAATTTGTTCGTCAGAAAAAACTCATTGGTACACACCGACCGGATTCGAACCTCGGACCTCTTGCATGAGAACCCGATGCCCAAAAACTCGGCCACCCGCCGCTTAATACTACTTGTATAATGTAATCAGAGATGTTATTTCATCAGATCAGAGCGGATAGTCCAAGCGATCCCTTGCAATGACCACTCACAAATACAACTCGTGAAAACTCGTTACAAACTTGCGTGGCTCATAACGAGATCCTCGCCCTTAATGATTTAGTTTCTTCTTTTGAAATACGAATTTCACGCGAGCGAAGCCGCGGGCAAAAGCTAGTTAAAAACATACTTTATTCGAGAAGGTTTATCATTAACCTGAACGCAGCTCAGCCTTCGGCCTCGCCCTTAATGATTTAGTTTCTTCTTTTGAAACACGAATTTCACGCGAGCGAAGCCGCGGGCAAAAGCTAGTTAAAAACATGCTTTATTCGAGAAGGTTTATCATTAACCTGAACGCAGCTCAGCCTCCGGCTCGCCCTTAATGATTTAGTTTCTTTTTTTGAAATACGAATTTCACGCCAGCGAAGCCGCAGGCAAAAGCTAGTTAAAAACATAAAATCCTTTCGATCTTAAAATAGGATTAAATCCGGGACTTTTATGATAAAATTTCGCTCATATTACAGAACAACTTCACATACTAAAACATAAAATCCTCATTCGGTCCTAGAATAGGATTAAATCCGGGTTTTTATGATAAAATCCCGCCCATAAAGATTCAATCCCGGGATCGACCCATCAGTATGATGTGACTGAGTATGACAGTTTACGAGTGGCTCGGGGCCAATTCTCTGTCTCTCACTGACATTTGTCCTCCTAAGAAAGCCGAAAGCGAACCAAGGGAATTCGATATTCGTTCGGTTGTTTATGTGATTTCTTGGCTCAGTGGTAAGAGTGTAGGATTTGTATTTTTTACGTGATAACGTCTTATAAATTGATGAACACCGGCTGCACGCACGAAAAAGTGTCACGTTCCATCTGAGCCTGTGTGTGCAAGCGAGAGCGCGTAACAAGCGATAGAGAGGCACAATCGGCCCAAGCGGCAGTGTTGCCAAACGTACGGTAATTGCCGTATCGTACGGTAATCGAGGCTAGAAATCGACAAATGTACGGCGTACGGCAGCGAGAGGGGTGCCGTACGAAAAAAATACGGTAATTCTTATAGCTGTGTTTCTTTATGACGTTATCACGTAAAACTATCGTCCGTAAACCGACTTTACAGACAACCAATTTTTTGACCATGGGTTCGAATTCCTCAATTTTTTTTTGGTTTTTTTCTTTTTTAAGCAATGTTACGATGTTAAAATTTTTTTAGGGGGTTTAGTTTTTTTTTATAGTCACCTAAGAATTATTTTCGGAAATACAAACGTAACAAAAACGACATGCGCCGCCTCAACATTAGGTTAGGGTAAAATTAACCCTGGTTATTTTTTTTAAAACACCAAAACATCACTCACACCACTTGCGCACGAAATCAAAGTTTCCGAAAATAAAGCTATCTTAGGATTACCAACTGTCAGTGAGAGACGGAGAATTGGCCCCGAGCCATTCGTGACAGTTTGGGGTCTGGCACAGGAGAGAACAAAGGAACGATGGCGCTTTAGATCAGCTGTGATTTTTTGGAGGTTAAAAAAAATTAACCAGGGTTAATATAAAGAAGATGCGTCGCTCGCTACGCGACGCATCTTCTCTATTTAACCCTAACCTAATGTTGAGGCGGTGCATGTCTTTTTTGTTACGTTTCGTTTCGGCCACTTCGCGTTTACAATTAGCTGATCTACAGCGCAAGCGTTCCTTTGTTCTATCATGTGCCGCTTGCGTGAATGAGTAACCCTCATGTCGCAAACATTCGTAGATTGTTGTTCGAATGTTTGCACGCAAGTGAGGGGCCGTCAAAAAGTTCGCACACTCACTCGCACATACATTCGCGAGTGTACTCGCGAGTGCATTTGCAAACCCATTTGCGCTTAACGAAATTCACAGTGTTGTAGATTTTGTCGATCAGAGATGCTGCCATGGACGATAACTTTATTAACGCGGTTGGGCTGTTTTATCTGTGTTCATATAATTACATTATTCAGCATGGAGCGGACGTTGTTGCTACTCCAATCCATACTGTTGTTGGTTACTCCCAACTGCCGACACGCGCAACTGACGATGCAATGCAATGCACATGTGTGGGAGAATGTTCGAGACTCGCGCTCTTTGATGTGCGTCAAAAAACCGACACAGTTCGGAAAGGCACGAATGTGGTAAAAACTTCGCGAGTGCATTCGCGAGTGTCGTCCTACACACGCGCGCTCGCGTATTCGTGCGAATGTGAAGGACCGGCATAAGAGAACGAAGGGACTTTTCGGCGAAAAATAGTGAATAAATGAATTTTGAGTGAATGAGTGTGGAGTGGCAGAGAACAAATAAGAATGATGTAGATAATTTCAAGAAATTATACAACATAAATATAAATAAATAGATAAAAATATATAAATACATACACGAATACACGAATAAAATATACCTACAGAGAAGACTAACATTAGACTCTAATCCATAAATAGCGAGTAATTTATCGTTCCAGTAAGTGAGACATTATTCGCTTTTTAAACATAAACAGCGACTGCGATAGACGAATTTCGAGGGGAAGCGAGTTCCACATACGTGCCGCATTCACGGTGAAGGAGTCAGAGTAAGAAGTGGATGAGTGAAAAGGGATGGCGAGTACTCGGGAATCAGTTGATCTCAAAGAAAGACCGTGTGCACAGAGAAATTGGAATCGATCCCGCAAGTACTCTGGAGCCCCAATGTCGTTCAGCGTGCGGAAGAGAAGAGAGAGAACATGAGAAATTCTACGGCGTCGAATGTCGAGCCATTGTAGACGAACGCGGTATTCAGAAATATGATCATACTTGCGCAGTCCGTAAATGTATCGGATGCACAAGTTGAGAAGACGGTCGAGTTTGTTAAGCAAATCCTCGTTTAGGGCGAGATAACAGACAACTGCATAGTCAATAATAGAGGAATGAGAAGAGATTGTGCTAGCGTGATTTTAGTTGCAGTAGGAATGACATTTTGTAGCCGCTTTAGTGCATGAAAACTAGCAAACACCTTGCGACTGACCTCACTAACCTGCCCATTCCAGTAATTTGAACCACAGGAGAATTTTTTAGGAGGTTGAAAATGTTCTAGCATGTTCGCTTTGTCGTCAATCTAGGAGAACTTCAAAATTTGAGTTGGCAACACTGCTCGAGACTCAAGCAAGAGTAAGAACAACTAACAAGTATCATGCATGACAATAGAGCTGACAGCAATTCTGGAAGCTCTGTCGTATTTATAATCCCTTTCGCTGCTTTCGGCAAATAAATTTGTAATATTATCAGATTCTAGGAGTGGGCTTCAAGATATTCTACGGAGTGTTATAGGAGGGAGAAGTTCCCCTGTAACCTATGCCATCCTCAAAACGATTGACGAAATTAGACAACTAGATAAGAAAATAAAACTTCAATGGATTCCTTCCCATGTTGGTATAATAAATGGAAATGAAACTGCTGATAGGCTAGCAAAGGAAGCAATTTGTGATGGTATTCCATTAGAAGTTAAGCCTACGTATTTGACTTTAACGTGTCTAGCTAAGTATAATAATTATTGTTATATTAGGTGGAAAGAATATTTTGATCTTAGATCTAGAGATAAAGGAATATGGTATAAAATCATACAAAATGAACCGCCCTTAGTACCCTGGTTTGACAAATTAAAAATGAATCGTGAACGTCTTGTCGTGGCTTTTCGTTTAAGATCTGGTCACATTCCTTTAAATAAATTTGGTTTTTTAATGAAAAAGGTATCATCTCCAAATTGTGATCTATGCGGAGTTCCTGAAGATGTATATCATATTTTGACCGAATGTGCAAGGGGAAATTTAGTTAGGAAACATTTGAATTATGGGCGATTCTGTTTAGGTCCATATATAGATAATTTGGCTCATCCAGCATCCGAGGGTGCTGCGAAGTTGTTTAAAATGTATAATGTTACTAAGAAAGAAAGAGCTGCTCGCTCGAATTAGTTTGGTTAGTTTTTAAGTTGTTGTCTATTATTTTATTGTGTTATGTTTGTTGTTGTATGAAGAGGGTTGGCATTTTCATTTAATGAAACAAACCCTTTAAATAAATGAAAAAAAAAAATAATAATAATATTTTTATATAATATAGCATTATTTCACGGGTAAAGCTGCAAATTATGGAAATAAATGTAAAAACATAGATAGATAGATAGAAATACTTTATTGCTCCAAAAAACATTTAACATAAACAAACAATAAGAAATTTACATGAGGGGCAAAGGCGGACTTATCCCTTACAGGGATTTCTCCCAGTCAACCTTTGGATGTTTGAGAGTCGTATGTTGCGAGATATAAGTAGGTAGTAGCAAAAGACTTGAGTGTGGGAATGTAAAATATAATATAAGGAAAATAACTATAATATACTGTAATATACAGTAGGTATACACTACATATAAGTACATACTAGTTAATTAAACGTATAAATTACTATTAAATTAAAATTATTAAATAAACATTTGTTTATTTAATAGTTTTAATTTATTACTGTGAAATTTTTATTAATAAAGGTTATTGTTTTTCTCAAAACATTTTGTCTGCCGGGAATTCGTTACATTCCACTGACTAATATTTCAAAAATGTTAGCTCAGTGGAACAAATAGTTACACAGTGGAGCGCTAAAGTTGCGTGCACAACATTCATCATCTTATTTTAGTTAATTAAGTTAATTTATAGAAGATGCATCACGTAGCGATGCATCCTCTATAAATTACCCCTGGTTATTTTTTTTAAACCATCAAAACATTCACTCATACCACTCCCCTTGTTCTTTTACCGTACTCGGGAACGAATCTTCCCTAAGTCTCATTCTTTTTTTGTTTATTTTTGTTTGTTCTTTTTTTTTAAGGGAATCAGATGCTGGAAGCGAGTAGGGGAAAGGCCGTTCCCCAACGGAGTCAACAGGTTAATAATGTGGTAAATTCAATGTGTATTGTTCAGTACAATAACTTTAAAATTAATGAAATATTTTAATTTTAATTTTCCAAAAAAAATTCTATGAGTAAAATTTAGGTTTCTATATTTTCAAAAAACCTAGGAATGTGATCACTGCCTTATATTTCCACTTAGTAATTTTAACATTACACTGACTAATTGTCCTATCCAAAAATGTGTCGAAAATTTGTTATAACTCACAATTTATGCTTAATAGGTATGTAGTTAAATCTTAATTAAGAAGATAATTTATATTGTAAAACCGCAATTTATCACAAAAAAGTAAACATTGCCTAATTGAAACGTTATAAAGAAAAATATGGGCAGAAATTACCAACAAGTTAGTCAGCGGATATAAAGGTACCAACATATAATTGTAAAATTTCATTATCTTATATTTGTATTTTTTTTTCAATTGTCATGGCTATGTAATACTCAATAAAAATGCTAACATCAATTATATGTGTCTAATTTATTCAGTGTGTGAGAAAAAAAAACTTTATTCAGTGGAATATTATTTCCATTTGTAAACTTTAAAATGCTTATTATTAATTAATTATCTATTTAATCGAAAACCCATTCCATTTTTAATAAAGCTAAATTGGTGCAGAATAAGGCTTGCGCAATAAAATTATGATTATTGACCCCCAAAAAAAAGTGCCCTTTAAAAAATATGTACACTTTTAAAAAAATTCGCCCGGCTACATTACCTACAACGTCCATGATGTCAACCCATAACACCGGGTGAACTAGGTGCCATGTCAGTGCTTCCACTTTTATTGTGCCGGCTACACTGAACTGGTCGGAAAACACAAACTATTTACATAGCCGTTTCGACCGACGTTTCATTCAGTGCGGTGGTACCAACCCGGGCGGGTTATAAACCCTACCACCAAGTAAGATTAGGAGGGAAGGGACCTACAGTTTTACGAGGAATCCGAACCTCGGTCAGCCTCCAACGGTCAGCGGTCACCCATTCAAGTACTGACCGCGCCCAGCGTTGCTTACATTCAATAGCGACAGTTGACAGCTTGCAGCACTGAGCTATCGAGGCTGACAAAGCATCGATAGCTCAGCTGAGCTGACGAGGCGTCGCGTAGCGACGCATCTTCTTTATATTAACCCAAAGAGAATGATACGTCATTGTATTAACCCTGGTTATTTTTTTAACCTCCAAATCATCACAGCTGATCTACAGCGCCATCGTTCCTTTGTTCTCTCCTGTGCCAGACCCGTGCGTGAGTGAGTGAAGTGCGCGCGCAGTCGTCGTAGTTCGAGTCTAGTTATATTATCTTTGAGTGCAAAAGAAGTGGAAAAATGGCGGACGGCGGAAGTTTGTCGCGTCGTCGTTGTAAAGCCTGACCAGGAATATATGAGAGCTGTCAAGATGGAGCCACTTTTTAGATTTATATAGCAACATTCAGTATAGTACGCACATATTGAATTGGCCGATGTTTTTATTCAAAATGTACTTTTGCACTGAAATACACAATAAGATATACAAAATGTATTAATGCATCTTTTATATATTTTTTTATGTCCATGTAAAAAGAACTAGCCTTGACATTTACATGTTCACAAAAATTTTTCCATCTATCTGCAGATATGTCCTGAGGCAAATTGTACCAATTATTAAAAAAATTATTAATCGACCTTGCTGAAACACTAAAATTTTTAATAAAAATTCTAGTTCAGAAAAAGCTATTTTTATTTGAACGTTTCGTATTTTTGTAAAGTCAAAAAGTGTTTTTTGTTCAGAACGAATAATATTTACGTCCCTCTTTTCTTTGCTATCCGGTAAATAGACGCTTGAGATACACCTGATAGAACAAAAAATAATTACCTAATTGTACATTACGGCGGCCAATTCATGACAATATCACTACAATGACATAACGTTTTACCTAAATGTCAGTTCAGAAGCAATTTTGACATTGACAACAGATTATCAAGCATCAAATATAATTGTGGCCAGCCAGTGTAAGAAATTAGTTCCAACGAAATTCCGCAATATGGCGGCCCCTCAAATATTCCTGGTCAGGCTATAATTAAAAATATATATTTTTGGGGTTCTCGCTTTGCGAGAATTTATACAACAGACGTTAAAAGCTACAACAGAAATGGCTGTATACTCTAATGAGTTTGCCTGTTTCTTGAGGGGACGAATTACCAAAAAAAAAAAATATATATTTTCTTTGGTTGGTCCATCCAAGTGAATCCAAGCCAAGTGCACACAATCCACAGACTATTTAAAACACAATCACTTAAATATTGGTAATCTGTGAACACAATCGTAATAAAAACGCAGTGTTGCCATGTTAGGAGATTTTCTCCTAGATTCAGGAGAATTTCGGCGGTGTTAGGAGAAGTTTTTGCCTGTCAAGAGAGTAGGAGAAAATCTAGGAGAAAAAAAATTACAGGAGAAGATTTAGGAGTGAGAAACATATATTTACTAGTAACAAACAAATATGTCGGTATGTACGGGGACAACACAATGAATGAACTGTATGTGAATCAACCAACATTTCAAGTCACACAATATACGATAGGATTTGTCTTTTGATAAGAGCAAAGTTCCTTGCTCTTTAGATAGGATAATGTGCCACTCTTTGAGTGTATGCGCGCATTGATCGACCAACAAGCCGGCTACCGGGCGGGCCTAACCGAACGAACACTTTGTTATTGTAAAGCCGCGTACAGACCTAGCGAGCGAGAGCCAGCGAGGCCCAGCGAATGCCCATCGCCGATGGCAAGCGAACCCTCGCTCGCCATCGTTTGCTATCGCTGTTACGGCCACACTGATTCGCAATCGTTCTCTCGCGCGTTAGTGTTCCGGCCAAATGGCAAATACTCCATTCAATAGGGCATTTAAAACACCGTCCACACTGCGCACGGCCGAACGGCTGATTCCGGAGCACGACCGAACGCCACCGAACGCAATCGAGTGCGCGCCTTCGCATTCGCTTAGCGTCGCTGTACCGTCCAGACATGTTCGCGCGGTCTCGCTTGTTGGCCTTCACGCGCTCTCGCTCGCTAGGTCTGCACGCGGCTTTATTTACATGTATTCTTTGTAATAATCAGTAGTATTACTAGGCCTACGTCGACAGTCTGTCCGTTAGTCCGCACTACTTTATCGGTTGTAACTTTTGTAACGTAATAGGTAGCTGGTTGTGATTTTCACAGATCATGTGTTATTTATTATTGGCGGACATCCTATCAAATAATAATAATAAAAAAAAAAAATTAAGGGCTTCCCCATACAAGAAAGGTGTTTTTTTCTAGAAAAAAAATTTTTTTTTTGGTTTTGCTCTAACGTAAAAACGGTAATACGGACAAGTGTCAAACTTGATGTGGTTAAAAACTAAAAAAAAAACAAATAATTAAAACAGACGAATTACGTGGTGGTTACAATCGGCAATCGTGTTTATGACGGCAGGAAAAAATCATTATTGGCGGAGAAGTGATAGAACAGATTGAAGGAAGAGTATGTACGCATATCTCGGTTAAATACTGCTTGGACAAGGTCTCCGAATTCAACTGAGTAGGGCTGCCTCGGAAATTTAAAATTCACCCCGAGGTCTAACCTGTATATATTATGACCAGCGCGTCCTACCATTTATGAAGTACGTGAAACGTGAGCTTCGAAAACGCAACTTTTGAAAACAACTACTTATAGTCAGAAGTAGTTGTTTTCAAAAGTTGCCCAGCGAGCGATGGAACTAGCCATGCTGGGCTGGCCTGGGAGTGTAGCTAGGCGAAATTATCACCAAAGTAATTGATATTGGAAACCAGGTGGATAAGCTAAAATGGCAGTGGGCTGGTCACATTAGCCGAAGGGATGACGACCGTTGGAGTAACCATGTACTACATTGGCGGCCGTGGACAGGAAAACGGAGTGTGGAAGACCACCCGCCAGGTGGGACGCCGACATGAAGTATGTTGGCGGAAAGCAGTGGTCCGTACCGCTGAAGGCCGAGAGACTGGAGGAAAATTGAAGGCGTATGTCCAGCAGTAGACGCTTACACGCTGACTGACTGACTGACTGACAGAGAACCCTCGGTGCGCGAGTTCGACTCGCACTTGACCGGTTTTCAGGGTGCAAAAGATACAGCTCTTTAAAGGTAAGACAGACAGACGGACGGTCAGACGGCCTAGGCTTAGTAATATAGTCCCGTACGTATAAGGAACACTAAAAATGTGGTGAAATTTTTATAATTTGAATAACAGGAGAATTTTTTAGGAGGACGAAAATTTTCTAGGAGATTTTTAGGAGATTTTCGAAGTCAATCTAGGAGAATTTCAAAATTTGAGTTGGCAACACTGACACATTTTCTGTTTTTGCGAAATTTGTTATCAAGTGATAGTAAAGTAAAGTACTTTTGATAATAATTTTATCGTGTGATCGCGTCGCTCATACATAAGCGAGGTAGGTATAAATTTAGTCTGTACACTGCAATTTAGTTAGACGGGTGGGCTGGGTGGGTATGAGTGCATTCACTATTGTATTCCGTTCGTGTGCGGTGCATTGTTTGTTGTGGTTGAGGTGCGAGTGCTTCGCTTCCCTATCTGTCCATAATACACGCCTGTGACAGTGTTATCCTTAAGGCTTATATGTTTTGCTTTCTTTGTAATGAAATTAGCTAGGCTGTGCTATAAAGAGGCGGGGGAAGGGGGGGGGGGGGGCGGGGGGGTCGTTTGGAGATGGTCGTTTGGAGATAACCCCCCCCCTTTTTATGGGCTTCTTATGTTTCTTTGTATGGACTTCAAAGGTATTAACAAGATGGATAACGCTTCAATCATCCTCTTTGCTGGTATGGTGTCTCACTCAGCGTAGTTTAGTGAGGTGAGGTGGATTTGGCTGTTTCGTGTAGGTACCTCTGGTCCCTCAGCACAGCTACCTACCTATACTTAAATCTGTGAACCACTAAATTCAACATCTCCTCGCGGTCAAAGTGACCGCACCGGGTCTTAATTTTTTTGTAAGCAAAAAAAAAAAAAAACAAAATTTTGTGAAGTATAATAAAAAATTCTACTTAATTTTGTTTTGCAATAGACGAGGGTGGATCCAACACTTCTAAACCCGACCATGAAATTGAAATCCATCAAGGTCAATGCGCTTTTTCCACCTGACCTGCAACTTGTTTATATCTTGGAAAAAAAAAAATCATTCTGGAAGGTCGTCAAAATAGTAATTTACTGCGGCTATCACCTCTTTGGTCGAAAATTTCGAGCCACCTAAGTATTTTTTTAAATTTGGAATAGGTAATCCGAGGGTGCTAAATCCGGCGAATAAGGTGCGTGGAGCAATAATTCATTGCCACAATTATGGATTTCAGACATTGATTCAGAAGAAGTTGTGTGAACCCGGGCGATGGAATACTTCCTTCCGCAGCAACCCCGGCCTTTTTTCTTTGATTTCTTCCCGAAGTCTTCGCAAATATAAATATAAATTCTTCCCGAAGTCTTGCAATAATATTTAGAATTTATAGTTTCGCCTTTTAGTAAATAATCCACGAAAATAATCCCCTTCGCATCCCAGAAAACTGTAGCCATGACTTTGTTGGTCGACAAAACGAACTTAGCCTTCTTCGGAGTGGGTGAGCCAGATCTTTTCCACTGCTTCGATTGTTGTTTCGATTTAGGAGTATGGTGGTGAACCCAACTTCCATCCATGGTAATGAAACGTGACAAATAATCCTCGGGATCTCCCTCAAAAAGTTCCAAACAATCCCGGGAAATTGTGAAGCGAACTCGTTTTTGTTCAGCTGAAAGCAATCTGGGTCCCACCGAGCAGAAACCTTATGGAATCCCAATTCTTCCGATATAATTTTTTTTTTTTTTTTTTATGTAATCCGGTATGGATGGCTGAGTCGGAGGGGCCAAAGCGCATGCTCCGACCAGCCAATTTCACCTCCGAGAAGGTAGGTGCCATACCGGAGACTTCCCTGGATTGCTGGCTATACTGGACTAGAGGAGAACACAACCGAGGTTGCTATGCGGCCATCTTACATCCAGTACGGTGGTACCAACCCAGTCGGCTACAATTTGAGCCTACCACCTAGTAAGGGGCAAGGGAAGGGACCTACAGTTTTACACCGGTTCCGAACGGTGAAGCAGCAGGTGTAGGTATGCACGTAAATTTTTTCGTCAGAAAAAACTCATTGGTACAAGCCGACCGGATTCGAACCTCGGACTCCCGCATGAGAAGCCGATGCCCAAACCACTCGGCCACCCGCCGCTTGATAATGTTTTGTACCCGGCCATAACTAATGCCTGTGATCTCAAGCTATCTTATTGATGGTCAATCTTCGGTCACTCAGTATCAGATCACATTATATTATTGACGTTTTCTTTCGTGGTAGATGTCGAAGGTCTTCCGCTCCTAGGGTCATCTTGAATGCTCTCCCGATCCCGCTTAAACTCAGCTACCCACTTTTTGACACTGGAATACGATGGAGCAGACTCCCCCAATGTGTTCACCATATCTTGGTGGATATCTTTTGGTGACATGCCTTTTTTATGGAGGTACTTGATCACTGCTCGGTGTTCAATTTTCTCCATTATTGAAAATCTTGTCAGATAGCGTTAAACAAATAATCAGGAAAAAAATATGGCTTGCAGTATCGGAACCAAACTTCGCACATTTATTACTGAAGAATCATCGAAGAGTGGAAATGCCAAACGTTCTAAGTACCAAAGATATTGTTTTACAGGAGAGCAATAAAACTTCATAACTCAATATTTTCATATTGCACGTTTATTAAAAAAAATTACAGATGGTTCTTCATGACAATTAGCAACCTATGTATGTTCTAGTTATTTAAGCATTTGTGTAACACGTAAGAAAAAAAAAATCACACGGGGAAAGTTCCAAGTGCCATGGAACTTGGAACGGTTTTAAGGACAATAACTTGCGCAGTTGGAACAATTTCAGGAAATGATATGTGGACTTAAAACATCTTAATTTATTGTAAAATTCTTTTTCTAGTAAATTACGGTAATATTGTTAGGCATAATCCGGTAAAAAGTCCTCCATCGCCTCTAAGTCCTTTTTCTTTCCTTCAGTAAGACTCGGTTTGTCTATAAGAGACATGCCGATTCTTGCAATGGTGGCAACTGTTTTTCCTTTCTTTAGAACTTTAACAGGTTTTCAGGACTCAACCTCACTGAAAGAATTTTTATAGTTTATATACAACCGGGGTTATTTTTAAATACCTTTATCATGCTGGCCTTCGACATAGGTAAATTTATATTAAGGTCGCAGGCACTTTTCAAATCAAATCAACCGATCTGAGCCTTCAGAACGCCTGCCACCTCCAACATCAGGAACATTGTTACTTGGTTTACTTTCCATCGTGCGAATTTATGTTTTTTCTAGTCAAATTATAATATTCTTTGAAAGCAATCGAGAATTTTTGATAGAAGTTTGATAGGTAACAATCTGGCACATGGAACGTTTGGCACGAAACGGGTGGCGGCACTTAGACCGTCGCCATCTTTTGGCGGGGGTTTAAACTACGATATATCACCTTTAAGCACTTGGAACGCTAACAAGGCAACTGGCGATGGCACATAGAACACGTTTAGAGGAAAAAACGTCGGTTGACTGTTGTTAAGCAACCCTGAGCGCGGGCAGTATTTGGATGGGTGACCGCTCGACCATTAGAGGCTGACCGTGGTTCGGATTCCACGTAAACTGTAGGTCCCTTCCCTTCTTACTTTACTACGTGGTAGGCTTAATCCCGCTCGGGTTGGTACCACCGCACTGAATGAAATGTCGGTCGAAACGGCTATGTAAATAGTTCGTGTTTTCCGTGCAGTTCAGTGTAGCTGACTGCCGATATTAAATGAAGGGAAGCATTGACACATGTGACAGTCACATCTGGGAGTGTCCAAGGGGAGGGTAGTCCCCATTATCTGCTTGCGTCCTTGGACTCGTTGGACTCGACAGCGCCGAGCTATCCGTCTTGTTGGTGACCCGAAACTTACAGATGGTCTGGAGTCTCTGAGTCACAGACGATTTCTGGGTTCGCTTAGTCTGTTTTACAGATATATCACGGACGCTGATCTGTGGAACTAGCATCCCTTATTCCCTGCCAGCCGTCCTATCTCCGCATGACTCGTCGCAGAGAGACTCAGCACCCTTTTGTTGTTGACATTGGGCTTTTGAGAACCCATCGGTTCTCTAAATAGTTTCTTTGTCGCGCCGCTGTGTGGAAATGTCTTCCAGCGAGTGTACTGTGTGTGTAGGTATTTCCGAAATCCTGGGAGTCTTCAAACCTCATATTAAACCAAACTCATACTACAATACTAATACAATACTAAACTCATATACATACTCATACCAAACACTAGAGAGCGAGAAGAAGACACTGGACGACTTGGTTGGAAAGCAGGACGAAAGCAAAAGCATCTGAAATTCAGGCGGATGAGCAGCAGCAAAGGGCTCGAGTGAATAACATCGAGGTGTGTGAGGTATCGAATACCCGAGAAGAAAAATGAAAATCTTTATGACGTAGTCTCCACAATGGGCCTAGCAGTTCCAGTCCCAATATTGCGGGAGGACATCGAATTTGCAACACGTATAGCCTCACGAACACCTGTTCCTGGTCGACCTAAGTCGATTGTTGTAAAATTTCTTCGGAACTCTCAAAAGGAGGAAGTTATCAGAGCAGTGCGAAAAAAGAAGGGACTCACCGCGTCTTCGAGAGGAGATTTTGGCTCTGTCGACTGCATTTTTACTCCTAGCATTACGGCAGCTACAAAATTAATTTTTTTTTAGTTGGCAACCGTCAATCCATCTATTTTAGGTGGGTTATCTGATTGTCTTTTGGCAAATTATAATCACTGTATCACCACAGATGAGATAATGTAAAACAGAACCACCTAGAACCACCAATAAACTTTGGACGAATGCGTGAACCTCGGCGTGAACTAGGCAGATACGCAGAACACTAGCGGACAGCGAGCGCGCGTGTGGCAAGTGACGTCACACGGCTACCGCGCGCCTGTGCGAGATTTTTAAAATTTACCGAACTTCACAGTGCTATAACTTCCAAACTACTTGGTCTTTTTAAATGAAACAAAAAGTGATGTGTTTCATGTGTGATGTGTTTCAAGTGATGTGATCATTTAGGCTTCATTATTACAAAGTTTCAAACGATTCTACGGACCCACTGACATTCTCCATTGGCTACATCACCTATAATATCCGTGATGTCAGCACATAACACCGGGTGAACTAGGTGCCATGTCAGTGCTTCCCTTCACTTCATGTCGGCTACACTGAACTGGACGGAAAACACGACCTATTTACATAGCCGTTTCAATCGACGTTTCAGTCAGTGCGGTGGTATCCTGCCCATAAACCCTACCACCTAGTAAGATAAGAAGGGAAGGGGCCTACAGTTTAATGTGGAATCCGAACCACGGTGAGCCTTCAATGCTCGAGCGGTAACCCATCCAAGTACTGACCGCGCCCAGGGTTGCTTACGACGCCCAGAAATTAGCATAGCATTAAACTCGCCTTTTGTGTTCCTTGTTTTTGGTTTACAAAAAAGTTTATTTTCATTTGATTTGAAGTATTGTATTGTTGTATGCTTTAAATGTTTGTATTATTTCAACACTTTATAGCTCCCTAGATGGAAGCGAAGGTGAGATGCAAAAGAAAGAGTGAACCTACTGGAGAGAAACCTGCAAAAGCGAAGAAGGCAAAAATGGGCAAGCTATTTTCCAAAGATGAACCCAAAGTGAGCAAGCCTCGCACGTCTCGCACCGCCACTGTTGCTACAACAGGAGAACCTGTGCCGAGGACATTACGAGGTGCTGTAGGTGAATACAATGAGGCTGTGAAGCCCGCGCCACCTCACAACACAACTAAGATAGCAACAGCATCCCCAACATATAGCACGCAGATTGTGATGTGGGAGGATGAAGAAGTTTTGGCAAAAATTGCACGAGTCCCGAGTACTCTGGCCTCAGCTTTTGTGAAGCTGTTGAGGGACGGATGCACGCTGCCTTTCATCGCGAGATACAGGAAGACCATGGTGGGCAACCTAATGCCAGATAGGTGAGCAGATTATTTTTTATTATTTAGGAAATATCGGAAGAATTTTATAGGAAACCAGTTGTTAAGGCAACATTCAGCTTACAGGAACTCTACGAGTGCTACCAGACTGTGACCGAGTTGAAGAAGAAGACCAAAACAGTTTTGGAGATCTTAAAGAAGTCCAACAAACTGACGCCACAAGTTGAAAGGAGTATTGTTAATGCTAGAAGTCTGCCTGAATTGGAGTTGGTGGTGAGTGTTAATTAAACCCTGAAAAATTATTGCAAGAATTAGAATGAAGTACTCTCAATTTGTTTTTGTTTTTATGCAAAGTGCGACAGGTGATATTCTGTGATACACAGGGATTGCGATTGCCATGACAGCCTGACAGGAGTCTTTCACGCCCCTTTTGAAAAACCATGCTGTGTGTGCAAAACCAGTTGATAGGTTGATTGTATAGAGGTGCATTCTCTACCCAGTGCGCATAGTGTGGTGGTGGAATGGGGAAGACGGAATCGCGTTAAACACCTCCTCCAGACCAAGCGCGTGCACAGGGGGGGGGGGGTGGGGGGGTCATGGGGGTTATGACCCCCCCAAAGGCAGCCCGAGCAGGCCTCACGCACTCTATGTACTTGCGCGCGCTAACTACCTACCGCCCGGTGCACCGCCGCGCCGGCGGTGTTTCAGTAGAAATTCGTCAGCCGCGCGAAACATACCTACACGCTCGCCCACGCAAATGCGCGCAGCTGCAAAGCAATAATGAACTTTACACTCGATCTGGTTGTTTTCTGGTGCAGTCGACAGAGCCAAAATCACCTCTCCTCGCGAAACCACGCTCAGTTAGGTGTCATGCCAGCAGATTTGCGGACTGTTGCTACACCCAGGTTAAAGGATTCAGGAAATACACTCGCCGGAAGACAGTTCCACACTCTAGCGGTGCGACAAAGAAATGATTTAGAGAATCGATTGGTTCTCAAAAGCCCAATGTCAACAACAAAAGGGTGCTGAGTCTCTCTGCGACGAGTCATGCGGAGATAGGACGGGTGGCAGGCAATAAGGGATGCTAGTTCCACAGAGGAGCGTCCGTGATAGTATCTGTAAAACAGACTAAGCGAACCCACAAATGTTTGGGGAGAAAACTCGCATAGTGCCGTCCGTCACAGCTGCAGCAAAACTCTCCTGCGATGAAGGACTCGTACCGTGCACCACCCACGTGCTACACCCGCGCGCAGCGGTACAGATAATGAATTTATACCTTTTTATTTTCCACAGCCTCAGTAAAAATTTATTTGGTGACCCCCCCCAAAATTAAAGTCTGGGCACGCGCGTGCTCCAGACACTCCATGAAATAACTATATAACACATAGGTTCTAAATCGCGGGACACCTCAGGGTCATCCACCAGTTGCACAGCATGTCGCTGGATTGACTCTAGCGGCGCAAGCTGGTATTTGATAGTGCAGGAGAGATAGCTTTCTTGGAATTATTGTTATCGCCACAAGGATTTTTTTCAACAAAATTATGGTTATTCTTTGAAATACATAATACTTCGAAAATGATAAAAAGGTTAAATTATGACAATATAAAACTAATAATATTCTTCCAATTTGCAGTATGCTCCACTGAAATCTCATACATTGTCTTTGGCCCAAAGAGCCAGAGATTTAGGGTTGGAGGCGCCCGCCACACGTCTCCTCAACGCACAGTTTGTGGACGTACAAACACTGTGCAACGTTAGAGTGGACGAACTGTCTACTCCCGACAAAGTGGACACACACATTACCCACATTATTGCTGACATTATATACAAAGACGCGAGGGTGTTGGAGCACATGAGGAAGCTGTACGTAACTTGCACTCCAATTATCCAATTTGTTCGGAGAAATATCAATCTAGAAATGAACAGGTTTGTTCTGTTGCAAAATATTATCTGCTTTACAGGAAAGAAGAAACACATTTCTCAATCGAAAGTGTCCGCACAAAGAGTTCGATGAAACCCAAAGACGAAGACAAGAAAATAGACTCTAGATCAGATCCGGACACTTACAAGATATACTTTGAGTTCCGTTGTGCGTGCAAATTTGTGAAACCGCATCAGACATTAGCGATTAACCGTGGGGAGGATGAGAAAATCTTGTCTGTGAAGATCATAGTACCAGATTGGTATTACAACAGATTGGAGAAGTAAGATCCTTTATTTATTGAACCTTTAACCTGGCGCATGCCTGCACGAATATTTCATTGAAAAACCACATTGGCGGCCCGCGTTCTCGGTAACTGGAGGGCAGGATTTATTCGTCGTATGTGCACCAAATCAGTGTCTTCCTGCAGCTCGGGGTGAGTAGACTTGGTGAAAAAGTCGAGCTCGCGTATGAAATATGCACGCGGCAGCACCTTTTTTAGTAAAAATATTGTTTTGTATTTATGTGTTTTTGGCCTTAAATCTAAATTTTTTATCAGTTTCTTTCAA
The DNA here is from genome assembly GCA_946902875.1 of Nematopogon swammerdamellus. Lineage (NCBI taxonomy): Eukaryota > Metazoa > Arthropoda > Insecta > Lepidoptera > Adelidae > Nematopogon > Nematopogon swammerdamellus. The sequence goes on along the minus strand of OX336335.1, from coordinate 19,832,488 downwards.
TACAATGTGCAATATAACAGATGAGACTGCGTGAGATCTGATTCTGTTCTGACGGACTAAGAGGCCAATACACAAAATACAAGTGTCAAGACTGTGAGGATATTTACTATAGATAATGTTGATGTAGCCACAAGATGGCATTTAAAAGTGTTATGCTCATTCTGATGGTTCCTTTGCTTAGTTTTAAGAAAATGTTGAATTTTTTCTTCAAGGTCTTTAATTTTCAAGGACTTGAAACATACCAAAGTTAATAAATATTTCGTCATCATCATCAATCAATCAATACTAATAATAAATCTGTAAGGGATTGTCATGGAGTAAGTTACTTTGTTTTACGAGATACTGCGTTTGTAGACTCTACGTATGATACTAAAACTAAATTGAGGATTTTTAGAAATATTTTCTGTATGTATGTATGTATGTCTGTATGTTCCACCATAACTCTTAAACCGATCATCCGAATTCGATGAAACTTAGTACAAGCACATTTAACTAAACGCGACACAGGATAGGTTAAATAAAATTCACTTCCGGTTACGCTAAGAGGTGTCTCTCATACAAACCGAATTGTTCCGTGCGCCGAAATAAAGCTACAGTAGCGGGCTTACTTAATTTCTTCTTTTTAAATACGAATTTCACGCGAGCGAAGCCGCGGGCAAAAGCTAGTAGAACATAAAAATAAAAATCTTATAATTTTTAAATTTTCAGTGTTTTATGTGCTATAAACGCTAAACTAAAAGAATATACGCTAAGTAGGTACCTAAACTGCAATATAATTTTAATCAAACTTCTTATATTTTGTGGTATACTTATAGGGTTAAATTTTTTTTTTTTTTTTTTTTTATGGAAACTGACACGGTTGGCGACATCACCTACAACGTCCGTGATGTTAGCCCATAACAACGGGTGAACTAGGTGCCATGTCAGTGCTTCCCCCTTTGATCGTGCCGGCTACACTGAACTGGTCGGAAAACACAAACTATTTACATAGCCGTTTTGACCGACGTCTCATTCAGTGCGGTGGTACCAACCCGGGCGGGTTAAACCCTACCACCAAGTAAGATTAGGAGGGAAGGGACCTACAGTTTTACGAGGAATCCGAACCTCGGTCAGCCTCCAACGGTCAGCGGTCACCCATCCAAGTACTGACCGCACCCAGCGTTGCTTAACATTCAATAGCGACAGTTGACTGTCTGCACCACTGAGCTATCGAGGCTGACAAAGTAAATTAAATATCTTCAAGTTTCTTCACCAGGTATGTGCCGGGTTAAATGGTGAAATGTGTGATACCGTTTGGACTGAAAGGAGTTTATTTTTTGCTTTAGGTTTTGCCTAACTCTCTGGAAAGGAACGCCCTATGTGAAAAAGGCACTAACCGATGCATACACTCGACTCATAAAGCCTTGGCTCTCGAGGCAGATCCGGACTGAACTAACTGTCGCTGCACAGAAGGAAGCTATTAGAACATTTGCAACTAACCTTGAGAAATATTTACTAACTGAGCCCATAAAGAACAGGCGTATTGCAGGACTTGATCCTGGCTTCCGGGCCGGTTGCAAGGTAATGCATCTTGTTTTATTTTTATTTCTTTCCATTCAGCTGCTTTAAAGCGCTTAAATACTTTTTATTAAAACAAACATTCCAACTTGAAATTGGTTTCCTATAGACCCAATAAAATACACAATATATAATATTGTGGTTTGATTTTCTTACAGATCGGTATAATTGATTCCGACGGCCAGATGTTGGATGCGTGTACTATAAAACCCGACTTCCGATCGCACGCCACTTTTGACAGAGCTGCAGACCAGTTGAAACAAGTTTTAATCAAGCACAAGTAAAATCTATGTTTCAAGAATGATTTGCTTTTCAGGACTTTGTTGTTATTGCTAGACTAAACAGATCAACTATGTTGAATACCAGATTGCAGAAGATATTTTTGTCTTGGTCTAAACTTGAATAATGGATTGTATGTTCTAGCGTCGAATTGATCGGTTTGGGAAATGGAACTGCATGCAGAGAAACTGAAACATGGCTGAACAAGCATAAGATTTCAGAACACATTCCAGTAGTAATAGTTCCTGAGCAGGGAGCTTCAATTTATTCCATCAGCAAAGAGGCTACCAAGGTAAAATTAAATACACAATTTTCACGAAATAATGTATTTTTGTAATTTAATTTAAATATTGTAGTGACATTTCTTGTTGGTTCTTTGGTTGTATTGTATCGTTTCTTTGTTTCGTCTATAGGTAGACAACCTACTCTCGGACACATCAAATCTAATAATATTTTTTTTAAATTATAAACTAGACACTTAGATACATAGAAACACTATAAAGTTAAAAACATCAGCATCTATGTATGGTCAGAAAGGAACAAAATGGTCAGGTCCAAAAAATAAAAAATAACTGTATAGTTAGTTAGTATACTTGTCAAGTAGTCAAAATATAAACAATCAAAAGAAAGACTTGTAGACTAGAGTCTAGAGTCTACTAGAGCATCCTTCACAGTATAATAACTTTTTTTAACATACCTTACATTGCAATGTGTTGACATGGCTATGTCAACATACATTTTTATGCGACTGACAGCACCGGCATGCGGCTGACGGCACACGGATCCTACACCAGTTACCCTTTAGCCAGACAGGATGTTGTGGATGAGAAGAGGCGAGACTTTGTTTGAACTTGAACAAAGGCTTCAGTTTATTTCCGAATGGGGCCATAGTAATTTGGTCGAGTTCAACGCTTCCAAGACACAAGTTGGCGCGTTTAAAGCGAAGAGAGCTATGTTCACACCACCTCCTTCCTTCTAAGGCGCATTGATTAAATTAAGGGACCACCTTGGGGTCCTTGCAGTCGAACTGTCGCACGACCTAAACTTCCAGCGTCATATCGAGAGTTAAAGGCCAAACTGGCTTCTCAAAAGATGGCGTTCTCAATAAGGTACTCCACGCCAGGCCAAAGGCTGCTTTTGTATAAATCACAGATTAGGTCCTCCTTCCTTGGAGTACTGCTCGACAGCTAAATACCAGCTTGCGCATTTGGACTCGATTCAGCGACGAGCCGTGCGACTAGTGGGTCCCGCGATCTAGAACCACAGTCTAGATCTAGTCCCCTTTCCACCTACGCACAACACAAACTGCGCAGGGGTTGCATCCCTACACGCTGGACTTACCACGGACGCGTACCAATCGGTTCTGCAGATATTTCCTCCACAGAACTGGTAAACTCAGGAACGTTTTACCCTGTGGACTTATTTCCGCCGAAGTACAATCTCGGGTCCTTCAAGAGAGGCGTGAATAGGCATCTGCCAGGCCAGCAACCTTATGGGTGGCTCGGCGCCACATTTCCAAACCATTAATTTTATTTTGTTTTTAAAAGTTGATCTGATAGGTACCTTCTATGCAGCGGCGATTCCTTTAAGTTGGCTAGGTTGGCGCCGCCAAACCAAATAAAGTGAATGCCAGCATTAATATCGAAGTATAAGCAAAAACAACTGTGAAAAAATATCGAGGTTATATTATTTTTATTATATAACCCACGATGATAAGCTAAAACGTCAATCCCGTTAAATAATTTTAAATTTCGCGCCCGACACACGCGGGCGACGAATGACGACACATCAAGGCATTCATTGGCCGGTTGGCTACATTTGAAGCGCCATCGTATTCCATACAAGCGGCCGATGTCCACCCGTCCCGCGCGCACCCGCTGCTGATAAGCGTTTCGAGTTGGCGCAGCGGGGAGCGCATTTAGCGACTAGCGAGCTAGTCTAGGTAAGTTGTGTATGCGTGACTGCTATGTAAACAAAATCTCGCGAGTTGATAGCTGCATAATTAATCTTTCGTTTTGTAGGTATGGACCTGTTGTGGATGAATCTTGTGCGGTGTTTTTTTTAATTGATTATTATTGGTAATAATGGCAAACTCCAGTGCGAAATCTATAATAGAAGATCTTTTCGAAAAACCATTCTCAACGAGGGCATTTTCTGTAAAAACTTTTAATTGTTCAAAACGGTCGTCCTTGCCCAAGTTTGTCGAATTTGAAGTCTGTACATAAAGACAGCAAAAGGGAATATTATGGTCTTTCAGTTTTTGAACTCATTGTGCTAGAAATAAATTAACGCGTAAGTTATGAAATTATGAAAAAAACAATCCTTAGCCAGAGCCAACCCACTACTCAGCACCAGGAGTCGCTACTGCTTCTATGATTGTTGTCTTCATGCACTTTATTGTAAAATCCAACAACCTTTGGAACACTTAAAGCTTTTCGAAGTCTTGGCATTTTTATAATACATACATATTATTGTGTCTGGTGTCGTGGATATGTATTTAAGAGTTGAGTTAGTTATTATTTATTGTTTTCCTAGCGTAACAAGTGTTTTGGTAAATATACCCACTAGATAAAGTCATAATCCTTATCTCACTGAACACACATCTAAAACAATCCCTAGGCTACATTCCAAGTATACAACACACTGCATTTTTTTGAAGAGTAAATATTCTATTAACTTCAGCTGCAGTTCCCCGGAACATTCGGCCATAAGACACCGGACTTTCAAGCTTGTACACTACACAGTTCCTTCATTTTTAGGGCTCCATACCTCATAAGAGGAAAAAACTGAACCCTTATAGGATCACTCTTGTGTCTGTCTGTCTCTCCGTCGGTCACAGCATATTTTCTCCGAATCTACTGGACGAAAAAAGTTGAAATTTGGTTTATGTTTGTTTGATGTGATGACTCAATCACGGACGTTTAGCGCAAATGAACGAATTTTGGGGGTTAATTTTGGGGGACAAATTAGAAAACAAAAAACTTCTTTCTTCAAGTGCATAATGTGACGTATCAAATGAAAGGACTCGTTATATAAAATGCATTTTTTTATTTTATTTTAAAATGCATAGTTTAAAAGATAGAAAATATACGAAAATCGAGTATTTTATAATCGAAATTGGAAAAAAGAGGGAATATAGGGCGTCTCTTATAGCTTACAGGAAAATCTAAACAAAAATCCTAATTATAACAATAGCATAATATAATAACAAGCTGAGCTAAGTTTACCGGCAAGAGTATCAATATGAGGTTTTAAATTAAAGCAATTTCAACAATTTCATTAACCATGCCTATAGTCAGTTCATTTGCTGTATTCAATATTTCATTATACAGGATGTCCGGCACATCGACCGACAAAATTTTTTTGTAGGTAAGTGGGGTCATTTGCAAGATTTTGACCCATGACACCTTTAGTCAGGTGTCACGTGGTATCGAGGTACGATTTTTTTTCTTTATTTTTGAAAATTACCAAAAATCCCAGCTTTAAACCCTTTTAACTTTTTTGTTTAGATTGTATCAGCACGAAATAATATTTAAAGTATCCTTGTTCTAAAAAAAATATAATTTTATGAAGTTAATACAACGAAAAGGACTTATGACCTCCCAAAGTCCCGAGAACGAGTAAAAATATGACAAACTCTTAATTTATTAATTCATTTAAAAAAACACTGACAGAGCTTCATTTTCCTTTATAAAGTTCGCTAGTTTACGCCCTTTCCAACGGTATGCCATACAAATCTTTCACTATGTGGCCAAAATTAGGGACAGAAACCAGAACAGAACGACAACACGGGCACTTTGTAACAGGGCCACCTTATCGTGGTCGCTTCACTTATTGAGAGCGTTTTCAAATTTAGAACATGTAACGGTCGCCCGGACAATGCTCAGTTCCAATCCAACTACCTCGCTTCCATTGTTAATGTTTTGTTGCAAATTATCCCTAATTTTGACCTAGTTATGTGGTCAAAATTAGGGATAATTTGCATGTGAATGATTTGTATGACATGTGGTATACCGTTGGAAAGGGCGTAAACTAGCGAACTTTTTAAAGGAAAATGAAGCTCCAATTTTTTTAAATGAATTAAGAAATTAAGATTATGTCATATTTTTACTCCTTTTCGGGACTTTGGCAGGTCATAAGTCTTTTTCATGGTATTAAAATCATAAAAATTTTTTTTTTCTAGAACTAGGATACATCGTAAAATCCAATAAATTGTATGCCGTGCTGATACAATCATAAAAAAAAAAATTACAAGGGTTTAAAGCTGGAACTTAGGCAATTTTCAAAAATAATGAAAAAACAATCGTACCTCGATACCACGTGACATCTGAGAAAAGGTGTCATGGGTCAAAACCTTGCAAATGACCCCACTACCCTACAAAACAATTTTGTCGGTTGATGTGCCGAACACCCTGTATTTTGTTTTCCCTCGTTTTTGCTGTATTGCTGTCGCATAGCCGATTGCTATAATAATAATTGACTTTCATACAGCAGTTTAATTGAACATGGCAAATTAACTAATATTTTCTCTCTCTAAGTTGGCAATGCATGCGAAAGAGAATAATATACCTGTTGCAAGGGGCTTATCTAGAGACAACGAGATAGAATGTAACCGGCCGACGAGATCACACACAGAGATAGCATACTGGCCGATAGCGGCCATGCGGCGCGTCCGTTAGGTTCATACTTTTGTTCCATCCACACGGATTTTAGGAAATTTGCTTTTGAGTGGATCTTATGTAGAACATAATGGTGGTGTGTTGTGTGCTCGGCGCAGGCACACAATTTCACAAAATCGAATAGTAGTGCGCATATTAATTTCAATACCTGGCTTCACTCGGCATACAACAGGTTTGAACAGATGGAACTACACAATTTGAAAAAAAAAGTTTTTTTTTGTGAAAACAACTTTTGTCAGGGATGACCATCTAACCCATCACAGCCTTCATTTTCCACCCTATCTTCTTCAACTGGGGAGTAGGCGCAGTAGCTCGAGCAACCCTTACACAAGACACTGTGCACTTTCCCAATAGGTACCTACACATAACAACAAATACAACCAGGAAGACCACTGTCCCAGGTGTGAGCTGGCAAGTTCATGGGGGCTGCGTGCAAGCGCCACGTCACAGGCACTTCCGAGGTTAGACTGTTCAGACGCGCCGCACGCCCGTCCTTTCTCCTCCCCGCACGTCCCCTGTCCCCGAGATACATATATACAAGAATAGCTCACTTAGTAATAGGATTAAACTATTCTCTTCCTAGTACCTATTACCTATAGAGTTTATGATTGATGCAAGCGAAATCTAAAATACGAAATAACCTCTTCAAATAACCTCACTATGAATATACTATGAATCACACTCACACGAATATTATGCATTTCACACAACTAGCACAATCGATTTTGGTTTGATGGCTTGTACTAACCGATCTATGGAAATACTAGATCTATGGTCCACCTTTAGGTAGATGAAATAAAATAATGTATCTTTTATGTTACAAGGAACATCCCAATATGGATCCTAATCACATATCGGCACTGTCGATTGCGAGGAGAGTTTTGGATCCGCTCGGTGAACTGATTAAGGTAGGTACCTAAATAAATTGTCTTAAAAGGAATATTGCTTGTGGTAGCATATTAGCCTGTAGGCATATAGCCTGGCGGCATCGTACTACCTACCTTTCATTACCCCATGCATAAGTAATATTATGTAGAGTGTGTAATAGGTACCTAACCTCTTGGCTTCCTGAAGGGCCGGCTGGGCCTCAAATAGCTTCTATGAATTTTTAGGGTTCCGTATCCGGTACGGGATTACTATTACTACCTATTACTAAGCCTACGCCGTCTGTCTGTCTGTCCGTCCGTCCGCCCGTCCGTCTGTCCAAGGGCTGTATCTCTTGAACCGTAATAGATATCCTGTTGAAATTTTCACAGAATATGTGTTATTGTGGCCGATATAACAACAAATAATAAAAATAAGAAAAAGTAAACAATTCACGCGCGTCATCTACCAATAGAGTATGAAGCAGTTTAACTAATCATGACATTCAACTAATATGAAGCATTTCATAACATGCCATAGATGGCGTGAGTGGCGCTAACCATGACATGGCGTTACGGAATCCTTGGTGCGCGAGTTCGACTCGCACTTGGCCGGTTTTTTTCTTATTAGAACGAGTGAGAATACTTGTGTATGGATGAAAAACTTTGCCTCTATAGAACACACTTTAAAAATATTCCCAGATCTTGAGAAACAATTATTTTGACAAGGAAGGTGTGGAACTCAGCTTGCGATGGCTTCACCGAACATATCCGGGCCCATCGGCAGTAGAGGAGGGTGTTAATCGAGGTCGGGACTAGCGAGTGGCCACTCTAAATTTCCCGCGCATGCTTCACGTTTCGGCTCGCATCAAGCCCTCGTCAGCTAGTCTGCGTTGACTAGGACGCGGGGAAACACCAGTCCCGCTCTCGACCTCCCTCTCTCTACCTATCCATATTCTGTAGGATGCTTCCAGTGACGTTTTCGAAGCTCTCTCCATATATGAGCTTAGCGTCGATCTTGGCAGCCCTAGATTCTTCAAGAGACTGTAGAGCGACTTCGCTGGTAGTCCGCTTGCTCCGACTTCCACAGCGAAGAGATCAGTCTTGAATCCGTTTCTCACAATCCGGTCTACTAAGTTGCAGTACTTGTTAAGTTTGATGTTGTGGTCCTTCGGTATGTTACTTTCCCATGGAACTGTAAGTTCAACAAGTACTACATGCTTTGTCACTTTTGAGAATATGAGTATATCCGGTCTTAATGCTGTGGTACAGATTTCCGAAGGCATTTGGTAATGCTTCTCATGTGTGTCCATCAACAATTCCCAATCCTTTGCTGCTCCCAAAATTGAAGAAGGTTTAGTCCTATCTTTGGGCAGCTTATTGGCTCCAGGTTTCACAAAGTTGACCTTCTGGATGCCGCTACTGGTTTGCCCTTTCCTGGTTCGTGCAATTGACAGGTTGATGGCCTCTGATGATTTTGGAGGACTTTATCATGACGATAGGAATACTGGCCTCGCTCAAGTAGTATTTTGCATCCGCATAACAAATGTTTGGCCATGCCTACGAACTCCTTACATGACGGGCATAGTCTATTTGTAGATTTCCCCCATCTAACTAGGTTACTCGGGTCGGGGAGAGTAAGCTGGAATGCATTTAAGTAGAACTTAAGCAGCTCAGGGGACCAGTTGTATATTATGGATTTCCACTTCAATGCAGGAGTGATGCAGAAGTCGCCCGCTGTTTGCCAATCATTCTGCACTTCTAGGTTTAAGGCGTGAAGTTTGAAACCTTGTTCCATGTCCTCCTGAGCAAACCCTTTCAGTATTTCTTTATCAGACTTTGCTGTTTCTATGCCCAGTCCAGATCTATTGGTGGCGTGGCGAAAATGGGAGGGAAGCCAAGGGGTGTAAGCATATTCAATACTAGCTTTTGGCCGCGGCTTCGCTCGCATCGCCTATGTCCATCCTGAAGGTTCATTCTAAATATTGGTAAAATCGGATGAGTATTTTCGGAGATTACCCCTACCTACCTACATCCAATGTTTTAAACTTTACCTCTTTATAATATTAGTGTAGATTTGGGAACCCAAGAGGTTAAATAGGAGCCAGGGGAGTAAGCCATTCATGGGATGTACTCGTAATTAATATTATGATCAATGTTTCAAATTGTGCAGACCATAAAGGAACAAATTATTATGAAATGTTATGTGTGTGGGGCCGGTACTTAAAAATAATAGCCCCACTGCATCTCTCCCCGTGCATATCGTAAAAGGCGACTAAGGGATAAGGACAAGGTTCCGTGCTAAAGGGCGACAGGATAGCCACCTCTCACCTTTGCACGGTCCTTCCACTGAGTCATGCAGCAGGTGGGTCTTCGTGCCTTACTTGCTGCTTAATTTATCTTGTCCTAATTTAAACGTGGTGGTCAGTGTTGTGCTGTAATTTACAAGAGTACTTGCAGCATAACACCGATTACTCTGCTTACCCCGATTGTCGGGATACAGCATGTTTAATGTGAAATTCGATAATTTTGACTTTCAGGTTGAGCCCAAACACTTAGGAGTTGGCATGTATCAGCATGATATTCCTGAAAAGATGCTGGAGACTGCATTGGCAAGCACCATTGAAAATATTGTCACCTTAGTAGGTGCAGACATCAACACAGCTTCTCATGCATTGCTGAGGTAAATATCGGAAAATAATTAAAAACGGAGAGAGAGGTCAAGATTATTGAATCAAACACAGATTGGCGCCATATATTTACCAACATAGTTGGTAAATTTTGTTAAATACATCTAACATAGTTTTCTTGATATTTAGGCGTATAGCAGGTCTAAAGGAGAATCAGGCCAAAAACATAATTGCTTACCGGCAAGAGAATGGAGGATTTATGACAAGAGCGGAAATAATGAAGGTTTCCGGAGTTGGGAAGGTGACATATGAACAATGTGCTGGCTTCCTGAAGGTGCTCGGTGGACCCGAGCCTCTGGACTCTACAATCATCCATCCCGAGAGCTACAACGTTGCAAAGATGTAGGTGAATTGACCATGTACAGTTTTATAATAGTTTCTTTCTAAAAGGTTGTCTTAAAAAGGCAGAAATATAGTTTATACTATAATAATAGAATAGAATAGACACACTATAGGCCAGTCATATCTAACACTATAAATCGCTAAAATCACAAACTCACGGCCAGTTCTGATTTTTTAATATTATGTTGTTAGGACCACTACCAGTAGTGTAAATCCAAGTTTGCAGCCTCGAAAGACCTGTGCTAACTTCGCAGCACTCGAAAAACCGCGAAATTTTCGTACTTTTTTTTTGTATTTTCAATATAAGTCCTAAAGTATGCGTTTTTCACAAAATATTTTCAATACGTTTTTAAAGTAGACTAAAATTGCTACAATTTACGATGAGAACCACCTCGTTAGGTTCAACACTTACCGAGGTACAGCTCTCCAAAGAAATATTTTTTTTTTCCAAAAAAGTGATATTTTAAGATTTGGTGAATTTTGGACCCCGATATCGGGGAAAATACTCGTTTTACGGGTAAAATTACAGGAAAAGATGTTGTAGCAAATGTAATTATCTTTAATTTAAGCAAAGAACGACGTCTGTAGGCCATATAGGTTACTCACAAATCTTAAAAATAAAAAAAATGGGAAAACTGCATTTTTCCCAAATTTGCTCTTTTTAGTTCTCACAATGGGTTGAAAGGAAAAACCATGTGTACCACAAGAAATATATGTTTAAACTATTAATATTGTAAATGTTTATTAACCATTTACAAGGCATTAACAAGGACATTATTTTTGGTTAGAATTGTTCATTTCGTGGGTGGTTCATAAAAATTTTCTGATTCAGCCTGAAAAATCGGCACGTTATTGTCGACATCGCTTTAGTGTAATCTCCTCCATAAAGAGCTACTAGGCACTTCGCTCCGGCATCTGTGATGGCTTGGGAGGCTGAATTAGGTTGGAGAAACACTTCAGCTGTGGTGATGAGATCAACGTTTTTCTGAATTGTGCTCCAAAGTTTGTTCTTCCTATGCCAGAAAAGGGCAGTGGGTGTCGCACCCAGTGAAGGCATGGAGAAACTACTTGAATCCTGGGGGGCTTCCAAATCTCCACGATTGAATGAGGTTAAGGAATATTGTAAGGGGCCAGAGTCACCTCTGCCGCTTTTCTGGAAATAAACATTCTTCACAGCCGATCCCAAACCATTTAGAAGGACAAGGAGGTCTACATCCTGTCCAATGATTAGCACTGATTGAAAAGAGGTGCTCTTATCAAGTCCCACCTTGATGATGTCGCAGTCAGCATCCTTGAATGCCTGCTTTGTCTCAATTCCCTGGTTTTGGAAGGCGGAGCATATTAGAACAATCAGTCGTCGTTTGTTGCTGTCGTTGGCCAATAACTTCTCCTGGGCCATTTTTATTATGGTTGACTTGAATGCACTTGCGTGGTTTTCACAAGGTTCGCTATTGATTTTAATAATTTTGTGGTGTGTCTTTTCGACACTACACTGGCTCGCTCCGCTCGAGTGAGAACTGAGAAATACAGGTTAGAACAGGTTGTTTGTTTACTAAACAATGTTTATCCGACTGATGTAATATCATTTTAAGTTAAATTTTGGAAGTGAGTTTGTATAAAATATTTCAAGTTTAAAATGAGCGCAAAGAAAACTTTTTGGAAAAAAAAAAATTATTTTTGGAGAGCTGTATCTCGGGAATTGTTAAACCTACAGAGCTGGTTCTGATCTCAAATTGTAGCAATTTTAGTCTACTTTAACTTCTTAAACGTATACAAAATATAAAAAAAAAAACGCATAGATTAGGACTTATACTGAAAAGACCAAAAAAAGTGCGAAAATTTCGCGGTTTTTCGACTGTTGCAAAGTTAGCACAGGTCTTTCGAAGCTGCAAACTTGGATATACACTACTGGTAATGTTCCTAACAACATATAAAAAAATCAGAACTAGCCGTTAGTTTGCGATTTTAATGTTCGATATGACTGGCCTACTAGAACACAATTCACTGTAAAACAGTGAAAGAAAATACAGAAGTGAAAAGCGGACGTATCTATCACTACAAGTAGGCAATCTCTTCCAGTTAACCTTGTTGGTGAGGAGAGAAGTTATAAGGCATGTTATTATAATATGCCTATCTCTCCTTGCATGGCGTACCGCTAAGGTCAGCTGACAGCCTCCTTCTTCTCATCCCCTCTCACAGCTCTTCTAGCTATTCCGAATCGTTCTCTGTAATGTCAGCGCGCCTGTGGAATAATCTCCCACCAGCCATCAGAACATCTCCAACTCTTGCCACTTTCAAAAAGCGTCTGAAAGAAATGTATCTCTCAAAGGAATAAAGGTGATTTACTTTATTATTTACAGATATGAAGTAGTTTATGTAATGTGTGTATCAAGTATTTATTGTTAGTATATAATACATATATAAGTATGCTTCTATGTATTCTTATTTAGTATGATAAATATATCCTTTGTTTTTGTAATATGTTCTAGTATCTACATATTATATTATATGCTTGGCGTCTTGTTCACTTCATTTGATTGTTTTGTTAGTATTAAGTTTGTGTCATTCTTTTTCTTTGTTTCGCTACCCTTATATTAAGTTTTCATAAAAGTTAGGTTGACTGGCAGAGATTGCCTTAGGTAATAAGTCCGCCTTTTGTAAAATCATTGTATTGGAAAGCAATAAAGCATATTCTATTCTATTCTATTCTATAATATTATGTAATATAAAATTGTAGTTTTAAGGTATACAGTCGTAAATATGCTTAATGACTATATAAATAATCTATACATATAATAAAATCGTAGAGGTAAGAAAGTCTGTACATTGAATGTATTCGGAAAAAAACTAACCAGGGTGGCTTAAAATGAGATACTGAACATGTTAGAACAGTTTTTAAAATTTTTGTTTGTTTGTTTGTTTGTTTGTTTGTCTGTACGCGCATCACGCAAGAACCACCGAACGGAATTAGACGAAACTTTGTATAGTGGCAGTTTATATGCCGGGTTAACATAATACGTAAAAAAAATTACAAAAATAAAAAAAAAATTACAATTATAAACATTATTGCGCGTTTAAAATCACGTAGTCCAAAGTACATAATTATATCTTGAGAACAGGCAGCAAATACAATTTGAATAAAATATTCACTCGAAATTTAAAAATAAGTAGATACAACGAAAATGACAGTTCCTCTTTTTTATAACTTGAACACAATAGTCTATACATATCTATTCTTTCTATACATATCATAAAATCGTAAATGCAAAAATGTCTATTTGTCGCGCAAAATGTCGCACCTCTCGCAAAAACCACTGAACGGAATTTGACGAAACTTTTTATAGTGACAGTGTATATCCCGGATGAACATAATAATTAAAAATATAATAAAAATCACGTAATCCAAAGTAAAGGTAAAAAACAATTTTAAATGTCATGTTGACAACGGAGAACTGTCATCTCGACGTGAGCTGGCCGGTGACAAATTGTTTGATAAATAAAAATAATAATTGAAAGTCGAAGTTATGTCGCTGTCATTGGTGCAATAAAATTTATATATCTGTTGCCCGCGGCTTCGCTCGCGTGAAATTCGTATTTCAAAAAAAGAAAGTAAGTAACTAAAGGCGGGCCCGAAGGCGGATCTGCGCTCACGTAAACGATATTCTTTCTCGATGAAAGTAACTAAGGGCGAGGCGGAAGGCGGAGCTGAGTTCAGGAAGAAGAAAAACATTCTTGAAGAAAGTAAGTAACTAAGGGCGAGGCCGAAGGCCGAGCTCTATTCTGAAAGACCATAAACCTTCTCGAAGAAAGTAAGTAACTATGGGCGAGGCCGCAGGCCGAGCTGCGTTCAGGAAGAAGCTAAACCATCTTGAAGAAAGTAAGTAACTAAGGCGAGGCCGAAGGCCGAGCTACGTTCTGATAATTGAAAAACCATCTCGAAGAAAGCAAGTAACTAAGGGCGAGGCCGAAGGACGAGCTGCGTTCAGGAAGAAGCTAAACCATCTTGAAGAAAGTAAGTAACTAAGGTGAGGCCGAAGGCCGAGCTACGTTCTGATAATTGAAAAACCATCTCGAAGAAAGCAAGTAACCAAGGGCGATGCCGAAGGCCGAGCTGCGTTCAGGAAGAAGCTAAACCATCTTGTAGAAAGTAAGTATCTAAGGGCGAGGCCGAAGGCCGTGCTCTATTCGGGAAGACCATAAACCATCTCGAAGAAAGCAAGTAACTAAGGGCGAGGCCGTAGGCCGAGCTGCGTACAGGAAGAAGGTAAACATTTTTGAAGAAAGTAAGTAACTAAGGCGAGGCCGAAGGCCGAGCTACGTTCTGACAAATGATAAACCATCTCGAAGAAAGCAAGTAACTAAGGGCGAGGCCGAAGGCCGAGCTGCGTTCAGGAAGAAGCTAAACCATCTCGAATAAAGTTAATTAATATTAAGATTGAGTTAATTTAATTTAAATTTTATTATAAAGTCCACGCTTCTAACGGCAAATATACCGTGCATCCTAGAACCTCGCGGTTATTCCCGGCTGGATGGCAAGAGGCCCGATGCTATCACCTTAGTGCCATGGACTAAGGGTAGTTCTTTGATGTGGGACGCCACTTTTGTTCTCACATTGGCTCCAAGTCACGTTAGGACATCTTCAAGAGCGGCTGGCGCGGCCGGGGCTGGGGCGGAGAGCCTCAAACGCAGTAAATATAGAAATATAATTCAAGATTTCGAATTTGTTGCGTTTGCGGTTGAAACCCTCGGTCCGTGGAGCAGTGAAGCCAAAAGAGGCTTGAGCCTCTGCTGGTTGACGCAACTGGTGTCCCGCCATCAAGGGCTTATGTACTTCATTTAAAAGGTAAGCCTTGCCATCCAGCGGGGTAATGCCGCAAGTGCTCTAAGAACATTTGAAAATGCCCGTTTTGATAGTTATTTTAATGTTTGTTAGGTAGGTTTAATTCTTTAGTTATTAATATTACTTTTTTATTTTTATGAAATAAATAGATTGAGTAAATGATATCGTATTCTATCGAAGAAAGGAAGTCTTTAAGGGCGAGGCCCAAAGGCGGAAGAGGGTTTTTGGTTTACGTGAACGCAGCTCGGCCTTCGGCCTCGCACTTAGTTCCTTCCTTTCTTCCAGAAGGTTTATCGTCTTCCTGAACCCAGCTCGGCCTTCGGCCTCGCCCTTACTTACTTCCTTTATTTGAGAAAGGTTTATCGATTACCTGAACGCAGCTCGGCCTTCCGCCTCGCCCTTAGTTACTTACATTCTTCTTTGGAATACGAATTTCACGCGAGCGGAGCCGCGGGCTCAGCTAGTATAAAATAAAATGACTACTTACTGGTTTCAGGTTTGCGAAAAGACTAAGTCTGAACTTAAAAGACATAAACGAGCCCCACTTCCCAGCTCTGGCAGAAAGGAAGGTGGGTAGTATAGATGTCTGGTCCATGAGCCAAGATTTGGGCACCGATGTCGGCACTTTGGAGCTCATCATCAATGCATTCAAGCAGATCTCAAACGAAGCAACTGTAAGTTTCGGAAAGCCGATCTACTCTGTAATTGTGCAAGCTACGAACCAACTCAAGGAGGGGATGATGCTCTCAGGTAAATTCAACTTATTCTAGGAACTATCTGTTATTATATAAATATCTGTAAGTAATATTATGTTCTATGCATTTGTGGATGCCATTGATTCTTCCTGACTTTGCAAGTAGCAATACTTAATCATTGTGTATTTTACGTTTCAGGTGTAGTTCGTAACGTGGTGCCGTTCGGTTGCTTCGTCGATTGTGGTGTTGGAGATAATGGTTTGATACACAGGAAGAATTTGGGAAATCTATCTCCGAAGCTTGGGGACAGAGTTTCCGTCACGGTCATGTCCTCGCCCAAGCCCAAGAGGATACAGCTGAAGCTCATACGAATTCTCGACTAATAATTTTTTAAATGTAAGTTGATTTTAGGTAGGCATACCTATTTTTATTTCGTGATTGTATTTCAACGTTAAAAAATATTATTCAGGGTCCAATTACTCTATTACTATCCTAATAATTTGAATAAAGTATTTTTTTTCACTAGAATTGTTTTATTGATAACAATAATCATATTTAGAACATCTATTGCAATTTCAAGATATCCATGTGATGCTTCGGCTCCAAGGAATACACTTCAAAGATGGCTTGGTTGACGATAGCATCACAGATCCCAGAAGTCGCTCTGTAAAAACACATTTGTCACCCCTCATCGTCAAGACCATTTTACCTGAGAGATACAGAAACACTTGAACTTACTGCTTACTCATCCCAGGAACGATGCTAGTATGAAGGGATTTCATCAGCTGAGTGCAAGTGGGAACTTCTTCCTTGGCGTAATATTGTAGCTGCGATTTCATCATTGTACTGTGGAGCGTGTTCCTGTCGATCAATGTTACTTGAGATGTTTATCGATCAATTAACTTCAATTTATGTTAGGTATGTTAATTGGGGGGTACTAGGCAAACATCACATCGTATTACCCTATCCATAGCAACATTTCAAGTGATTTAAACTATAATTTATATGCTTATAGTTAGGTAAAGATTCAAGGTATAATGTGAATATATTATTGTAATGTAATTTTCTATATTCTCTGAAAAATAAGTGGGTGGAAACTGGAAAGTGGTAAACACGTTCGAAAATGCCTTTGCTATTACAATCTACATTTGTTACAAATACGTCTAATACGAAAAATGCTTCGTTGAGTTTAGAGTCAATAAGATTAAGAATCATCTAAATATTTTTTTTTTAAACTATTAAATTTTAAAACTTTTACAGCGTAACTAAATGGTTTTTCACTGAATTATCTTGAACTTTCTGAATTTTGGGCTGTTGCCGTGCGTGCGTGAGCGTTTCATAAATTTTTCACACTTTTTTTATACTATTTAGATTGAGCCAATATACGGTAGGTAAGTAACATGAAAGTTTTAAAAATGTTTAAAGAAAATATTGAACCTTACCATAATATTCCATCAATTATTCTTAAAACATCTGAGAGTGGCATTTTGACGCATCCTTCAAAATCTTTTGATGATAAATCATAAGGAGGTGCCTGAAAAGATATTTTGGTAAGCCAGAATACATACCTATATATGTAGGTATGCGTAAAATTTCAGCTGTTTAAAATTTCAAATCAGATAAATTCATTGGCGCACGTTGTAGTCGGCCCGAATCGAACCTCGGACCTTGAGTTGAGTCCATCGCCAATACCGCGCCGACCGAATTTATAAAATAACTTCTCTGCTTGTAAGTGTGCAGATTTTTTCGGTTATTCATGTTTTCATTAATCATACAGATAATGATTTACTTACAGTAAATACCAAAATATATGTACACCTACCTGTTCTAATAACTGTCTCAATTTGAAACGTCTAACTCCATCCCTCTGACCTTGGGACGAAATAGCTACAGAAAAGGCTATATACGATGGCGCAGGTGTTGCAAGATCCAACACATATGGCGGAGAATCATTTAATTCCTGTAATAAAACAGAACCTGTACATAAAAGGCACGTAAATGTAACCGAAGATAATAATCGGACTCATTGCAAAGCCTAATGGCCACGTGTTTGTGCAAGATGCAGTCGTATCACACCCCGTCAGCTACGTTGGCTAGGACGTCGCATATTAAATTTTGTTTATTTCTGATTTTAAATATTTCAAACACAATGCCGACATTATTCACAAAATTCTTATTTCTTAGAAGTAGGTAAAAAGAGTTGGTGCGAGATTACTCACTGGAAAAGATATACCATTTTCCGTTATTACAAACTGTTGAGCACATTGCTCGCGTTTAGTGCGCCTGAGCATCTCGTTGCGTTGATACTCACGCCGTGCAGTCAAATCTAGTAACTCACAAACCACGCTTATTCTGGAACAAAAGCATGCATGACACAAATGGAACAAATGTTTCATGTTTCAATGGAAAATTATATAAATAGATTGTTCCTCCTACGAGCTACATCTTCAAATAATGGAGATGCCTATCCTATACTTACTTAGTTGAAGACAAAGCGACTGTGGCGCCACTCCACTCCACACTACACTACGTCTACGTCTCCTTTCTACCTTGTCCTAAGTACAGCTCTCCAATTACGACACTTTAGGCACTTAGGTACGTTTAACATAAATTAGGCGTGTTTAAAAAAACACATTTTTTAGCTTTCATAATCTACAATCGGAATGAGACCTTTATTTAGGTAGCGGATTTTGTAGGAGAAGTTGGACGAGCGAGTTACGCCATGGGTAACTCGCTCGTCCCACTGCGATAATACATTTGTCCGTAATAGGTATAAGGTATGTTTACGTGAAGGTAGCAGGTTCTTGGAATGAGTACACAGACATTGTTACCCATTGGGTTGCTTTCGGTTGTAAAATGCCCCACGCTGGAGTCATGGATATGTTAATTATATTCGCTATACGTTCCCTGAGAAAAATAAATAAATTATAAAGTGTGAAATTGGTGGCAATTTTCTTTGGGCATGGGTACTTATGTAAAATAAAAATAAAACTCACGGTAGCCAAATGTAGCGTATCACATTGTCCGTATCATTTGTCAGGGCAACCAGCTCCCTGGTCACCGAGTGAGTGGCCATTACTGGTATGGTCATATGCTCGCGAGAAAGCCACACCTGTATACACAACAAAGAAAGTATGTAGGTGGTGTTGGTATAATACATTCAGGTTGATTCTGTGACAGCTAAAATTAATACTGACTGTCTCTACATTTAAATATTTAACTTTAAACGATATGATTTTTCGAAAACAGTAAGTCCACTGAGGGTGAGGTCGAGTCGCATATAGGTACTTACATTATTATGTATTAAACCATCAAATTAAGTATTTCCAAACCACCGGTTTGAATTTACGCACCACATTGTGTCTATGCTGCGATCGCATAATACGCTTTATGTATCTAGGAATGTCCAGCCTACTCTCGAAACAATTCGGAAGGCCACCTTGACCCTTCACGAGTATTTTCACGGGGTGGAATCCAAAGGAACAGCTGAACTCTTCCTAAAATTCATATTACATTTTATGTTAATTCGATGACGATTGGTATTTGCTTTATTTACATTGGGTAGGTAACAGAACAGGTAGATAAAACACTTGAAAGGCGAAAGCTAAGATTAAGACAAATTAAATTATGGGAAGCCAAAAATACATGTGTACTATTAAATAATATGTAACTAGGTAATTTTTTTTAAATATGTTATTACCTGAAAAGTTTAAAACAAATACCACATACTTAGGTACCTCATAGTCAATCATCTCGGTAGGCAAAAAGGCAAAAGGAATAGCGAAGCGACTTAGTGGGGGAATTTCCGCAAAATATAAAATGCACTGTATTGCCGAATTGTTATGAGTGCTGCGTCTCAGAATTCTCCACGTGGCAAAGGCGCGGGTTGGGTTATACAGCCATACAAGCTGGAAGAAGATATCGATCTGTTATTGCTGCTTAATGAACTTGAAATGTTTTGTCTTTTGCAAGCAATGTCTTGAACAAGCAAAACTTCATTGATACTTATAGTTTTCAAATTAGAATAATCTAAATTGCCTTACCCTCACTACATGATCCAGGTTATTGATGGGTACTCTGCCACAGTCCATGACTGCTAAATAATTTGGTGCATTGACTGCTCTCCTTAGAGCTGTCAATATTCCCTTGTCTGCGGCACACGCAGTTATGTGGACCAGCAAGTTTATAATCCTTTCATTGGGCAAAGTGAGCTCGAATCCCAAAACGTTGGTGCCATGTAGGATATATTCAAATAGTATGTGGAGCATAACTGGGGCCTTTGGCTAAACAAAAAGTCATCATGTAGGCAGATATAGCGTCTTAAAGAAAATGAAATGCTATTTGAAATTAATTGAATTTCCTTCCCTTGCCTCTTACTAGGTGGTAGGCTCAAATTGTAGCCGACTGGGTTGATACCACCGTACTGGATGTAAGATGGCCGCATAGCAGCCTCGGTTGTGTTCTCCTCTAGTCCAGTATAGCCAGCAATCCAGGGAAGTCTCCGGTATGGCACCTACCTTCTCGGAGGTGATATTGGCTAGTTAGAGCATGTGCTTTGGCCCCTCTGACTCAGCCACCCATATCGGATTACATAAAAAAAAATCTGAATACATTTTAAATTTTGTTTTCCTTGCGATATCAAATTGTTGGACAAGATCCGCGTCACGATGTTTTTATTACCTAAATATATTATGGAATCATGTTGGCATGTAGCCAACCATCTCAGATTCCAAATACTATGTAGGTAGGTTCTTTTTTTTTTTAAGGAAACTGACACGGTTGGCTACATCACCTACAACAGAGGTTCCCAAACTTTTTTTTCTCGTAGACCACTTTGAAAATTTTTGTGGTTTCTGTGAACCCCCTCCTGCTATATTCCCAAAACTCGTCAAAAAATGTGAAGATTAGATCTAAATGAAATTTGCGTCGTGGCTAAGTTCCAACCCTAATTTCGGAGTGGTAAAAAGAAAAAGAAAAAACCGTTTAAAAATTGTATATTTTCTTGTGTTCTATTTAATAAAATAATATGTTACTTGCAGATTAAGTAGAATTAAAATTAAAAATGAATGGGAGGGATGTACTTGACAAATTGACAGCAAATTATTAATACTTGGCTTCAGTTTTGTAAGGAATAACCGCCTATAGATGCTCTGAAATGTTGTGCAATGCTTGTAGAATTGGGAGAAATAGTTGTACTGAATATCGAATATGCAAGTTCTTACTAGTCAAGCCTACATTATTGTTCTTTACTATGGACCCCAACTTACAACTTGTGAACCCCCATTTTTTTCACGCCAACGTAGACCCCCCTCTAGTCTCCCTTGGACCCCTGGGGGTCCACCTGGACCACTTTGGGAATCTATGACCTACAACATCCGTGATGTCAGCCCATAACACCGGGTGAGCCAGGTGCCATGTCAGTGCTTCCCTTCGGTCGTGCCGGCTACACTGAACTGGACGGAAAACAAATTATTTACCTACATAGCTGTTTCGACCGACGTTTCATTCAGTGCGGTGGTATCAACCCGGGCGGGCGGCGTAAACCCTACCACCAAGGTAAGAAGGCAAGGGACCTACAGTTTTACGTGGAATCCGAACCACGGTCAGCCTCCAACGGTCGGTCGGTCACCCATCCAAGTATTGACCCGCCTAACGTTGCTTAACAATCAATAGCGACAGTCTACGTCTGCGCCATTGAGCTATCGAGACTGACAAAACGTACGTACACCCATTGGTGTCAGACTATCTCACCTTATTCCTGGTTGCACGGAATACACAGACTAACTCGTAGGTGTTTGTGTAGTGATCATAGGTAGGTACCTATAATGGCTAGATGGGCGATCAAACGTGTCGCTGCGCAGCAAGTTCGCGGAGAGTTATTACTGCGCTCTCGTTGCCTGTACATGTCGACATGCGCTCGCGAAGCACTGTACTTACAGCGCATTTCTGTAAATTCATTGGTAGGATTTTGGCGACGCCACCGCCTTCCTAGACTGCTATAAGTATATAAGCCTCTCTTGAAGGACCCGAGACTGTCAGTCAGTCAGCGTGTAACGTTTCGGCCCAGAAACTGCCGAACATACGCCTCTCCAATTTTCCTCCAGTCCTCCCGGCCTTCAGCGGTACGGAACCACTGCTTTCCGTCGACGTACTAGATGTCGTCGTCCCACCTGGCGGGTGTTCTTCCCACACTCCGTTTTCCTGTTCACGGCCGCCAGGACACGGTTACTCCAACAGTCGTCGTCTCTTCGGCTAACGTGCCCAGCCCACTGCCACTTGAGCTTGGCTACCCGGCGGCGTCCAATATCGATTACTTTGGTGCGTCGGCTGATTGCCTCGGTGTCGGCGGATTGCCGAGACTGTACTTGGGGGGAAATATGTAGGCAGTTTGTGTTCCTGAGTTTACCATTTCTGTGAAGGAATTAACTGCAGAATCGATCGGTACGTATCCGCGTTAAGTCCAGCGTGTAGGGATGTAATCCCTGCCCAGTGCGCGTAGCGAGGAGATGGAGATATAAATATGTGTATGCAATATCTACTAAAATAAAGAATATTTTTAATTCATATACTTGTCTGATATCTAACCAGAACAACTGCATTCATGGGTGTAATTTCCACTAAAGGTCGGTGAATACAAGTGTGCCTCTTTTCGTACGTAGATATTCCTAATTGAACCTCCTTCATCTTGCAGTCGCATAATTTCGTCCTCTTCATCGTCCACGGCACGGCGACATCGAATGCACATCCTAGCACCAGGACCACCTCGACACTGCCTGCACCTTCGTGAAGGTCAGGTGCGAACAAACTTACCGAGAGTGGCACGTTGGGGCGGCATTGCATTAGGGCGACGTTTAATCTGATCATAAAAATAAACTAAAGTTTTTTCATGAAGCAAGAGGCTAACACCGTCCGTATTCATTCGGTGGGCCTGGCAGCCTGGGGTTTAGAATGCTTTCTAAGCTTGTCAGTTGCCTAATTACACCTCGATTAATTAATTAGGTATTCAAGGGTATACTTAATGAGAGGAAAAGGTTTAAAAAAAAAACAAAAATCTTCGAAATAATTGTATATTATTATTCTAAATACTAACGCATCAATGTTCATAAAATTCCATACACAGTGCCCACTGAAGGCAATTGGACTTTTCACAGGTAACGTTCGGTTCACCTGAAAATTTACTTGGCTTAGTAGAACCTTATCACATTCACTGGCTACTTCTCATAAACTAAAGAAAGTACGTAGATTGGCGCCTAGGTGATATTATGAGAAGATTTTATACCCAAGTACGGCGAAGCCAATATAAATAAAAAAGTTTTTGGTATGTCCGTATGTATCTATGTAGGTATGTAGCCTATGTAGGTACCTATGTATTCATGTTTTCCTTCCACTGTGAAGCTCAAACGCCCGAACCGATTTCAACAAATGATCTATCGTTGGATTCGTGGTGATAGTCTGGGTAACATAGGATAGGTGGCGTCACAAAAAGTACGTCCGCCTCCAGGCGGTATATTGGCAAACTTAATTTTTTTTCTTCACACAATCGTTGTCAAGAGCTTGAAAAGCCGATTTAAAATATACAATACCTTAATGGTTTAGATTAGAGTTTAGAACTAAAAATAATTCAATAAAAAAAAAACCGAGTACTTACCTACGATAAAAAACTAATCAAATAATAACAAGGATAGTTTATCGAAAATGGTGTAGTCGGGCGTGTTGAATTATTCGAATAGATAGGTAGCCCAACTACAACATTTTTGATCAACTTTCCTTCTTATTAATTGATTAGTTTGTTATCGTATTCGATTTTTTATTTTTATTAAATATTTTTTATGTAATAAATAACACATAGCAAACCTGCATACTGGGATAAATTCCATCGTACCATATTGTACAAATTTTTTTCTTCCCTGGTCCTAAAGAAACAATCTCATCCAGGTCTGAATGGAACAGCAATAGGAACTTCAAGCCTATCTGCCGAGCGCCATTTCCGCGTGGTACTATGGTTACCTTTACTTCGCAATGCTGCGAAGGTTGGAGGTCCATCTATAATAAATAATATTACTTTATTAACAATACAATTGACACGGGTGATTGCTCAAACTCCGTCTCATAATCAGACACAACAATAAAAAAACCCGTCGTACAATTTATTGACACAAAATGCTTTGAAAAATATTTTCATTAGAATGTATACCCTAAAGCTCCAAGATGGAGCGCGCGCTCCACTTTTCGTCGACGACCGTTGGCTCCCAGATGGAGCGCGCGCTCCACTTATTGCGCGCCTTTTGCGCGCCGCTAGTTTTAATTCATTATCTAATTCTACCAATTTTATACCAAAACACTGAATGCTGGTATCATTTCTTGGTTAAACTTACTAATAACTATTCTCAGACACGAATGGGCACACAATAACCTTCACACAGAAAATAAATAATGACGTTGACAGAAAATAAAATGTCACTTTTGGCAGCTGACATTTCCACTGACCCTGGAATAGACAAAGTTTGTACCCGTAAACGTAGTTCGGTATTCGATAGTTCGTTTCAATGCGCTTATTTCGGTATGCGACATATAAGACGAAATTGTACAGTTTTGGTCAGAAAAAATCGAAAAAAAATGTCGAGTGTGTTTTGTTTTGCCTGGAGTTCAAAAAATCGGTCTGTGCTTCTAAATAAGTGAATCCTGAAGTGTTTGGTATTACTGAACGCGTCATTTCAGTACAAACAAGACTGAATAAAGAGTATTGATGGATCGATCGATTGAGGCGGGATATTCAAATTTGTGCGGGAGCGCGCGCGCCAAAATTTCGCGTTTTTGAGCGCCGCCAAAAGGGCCTGGGAGCCAAGGGGAGTAGTACTATTTTAACGTGTGGGGCTCAAAGGGTTAACTTCTAACTTACAGTTTTTGGAGTAAATACAATTTCATCGGCATCATAATTTTCTCCCATTCCGATCAATTCATACATTAGAACGAGTCTCAAACTGCACGTGCCGAAGTTATATAGTGTCAGATCAAAATATGCCGTTTCTCCAACAATAATGTCGTGTAAGTTGAGTGTTTTAGGCAAGACCTGAAACATTTGGAACGCTTTTCAAGCTTTACGTACCTAAGTATATATCTACTTACTACCACGTCTAATAATGTTCTTATTACAAAATATCTGTAAATAACATTATACCTACTCTACTTATTTATTTCAGAAATCAGTACTGCAGACCAAAACTGAATTTTTTTTTTCCGTGATCGAAGACACGGTTAACGCTCTGTGAAAAGCAACGCAATGACCAATGTATATTTTACCTTTACGTTTGCATGCTCCGAGAAACCTGTTATGTGGACAAATATTTCAGACGTTTCACCAACAGGCCTAAAAAGCAAAATTTTGCAAAAACTTTAATGCTGCTTAATTTTACGCGTAATAAATAAGTATCATGGACACAACTTACTTGTCATCAATTAAGCAGACACAGGAGCAAGTGGTGATGGTTTCATAAACCTTATCGTGTGACTTAGGAAAGAACCACCAGCAATACGGAGCTATCTCGTTTGGCCGAAGTAAGATAGAGCCACTGTTGTCGCCTCCCAACCAAGATGCATTGTTTAGAACTCTTAGACTGAAAAATAATGTTAGTTTTATGTTACCACAATATATGCCCACTGCTCCACTCGCTTTCAGTTTATTTGTTGATCCAGTCGGTACCTAATATATTAACACTTGTACGAGTCAGATATTATGTTTTATCCGCAATTCCCTATTTGATATCCCTATGATATAGGTGCTAAGTATATAATTTTCTACTCACTTCTCGAACCGACCGTTGACGAAGAAAGAGGTTTTCATCAGCACACATTAGGGAGCGTTCATAAACCACGTGGCGGATTTTAGGGTAATTTTGGACCCGACGACGCGGTAGTTTAATTTAAAGCGTGCAGCCAGGCCTTCGTCACTCGCTCAAGGTCGCGAGTTAAATGCCTACCGCTTGGCGTAGCGGCTAATCTACAATTAACAGTGGGCTGCCGCTATCCAGCAAGACCGGGCGCGTGGCGCTTTCGAATTTAGAAAATCTCGAAATCACGTAAATATTGTGCAGTGGACGGGTGCAAAAGTCAACAGACAAATGAAAACTTGTCTTTTTTTTCATTGCCGAGAGACGAAGAAAGGTAAGTGTTTTGTTTAGTAGCATTTTGATTTATTTCTAGTAATTTATTTATTCATATAGTAGGAGGTCATTGATTTAAAATGATATTATTATATTGCCAATAACATTAGTTAGATAACGCCGAACAGCGTGGTGTGTATGGCCTAATTCGTATAAGGATAATAGGTACATTGTAGATGATCATTGATCATTAAATTTATTGATCAAACAAAACTATCACTGGAAGGTTACACGCAATGCACGCTTCGATGTGAGAAACTAATTGTGACGCTAACGCATGCATGAATTTGTTCGCATGAATTTGCCGTAGCTAAATATCATATCGTTGGTAGCTAGAACGATAAAAGTTGGTAGGTATCATCTTCATTTTATTCCTCACAATAAGACAGCACAAAGACACAGCCCTTAACGCGCTGAACGACGCGCTTTCGAGATAGAGTTACACGACAGAAAGAGAAGCGAAATGTAGGCGGTTATCGTGGTTAGGCATGCAGCTCTGTGCGAGTCAATTTGTACTTTATCGCGTCGTCGCAGAGTAACTATTTCTTAGTGAGTGTTTGTACAGAGCAGCTTCTGTACGGAGTACTCTTTTCTATTCTGTGGTGCAGCGCTCTCGGCGGCGGCGGCGCGGGAATTTTTTATTTATCGCTTCCATAACCGATTCGAGGTATTTCATTCAAGAAAGGGTCGACCCTGGATATTGCGGAAAACGTACACAGAAAAAGGACCTGCGCCCATGGAGATATAAGGTCAGAGGGATCCATACTGTCCACTTCTCCAATTTCCAACCGACCATTTTTGGCCTAATAAATTCATAATTGTGATCCCTACACGTGATCACCTCTATACGGGTAGGTCAGGCAGGCTTATCGAAATTAACATCTAAGGACATTGAGCGTTCTACTCTCAACATAATATGTACATTACATGTCAGACGTTGTATTTTGAACCCCGACGAAAAAAGAGGGTGGGGTGTGTCTGTCTGTGGCATCGTAGCTCTCAAACGGATGGACCGATTTGGATGTGGTTTTTTTTATTAGAAAGCTGGTTTAATCGGGATGATTATTAGCAATGTTTGTAATCAAGTAATAAAAAAATTTGTTATCTTAAAAAGTCGACCGATTTACACGCGGTTTTTTTTTAAAAGTTAAAAGTTAAATTACAAATTAAAAAAACCCTGACCCTTAAAAAGTAAAAAAAATCCGTATACTTACTTAAAGGAGTCTGGGGACCGCTAAGTAAATTCCCGCGCTGCTCTGAGTTTTTATATTTTATTTACATAGCAGTCCCCCGACTCATTTCAGTAAGCAAACGGAAATTACTAAATAATTAAGGGTCGGGGTTTTTAAATTTGTAATTTAACTTTTTACAATCTATGAAGTAGCTGGCGCGGCAATGGCAAAGGATTGTTTAACTGTACCCAACAAACTATGTATCTACATACTGTCGAAAATAAAAACCAGCCAAGTGCGAGTCGGAAACACGCACCGAGGGTTCCGTACCACCACGTAATTGACCGGTTTTTATTATTTGTTGTTTTCTTTAAGAGTTTGCACTATAATTGCACCAAGTTTGACGCTTGTATGTAGTATGTATATCTTTTTACGATAGAGCAAAAACTAAACAAGCAATGGTGTTGGTTGGCGCGCTCTCCTCGGCTCTAAGTAGGTAGATGTCGACACCTTGGTGCGCTTTCCTCGGCTGTACGTAGATGTCGACACCTTGGTGCGCTCTCCTCGGCTCAAGTAGGTAGATGTCGACACCTTGGTGCGCTCTCCTTGGCTGTAGGTAGATGTCGACACCTTGGTGCGCTCTCCTCGGCTCAAGTAGGTAGATGTCGACACCTTGGTGCGCTCTCTTCGGCTGAAGGTAGATGTCGACACCTTGGTGCGCGCGCATTCCTCGGCTGTACGTAGATGTCGACACCTTGGTGCGCTCTCCTCGGCTCAAGGAGGTAGATGTCGACACCTTGGTGCGCTCTCCTTGGCTGTAGGTAGATGTCGACACCTTGGTGCGCTCTCCTCGGCTCAAGTAGGTAGATGTCGACACCTTGGTGCGCTCTCTTCGGCTCAAGGTAGATGTCGACACCTTGGTGCGCTCTCCTCGGTTGTAGGTAGATGTTGACACCTTGGTGTGCTCTCCTCGGCTCAAGTAGGTAGATGTCGACACCTTGGTGCGCTCTCCTCGGCTCTAAGTAAGTAGATGTTGACACCTTGGTGCGCTCTCCTCGGCTCTAAGTAGGTATATGTCGACACCTTGGTGCGCTCTCCTCGGCTGTAGGTAGATGTCGACACCTTGGTGCGCTCTCCTCGGCTCTAAGTAGGTAGATGTCGACACTTTGGTGCGCTCTCCTCAGATCTAAGTAGGCAGATGTCGACATCTTGGCGCGCTCTCTTCGGCTCTAAGTAGGTAGTTGTCAACACCTTGTTGCGCTCTCCTCCGCTGTAGGTAGATGTCGACACCTTGATGCGCTCTCACCGGCTCTAAGTAGGTAGATGTCGAAACCTTGGCGCGATCTCCTCGGCTCTAAGTAGGTAGATGTCGACGAGTGATTGCGGCAAAGCGCTCTGTGTGCGCTTACTATTGCTGTAAGTTGATTGGTAGGAATGTTGGCGATTCGAGAGTGCTTTTGGTGGCCTACCGAACCATTATTTCTGTTCTGTGGTCTACTCACTGCATGGACATCCTAGTGGTGTTGCGCAAATGTGAAACAACGTGACTAGAGCATTCTGTGACGGTGGCGGGGAACGCGAGCATGGCGTGCGTCGACGGGTTGTAGCCTTGGGACATCACCTCTACGTGACTCAGTTCTGCACTTCCGTATAGTAATACTCGCACCTGATATAAACCAATAGAAAACATTGTCAGCCAGCCATAACCATTACGTTGACACAGTATAATAAAATTCAGAAGTGAAGTGGTGTGAGACAATAAATACCTAGATCGATATTATCTTTGATGATAGGTATTATTT
Organism: Nematopogon swammerdamellus; assembly: GCA_946902875.1. Lineage (NCBI taxonomy): Eukaryota > Metazoa > Arthropoda > Insecta > Lepidoptera > Adelidae > Nematopogon > Nematopogon swammerdamellus. The sequence goes on along the minus strand of OX336335.1, from coordinate 19,803,409 downwards.
ATGGGTGTTGTATGTAAGTAGTTTGTCCAGATATAGATAGGCAGAGTGGTCAGATTATTTAATGTTCTTGTTAGCGGTAGTATGAGTTAATTAATTAATTATTGGTAAGTTACTATATTGTCAGCCTCGGTAGCTCAGTGGTGCGGTCGGTCGAATGTTGTTAAGCAACGCTGAGCGCGGTCAGTACTTGGATGGGTGACCGCTCGACCGTTGTTGGAGGCTGAACGTGGTTCAGATTTCACGTTAAACTGTAGGTCCCTTCCCTTCTTACCTTACTAGGTGGTAGGGTTTATCCCGGCCGGGTTGATTGATACCTACCACCGCACTGAGCGAAACGTCGGTCAAAACGGCTATGTAAATACTTAGTTCGTGTTTTCCGTCCAGTTCAGTGTTAGCCGACATGAAATGAAGGGAAGCACTGACATGGCACCTAGTTCACCCGGTGTTATGGGCTGACATCACGGTTGTAAGTGATGTAGACAACCGTGCCAGTTTCCATAAAATACATAATACACTAAGTGTACTAACAAAACATTGTGACTTCCGAAGTTTGTCAGTTCTTTCTTCGCATTGAATTTAGAACTGGCGGAATTTTCGACATGTCCAAACGTGGGTTACCTACCTATGGATGAAATTATACAATAAACAATTGGCGCCACGCCCCGCACTGAATGCAGGTCGGTCGAAGCGGCTAAATATATAAAAGTAAGAAAGTATTTATCGTTCAGTTTAGTGTAGCCGGCTCAAAAGGAAAGCACTGACACGGCACCTAGTTCGTTACTAGGTTATGGGCTGACATCACAGGTGTATTAGGTGACGTAGCCATGTCATGTCAGGTTCAACAATTAGACTTTAGTAATATTACCATGTCAGTTTTGTTTAACAAAAGCTCCCAATTTTCACAGAAGTAGCCTGACGCATTTGGTTGAAACGCCACGCATACGATTTGCCAAACATGTCCAAGTATATTTCCACACATGGGCATCACGATGAAGTTACTGCAAGAACATAAAACTAACTTCAGGTTCATTGGCGGAATGAGAACGTCTTGCTTTCACAAGTAAGTAGGTAATGCATAAGTACCTCCTATTTATTTACTTACTTGCCAAAGTAATTTCAAAACAGGCAGTTACTTTAGAAATAGACAATCTGTTAGAATCTTTTATACTTTAGATTCGTTGGTACATATGTGAAAAATTTAAGTGATTATATGCATAATTTGTGTACTAACGACCCTTCTGGTGCAAAGAAGTGAAAGTTCATCGGAGTGTCTGCCTTGTTGGTCAGTGTGAAATTAGAGAATACTGTTCGTCCAGGAACGGTAGGCGGCATCATTATCTGTAATCATCACCATCATCTACCTGTTGCTTTCCACTCCTGGCTGGCGATGCTGTCACCCACATGGGACCAGTATCTTTAGTATTCGGCTAGCCGAATCTGCAGGCTGTTTTAAGTGTATAGTGTGTTCATTTTACGAAGGCACGAGCGGTATGAGGTAGGAAGCGGTGTGAGACCGCGCGGAGCTCAGTAGGGAAAGACTCGGTTCGACGGAGTGACGCGGAGACGTGTAGGTAGAACGTGTGTACCGACCTGGCATCGAGTTCGTTCTCTCTCTACTGAGCTCCGCGCGGTCGCCTCTCGCACCACTTCCTACCTCGTACCCCTCGTGCCTTCGTAAAATGAAAACATTCTAACCACACGGCGGCGGTTGAGCTCCAAGTGCCAACTCACACCGGGGCGGCGCGGCGGCGCCTCCAGGTTATACTTACACAATTTAATCGTAAATCAATATGACTGCAGAATTTTATTTTAAAAAGTAAAACAATTTTGACCTTGGCCTGACACTCCCATTGCGCTCTTACATCTGTACAAGTCCGCCACGTATTTCCAATGCAAGGCAGACGGAACCAAGTATTCTTTACTTTCGGTTTCCCTCTGTGGTATTTATGTTGTTGTAAAAACCCACACAGTAGATGGCCGTAAGAACGGTCAGACATTTTAGGTCTGAAATAAAACTCGTATATTAAGTCATATTTAGGGTTACTCTTATAAGATCACTTTTGTGTCCGTCCGTCTGTCACAGAGGTTTTTCTTCAAAAGTGAGTAACGTAGAAACTTCTAGCTCCATAACAGCTAGGTACCTAGCCGGTTGAAATTATCACAGAATATTTTTTGGCGGATATAAAAAATAATAAAAAAATTCAAAATTAAGGGGGTCCCCATACAAGCAACGTGTTTTTTCAAGGTTTTTTTTTTGTGGTGCGGAAACCTCGGTGCGTTAGTCCGACTCGCACTTGGCCGGTTTTTTTAAATATTTAGAGAGTGTCGGCGGGATCTTGCTTGATGGACGAGAGCTTCGCTACACCACACGGTATCATTTTGATCTGTGGCTGCACAGTGCACGGACAGTTTCACACTGAAGCATTGCAGGGATTTACATGCATCCCTGATACGCGTTTTTCTCCGATAGGTGTCAGCTATGAATTTAGGGACGTGGGTAGAAGCTTTAGTGATATCTAAGGTATTATAATTTACCTGAAACGGACGGTAAATAGTTTGGACGCGTTAGGAAGAATAGTAGCACGGACAGGCTGCACTATAAATATTTGCTCGGGATCTGGAAAGCCAAATTCGATTTTTGTGTGTTAATTATTTATACATAGTGCAAGTAATTAAATACCTAGGTTGATAAAATGTATGTGTACCTGTTAGCCAATAGTATTGTGCTTCAATGTCTTCTTGATTAGTGACGCATACAGTATGAGACATATTAGCAGACATCTCATCAACATTGCCTGTTTTAAAATCAAGGTGATTGCCGAAAACGGATGCAGCGGGAATGTACGTGAGATAATTCAGGCAGTTTTCCATCAAGCATTTGTACGATTCATGTTTTGACGTAATCGATAAATACTCCACGGCTTGCAGTGCCGGGTTTTCATGACAAGTGAATACTCCAATAACCTCCAGAAAAAGCGGCTTCTACGAAATAGTAAAATTTTTGTATATTTGGAAGTTGCATCATTCATTATGCATCAGGTACCTATATGAGATGATTGTGGCTTTAAAAAGTGAAGCTAATACACTGCCCATCTCTAGAACAGTCAGTCAGCGTCCACTGCTGGACTCGCTGCTGGATATGCGCCTCTATAATGTTTTCCAGACCTCCCGGCCTTCAGTGGTACGGAACCACTGCTTTCCGCCGGCGTACCTACCTAATTGATATCGTTCTCATCTCGCGTGTGGTCTTCCCACACTCCGTTATCCTGTCCGCGATCCCCTGTGTAGGACACGGTTACTCCAAAGGTCGTCGTCTCTTCGACTGGCGTGCCCAGCCCACTGCCACTTGAGCTGCTTTGACACCCGGTGTCCAATTACTACTACTTTGGTGCGTCGGCAGTGTAACGATCAAACGTATCAACGAGACGATCAAATTATATGACGTAGCGATATTCCCAAGATGGCCCGCTCGCGGCAAGATTGCGCGATGTGACTAAGTAGCGACGGCGGCACCGCGCCGCGCCCGCGCCGCCGCCGCGCCGTGCCTAGCAATATAGAGAGAGTGACAAGGTTCTAGAGAGCTGATCTACACTTCTAGAGCTAAATGAACTTACCTGGTGTTGGACTAAACACACAAATTCTGCAGCAAATGTGCCAGCTGTTGTTCCTGTGAATGCTACAGTTGTCGACACACGTTCATTTGCTTTGACCACGCCACAGTGGGCTGTGCATATCTATAATTAAAATTGTACTCGTAATAAAAAAAATTATAAAAGCAATTAAGTTTGATACAAGATATATAAGTTAGCCTGTCCCTATGAAGCAAAATTATTAAACTGTTAAAATTGTGCCTACACACTCTGTGTGAGGTTTAAAAGTTTGTGGTGGCCGAATAACAAAATACAATATGTACAGTATATGTTATAACGGCCAGTACATTAAATTTAGGAAATGATTATTGAGACCTAGGTATAGTAACAAAAAAGTCAAATAACTTTTTTCTGAATTCCCTTTAAATAAAAAGTTACAGTTTTCATACAAACTAATTGATTTATTTAGTGTAAAAGGATCTAATGTTCCGCACGAACGTGGAAATGAAAGGCTCGCGGTGAATGAGCGAGCAAGGACGAGTGCGCGGAGAGAAGAGATGCGCGGCGGAGGCACGCGGCGTGCCTCCGCCGCGCCCCCTACCGTTCCCGCTCCAGCACCCTACTCCTGCGCGCGTCAAATTACACTTGCCGAAAATATTAAATTCAAAAATTAATATCTCGAAAACTAAACACTTTAGAGAAAAACTTTACTTACTTTTTTGTCTCGGAAAAACATGAGAATTGCGTTGGCGAAATTAATGTACTGGCCGTTACAACACCCTGTATAGGGTGTATAGATATACATCTCATTAATCTCGGCAATATGACAGGAGAAACTAGATTTTTTAAATATTAATAAAAGTAACCTGAAACATGCCCAGGCCAGAATTCGGCAGAAACCATTGAAATTTTGCATCCATCGGTGACCAGTTTATAATCTCAATTTTCTTACTTCTTTGTTTGCTTACATTATCAACATTGAACATTATTTTATTTTTGTCCAAAACTAGTTTGGGCCCTGAAAAATAATAGATTACCTACCTATAAGTCAATACTTTGCTCAAGACTTTGCTGTTCAATGGACACAGGTACCTATTTGTATTTCGAACTTACCAAAACATATTCCTTTTACAATCAACTTGTGCAAGTTGCTACTGTTGTCGCTGACCAAGTAGTACTCTACGTAATAATGTTCAGGAACCCTCGGTTTAAAGGAAATTCGTATTAAGCAATCTTCTCCTTGTTTTATTTCTTCTAAATCAGCTTGTACAATGAATGAATCGTCAATATTATTCACAGAGTACAAATATGTCACCTGGTATTCTTGAAGTTTCTACAATAAAAGAAAAATTTAGGAGTGTTAATACAATTTCTAGCAACAAGTTCTGTTTAAATATCGATAACTTAAGTTTCTTACATCAGTTTCATTGCAGATAATTACTTCTTTCTTGGCCACTACACCTACCGCCACCATACCGAAATCCACCAAAATTGTATTATTTTCTTTCATTATGAATAAAAGCTCGACTCCGCAGCCCGGCGAAGAAATTAATAAAATATTTCCATGCTCATTCCGACAATACGCACAGATAAATAAATAATGTCAATACGTCAAACGCGTCAAACATTTAAAATTAAAATTGACGATTTTTTCAACTCTTTGTTTCAAAACAATATTGATTAAATCTGTCACATGTTGGTCACATGGTAAAGAAATATCACGATATATGAATAGCCTCTGAGCATAGTAAAATTATCTATGGCCCAGCCAGTATAGAAATGTTAGCCATACCATATTACTTAGTAGGGCTGCCTGCCATCTCGAAAAGAAGTGAGACCCCGGATTTTCATACAAAAACTCGAACATTTCTATTACCTTTTTATTTTATTTTATTTTAGTCCTCCAATCCGGAGGGCATGTCTTACGTCTCTCATTCAAAATTGCGAAACATTCAGTTTCGCAAATGCATACCTACACGCTGGACTTACCGCGGATGCGTACCAACCGGTTCTGCACTGCACGCAGATCTTTACAGAACAGATAAACTCTGGAACGTTCTCCCTGCCCATGTATTTTCCCCAAGTACAGTCTCGGGTCCTTCAAGAGGGGCGTAACTAGGCACCTGTCAGGAGTTGCGATTTTTTTTTTTTATGTAATCCGGTATGGGTTGCTGAGTCGGTGGGGCCAAAGCGCATGCTCCGACCAGCCAATATCACCTCCGAGAAGGTAGGTGCCATACCGGAGACTTCCCTGGAAAGCTGGCTGTCGCACCTTATAAAAACAAATTACTTAATACTGATGAATTAAATTTAAAGGAATTTGTTTATTAATCGATATACCGTGATATCGCCTACGCTGTTCCTTCTGCATATCAATGACTTATTACTATCCCTTGGTGATATTCACTGTTATGTAGAATGCAGATGACAGCACGGTACACGGAACGGACGCTACGGCAGCCGCCCCAGTGCCAGTAAGGAGGAAGTGGAGGAAGGCAAACGTAGTGTTGTTGCTGAAATTGAGAAAACTCTGCACCTAATTTTATTATGAGGCCAGGAAAATCTGGTACAGTTCAACGCAACAAAAACACAGGCGTGTGCGTTTAGTGCGAAAAAATCGCCATTTCGCTCAGGGCACAAGGTTGAACGTCGATGACCACTTATCCTTGGAGTGGACTTAACTCGCGAACTCAACTTCAGCCGTCACATCGAGTACAAAGTTAAGCTTGCCTCTAAAAAGCTGGGCGTCCTGAATAAGGCGTGGAGATTATACTTTACGCCTGACCAAATCCTGCTGCTGTATAAGTCGCATCGCAGGTGAGGTCATGCGTGGAGTATTGCTCGCATCTTTGGGGTGGGGCCATTGGCGTATCTAGGATTATTTTCCAGGGTGGGCCTGACCCCTGAAAAGCGATGGCCGATGAAGCCGAAACCCGATGTACCTACGCAATAAAAGTAGGTAATTTGAACTTGAAGTGTTGAGCCGTATTTCGACCATTGATTTCGGAAAGTTTCTTTACCTAAATAAAATTAAACAAAAACATTTTTTTTAAGTGTTTATTCTGATTACCTGGATGGAAATGGAATTTTATGTTGATTCCTCAGGTGTAGATTATTTAAGTGTTTTTGTGTGAAATTATTTAAGTGCCCACGCTAGAATTTTGAGTTGGCAACCCAACATCCTGGGGTGGGCACCAGACACTTCTGGGGTGCCCACCCGGCCCCCCCTCTATATACGCCAATGGGTGGGGCTGCTCAGTATCGACTTGGCTTGTTAGACTCGATCCAAAGACGTGCAGTTCGCCAAGTTAACGACTTTAAAGTGTCCGGCTGCAAACTTGAACCTTTGCAGCTCCGTAGACATAGGTTCACTAAGTGTGTTCTATCGACTGTTCAACGGTGAATGCTCTGAGGAGCTGTTCGAAACGATTCCGACTTCACCATTTCACCACACGTAACGACAGGGAATGCATCCCTATACTGTAGGTAGACTGTAGAGCTGCCTAAAGTGCGGACCAGTATTTATTTTATCTTCCGCACTGCGAAACTCTGGAATGCAATTCCTCCCGATGTGTTTCCTTCAGTGTATGACTTAGGATCTTTCAAGAGAAGCCTAAAAAGCCATCTGTCACGCCGGCACGGCATTCGCAGCCCCCGTCCTAAACCGAATGCTTTTGGACGTCGCGTCGTCGGTTCAGCAGTCCATGTTGAAGGCGCCAAGTGTCTCGCGTATCAATAAAAAAAAATTTGGTACACAATTAAAATAACTTAATTTTTTTATATATTATTTATATAAAAATATAGTTTATAATTAAGAATATAATGAATTACAATAAAATTATTTAAATGAATAATTGAAAAATAATAGGTATCGTGTGGGGCCGGCACTTTAAAAGAATAGCCCCACTGCATCTCTCCCCGTGTATGTCGTAAAAGGCGACTAAGGGATATGACTCCCTTCTTATATTACTAGGTGGTAGGGTTTAACCCGCCCGGGATGGTACCACCGCACCGAATGAAAGGTCGGTCGAAACGGCTATGTAAATAGTTTGTTTTCCGTCCAGTTCAGTGTAGCCGGCACGACCGAAGGGAAGCACTGACGTGGCACCAAGTTCACCCGGTGTTATGGGCTGACATCACGGATGTTGTAGGTGATGTAGCCAACTGTGTCAGTTTCCATAAAAAAAAATAGGAGGAACTAAATGTAATTAAATTTTATATTAAACTAGCTTTTGCCCGCGGCTCTGCTCGCGTGAAATTCGTATGCTCCGCGCCGCACCGCACCGCGCCTTTCCGCGCCGCGCCGCGCCGCTCCGCGCCGCACCGCACCGCTCCCCACCGCGCTGCTCCGCACCGCGCCGGTCCGCACCGCTCCGTCCCGCGACGCTCCGCACCGTCCCGTGCCGTCGCGCGCCGCCCCGCGCCGTCCCGCGCCGACCCGCTCCGCTCCACGCCATCCCGCGCCGCCCCGCGTATAAACCTTCCGTGAAAAATTATCTAACTGATGGTGAAAACCGCATGAAAATCCGTTGCGTGGTTTAGGAGGAGTTACAGAGGCGGATACACAGACAGAGGCGGAAAGCGACTTTATTTTATACTATGTATGTATGTATGTATATGTATATGTATATTGATTGATGATATTGATTAGGTAAATATTGCCAGTCACTTTCATGTTGTAACAAAGTAGAATTACTGCATTACGCAACCGAAAGGGGACCAGGGAGGGCCAACCGCTGCCATCGTGGGTGCCACCACCGAGCGAAGAGAAAGCATCGACCTCGGACACAGCCACCCAGTTCGGAAGCAAAAAAAAAAAAACCGGGTGTAGCGGAAGCTGTTCCGTTCCCCACTTCAACGTCGGGGGGTCAGTAGTCAGTCTGAGTTTGGCTAGCGGCTTATAGCGTCTGTTTGATTGGTGGTCTCCGCACGAACGCAGTACTGATCCCCCCTGTTCGATTGGTGGTCTCCGCACGAACGCAGTACTGATTCCTCCCGTTTGAACGGTGGTCTCTGCACGAACGCAGTACTGTAGGGTGTAGGATAAAAGTAGGGTTGTAACGAATATCCGTATCGCATTCGAAATTTCGAATATTCGGTTCATTTTTAATATTCTTATCCGTATTCGTATTCGGTTGTAAGATACCGAATAATTATCGAATATTTTACCATTAGTTAAATCCCGAAAAAGCTGCTAAGCTGTTATTCCTTAAGTATACTTTGCCACTCTTAATGTTTTGATTATTAAATAAAACTATAAATCTTTTGTAACACACTAATTTCGTTTCATTTTCTTTTCAAAATGCAGTGTCAAGTAATCAAAAACAGAGAAAAGCATTAAAACAAGTCCGTATTCATAAAATTTTAGGACACAATGTAAGTAGATCTACATTTATAATAGAAAATTTAAGTGTTTTTTTCATTTGGATATAAAATTTCATATAACATTTTACAATATTCGTATTCGCATTCGTATTCGCGAATGTGGAAAAATAGGCATTCGTTACAACACTAGATAAAAGGATAGGTAAGATGGGCGAATAAGACACTAAATTGTAAGTGAACAACATTTTAATATGAAACTATAAAGAGTATGAAATAACATGTTAAAATAATGACTGTTTCAATAAGAAATCCTTAGCACCGATTAGATACCATAGTACGGGGAATGCTACGTCACAATTTCATCATTTATATATTTTCATTATGTAGTACTCTTGTTTATCGTCCCAACATATAAATATTGGACTTTTATAGTTGATCATATCTATTTTGAATTTATGTTGAACTGAAAAAAAAACAACAATATATTTATGTATTAAACATATTATACATAATATTACATGCTACTAGTTTTTGCCCGCAGCTCCGCTCGCGTGAATTTTTTTTAGTCAGAAACCATTGTGAGCGCGCGTACAATAACCCACCAAAGTTTCATCGTAATCGGATGAATGGTTTACGAAAGCATAGAACACGAACGAACGAACAAACAAAATGTATGCCCATTTATTAAAAAAAAACAGGAATAGAAGATATGACTGTAAGTACTCACACAAGTGGTCGATAAATTCTTGAGCCGTCTTCTCATTTCTAACAGTGCTTACTAAATATATTTCCAAATCGTTATTTAATCTCAATAGAGTATCAAACACGTTGCAAATAGCGTTGAAAGTTGAGCTGTCATAGACAATGTCTGCTCCTATAACTACATCTGGCACCATGTGATCAAATGCTTCATCAGTAGAGTTCCAGTCCAGTTTCAGCACACCTGGAAATAATTTAAGCATAATGTATTAACAAAGTTTTAAACCGACATTAGCTACTTGAAAAGTTCTGGCCACGATTCTCAATAAAAAATTTTTTTAAACATAGTGTAGGTTTTTGAAGTTGGTAAGGAATTTTCGTTTGTATTTACTTCATCATCATCATCATCAGCCTGTATCGGTCCACTGCTGGACATAGGCCTCTCCCAAGGCACGCCACCACACGCGGTCTTCCGCTCTTCTCATCCATCCACTCCCGGCTACCTTTTTTTTTAGGTCATCTGTCCACCTAGCCGGGGGGCGTCCCACGCTACGTTTGCTTGTACGTGGCCTCCATTCGAGCACCCGTCTACCCCATCGGTTGTCGGGTCTACGACAGATGTGCCCAGCCCACTGCCACTTCAGCTTGCTTATTTTCTTAGCAATGTCGACTACCTTAGTTCTTTGACGTATCACGTCGTTACGGATTTTATCGGTCAAAGAAATGCCGAGCATTGCTCTTTCCATAGCTCGCTGAGCGACTTTAAATTTGTGGACCAGGCCCATCGTCAGGGTCCACGTTTCCGCTCCGTACGTCATTACCGGCAGAACGCACTGATTGAAGACCTTCGTCTTCAATGACTGTGGGATGGAGGATGAAAAGATGTGGCGGAGTTTCCCAAATGCCGCCCAGCCTAGCTGAATCCTTCTGTATTTACTTAACACAATATAATCAAATTCTTTATAGGACACAAATAATAAACAAGAATAAAAACACACAAGCCCATGCCAAGTTGGAGCGCCGGCGGCACTGCCGTACTACACAATTTATCAGCCTCGGTTGCACGGTGGTGCATTGTATCGGCATTCGATCCTTGATGTTAAGCACCGAGCGTGGTCAGACTTTGGACGATGGTCCGGCAGTCCCACCATCGGCCAGTGCTTGGGATTCCACGTAAAACTGTAGGCCCTCGCTTACTTTACTATGTGGTAGGTTTGCCCCATTCGGGTTGATACCACCGCTTGCTTTGTGCCTTCGCACTGAACGATGGTCGGTCGAAACGGCTTAGAAAATAGCTTGTGTTTTACCCACCGGTTCAGTGCAGCCGGCATGACAAGGGAAACACTGACATGGCACCTAGTTTACCAAAGTGTGACGAGCTATGCACACAGCGGGTGTAGTAGGTGATGTAGCCAACCATGTCAGGGTATATAAAAAATACAAGAATACAGAGAGAGAAAAAAAAGCAGAAAGTAAAAATCACCTTTAACTTTAACTAAAAACAGCGCAATACTCAATATCTCACAAAAAAAGTAGTAGCATTGAGTAGAAAAGTTGATATAAAGTACCTAAATTTTCTGAATTCCTTCCATTCCTTCCTGATCTGCTTCCCATACGAATTACATTCGTATGGGAAGCAGAGGCGTATTGTTTTAAAACAGTATGTATTTAAATAAGGGTTGACTAAAAAAATATAATATACACTTACTTATATCACATACATTGCCCTTATTCTTATACTTAACTAAACTTTCACTAGGAGTGCTCTTAACTACCTCTGGAAAGTTTATCAGAACATTTTCTTTCAGCACACTCAACACTCTGGGATGACAATCAGAGAAGCACATTTCTTCCGGGCCACAGAGCTTAGAAACTACGGTGCCGGTCATACCGAGCCCAGAGCCGAGCTCTAGCACACGCTTCCCTTTGAACTTGCATTTGTTGTTGAGGGCCCAATCAGCGAGAACCACTGCTGCCTGCAACGAACCATACACTGAACATGAGATCTTGTGTCATGTTACTTTGTCGCTTTAAGAGTAGTTTAAAAGCAAAGTGGCCACGGATTAACTTCACAGTGGTCAAGTGGCATGTATTGTGGCATCCTTCTTTTGTTCAACATTGTGTAATAAATAATACCTACCCGGGTGGTCCCAGAAGTACCCGACCTGACGTATATATGGCAGTTTTTGTTTGAAAAAACTTACTGGATTCGAAAGTACTATTCGAATTAAATTTAAATTTAAAAAAAGAACACGCTGCGTGCTTTTGTTTTTGTTTGTCGGCCATCAATAGTGAACGCTCTGGGTGAAGTTTTAGAAATGGATAAAATTGGTCACCGCTATGTGATTCAATATTTTCTTCTGAAAGGTCTGACTTCAACTAATATCAAAGATGAGCTGGATTCAACTCTGGGGGAGTCTGCTCCATCGTTTACGACAGTAAAATATTGGGTGGCAGAGTTCAAACGAGGTCGTACGATCTGCCAAGACGAACATCGCAGTGGTCGGCCAAACGAAGTGACCACGCCAGAAATGGTGAAGAAAATCGATAAAATAGTATTGGATGACCGTCGGTTGAAAGTGCGCGAGTTAGCAGATATGGTAGGCATTTCAAAAAGTGCTGTACATCGCATATTAACTGAAAATTTGGACATGAGAAAGTTGTGCGCAAGATGGGTGCCGCTTTTACTCACAATGGAACAAAAACAACTTCGTGAGGATGTTTCAGTCGAGTGTTTTACAATAATAAAGCCGAATTTTTGCGCCGATTCGTAACAATGGACGAGACCATGGGTTCATCATTTCACACCTGAGACCTTGAAACTTGAAAAAATGGCTCGGGGTAAAAGATTTACAAACAATGAAGAGGTAGAGTCGGCAATTGATGGCTACTTTGAGGAGCTCGACGGTTCTCGCTATAAACATGGTATCGAAGCTATTGAACATCGCTGGGAAAAGTGTATCGAGCTAAAAGGAAACTACGTTGAGAAATAAAGGTAGTTATTAAAAAAAAAATTCGTTTTCTTTGTTAGGCCGGGTACTTCTGGGACCACCCTCGTAGTTAACTAGCAACATAGTCCACCTACAAGCCGGACTCCTCGGCGGTGAAATTGGCTGCGCCTGAGGCTGCGACCTCGGGCAGAGGCACCCAGTTCGGAAGCAATAAACAAACAAAAAAGTGGTCAAGTGAACCGTGTTCACGTGCCGAGGGTCCCGTAACCGCACTGCTTCGCTTTCATCTAATTATATTTTCTGCCAGGGTGCGGTCAGACTTTGGACGGGTAGCCGTACGACCATGGTTATGCTGGCTGTGGTTCGGATTCCACTTGAAACTGTAGTTTCATCCCTTTATGTAAATATTTAGATGGAAGGGATCAACCCGTTTTGATTGGTAGTGGTAGGTTCACGAACACTGAACGAATGTCGGTCGAAGAAAACGGCTATAAAAATTATAGGTACATGTTTTCCATCCAGGTCAATGTAGCCGGCACGACCAAAGGAAAGACTGGCATGGCATGGCACCTCTCTGACACTGACTGACAATTACTCTGGCATACACTTTAGATGATAAATAGCATCAAGTCGAACTTTATTTGCATGTTTGTGCACTCATCACGTAAACTACTTACTACAACAAATTTGAATGGAGTTTTCACAAAAATATGGGATATGCCACTTTGTTTAATAAAAAAGTTTTTCTGTAAGACAGACACTGTCGAGTGCAGGAGCCTCCTTTATTGCACTGTATGATTTTATGTGTTAATAAATCTTTTCATTTCATTTATTTACAATTAATTTAAATAAATGAAGGGAAGTTTCTACAGGCGACCGGCGGCGGCCGTGTAACGTATGCAAATTTATTGAAATTTTTTTATTTTATTTAAAGCGCAACATGTGGCGCCGTACCACCAATAAAGTTTCTAACCTCGCCCATGATTTCGCTTGGGATGGCTCTGCCAAATACCAGCCTGCACTTCTGGACTTGCGTCGAGCCGTGCGACTAGGGGGTGACCTCGAAGTGTCCCGCGATCTAGAACCACTGCAACTCCGTGGGGATGTCGGCTCTCTAAGGTGTGTTCTATCGCTAATTCCTGGGGGAGCAGGTAGGTACTCGGAGGAGCTGTTTAACCGTAATCCAGGGAAGTCTCCGGTATGGCACCTACCTTCTCGGAAGTGATATTGGCTGGTCGGAGCATGTGCTTTGGCCCCTCCAACTCAGCCACTCATACCGGATTACATAAAAAAACCACTGAGGAATTTTTTTTTTATGTAATCGACAGAGGCTGACAATAAATAAATAAAGCGAAATTTCTACGGGCGACCCACCGTGTAACGTACTCGTACGTAATATATATAAAATATTCTCATAACTCGAGAACCACTTTATCGATTTACATGCGGTTTTCTTTGCTAAATTTCGTTACTTCTCAGCATGATTTTAAGCTATCAATCACACGACTACATTATCGGTGGCTTGAGCTGTGACCAAAAAGTCACGCGAAAAATAGAAATTTTGGCTGTTCAGACATTTAACTTTATCTCCAAATGTATGACATTTTGAGAAAAATGAATAGTTTTGTGCACAACTACATAAGAGTAACTATATTGTTTATTTTTTTCAGAATTTTCAAACAACCCTTAATAGGTCAAAGTTCGGCGACAAAAGTGCAGTTTTTTGTCAACTTTTAAACGAAATATTTGTTAAAGTAAACTTATTGATTATAGCAATGTTATATATTTTTGAAATTGTCTTAACAATACCTATAGAATTTTATTTATTTAAAAAAACAAATAATATTTTTGGTTAACATTTTGGGGTACCCTATACTTTCCACAGGACTATTAGATAAACTATCTGTAATATATCTAGCGGCAAAAATTACACGTAATTTGGCGTCATTTTCATCGAAATCGGTTCAGTAGGTCCGGAGATATCTGCGTGTGACCGACAGACAGACAGACAGACAGACACCAGAGCGATCCCATAAGGGTCCCTTTTTTCGCATTTTGCGACGGGACCCTAAAAACAAAAAAAGTTACGGTCTACGAAAGAAGGATTCATATCACCTTCATCTATCAATTCCTCTCACCATGAAGCATTTTCGCCCAGAGACCGACTAAGCTTACCGAGCATATCCGAGACCACTTGGAAGCAACATGATCGATGCCTAGCCGAAAGACTTGACCTCCCAGGCTGCAGGCAGAGTCCCGAAGATCAGCTGTATGACTTCCAGGGAACAATTTACAATTACTTCTCCGAATTGTACCCTGTTCGCTATCACCACAACCCAATGGAAAGAGAAAACACTTTCAAAGCAAAGCTTAGGAGAAGGAAGAGAGAGTTGATAAAGCAGCTAAGGAAGGCTAAAGCCTCAGGAGACAGAAATCTATGCCACCAATTAGCCAGAGCGATGAGATCTATCCTAAAACTCATCCAGAAAGTATCTGAGCAAATTACGGTTGCTGGCAATGAATTTCGAAAGGCTCAGAATATAGCAGCTTTCGAGTAGAACCCCTTTTATTTCGCCAAAAAAGCTTTTAAGGAACAGCAGGGTACAATTAGGTTAAGTACGGACGAGATGTTCAACTACTTTAAATCCACATATACCACCCCGGAGGCAGATATAACTTACAGGGATCCACCAGCTCCAATTCCCAAAGAACCTGCTCCAGCATTTGATGCTGATTCACCGACGATGGAAGAGCTGGAATACCACATAAAAAGGAAACCAAATAGTTCCGCCCCGGGACCCGATGGCATACCATACATCATATACAAAAAATGTCCATCAGTGCGGAAACACATGTTGAACATCTACAAATAAGAATTTGGACGAACAGAGAAGTGCCAGACTGTCTTGGTAAAGCCGTGTCTGTTCTTCTACCAAAAAAGAAAGAAGTTACTGATCCCAAGGATATTAGACCTATAGCCCTTACGAACACAATTTCGAAAATATTCTTCTCCATTATACAGGCCAGACTACTCAAACACATGTGTACCAACGACTACTTACCGAAGAAGTACCAGAAAGGTTTTCTCCCAAGAGTTGCAGGGTGCCTCGAACATAATTCTTTGCTGACTGAATGTCTTAGAGATGCAAGGAAGAATGAGAGACAATTAACTGCCACGTGGTTAGACTTTGAAAACGCCTTCGGTTCGGTGCGCCATGAGTTACTATTAAAGGCGCTAGAGTGGTATAATGTGCCACCTCTGATCTGTAATATAATAGCCTCCTACTACAAAAAACTTTCCTTTGTAATACAAGTAAAAGGCGAAACGGAGAAGACACCGGAAATTCGTTACGGCATAGGACTTTTCCAGGGTTGCTGCCTCTCTCCTGTCACATTTAACATTGTTATCAACATTCTAATTGATACGCTTGTCGTAAAAGAAAACAAATGGGGATACATGTTCAAATATGGAGACACATATATGGCGGCCATCCTGGCATTTGCGGATGATATTACGCTGTTAACCCGCAATCCAAAACAAAATCAGGCGCTTCTTAAGGTGGTGGATGACTATTGTGAATGGACCAAAGAGATGAAGATAAAACCAGCGAAGTGCTACTGTTTGAGCTTAACCAGGAAAGGTTCAAAGTTTACCTCGAGCAATCCAGGTCTGACAGTAGCCGGAAAACCAATCGCAACCGTGGCTGATGAAGCTCCTTTTAAATTCTTGGGCAAAAGGATCAGCAGAGGAAAGGAGCATCCTACTGATGATATTGTCCAACTTTTCGAGGAGAGCCTCCGCCAAACTGACAATCTTCCCCTCCTGGGTACACAAAAGGCATGGATTTACGATAACTACCTGACATCAAAACTTTCATGGCCATTTCTCGTCTACGACTTCACAAAGCAAAACCTGACTAAATTAGACTCGTATGTGACCAGATTCCTGAAATCATGGTTTGGACTGGCTCACCCGGCTGACTCGTCAACGCTATACAGATCTCACAATAACTTTGGACTGAACATTAAGAAACCGTCGATATTTTATCAAAAGGCGAGAATAGCCAAACGATGTATACTCAAAGACTCCAATGATAGCGCTATTCAAGCCTTACCCAACACATCACTATCAGATGAACTGGAATCGAGACTCGACTTCTACAAATCATTCCAAGTTGGTACACGCACCAATAGATCTGGATTGGGCATAGAAACAGCAAAGTCTGATAAAGAAATACTGAAAGGTTTTGCTCAGGAGGACATGGAACAAGGCTTCAAACTTCACGCCTTAAACCTAGAAATGCAGAATGATTGGCTAACAGTGGGTGACTTCTGCATCCCTCCTGCATTGAAGTGGAAATCCATAATATACAACTGGTCCCCTGAGCTGCTTAAGTTCTACTTAAATGCATTCCAGCTTACTCTCCCCGACCCGAGTAACCTAGTTAGATGGGGGAAATCTACAAATAGACTATGCCCGTCATGTAAGGAGTTCGTAGGCACGGCCAAACATTTGTTATGCGGATGCAAAATACTACTTGAGCGAGGCCAGTATTCCTACCGTCATGATAAAGTCCTCCAAATCATCAGAGAGGCCATCAACCTGTCAATTGCACGGACCAGGAAAGGGCAAACCAGTAGCGGCTTCCAGAAGGTCAACTTTGTGAAACCTGGAGCCAATAAGCTGCCCAAAGATAGGACTAAACCTTCTTCAATTTTGGGAGCAGCAAAGGATTGGGAATTGTTGATGGACA
Organism: Nematopogon swammerdamellus; assembly: GCA_946902875.1. Lineage (NCBI taxonomy): Eukaryota > Metazoa > Arthropoda > Insecta > Lepidoptera > Adelidae > Nematopogon > Nematopogon swammerdamellus. The sequence goes on along the minus strand of OX336335.1, from coordinate 19,786,090 downwards.
CATGAGAAGCATTACCAAATGCCTTCGGAAATCTGTACCACAGCATTAAGACCGGATATACTCATATTCTCAAAAGCGACAAAGCATGTAGTGCTTGTTGAACTTACAGTTCCATGGGAAAGTAACATCCCGAAGGACCACAACATCAAACTTAACAAGTACTGCAACTTAGTAGACCGGATTGTGAGAAATGGATTCAAGACTGATCTCTTCGCTGTGGAAATCGGAGCAAGAGGACTACCAGCGAAGTCGCTCTACAGTCTCTTCAAGAATCTAGGGCTCCCAAGATCGACGCTAAGCTCATATATGGAGAGAGCTTCGAAAACGTCACTGGAAGCATCCTACAGAATATGGATAGGTAGAGAGAGGGAGGTCGAGAGCGGGACTGGTGGTTTCCCCGCGTCCTAGTCAACGCAGACTAGCTGACGAGGGCTTGAAGCGAGCCGAAACGTGAAGCATGCGCGGGAAATTTAGAGTGGCCACTCGCTAGTCCCGGCCTCGATTAATACCCTCCTCTACTGCCGATGGGCCCGGATATGTTCGGTGAAGCCATCGCAAGCTTAGATCCACACCTTCCTTCTTCACAATCATGGAATTTTTCAATTATATGTAAATGTTTAAAAAGCATGGATGCGTTGTCTACACGACATTCGGTGTTCACAAATGGCACGATCTTCAGCATCACAATATTACAAGAGGAAGTATAGGACGGAATGTCTGTTGTTGAGAGCAAAAAATAGACAAGTATATGTTCAGGCGGGGCAAGTACCACTTGCAGAGCTCGGGCAACACATTTATATTAATTTTAAACATAGGGTGTGGCTCAGAGTTGCCAGATGGTCCAGATAAAAAAAGAGGGCAATTTTCACCCTTTCATTTTTCAGGTAAAACTTTTATGAAAAATTTATCCCCCCTTTGTTTTGTCCGCGGAAGTCTAAAACTTTTCCGCGGACAAGACTTCAAAAAAGAGGACTGTCCGCGGTAAAAGCGGACACCTGGCAACCCTGGTGTGTGGCTTCATACTGGGAAGCCGAGGTCGCAAATTGCTGGTAAGCATAATGTGTAGACTGAGTTAACAGATAAATTTTAGTGAAAGAATTGTTTGCCGGAGACGCATACCTACCTAGTTTCCGAGAAAAAAAAAATAAAAAAACATATTTTCCATACAACATTAATTTTAAAACTTAAAAGATTTTTTTAACCTGCACCAAAAATGTAGAAATAATTATGGAATAAATATATGCAAAAACGACATGGGCCGCCTCAACATTAGGTTAGGGTTAATTTCGAAGGGTTAAAATAGGGGGTCGCTTTGCTCCGCATCTTCTATAAATTAACCTTGGTTCGCTCAACCGACCCCCCTCCCCCTCCCCCTCTACTCCCAAGCCACCCCCATTATAATATTTAAAAAAATTCCATACAAAATCAATTTTTCATACAAAAAACACCCCTCCACCCTCTCGGCGGCAGAGGGGGTGGGGTTAATCAATACCCGCCCCCGACCCCCACTCCCCCTCCCCGGCTGCCCAGTATAACCTGTAAACATATATACCTAATTAGAATTTGTGGTAATCATTCGCGTATTACCTACCTCCCACGTTCGCAGCCCAGTTGTACCATGTATGATCAAATTTGAACTCTCCTTTATGGTGATAAATCTATCAGTGTCTCCTTTTATCATATAATGTTTAAAACAAAAGTCTGTCTCCTTCTCATTGTTGTCCTGCATAAGCACACAGTAGGTGGTGTACAGTTCGTCGTGCACCTCATCGCTGCCTCTTTCTAGACACTTGATAACTTTCCTCAAGAAAGCTTTGCAGTAATCACGCTTCATTGGATACATTCGCACCAGCGGATGAAGAATGGTTGAGTCCAAAAGTATCTTCTGCTCATGCCAAGTGAAATTTATTTTTTCATCCTAAAAAGACAGCGAAATAATACTTTTAAAATATGACGTTAGATTATGTTTAATATTTCTAATAATTCTGGAACCGGCACCGTTCCAGAAATATTTACCTACCTGATTCATATTTATACCGTTGAAAAAAATTAAAACTAGTGTTTGCAGTGTGATTTCCTTGTCACAATTCATTATATTTATTGTTGATATAATTTTTTGTGTTCGATGAATAGGTTACAATTACATGAAGGAAGATAATACTACTCTGCTGATTTCGATCGACTATGTATGTACGAACGAAACGAATTACCAACGAATATGCAGCGATCTGCAAAGAGAAATAACCCCACTGCGATCTGCGTGCGATAGTTATCTATAGACTGGACGTTGACAGTGACAGTTGAGTAGATTGTTTATTGTTGTTATTGTTGTTTTCGCCATAAATAGGCAGGCAAAGATCCTCTGACCATACAGCCAATTCGCAATTTTCTTCTTTTATAGATATTTTCGTAATTATATTTTACCAATTGTATTTCTTATACTATATGTAGAAATGGCTGGGTACTTGTGTGTATTTGAAAGAATTCTTTCCAAATAGTATAAGATCCGACCGCGTGATTTACTAATTACTTCTATATATTAATCCTGGTTATTTTTTTTTAAACCACCAAAACAGTTTGTATATTTCCGAATATTTCCGAAAATAAAAATTTCTTAGGAGGACAACTGTCAGTGAGAGTAATCAGAATTGATCCCGATCCACTCGTTCCCACAGTCCACACACAGATTAGGTACTGAATGCTCGCTCTGTCAAGTCACCTGTGTAACCTATACACATATAATCTTTGTGTGTAACTGAGGTCGGTCTGTCACAAACATTTGAGATTCCAGAAATTCAGACTAAATATCATGAAAAATACTCTGATTTCTGAATACATGCTTTGCATTTTATAAGTGAAATATTTTTCTCTACTTTCTTTTCTAATGTACTATTCTATTTAAATACTTATAAAGTGTTATTGCTGCTACATAACCTATACCTCTATGAAAATGGATCAAAAAGAAAATGTGTCTGCAAAAACCTCTATTGAGGTCCAGGGAAGTAATGGTCCTACACCAGCAGCACCGAGCACTGCCACGGACGCGTCTAGCGACAAGAAGGAGGCCTGGGGTTACGACTTATATCCTGAGAGAAGAGGAACCTTCAATCCGAAGTTGACTGATATTTTGATTGGAAAGTCAGGAAAGGAAGAACTTGAAAAAATTAAGTGTGAAAGAAATGTGTTCAACTGCGTAAAGAACAGTTAGTTTCTTTGAGCATTTTCATTTCATTATAATATGATGCAATATTGATGATTACCTAATGGTTTGTCCAATTATTTCAGGTCCAATTGTTAAAATAATGATGGGAGCATTAAAAAGTTCAGGATGGTATGTAATATTTTTAAAATTCTTGTCAATGTTTTGATAGATATTAAGACAGTTTATCTACAGCAGCGGTTCCCAAAAGGGGTTCCGCGGAAGGGTCACAGGGGTTCCGTGGGTTACAGCCGGAAAAACACAAACACTCTCCCTAATCAAAAACGTATAATATGTTTTTAATTTCAAACTATAGTCTTGTTATTCAAATCAAACATGATAATCTGCCAATAATTTAGTATAAAAAATTAGGTATAGGTCACATAAATTTAGTTTTTATGTTTACAATACTTAACTAATTAACTTTTTTAATTGACTTGGTATTCCGCCAACAGAAGCACAATCATTTAGGGATCCGTAGACGAAAAAAATTGGGAACCGCTGATCTACAGAATGGATGCAAAGCGGGTGGAAGTAGGTAGGTAGGGAAGTGTTTATCACCCTCCAACGTGCGCGTACGGGTACGCGAAGGGCCACGAGAACTATCAACCACAAGACCCTGGTGTTGGGTGGGGGGCAGAGAGGTGAACCAATCCTTACTGAATTTTAACTACCCCCATGGAGAGCGAGGAAACATAGGTCATAGAAGCAAAGAAACAAATTAGCCAGTTTCGTTTTCACGCATACCGCACAAATAGAGCACAAATCTTAAGTATTATAAGAACAAACTGAGCCCGTAGCTTCTCTTGCATTGTTTTCTTTTTTTAGAGAAATACATTTCATATTCACTAGTTTTTTCCATCAGAATTAGGTCAATAGTATTTCCGTGATGCGTGAAGTCAGACAAAAATAGTAATAAATTTATAGAATAGTACCTAATAATTGGTTCTATTTCTTTTTTCAGTCCTATTGACATTCGTAGACATATTTCTTGTGAAGTATGTGACTACTCCGTGAGTGGTGGATATGACCCAGAATTAAATCAGGTTTGTAGACTATGTATCTAATGAAGTAACATCGTTAAAGTAGTGTTGTTGTGTACAAGAGTTGCCGGGAAGAAATTACAATCTGCAAGAGTCCTCCTGCAGTTCAATATTCTGTTATTTAATTAAATATTTTTATTTATATTCACACGAGCATAGCCGTGGGCACAGCTATAATGAAGCGTTATCAACTTACTTCTTATTTTTATTCATTTATTAACACATTTCTTTTTATAGTATAAATTTTAGATCTTAAAAAAAATTAAAATCTAAAATTTATACAAAACAAACAGATTTTCCACCACCAGCGGCGGGGCGAACCCAGGCTACCGATGGTCGGGTCCCAAAGAGAGAACCCCGGACTATGCGCGCAGTGTCGAGCAGGGCTGCCTTCTGGATCTTTGACCCAACCACTCAGCGAGAGCCTCTCGAGGTGGTCGTTGAGGCTCTTCGCTATCAGCCCATGCACCGATACGACTATGGGCACAACGATCGTCGAGTCGACCAGCCACATTTTGGTAACGTCGTGCTGCAGAACCAGATACTTTAAAATCTTCTCTGCTTCCATACTGACGAGGTTACCATCATGCGGCACGGTGATATCAACGAGCGTTGCGCGTCTCACCTCTCGGTCCACTATCACAATATCAGGTCTGTTCGCGAGAATAGTCTTGTCTGTGATCTGTCTGTCTGTCAGAGAAAAAAAAATTCCTTTATCTAAAATGAAATGGTGCGTAGATCGTAGTGTGCCAGAACGTATCGACGCGGGAGGGCATGGTGCAGGGCGTGCTAGCGCACGAGATGGTGCACATGTTCGACTACTGCCGCCACGAGCTCGACTTCCGCAACATGGAGCACCTTGCCTGCACAGAGATCCGTGCCGCCAACCTCACGCACTGCTCCTTCACTAGCGCCTGGTCTCAGGGGGACGCCTCCTTCACCAAGATTGCTAAAGCCCATCAGGTAATACTAGTAATGCACTTTCATCATTGTGTCATGTAGTCATGTTCAAAAAATATATAAGAACTAGCTGAGCCCGCGGCTCCGCTCGCGTGAAATTCGTATTTCAAAGAAGACAGTAAGTAACTAAGGGCGAGGCCGAAGGCCGAGCTGCGTTCAGGAAAACGATAAACCATCTCTAAGAAAGTAGGTAATTAAGGGCGAGGCCGAAGGCCAAGCTTGCGCTCAGGAAGACCATAAACCTTCTCGTAAAAAGTAAGCAACTGTGGGCGAGGCCGAAGGCCGAGCTGCGTTCAGGAAGACTATAAACCTTCTCAAAGAAAGTAATTAACTAAGGGCGAGGCCGAAGGCTGAGCTGCGTTTAGGAAAGCGATAAGCCATCTCTAAGAAAGTAAGTAATTAAGGGCGAGGCCGAAGGCTGAGCTGCGTTCAGGAAAGCGATAAGCCATCTCTAAGAAAGTAAGTAATTAAGGGCGAGGCCGAAGGCCGAGCTGCGTTCAGGAAAACCATAAACCTCGAAGAAAGTAAGTAACTGAGGGCGAGGCCGAAGGCCAAGCTGCGTTCAGGAAGACTATAAACCTTCTCGAACAAAGTAAGTAACTAAGGGCGAGGCCGAAGCCCGAGCTGCATTCAGGAAAACGATAAACTATCTCTAAGAAAGTAAGTAATAACTAAGGGCGAGGCCGTAGGCCGAGCTGCGTTCAGGAAGAACATAAGCCTTCTCGAAGAAAGTAAGTAACTGAGGGCGAGGCCGAAGGCCGAGCTGCGTTCAGGAAGAAGATAAACCATCTCTAAGAAAGCGAGTTATAAGGGCGAGGCCGAAGGCCGGGCTGCGTTCAGGTAGACCATAAACCTTCTCGAAGAAAGTAAGTAACTGAGGGCGAGGCCGAAGTCCGAGCTGCGTTCAGGAAAACGATAAACCATCTCTAAGAAAGTAGGTAATTAAGGGCGAGGCTGAAGGCCGAGCTTCGTTCAGGAAGACCATATACCTTCTCGAAGAAAGTAAGTAACTGAGGGCTAGGCCGAAGGCCGAGCTGCGTTCAGAAAAACGATAAACCATCTCTAAGAAAGTAAGTAATTAAGGCCGAGGCCGAAGGCCGAGCTGCGTTCAGGAAGACTATAAACCTTCTCGAAGAAAGTAAGTAACTGAGGGCGAGGCCGAAGGCCGAGCTGCGTTCAGGAAAACGATAAACCATCTCTAATAAAGTAGGTAATTAAGGACGAGGCCGAAGGCCAAGCTGCGTTCAAGAAGACCATAAACCTTCTCGTAAAAAGTAAGCAACTGAGGGCGAGGCCGAAGGCCGAGCTGCGTTCATGAAGACTATAAACCATCTCTAAGAAAGTAAGTAATTAAGGGCCAGGCCGAAGGTCGAGCTGCGTTCAGGAAGACCATAAACCTTCTCGAAGAAAGTAAGTAACTGAGGGCGAGGCCGAAGGCCGAGGTGCGTTCAGGAAGACTATAAACCTTCTCGAAGAAAGTAAGTAACTGAGGGCGAGGCCGAAGGCCGAGCTGCGTTCAGGAAGACGATAAAACATCTCTACGAAAGCAAGTAATTTAGGGCGAGGCCGAAGGCCGAGCTGCGTTCGGAAAGACCATAAACATTCTCGAAGAAAGTAATTAACTGAGGGCGAGGCCGAAGGCCGAGCTTCGTTGAGGAAGACTATAAACCTTCTCGAAGAAAGTAAGTAACTGAGGGCGAGGCCGAAGGCCGAGTTGCGTTCAGGAAGACCATAAACCTTCTCGAAGAAAGTAAGTAACTGTGGGCGAGGCCGAAGGCCGAGCTGCGTTCAGGAAGACCATAAACCTTCAAGAAGAAAATAAGTAACTGAGGGCGAGGCCGAAGGCCGAGCTGCGTTCAGGAAGACGATAAAATATCTCTACGAAAGCGAGTAATTTAGGGCGAGAGACCGAAGGCCGAGCTGCGTTCGGAAAGACCATAAACCTTCTCGAAGAAAGTAAGTAACTAAGGGCGAGGCCGAAGGCCGAGCTGTGTTCAGAAAAACGATAAACCATCTCTAAGAAAGCGAGTAATTTAGGGCGAGGCCGAAGGCCGAGCTGCGTTTGGGAAGACCATAAACCTTCTCGAAGAAAATAAGTAACTGAGAGCGTGGCCAAAGGCCGAGCTTCGTTGAGGAAGACTATAAACCTTCTCGAAGAAAGCAAGTAACTGAGGGCGAGGCCGAAGGCCGAGCTGCGTTCAGGAAGACCATAAACCTTCTCGAAGAAAGTAAGTAACTGAGGGCGAGGCCGAAGGCCGAGCTGCGTTCAGGAAGACCATAAACCTTCTCGAAGAAAGTAAGTAACTGAGGGCGAGGCCGAAGGCTCAGCTGCGTACAAGAAAACGATAAACCATCTCTAAGAAAGTAAGTAATTGAGGGCGAGGCCGAAGGCCGAGCTGCGTTCAGGAAGACGATAAACTATCTCTGAGAAAGCGAGTCATTAAGGGCGAGGCCGAAGGCCGAGCATCGTTCAAGAAGACCATAAACCTTCTCGAAGAAAGTAAGTAACTGAGGGCGAGGGCAAAGGCCGATCTGCGTTCAGAAAGGTTTCCCCCCCCCCCCCCCCCCCCTCCCCCCCTATCTCAACCCCCCTCTTCAAAGCCACCCCCAGTATGGATAAAATTATTTAAAATCCTAAAATCTAATTTTGAAATCTTATAATTTAAGGATTGATTTAACAAAAACGCTGAATCACGTTATTTGTTACTAGCTTTTGCCCGCGGCTTCGCTCGCGTGAAATTCGTATTTCAAAGGAAGAAAATAAGTAACTAAGACCGATCTGCGTTTAGGTAAACAATAAACCTTCTCAACTAAAGTAAGTAACTAACGGCGAGGCTTCAGGCTGAGCTGCATTCTGGAAGACAATAAACCTTCTCGAAGAAAGTAAGTAACAGGGCGAGGCCGAAGGCCGAGCTGCGTTCAGGAAGACCATAAACCTTCTCGAACAAAGTAAGTAACTAAGGGCTAGGCCGAAGGCCGAGCTGCATTCAGGAAGACTATAAAACTTCTCGACGAAATTAAGTAATTGAGAGCGAGGCCGAAGGCCGAGCTGCGTTCAGGAAGACGATAACCTTTTCGAAGAAAGTAAGTAACAGAGGGCGAGGCCGAAGGCCGATCTGCGTTCAGGAAGACCATAAACCTTCTCGAACAAAGTAAGTAACTAAGGGCGAGGCCGAAGGCCGAGCTGCGTTCAGGAAGACTATAAAACTTCTCGACGAAATTAAGTAATTGAGGGCGAGGCCGAATGCTGAGCTGCGTTCGGGAAGACCATAAACCTTCTCGAAGAGAGTAAGTAACTAAGGGCGAGGCCGAAGGCCGAGCTGCGTTCAGGAAGACTAAACCTTCCCGATGAAAATAAGTAACAGAGGGTGAGGCTGAAGGCCGAGCTGCGTTCAGGAAGACCATAAACCTTCACGAAGAAAGTAGGTAAGTAACTAAGGGCGAGGCCGAAGGCCAAGCTGCGTTCAGGAAGACTATAAACCTTTTCGAAGAAATCAAGTAATTGAGGGCGAGGCCGAAGGCCGAGCTGCGTTCAGGAAGACTATAAACCGTCTTGAAGAAAGTATGTAACTATCGCCCATAGTTACTTACCGTCAGCGTCTTCTAGGATACAGCTCGGCCTTCGGCCACGCCCTTAGTCACATACTTTAAAAAAAAATTTTTTTATGGAAACTGACATCGCCTACAACATCCGTGATGTCAGCCCATAACACCGGATGAGCTTGGTGCCACGTCAGTGCTTCCCTTCGAAAAGGTTTATGGTCTTCTTGAACGCAGCTCGGCCTTCGGCCTCGCCCTCTGTTACTTACTTTCTTCGAAAAGGTTATCGTCTTCCTGAACGGAGCTCGGCCTTCGGCCTCGCCCTCAGTTACTTACTTTTATCAAGAAGGTTTATAGTCTTCCTGAACGCAGCTCGGCCTTCGGCCTCGCCCTCAATTACTTAGTTTCTTCGAGAAGGTTTATAGTCTTCCTGAATGCAGCTCGGCTTTCGGCCTCGCCCTTTGTTACTTACTTTCTTCGAAAAGGTTTATACTCTTCCTGAACGAAGCTCGGCCTACGGCCTCGCCTTTAGTATGTTACTTACTTTATTTGAGAATGTTTATTGTTTATCTGAATACAGTTCACCCTCCAGCCCTGGCCTAAGTTACTTACTTTCTTCTTTGGAAATACGAATTTCACGCGAGCGAATCCGCGGGAAAAAGCTATCGATATTAAAATAAGAAACTTCAGTTAAAATAAATCAAATCCTTTAGATACCTAACTAAGTTAAATATTCCACCTATTAGCGTAACCGGAACTGAATTTTATTTAGCCTATCCTGTGTGTCGTATAGCTAAATGTGCGTGTACTAATTTTAATCGAATTTACATGATCGGCTTAAATTTTATGGAGGAAATTCATACATACATATTCGCCTCGCCCCGCTGCCCCCCGCCCCGCCCGTACTGTGCGCCGCACCGCAGGACGCCATATACATTCTCATCGTCATAACTTTTAAACTATTTGTCCAAATTACTTAGTGTAAAAGCCAAAGTTTATCTACTTTAAATACCAGAAGCGATAAAAGTTTGTATTTGGATAAGGATTAATTCAAACTATAAAATGTGCATTGTAAATACAGTATCCAAATTTAAATGTATTTATCGTTCACTATTTTGGCTATAGTGGCTTCCACATAAAAAGTAGATATATGCTGTCGCGGACTTTTTTTTAGAACTATTTATGAGAAACAACGTCAACGTACATTATCTTCGTGTAACTCTAACGGTTTACGCAGCGCACGCTGAGATAGCTCTCAGATGGCAGGATTTTTTCCGACTTGCTTGACATTTATCGATATACTTATTTGGGCCAATTTACACAATGTCTTTATAAATTATAGCCTATATGTTATTTTGATGTATTGTAAAGGCTCATCAAAATCTGTTCAGTAGTTTTTGCGTGAAAGAGGAACAGAGATCCATTCTATCATATTGCGGCTATTCAGTTCGCTCGCTGCCCGCTCGCCACTCTCCGCCCCTCCTCCGCGCGGCCGCCGCCGCCAGCTGCCGGCCGCCCGCTTGGTAAATACCTATAGTACTACGGCGGCGCCTACGGAACATATCGGTTTGTATGGGAGCCACATCTTAGCGTAACCGGAAGTGAATTTTATTTAGCCTATCCTGTGTCCCGTGTAGGTAAATGTACTTGTACGAAGTTTCATTGAATTCGGATGATCGGTTTAAGAGTTATGGTGGAACATACATACATACAGAAATGATTTCTAAAAATCGTAAATTTAGTTTTAGTATCATACACAGAGTCTACAAACCAAATATCTCAAAAAACAAAGCAACTTACTCCATGACCATCCCTTACAGATTTATTATTAGTATTGATGTCATACCATAAGCCTAAATATGAATCATAATGTCCCTAACTTGAGAAATGATGGGTTCCTCATACAAACTTTCATCCCCTATTTCACCCCCTCAAGGGTTGTTTTTTGAGACAAAAGGTAGCCTATGTCCTTCCTCAGGATGCAATTCATCTACGTACAACATTTTATGAAATCCTAAAATATAATTTTGAAATCATCCCCTATTTTAATTTAAGGGTTGATTTAGCAAAATGCTGAAACACGTAATTCTTTATTTCATACCAAAAGCCTAAATATGAATCGTCATGTCCCTAACTTCAGAAATGGTGGGTTCCCATACAAACTTTCATCCCCTATTTCACCCCTTTAAGGGTTGTTTTTTGAGACAAAAGGTAGCCTATGTCCTTCCTCAGGATGAAATTCATCTCCGTACAAAATTTTATAAAATCCTAAAATCTAATTTTGAAATCATTCCCTATTTTAGTTTAAGGGTTAATTTAGCAAAAACGCTGAAACACGTAATTCTTTATTTCATACCAAAAGCCTAAATATAAATTGTCATATCCCTAACTTGAGAAATGCTAGGTTCCCAACACAAACTTTCATCCCCTATTTCACCCCCTTAAGGGTTGTTTTTTGAGGCAAAAGGTAGCCCATGTCCTTCCTCAGGTTGCAATTGATCTCTGTACAAAATTTTATAAAATACTAAAATCTAATTTTGAAATCATCCCCTATTTTAATTTAAGGGTTGATTTAGCAAAAACGCTGAAACCCGTGATTCTTTGTTTCATACCAAAAGCCTAAATATGAATTGTCATATCCCTAACTTAAGAAATGCTAGGTTCCCCATACAAACTTTCATCCCCTATTTCAGCCCCTTAAGGGTTGTTTTTTGAGACAAAAGGTAGCCTATGTCCTTCCTCAGGATGCATTTCATTTTATCGAAATCTGTTCAGCGGTTTAGGCGTGAAAAGGTAACAGACAGACAGACAGACAGACAACAGAGTTACTTTCGAATTTATAATATTAGTATGGATGGATACATTAATTCTATAAAACATTAAAACACTTGTCAGCAGTTAACTCCACATGTCTGGAACACAAATTGGAATGGACTGGAACAGAAAGGCAATTTTGGGATTCTTTCTGTGATATTTGCGATAGTGCCCCATTAGGAGTGTTAGGTTGATATTTGAACATATAAGAATGATATGGTGCGCTAGGTATATGGCATATGGGAAATAATAAAAAAAAAAACATATTAATATTTTTCCAGGACTGCGTGAAGACAAAAGCCCTCTACTCTGTGTTAGCCGTGCGTCAAATTGGAAAGGAAGAGGCTCTCAAGATTATAGATAAGGTGTTCCCAAAGTGCTACGCAGATCTGGAGCCAATCGGAAGACGTATACGAAGAAACTCTGAGGATATGCACCGTGCACTTAAGGAAGCCCCATTCTATGGCTATGAATAACAGTGAGAAGCAATTATCAGTAGACAAATGTAGATAAATATGTACATATCAAATAAGTATATAAATATATAAATAAATATGCAGACAAAGGCTTAAGTGAAAATAATTAAGACAAGACATAGGGTTTAACGCGCCCGGGTCGGTACCACCGCACTGAATGAAAGGTCTAAACGACTATGTAAATAGTTTGTGTCTTCCGTCCAGTTCAGTAGTAGCCAACGTGAAATGAAGGGAAGCACTGCCATGGCACCTAGTTCACCCGGTTATGGGCTGACATCACGGATGTTGTAGGTGATGTAGCCAACCGTGTCAGTTTCCATAAAAAAAAAAATTAAAAAAAGACGCCTTCAATTCCAACAACTATTTAGTAGGTACATTAGTAATACTTTTCATGTATTGACGTTACAGTTAAAGTGTTATAAAAAAATAGGAATCTAGATAAAAGCACTTGCTACCTAGGAACATTATTGTTACTAGTTTTTTGAATTAAAGTTAGTTTAGCCTGTGGTTTAGCTGTGCAATGTAGATACACGATGTAATGAAACAATGAGTATAATTAAATAATTTATTATATTTATAGTAATGTCTTTTATTGACTATGGGAAACATATTTAACCTCTCATTCTGTTCATAACATCAAGATGATAATTTAATACTGTAGGTATATTTTTAATAACTTGATAATGTAAGCGAGCACATTAAAATTACTTCAGATCGAAGTTGTTGATAACAAATTATAGTCAATATAGGTATTTTACATGGGGCCAGTATTTGTTATGTCCAACAGTTCCACAGTGATATATAGTCTGTTTATTGCCAGACGGAGAAAAGTGACGTTTGGAGGTTGTCAGTTACTGAAATTTTTAAATAGTCATGTAGTTGCTATTGATATATCCATTGAATAACTAATGAAATGCTGTAAAGCGGAATTTACCAAATTTTGGATTTGATTGGCAAAATCTTCAGTTAAATCTTACTAGACGACACACCACCATGGGTAGCTTTACATAAGTGTAAGGGTGTGTGCGTGTGTATGTTCACTAGTAATCTGTGGTGTGCATAGTGACTCCAGAAAGAAAATAATTTAATTTAACTTTATTTAATGTCAAGACTTTTAAGTCGCATTATAATGTAACACTAAAGATAAAAGTCCATATATAGCATATTTATCGACGGCAATCGCTAGTCGAGTGCAGTATGCAATCCTCTAATGTCAGTGAAACCCAAAGAGGATATAACGTAATCTGTGAGTCAAACGTCAATTTCCTTCGTATTGCAAAAAAAATCCGACTATAGTAAGCAACTCCCTGTCCTGTTCCAAACATTGAAAAATATTTGATGATATCTTAATTACGGTCCCCTTGTGCATAAGAATTGGAAATATTTACATGGGTTACTCTGGATGCACTAACTAGGATCGAACAAGTACAAAAATAATCAAAACTTTTGGTAAATTCTTCTAAGTCTTCAGTTGTCTATATTCCAAGCACAGGTTTCAAGGTGCAAATAGTAAAAAATCCAAATGGTTAGGTAACACCATTTTAGGCTTCCAAAGGTTTTACTTTCAAGATTTTTAAGCTTTATCCAATGTAATGAGGTAGGTTCAGTGCTTAATTAACTTATGCACGGAACAACGAACAAGGCACAAAACACCAAGCATGCATGGTTGACCATTGGTTTCAGCAGCCGGGCCAGATTTTAGAAATAAAGATGTTTGCCGGGCCGCGCAACCAAAACATTTGTTTATTTTTGCAATGAAAACAAACAAAAAATAATAAATTGATGCCTGCAACAATTACTATGAAAACATTAAAACTCCAGTCTGAAATACACCTCAACGAATAAATCTGTCTAATTGCCTGTTTATGGCGGCAAAGGTGCACGGAAAAATTATAAAAACAATAAACTTGAGCCTGAAATGCACCGCAATCAACAAACAAACCTTTCCATGCGCACTTATGGCAAATGGTATGGTATGAAACATTATACATATTTAGTCTAGTCTGAAATGCACCTTAACCAACAAACAAACCTTGCTTGTTTATGGTGCTGGAGGCTCTAAAAATGAGGGATAATAATACTTTTATTTTGTTGGTTTAATCATACATTGATTGATCGCTGATAAAAAAAGTGTCCACACACCACCATGGGCCGCAGATTGAAGTCCGGCGAGCTGCGGGTTGGCTACTCAGGATCTAGAGCATTTTTCCAAAATAATTTTCTTCGACTTAACTAATTATATTTTTTTATATTACGCTTCGTTTATTATTTTATTTGTAATTTCTCAAGTAATATTTAATTAAGTTCGTGAAAAAAAAACTATTATTGGAAATTATTCTTAACTTTAAAAAGTTCATAAAGTAGGTATTCTTTTATCACATTATAAAAATGTTCATAAAGTATTCGTTAAAGCGAGCAAGTAGGTACCAGTCCTAAATTGTATTTGTTTGCCTCTCTTATTCGTAATTCGTGTTTTTTATTAGTTTTGATGTTATAAAATCAATGGTTTTGATACAAAGGTTGTTCAGCTTCAGGTACAGGGCAAACCCCTTTTGTTTGCTTTTAAATTGCTTACGAATCATATGCTCATGCCTAATAGCACAGCTAATAGGTACTTTTTCCTGCAAACTTAAATATATCTCTAAATATAGGGATTTGTGGCGCCCCGGTTGCGCTCGGCGCCCATGGGCATCGTTACACCAGCAGCCCGACCGTGGTAATTTTACTCGATCGACGAGTTCGAGCAAAATGAACGAGTAGGCATAATTGGTACCGTCGTAGCTGTCAAATGTACAAGTGAGTGAGTGCACGAAACGGTCACGTGGTCTACTCGAACTCGAACGTCGATCTACCACATTTTGACAGTTATTGGTACCGTCGTACGAAATGTGAGCTCGAACTTCGAGTCATTTTGACGTATACGCTCACCCAAACACTCGATTGATCTTGATCAACTTTTGCGATAGTTTAGTAAATCTCAAAGTTGGTTATATGTTAAATTAACGATTCCTTTCATTGAATTTAGTGGAAAGGTATTTAAATATGTATTATTTTATTTATAAGTTGTTCATTCCTTTATTTTATTTAAGTATTTACTCAAATAATATAGATAAAAAATACCTACTACATCAAGCAGCAAGTAAGGCATGAAGACCCACCTCCTGCATGACTCGGTGGAAGGACCGTGACAATGTGACAGGTGGCTAGCCTGTCGCCCTTTAGCACGGCATCGTGTCCTTATCCCTTAGCCGCCTTTTATGACATGCACGGGGAGAGATGCAGTGGGGCTATTCTTATTAATACCGACCGGCCCACACGCACGGTACCGTAGTTAGTGCGTAATAAAGTCTTGTGTTCTAAGTACACGTCTCATATCAATTTGTCAGTACCTACCTAAGTATGTACCTACCTATGTAACTAATTTATAGGTGACCGGTAGTGGAGCTATAATGTATAACCAAATATGGTAATAATAGGTAGGTACATACAGGAGTTATTTATTTTTAGATAGTTAGGTATCTACAGCAATGTATTACCCGTCGGAATATCTATATAGGCATTATAGGCTAGGCACCTCGCCTCGAATAAATGCGCTTCCCCCGCACTTCACCGCGGTCTCGCCTCGTTAGTACCGTTATCGGGGTATTTTTGTGGCTAGGTAATATGGCTGGAGGAAGGGCGGAGGGTTGAGGGGAAGAGATTCAAAATGAATGTCGTCATCACTCACACAGCTGGCTGACCGACAACCAACATCGTGTGTGTTGCCACGATGTAATTTTTACTAATACTAAATAGCTACTCTTTAAATATCGGGGTGTTCAATTTATACTCGTTTTTCAACTTAGTCAATACTCTTTTTCTCTTTTAATTAACATAAAGATTCTGAAAAATAGTATACATACCATATTGACCGTTTGATACCTAGCAAAATGAGCGCTTTGCATTCTAGGTAGCATAATACATTTAGTAAAAAAATTGTAATAGTGGCAAGACTGGTAGATCGACACTCGATCGAGAATTCGTCACTTGGTCGACACTCGCATACGTACTCACCTGCACGCCGGTACCAAAATAATTTGCCTCGTGCGACCGATCGAGTCGAGCGCAGCTCGAACTCGTCGTGCGAGTAAAATTAGCACGGTAGGGGTCCAGCTCGCTCGTAGCTGCCACATGTCGCGCTTTCCATAAAATAAACATATTCTCACATATCTCTTATCCCACTCTATTAAAAAAACATTACCTATTACAACCGATGGCAACAAATATTTATCAATAGAATTTAGTTAAAATTGTGTCCTCACATCCCACGACGATTATCTCACTAGATAATGCTCACTCACCAACTAGAAAGCAATATTTATTTATTTATTGAAAGCGCGACGAGTGGCGCCGAGCCACCCATAAGATGTCTAACGACGCCCATGGACATTCGGTCGTATGCAGGGGTTGCGAATGCCATGCCGGCTTGACATATGCCTATTCACGCCCTCTTAAATGACCCGAGGCTGTACTTGGGGGGAAATGTAGTTATAATATATTTGTAACTACGCTATTGGTGGATGGCTCCAAACGTTTTATTTCATATTTTCTTATAAATTTAAGACAGTGACATTTTCTCGGCAGGGCTCCGCGTAGTTATAAAATATTTTCTTGCTATAAGTACTTAGATACCTATAATATTTAGTGTAATGGAAATATCAGTTCGAAACCAACTGATTTGTAGACAGTGATCTAAACTCGTAAAAATTGAACTTTCTTATACAATTGACAATTCTAAAGTGACATTACTGTACACAACTTATGTGAGAGCTTCAAAGTACTTAACTAATATGAATTTTGTGCGTATAAAACTTCTGGACCCAATACAGAAGGCACAAAACTTGCGTGTTAGAATGGACGGCTCGGAAAACGGATTGCAGGCACTTGCATTATCGATAATATTCTTTTACTTCTTTAGCGCAGCTGGCGGCAATATAACTTTGCAATAGCAGAGAATAATTTATGGCGTAAAATTTTGAAGTGTCGATAGTAGGTAATAAATAATAGGTAAAACCTACTTAAAGTTGTGTCTTAGTTCATCGATTGATATGTTAGGACTAAAAATTACACCATTCACCGAGTGGATATTTGTTCACCGTGGTTCTCACTCCTGGGGGAAAATCGGGGCGGGAAAGCACACCTCCGCGGGCAGTATTTCTTTCAATTGTCTACGAGCTTCATAAAGTCCTCACTCGGGCACCGAAATCACGACCGCCGATTGTCCATCTGCTGCTGCCTGCTGGACTCGTTGAGGTACGTCGTCCAGTAGATGGCGGCAAAGAGAAAGAAACTCATCGGGAAGAGCATGAGCGCGTAGCGGTCGAGAGTGCCCTTCTGCGCGCCGCAGAACAACACCGCTCGCTGCGCCATCACCTTGACGCGCGCCACCCCGCCGCTCGGCAGCTCCGCACTCGGCTGGTAGGACTCCATCGTGGGAGAATCCTGTAACCGGTTAGAGCCGTTTCACAACATGTTCTGTAGTTGTTGCATCTTTTCGGACAAGTCTGAACGAACAATTCACCCGCTGTATGGTCTGAGCGTTGATTTGCTGCTTGAAGGCGTCTTCCTCGGGACCGATGCGCGCGGTGAACACTCCGCATCCCCCGCCCCCGCCCCCTCCGCCCGCCGGCGTGCCCCCAGCGCTAGCCGGCGCCTGCTGTAATTTAAACTTCAACATCATTCTCGCCTGTTATAAGCGAAACCGGTTATAATGGCTCGTCGTCAGGCGCGGTCACAACTTGGATGGGTGACAGTTCGACCATTGAGGCTGACCTTGGTTCGGATTACATGTAAAACTGTAGTTTCCCTGTACCTTGCTCGGTGCCCGGTCGTAAATGGTGCTATAAAGACATTATAAAGAACATGGACGCTTAGGCTCGGGCTGGGGCTCGCCTACGCGCAGCTCGTCGCCGCCGCCAGCTTCTTCTATAATATGTCCAGGAATCCTAATTATTATATATTTTTTTTAATGGAAACTGGTTGGCCAAATGACCACGTCACCTCATTGCTTCCCTTTAACAGTGCCTGCACTGAACTTGACGAAAAACATGAACTAATTACGTAGCCTTCTTATTCCGAGACGGACGGGTCAGTATGCACCAATGACTCACTTACTCACTCACTCACTCACTCAAAACTAAATACGTTGCGCTGCTATCGATTATGATCAACAGCCGGGCAGACAACATCGGGACAGACAAACAGACGACAGGCGTTGCATTTTATAACAAATTAGAGAAAGAGAAGAATCAGAGAGACCCGCCGAAAAATGGGGCACATTATCTACCTATTTATGGTAAAGATATTCGTAATAGAAACCTGCGCATGATTGGCGATGACGTTGGTCGGCGGCGGAGGCGGCGCGCGCGGCCGCGACCGCCAGCTCTTGTCATAGCGGATGCCGAACAGCACCACGAAGTACTCGAGAAGCGCCAGGAACACGAACAGCGTGCACGAGATCAGCCACACCTCGATGCACTTCAACTCCAGCGCGTCCGGCGAGTTGTTCCTATACGCCAGACAAGCCCACATTAGGTCTTTTTGGGATTTTTTGTTATATAAGTGATTGTCTAATATTTTTATTTAGGGTGCTGTTTGTGGAGAATGGTCTACTCCAATTTGGCAGCATGTTATCTGAATGGCATACCTATGTGTATACTACTTACCTGCTTGCATAATTAGTTAACTCTTGACTAGGTAGTAGGTACTAACACTGAGTACCAATAAATTTGAAAAATCCATTGACAACTTGATATTTCAAGTATCTTAATATTTATACAGGGTGTTTGATGTGATGACTATAGGTCCATAGCAAACCAGGGACGTATTTATAGCTTCCACATGGGGGGTGTTCTGACGAAATAGGGATCGGCTCAACTCAATAAGATTCTAGTGTTCCTGTTGAGTCGTTCTGTATTTCGGCCTAGAGGGGTACCGATACTGAAAGTTCTATAATAATTATAGAACTTTCAG
Source organism: Nematopogon swammerdamellus (assembly GCA_946902875.1). Taxonomy (NCBI): domain Eukaryota; kingdom Metazoa; phylum Arthropoda; class Insecta; order Lepidoptera; family Adelidae; genus Nematopogon; species Nematopogon swammerdamellus. Next base: position 19,767,047 of record OX336335.1, on the reverse strand, counting down.
TATCGGTTATTGTGTATACAGTATATACAATTATTGTGTGGCAGGCAGGTTGAATTCGACAAAAAAAATTGTATACAGGGTTACTGGTAATTCGATGCATTCCTTTCAGGGGGTTATAGCAGAGGTAATTTGTGTTTTCTTTTAACCATATAATTCTTATTCCGAAAATGCTTGGTTTACGAGTTATTTAAAATGTTGGTTTTTTCGAAAACGTCAACCTTGCTACAATTTTTTCTTAATAAAAAAAACATTTTTTTAGTTTTGTAATTATTCTGTAAACTACATAGCATAGCAATGCTTGGTTGTACAAAATTAATAAAATGGGATGCCACAAATAAAAACAGTGCATGTTTAAACATGGAAAATACCAGAAATAAAAGCTTGGTTTCCTAATTGTACAATTTTTATTTCGAAAAATTTATACTACGTGTAGTGTACAAATCAGTGTAAAAACCTTAGCATTTAAGCAGCTTTAAAATAAGATATTACTTATTACAATTAAGCATTTGGTTTCATAAATAATAACTAAATACCTTTTAAAAAAGGCTTTAGGAGCATTACTGTACTGAATGAAAAAATACTTAAAAAATTTACATTATTATTACAAATCCTGTTCAAACTGGTTTTTTTTTAAATTGAAACTGACACGGTTGGCTGTCTACATCACCTACAAGATCCGTGATGTCAGCCCATAACAACGGGTGAACTAGGTGCCATGTCAGTGCTTCCCTTCATTTCGCGCTGGCTACACTGAACTGGACGAAAAACACGAACTATTTACATAGACGTTTCGACCGACGTTTCGCTCAGTGCGGTGGTACCAACCCGGCCGGGATAAACCCTACCACCTAGTAAGGTAATAAGGGAAGGGATCTACAGTTTAACGTGGAATCCGAACCACGGTCAGCCTCCAACGGTCGAGTGGTCACCCATCCAAGTACTGACCGCGCTCAGGTTTGCTTAACAACAGTCGACTGACCGCACCACTGAGCTACCGATGCGGACGAATTTCCTTATCCCTTAGTTGACTTTTACGACATGCGATTGGGGGAGAGATGCAGTGGAGCTATTCTTTTTAAGTACCGACCCCACACGGTACACTTCTTCTAATGCAGGCACGTGCCCGTTTACGTATTTCTGTTCGAGTTATCTTCGCCGAAAAGTTTTCTCTCATTGTTGCAGCTACGCCTTTTTTAAAAGGTATTTAGTTATTATTTATGAAACCAAATGCTTAATTATATTAAATAATATCTTATTTTAAAGCTGCTTAAATGCAAATGTTTCTACACTGATTTGTACACTTCACACAGTATAAATTTTTCGAAATAAAAATTGTACAATTAGGAAACCAAGCTTTTATTTCTGGTATTTTCCATGTTTAAACATGCACTGTTTTTATTTGTGGCATCCCATTTTATTAATTTTGTACAATCAAGCAACAAAATAATTACAAAACTAAAAAAAAAATGCAATGGTTTTTTTTTATTAAGAAAAAATTGTAGCAAGGTTGACGTTTTCGAAAAAAAAAACACAAAATTTTAAATAACTCGTAAACCAAGCATTTTCGGAATAGGAATCATATGGTTAAAAAAAACACAAATTACCTCTACTATAACCCCCTGAAAAGAATGCATCGAATTACCAGTAATCCTGTATAGTAAGTATAGGTGAAGTTTGAAAATTTAATTATATCTAGTGTAAACTGCGTGTCAAAGGGGGGGGTCCGGACCCCCCAAACCCCCCCCCTTATATACGTCCCTGAAGCAAACCAGGTACTCCTGAGCCTATGTGGAGCAAAAAAGTTACATGACATTTTGTTCTACGGTGAACTTTTTTTTTCCATACTAAACTAAATAAAATTATTTTGTGGGTGGTTGGTGGATGGTGGTTGTTTCGATAGACTATGACGCAATCTCCTGCGCTCAGTCAACTTGCAGGATTCCACATTGAATCTTATGCTGTCGTAATACTAGAGAAGATGCGATACGTCATCGACTCGATGGTGCTGGCGGCTTTTTAAGATAATCTGAATTGTTCCCGGTGCAGCATGTTCGTGCAACAACCGACATGGGGGCAGTGCCCAATAGTCTGTTGTGTGAAAACAATCAGACATACCTATTAAGAAACATAATAACATCACAAACGCGTTCAGCGAGGTCAGCACAACCGCGCCAGCTATAAGGCGCACAGGTAGGTTGTAGCATTACCTGACGGTGTCGAACATGGTGACGAGGGAGAGGAGAGTGGTGACGAGCAGCACCATGCGGCCCGGCACGATCTCCGGGATGACGCAGAAGCTGCCCCAGGACATCACGACGAACAGCGAGGAGGGCAGGTAGCTCTCGAGCAGGTAGGAGCGGAGCTCGCGGGAGAGCGTGATGCGCAGGCGCGCCGACGAGTGCTCGCCTGCAAGCGTATCTAGATACTCATCCCTCCTCACTCTTTCACATCTTGCCATTTTGCATGCTCTACACTTGCTCTACTCTACACGATCTTTTATTTATTAGGAATTTATCAGAGGTTAATTTTGGTTTGAAGACTGAATAATGTTTTTTTCATTTTATTTTGAGGCCAGTATTTATCTTTTTCTTGAAATGGAAAAAAGTAAATGTTTTACTTCGTAAATAACGAAGTCGCAGAATTTATTGCCTTCTATTTCACCACTTTCGTGTCCTATACCATAATATTTCTGAACATTTTCATGAACCGAGAATTTCGGAGAATAGGTATCCGTATCGCCGCACCAATGTATTCATCCATATAAAATACAATTTTCTTTATTTCGCGGCTCACCCAGCTAGTGACCACCTTTTTGAACAAATCAGGTTATGTCTTAGCAGCGTAGGATTTGTCGAAGGGTGTATTTTACTGAATATGAGTGAATGAGGTTGATGATTGAGGTATCGAATTACGTTTCTTTATGTTACGCAGGGGGATACAAAATTCAAGACCTCAAGCAGCAAGACGACAAAACTAAAGTTACTTACATACATTTTTATTGCATAAATGTTTGAGGAATAAATTGTATTTACGAAGACTTACCGTAGTTTAAGTATAGGACCGGTAGACATTCAATATCTTCTAAATGATTTTCGCATTCGATTGTTCTACACATGACTTACTGGTTTTCTCAAAACATGCCTGTACTATACTTTCTTAAACCTACTCACTATATATACTACGACTACTTGCCAATCAGCTGCCTACACTACCTAAAATTATACATAAATAAATATAAAAAGTGCCTACCTACCTGTTTAAACGCTTGCGACTGCTTCGTGAAAGGATGGGGTCTATCAGGGGTTTTAGGGTAGGGGTAGGTCTTAGGGGTTTAGCATCTGAAAGTTGCTTCAAAGTTGCGTTTGCAATGAATGCGCCCACACAAACAACGTTACACCTCTGCGTTAGTCTGGCGCGCGCCATAATATGTCGAGCTTCCCATAAAAAAAAAAAAACCTTGAGTTCCCGGAAAATACAAAATAAAAATCTAAATATAATCAGAAAAGTATGGGTGAGATCTTGAAGGAGATTATAAAATAAATACCTATCTGGAATGTTTAATGAAAACTTCTAAATTATTCACAATATTTCAAATTATTGTATATTTTCTCTATTTATTTTATATTTTCTCATACCTTATGGACCCCATCCTCATGACATGCAGACGAACAATTAGACGTATCTCGACAACGAGCATGCACACGATACGAGAACTGGAAATACAATACTATAATACAAGGTGTATGTACCGATAGTTTCAAACTGTGAACTAAGAAATGGCGTCGCACAACATTAAGCGAGGACGTTCACTCAAATTGCAAAAGAACTAAATAAAACACCATGAACTTGCATATTTTGTGCCCGGAAATGCTGGGGGGATAGTCGCTTAAGGAAAACAAAACGAATTTGATCACATTTTAGATACATACCTATAGGCTTATGTATAGTCGCGATGTTGCTATTTGAACAAATGTATCGGAATGATTAGTATTTGAATATTCTGTGTTTTTATAATTGTATCTCTTGCTGAAACTAAACGAAATAAGTAGGCAGTGATAATTTGAAAATTTTCCCTTGCAGAACAAGTGAATAAAAATAGTCGAGTCAAAATTATTTCTTTTGAAATTTGAACAATTCCAATAATAATAAAATGATAACTAAATAAAGTTGCTATAAATTGTATTCAGTTTATTTTACTTACTTTATATTTGTTTTCAAAATATATAAAAGACAAAAATCTGTGTTATTTGTTATTGTTGGTATTTTCTTGTTAGGTACCTACGTGGAGTTCGAATGAGGGTTAGCTGTTATATAATTAATTGAGCCTACATATAAGTTAATTAATGTAGGTTGTTTGATGATGGTAAATAGACCATACAGGTTCTATTAATATATTAAATCAATACATAGTTGAAAGAGGTGGAGTAATATTATGTACAAGAGAGGGATGAGAAAGGCGCCGCCGCCGCCCCCGGCCGATGCAGAACGCGAGGTATATAAATAAAAAGCGATAAGCAATAAATGTACATTTACCTTCACCGAAATGTATAATTTGTTTACTTGGGTCTGTAGCGAAATTGACCACGTATTTAGGCAAACGGAACTCCTTCCTGCCCTCGCTGGATGTCCAGTCGGCGGACCCCTGCCGCCACTGGAACATCACGTCTTGAGTCGTGTATTTATCTGCAAACCGCACACCGCGTCGCATTAAGTTCATATAACTGTACATTCAACTCGATACCTACCAACAGCGACCCGCCTCAAGGGTCACTGTAAGCAAAGAACCTTAAGCGATGCACTAGCACTACCCCAGCGGCAACATAACATCTTTACGATTCGTCTGCATAACAGTAACTGTGTAACTAATAAATCTACGTAAGAGTAACGGTGAGTACGTAAAATAAAAAATCGCAAGGCAAGGTACAATCATCTCTGAAGGATGATATATTATACAAAATGTTGGAACTTGTATTAACATTGTGCGCGCGCGCCCCCTTAATAATACACCATCTGGCAAGTTCTTAGATTGAATACTTATAGTGCATTATATTCAATCTACGGTTCTATTGAATTTGACAAGATTTTTTTCAGGTATATAATCATGTTAGAACATTAAAAAAAAATCTTTTTTGCCATAATGTACAAAGTATTAATGTAGAAGTATTGTACCGTGTGGGGCCGGTACTTTAAAAGAATAGCCCCACTGCATCTCTCCCCGTGTATGTCGTAAAAGGCGACTAAGGGATATGACTCCCTTCTTATATTACTAGGTGGTAGGTAGGGCTTAACCCGCCCGGGTTGGTACCACCGCACTGAATGAAAGGTCGGTCGAAACGGCTATGTAAATATTTTGTGTTTTCCGTCCAGTTCAGTGTAGCCGGCACGACCGAAGAGAAGGCGACGTGGCACCAAGTTCACCCGGTGTTATGGGCTGACATCACGGATGTTGTAGGTGATGTAGCCATCCGTGCCAGATTCCATAAAAAAAAAAAAATTATGAACACATACTCACAGCTACTAAAATCGACGTCGCAACTTTGAACATCTAGCGGGTACAGGACGAAATCCATATCACATTTGATAATTATTGTAGCACTGAAAATAGAGAAAATGCTACTTTTACGTACTTACATATAAATCGATTAATGCATTTCTGGGGCGACAAATGTTTGGTTAATTACAATAACGAATCGTGCCAAGGATAACACTTGCGCTGGCAATGGCATTGTACAATTTTCTCGAAGACGGCTCGGAGAGAAAAAGTATGTTAATGAAATAGTGCGCACGCAAGCCGTCTAGGCATGCACACCTAATAGCTTCGAGGAAGCGGTAAGGTTATACGAGCGACTTTCTTCAAATGCTGTTGACTGGATAGTCAATGTTAAACTAGAGGACGCCACATCCATGGCTGATTGCCGTCCATAGATAGGTTCATAGCGACAATATTATTAGGTGACATACATATTATACTCCCGCACTAAATGGAAGTAGCTTGAGACCGGCTTTACAAGTAGTTCGTTTTCAGTGGCACAGGTACACTATGAAGGGAATCACTGGCATAGTCACATCACAATTCTTGACGAGCCTAGTGGGGGAAGTAGCCAACAGTATAAAGATCTGCTGGAATCTGCTGGATCGTGATTTCAATTTTAAAAAAGCCACAGTTGCACTCCGGGAGTGCCGGCAGAAGTGAAAACAACACCGTAACATTGCTTAAAAAAAATAATGTAAAATTTAATAGAACGGACAAACATGCATTTATTACGGAACCCTACATTTATTATAAAATAACCGTCGGAGGACCTTGGTTGAAAATTGTAAAGTTTAGTAGAACGGACAGACATGCATTTGTTACGGAATCCTACATTCATTTTGAAATAAATGTAAAATTTTGTAGAACGGACAGACATGCATTTGTTCCTTAACCCTACATTCATTTTGCAGAACTTAGTAGAATGGACAGACATAAACGTGTTACGGAACCCTACTTTTATTATAAAATAACCGTCGGAGGACCTTGGTTGAAAATTGTAAAATTTAGTAGAACGGACAGACATGCATTTGTTACGGAACCCTACATTCATTTTGAAATAAATGTTAAATTTAGTAGAATGGACAGACATGCATTTGTTACGGAACCCTACATTCATTTTGCAGAACTTAGTAGAATGGACAGACATAAACGTGTTACCGACTTAACAGTTGCACGCCGGGAGTGCCGGCAGATCCCGTGCCACTCTAACTTAACCCTTAATGCAATGACTTAAGGTTTCATTTTAAAAATGACGAGGACGCGACATTGTCGCGATGTCGCGAGTTATACATTTTTTACCCACCTAAAAAAGTGCCAAGCGCCGCTAAAGAAGTTTTCACTTCAAAAAGACGTTCCCTTTCTTTGTATCTATTTGATATAGAAAATGAAACGAATAGACACGGAACGGAGTGCACTAACCCAATACTGACGCGCATGGTGCCGTTGGTGTAGAGCCGCATGGACGTCATCTCCTGGAAGACGGAGAGGATGCGCATCTCCTGCAGCTGCTTGATGTACAGGTCCGGCATCCAGATCAGCTGGCGGTGCTCCCAGGGCAGCTCCGCGAACGAATTATTCGTGCGCAGGCGTTTATCTTCCCAGTATACTTGCAGGAAAACGTCTAACGTTATTTCCTTGGACAAGAGAAAGGGCACGTCACAATGTGCGAGAGCGAGAGAGGGATGATGTTTGGATAAGCATTTATTTTTAAAATAGGTTCTATTTATAGTGGAAAAAAAAACTATGTGACTGATTATTTAGATTTGCAAACAGACGCGTCTTAACTTAATTTTAACTTCACTAATACGTGGGGCACACTAAAAGTTTCCGGAATTAATGAGAATAAAATACTATTAAAGGTCAAAAATGAATTTATTGTTTCTCAAAATATTCTCCCTTTGCGTAAATGCACTTTTTCATACGATTAAACCAATTTTGAAAACTTTTGTGCCACTCCTCCGTGGTGACCTCAGAAACGTGTTTTTCATATTCTTCGACAGCCTCCTCTGGTGATGAAAATCGTTGACCGCGTAATTGGTTCTTAATTTTTGGGAACAGAAAAAAGTCACAAGGTGCCGTCACCTGTTACTATGTCCCACACCAAATTTGAAGCGCCTTTGTTGAATCTGGTAAGCATGGCATTGCACCAAGTGACGCGGTGCGTTTTTTGAGCCTCGGTCAAATTGTGTGGGTTCCACCGCGAGCACAGCTTTCTCACACCCAAATGTTTGTGTAGGATTGATTGTATTTGACTCATGCCTATGTCTAAGGATGCCCGAATCTCATGGTAGGTCACATGCCTGTCTGTTTCGATCATACGGCGCACACCATCGATGTTTTTGTTGTTCACAGCGGTGGACGGGCGACCATCGCGAAATTCGTCACTGAGATTGACACGACCGCGCTTGAATTCTGCAAACCAGCAATAAATAGTCGTCTTGCATGGTGCTTCATCGCCAAAAGCAGATTGAAGCCGAGCGAAGCTCTGATGAGCTGTCAAATTACACTTAAAATCGTAGAAAATCATACTACGAAAATTTTCCCGGGTTAAATTTATGTTAATGTAGACACGCAATTCTTAAAATGGCGCCACAATGGAAAAACAATTGACAGTCAGATGAAACAAACTGCATTCTACAGCCAAAGAGTTCCATTTTCAAATGTTGTAATTACTTTTTTAATATTGTTTATGTAAGTGGCCAATTCCGGAAACTTTTAGTGTGCCCTATGTATGTCCACGACCAAAAGCTGAAAAAAAATCGAGATTTTCACACTTTTTTATTTATTTTCTTAAACTAATTTAGCCAAATAATAAAAACAAAACGAATTATTCATTCATAATCTGTTTTTGATCGACTGTTACTCATAATAATTATTAGAATTAGGTACATATATCCAAACTACAGCATAAAAAGTCTCTATCATGTACCCTTTTGGCTCTGGGAGCTTGTGACAGACAGACGGACGGACGGACAGACACCAGAGTGTGGCCATACTGTTTTTCTAATGTTGTATAATATTATTTCGTACAACAAAGATTTCGTACAAACAATCTGGTGAAAATGTGCTTAACACTAAATTATATTGTAATAGAGTTACCTCCTTATTTTCTTCTACAGCTGATACTCTGTTGATGTACAGTGAGATTGAGACTGTTGTGTTTTTCCCTGAAACATAAATTTTTTAATTTATATTTTTTATACTAATATGAGCCCGCGGCTTTGCTCGCGTGCTTTTTTTTCCTAATTTTCTTTTTTTCCTAGACCACCCCTGTATTGTGGCAAACAAAACAACAAAAAAATTATCGAGCAAATCGGTCGAGCCATTTTCGAGTTTTTGCCAGACTAACGCACGGCAATTGATTTTTTATATATATCGAAGAATATGACTTTGTCTAGCTAGTTGGATGTGAGTCTGAGCAAACGATTTTAATATGTTCAATTGTTCATAGCTAGAATAAAAAAAAAAGAAATTTTTCGTGATCAACATTCTGAGGTGAATGTTGAGGTTACACAGTTGTAACTACAATCGCGCGTACGTACATACGACCTACAAACCCGGAAATATTTTTATGCGAAACCCGAGAATGTGGGGCATTATCATACAGGGGAGGGTATTATGTAAATGTGCAGAGAATAATCACGAGTCGGGTTGGTTTAGGTTGTAAATAAGGCCGTGAGGGATGAGTTACGACTCTTGCGAGTACCGCAGCTCCGCCGCAGTGGCATGTCGCCCCCGCCCCGCCCTCGCCGAGCCGCGCGTGCCGTGCCAGCCAGCCGTCATTACTACCAACTTCTCTTATTCAGTTCTATCTCGAACAACTCGAACTAACTACTATGCGACCGTACACTCTAGGCACCCAGGCGGAAGGGAAACTCATCATTGTGGAGGTTTCTGTCTTGTTGCTTTTAAACTAAACCTGATCGCATTGTTGTTGTGCATCATCTGCATTCGCGTACATACTTACATTGCACATACTGTGCGCCTAGGTACATTGTAATTTTCCCACTTGGCTTCTTCAATTTCTGTTTAGTCTTCTGTTTGTTCAAGTGTCTAGAATTTAAGGTCTCATAATGTTGTCCTAGAATAAAGAAAATTATGTCTTGTGCAGAGATAAGTAATAAATAACGTTTCTTACTATTTATTTATTTTAATATCCTTACCTAGAGTTTTTTCAAAATGTAATATTTCTAAGTGGATTGCGTTGGTGGGAGGCGTGGCTCAGCGGGGCGGGGGTGCAAAGGGGTAAATATCGACGACATCGGCACGACGACGATAACTGATTTGTCCTCGATAGCAGATTTGCCGAAATACACCCTCATCGATCCACTCGACCGACAATGCGACCCTCACTGTGAATACACGCAAATCTTTCTGTCTGCTTAACTTGTTTCATTCTATTCTATAAGACGAATGGCACGGCATGGCTACCGAATAACTAAGCTAAGACGCAACCAAAGAAATAATATTTCTTTTGTTTGCTGTTAGCCACGAATGCAAACTTATATGTGTTTAGTATGCTATATGTAGTTGTTGCATCTCACAAAGGCACATATTAATAAGACTGAGAAAGAAATGTATTACATGATGTAAGTCGCATGGGATAGTCAATGGCTGCTTTAAACATACAAAATTATATGTAAATTAAGTAAATTATTAGGTAAAGGTAAACTCTTTAATTATTAACTTTGTTTCCGACTAGTTTTTTTTTCCATAGGATAAACTTTATTTTTAAGAATTTTTATTTGATACTAGGTACTGTATTATTATTTATTTTTTGTTTATTATGAATTCCACCATATCGTATCGTATCGTATTGCCTGCCATTAAACTAATTTAATTTCATGATTAATTTCAAACATGAAACTCTTGCTATAAATATTTCATAACAAATAATCAGTTAGATGTTTGTATGTAGGTACTCAGTGCGCGTGGAATCTCACGATGGGGATGACTGAAAATGAAAACGCCATTTCCTGCGCTTCCGAAAGCCTGAAACAAATTAACGCAGTTTTGACAGCAGCGGTGAGCGGGTGGGATGGCGCGGCGCGGCGGAGGCGGCCCACCACACAAATTTCCTTTTGTTCGCGCGAGTGGTTCCGTTGTTGCTGAGACCCCGGACACCTAGGCATTTCATGGTGAACCACGTTTTGTGCTATTTTTACGAAGCGTTTGTTATTTTCGTTTATTGACCGAAATAGGCAGCCGTTGTTGCTGGAGTAAGTACTGCTGAGTGAGATGGAGTCGGTCGTTGGCGAATGCGCAGAAGGGAACGCGTTGTAAAATACAATTCCATCTCAAATTTCAAACCTTTGGTATGTAGGTTTGAATTGGTCCATTAAATCAGTTCCTTCGAAGGAGTTACAATCCGCTGCAGTTTTTAAGAAAATACTAAGGTGCATTATTTTTGACTCTCAGCGTGGCTGAGTAGGAGTATCCTGTGAATAATGTGTTGTTGCTCTTTTTGTTATGTTATTTTCGGAAGTCCTATTCCCATTTATAAATAAATATATTTATAGCATTCCTCATGTGATTTTGTGCCTGTATTGAAGTGTCACACTATCCTTTGAGTTGGCATTGAGGGTTGTTTGGTTCTTAGTATGTTTCGTGCTCTGCTTTGTTTTGTTTTGTCTGTCGTTGGTTGGTCCTTAGTGTGTTTTGTTTGTGGAACCTGAAGAAGAATTTTTGGGGTAGGTATGTGTTTAGTGTTGGGTATTGGTTCTACGTATTTTTAGTTTTTTATTGTGTAGATTTTAGTTGCTTTTCATCGTCTTTTCATCGTCTTTTTTGTATAGTGTGTGGCTTAAAACCAGCACTCCATGTAGCTCGTTAGCTATATGGAGTCACATGCTGTGTCACATCCTTTTCTTGTCAGGGGGGCCGGGGGTACTAACGTATTTTTTTTAAGTTGCATTATGCATTACGTACGATGTATCACTGTACTCCTGATTGTGAAATAAACTATTTTTTTATTTTACTTACTTTTTACTAAGAACATTATGAGAGTGAAAGAGGCGGCAGAGGTGTGTCAGGATCGTGGCACGTGGATATCCCTTATCTCTGCCTACCCCACTGGGAAACAGGCGTGACGCTATGTATGATTTATGTAGTTCCTTCAGTTCGTTCAGTACAGAAAGCACTGACATGGCTGATGGCACCTAGTTCACTAAGTTGTGGGGGACTGACTATACTGGTGTTAAGCCAACCGTGACAGGTTCCATAAAAAATCAACATCAGGCTAAAGATCATCAACCTGCCATCTAGCGGGGGGAACGCTGCCTCCATAATAGGGACGATGCGCATCGCAATGTAGTATTTTCTTTGTAGTTATTTTAGTTGTATGCTTAGTTTTAGTATTAATTTTATATATTAATTCTACGAGTAAATAATTTAATAAATATGTTTTTAGTTGGAAGTAGTTTGCTACTGGCCTGGGTGTAGGTATATAGTTAGGACGTACCGGGCGGCGTATTCTTGTCGTAGTCCTGCTCGAGGGAGTAGTGGTGCGACCCCATGTACAGCTCGTGGATCTGACTGGAAGGTTTGCTACTGGGCTGGGTGTAGGTATATAGTTAGGACGTACCGGGCGGCGTATTCTCGTCGTAGTCCCGCTCGAGGAAGTAGTGGTGCGGCCCCATGTACAGCTCGTGGATCTGACTGGAAGGTTTGCTACTGGGCTGGGTGTAGGTATATAGTTAGGACGTACCGGGCGGCGTATTCTTGTCGTAGTCCTGCTCGAGGGAGTAGTGGTGCGGCCCCATGTACAGCTCGTGGATCTGACTGGAAGGTAACCATGCATTATTACATTTTCTTTACATTTTTAAATGTAAACATAGTAAGTCTACTGAGCACTTGCGATTTCAGAGTCGGTCGTTCAATTCGTTTTAATTTAGAATAGAATAGAATAGAATAGAAATGCTTTATTGCACACAAAAACACAGAGATACACAAGACATAAGATAACATACAGAAGAGCAATAGAAATTATTTTAGGCATGAACAAGCTGGATCCGACAGGAACACGCTGTATAAGTAGTGAGTTGACAGCTTGTTAGCCTCGGTAGCTCAGTGGTGCGGCCGGTCGACTGTTGTTAAGCAACCTTGAGCGCGGTCAGTATTAGGATGGGTGACCGCTCGACCGTTGAGGCTGACCGTGGTTTGCATTCCACTTAAAACTGTAGGTCCCTTCCCTGCTTACCTTACTAAAACTACTTTAGGTTTTTTTTTTTTTTTTTTTTTTTTTTTATAGACTACCGGCACGGGTGGCTGTGCCCAAAAGTTCAAAGAACGATTAACACACAGCCAATAACCCCACTCCTCGCGAAACCACGCTCAGAGAGGCGCCATGCCAGCTACAAGGCGGACAAAGAGGTTGTTGTCTAATTTATTAACACGCCTTTTGAAGATTCCCAGGTTATAGGTGGTGGGGAACACACTCGCCGGAAGACCGTTCCATATTTTCGCCGTACGACATAGGAACGATTTCGAAAAGCGATGCGTTCTCAGAAGTTGTGTGTCAACAACATATGGATGTTCCGAGCGAGTCCGGCGGGTGTGACGAATACGGATCGGGGCAGGAGGGATGAGGGAAGCCAGTTCTTCGGAACATCGGCAATGGTAGTACCTATAAAACAGGCTAAGGGAACCAATTGTTCGCCTGTGTTGCAATGATTCAAGTCCCTCCGTGAGCTTGGGATCACCAATTAGGCGGATGGCGCGGCGTTGGATAGAGTCCAAGGAGGCCAACAGGTAAAGGGGGATCCTTCCCACAGATGACTGCAATACTCCATCACCGGGCGAACTTGCGCTTTGTATAGCATAAGGAGTTGCGCCGGTGAGAAGAATCGCCTGCTGCGGTAGAGGACACCCAATTTCCTGGAGGCAAGGGTAGCTTTGGACTCTATAAAGCTCCTAAATCCTACATCTTTGGTCAGTTCCACGCCCAGGAGGTCCAATTTGTCATTGTTGGGTACAGCCGTACCAGGTGTTACAGGGTACAGGCGTACAGGTGTTAGGGTTTATCCCGCCCCGGTTGGTACCACCGCACTGAATGAGATGTCCGTCGAAACGGCTATGTAAATAGTTCATATTTTCCGTCTAGTTCAGTGTAGCCGACATAAAAATGAAGGGTAGCACTGACATGGCACCTAGTTCAGCCGGTGTTATATGGGCTGACATCACCGATGTTGTAGGTGATGTAGCCAACCGTGTCAGCTCCCATAAAAAAACATAAGTACTCGTAGCTAGCAGGGTATAGTATAGCAGGTGGTGTGGCCAATGTGGGATTCCATAAAAAATTAACGAAAAAACATCGCACAAAATGTTTAATGATAGCGACATAGCAAACTTTTTTTATCTGTAATATTAAATCGTCCGCAGTAATTTATTTATTAGCCACCGTGTATTATCTTGAGCTGTAATATAATATTCGACTAATTAATGATCGGTAACGAAAAATTACTGCTTGCAAATGTACCCACTTAGGTATTTCTTTGTACTTGGCGATGACGCCGAGGGGTCCGTCACCGCTGCTTTGCTCTCCATACATACATAGATAAATACTACACGCTGTATCCCGAAAATCGGGGTGAGCAGAGTAATCGGTGTTGTGTTACAAGAACTCCAGCAAATTACAGCACAGCGCCGACCACCACGCTTAGCAAAGTATTAGGATAGAACAACTCACAGGATTAAGCGGCAAGTAAGGCACGAATGGAAGGATCATGCCAAGGCCTGTCGCCCTTTAGCAAGACGTCTTGTCCTTATCCCTTAGTCGCCTTTTACAACATGCACGGGGAGAGATGAAGTGGAGCTATTCTTTTTAAGTACTTTGTACTTTGCTCTTGTGTAATTTCAAGCTGTGCCCGCGGCTCCGCCCGCTCTCATATTTCACTTCACTGCTAACCTCATAAGCCATTTAGCGTGATAGTAAGTAGCCTATAGTTGATGGGAAGAATCAAGCTATCCGTAGATTTTTTTTAATTAAAATCGGTTCAGTGGTTCTCGAGTTATAAGCGGACAGACAGACACTCAGACAGAAAGCAGATGTTGGATTTTATTATAGGTACAAGCTGTGCCCGCGGCTCCGCCCGGTCTCATATTTCACTTCACTGCTAACCTCATAAGCTAATTAGCGTGATAGTAAGTAGCCTATAGTTGATGGGAAGAATCAAGCTATTCGTAGAATGTTGTTTTATTAAAATCGGTTCAGTGGTTCTCGAGTTATAAGCGGACAGACACTCAGACACTCAGACAGAAAGCAGACGTTGGATTTTATTATAGGTAAGGAATAAGGAATAAGGAATAAGGAAAGGATAAGGAAGGAAGGAAGGATATTATCATTTCAGAGGTAAAGATAATATTGCTTAGAGATTGAGATAAAGATGTTTGCTGTTGAGATTTCATAAAAAAAGAACATTTTAAAACCTCAGCTGTACCGCTTGTACCGTGTGGGGTCGGTACTTAAAAAGAATAGCCCCACTGCATCTCTCCCCGTCGCATGTCGTAAAAGTCGACTAAGGGATAAGAAAATTCGTCAGCCTCGGTAGCTCAGTGGCGCGGTTGGTTAGTCAACTGTTATTAAGCAACGCTGAGCGCGGTCAGTGTTTGGATGGGTGACCGCTCGACCGTTGGAGGCTGACCGTGGTTCGGATTCCACGTTAAACTGTAGGTCCCTTACCTTCTTACCTTACTAGGTGGTAGGGTTTATCCCGGCCGGGTTGGTACCACCGCACTGAACGAAACGTCGGTCGAAACGGCTATTTAAATAGTTCGTGTTTTCCGTCCAGTTTAGTGTAGCCGACATGAAATGAAGGGAAGCACTGACATGGCACCTAGTTCACCCTGTGTTATGGGCTGACATCACGGATGTTGTAGGTGATGTAGCCAACCGTGTCAGGTTCGATAAAAAAAAAAAAATAAGCTGTGACGTTTTGAGCAAAATTAATAATAATTTGCACAACTACATAGGTAAGTGTAGTGTTGTGGAACTTTTTCAGAAATTTTAAATATACCTATCGTAATAGGAAAAAGTCTACACATCTAATACCTTTAGATACGAAAATCGAGGTGAATGCATCATATACATTTCTAAGAAAAAAAAAATGTTTTTTTTGTCATCAAACAATTGCAAGAGATATAATTTGCCTCGTGGCACTACCAGCATACGTTAGTAAGTACCAGAAACCATGAACGGATTGATCACTCCACTCCCCAGTAATTAGTTTCCTATTGCACGAGGAGTTTCTGCCCTCAGTCAATATTGTTTTCCTTCCTTTTCCTTCCTATCATACACTTCATCTAATTGCCTTAACTTGTCCTCTATATTTTCCGCGATAATCGCAGAAAATATACGTAGATGAGTTACATACAACCTGCACCTGCGATTTAATTTGTTTTACTATTTTCATTATTAAATACCTACGAGTACTTGTTACTCAAAATCGACGTATCCTGTAATGGATCCGTACAGTCGTTGAATACAAGTTTATCAGTTTCGAATACAGACTGAATGTGTAATGGCTGAACGAAAGGAAATGCTGACTTAATGAAAGGTCGGTCGTCGGTTCGTGTTTTTAGTTCAGTTCAGTGTAGCCGGCACGACCAAAAGTAAGCAGTGACATGGCACCTAGTTCACTATGGTGTTGTGGGCTGACATCACGGATGTTGTAGGTGATGTAGCCAACCGTGTCAGTTTTTATATGAAAAAAACTTTATCACAAAATAAAATATCGAGGGATAATTTTATTTCTCTTACGTGTGACATTTTGCGTACTATCGAGGAAACTAGCTAACTAGTCCTCTCCGACCGAGGTAAGGAAAGGAGGTAAGGAGGAAGGGAGGGAAACCCGCTTGGAGGAAACAATGGAACCTCGTAAAAAAGGAGAAGCAGATTGTCGAATGCAAACTTGAGTTTGGCGGTCGAGTCTACAGCTGCTGTGCTGGCCGTACGTCTAATCCACCGCTGAAGAAGGATTACAGCCGTCTCCGCTCGCGCGGCGCTCTCGTGCACCGCGCGCTCGTCCACACTTGCTTCACTAGCGCCAACCTTCAGCGTTAATTTGATTAACTACTATTATATTTACCTAGCTAGCGCTTGTCATCCTTAACCGTATATTTTTTGTAATATAATTCTAGAATAGAAAATCATAATACTTATCACTCTAATGATAGACTTGAAGCTAGTAACTCAGAATTTCATAGTGGTCTGCCAACCGTGGCACGGATGTCATTTTAATGGATCATGATTTGATTTGAAAAATTCACAGATCTCATGCATTACATGACTTTCGGGTACATTGAAAATGACTTTTAGGTCATATTCAAATACAAGCGTAAAGAAGTATAAATTTTCACTTTTTTCAAAGAATAAAAAAACATCCCCAGATATTGAGTCTATTTACAATATAAAAAGATTAAAATATAAATTTAAAAATATGTTGAAAAGAACCCTTTTTAAACCCCTAAAAACGGTTATTTTAAGCGTTTATTTTTTTAAGCGTATTTTTTTTCAAACATTTTCAATTTTGTTTCAAAATCTTGTAGCACGCGTCATTTGACACCCTAAATATTTACGTAGCCTTAAACCTCACGACACCAGGGCGAATTCGCACTCACGCTGAAAATCGGGGACTTTATTGAAGCGATCGAAAAGACATTTTCAATGTCAAAAATAAACTAAATAATGTGATTTGAAAACTATCCTATTGTATTCTCCATACCAAATCCTTTCTCTCGTAGACGTCGCCAATGTAAGCTGCGCGGACTCTACCAAAGTCACGTTCCCACGTAGAAAAAAAAAACTGGCCAAGTGCGAGTCGGACTGCGTGCCCAAGTTTCCCTACCACCACATAATTGGTCGGTTATTTCTTGTTTTGTTTTAGAGCTTGCGCTATAATCACACCAGGTTTGACGGTTGTATGTATAACTATTTTTACGATAAAGAAAAAAACAAAACCATTTTAAAAACGCGTTTCTTGTATGGGCACCCCCTTAATTTTATTACTTTGTTTTTATTATTTGTTAGTATATCCGCCATTATAATTTTTACACATATTCTGTGAAAATTTCTTGTGAAAATTTCAACAGACTAACCGTAACCGCAATTCTTACGATTTAAAAGACACAGCCCTTTAAAGGTAGAACAGATAGACAAACGGACAAGACGGACGGACGGACGGCGTAGGTAATTGGCTTCCGTGCTGGTTCGTAAACCTAAAAATGACGTGGTACTGGTACGTCTAGCTGTCGTGTCCTCCTCACACGAGTGTGTTAGCGCCTCGCCACGCCCCGCGCAGCAACATGACGACGGGCGGTCCGCGTGAGGCGTTTCATCAAAGTTGCTATTTGAGGTGGAAGCGTGCACTGCCGGTCGGTCTAGGTCGCGTCACGTTATACACGATTGTGTGCCAGTACATGCAAACACTTTCTTATCTTACCTACGTGTTAGTCAAGTGAACACATAATAATAAGGTATAGATTGAAATAGTTCACCACATATGAGGCAGCCTTCAAATATTATGCTTGAAATATCGAACACGTGGAGCTCGTTTTCTTCAAAATTATTTATGATTATTATGTGATTCTTCATTCTACCTAGTTTTATGGTTAAATTGTTTAAAGAAATATAAGCTAACAGTTGAAGGTTCAAAGAGCTTCTTCAGTTCGCTTGCAAGCATAAAGTCTCGTTCGTAATAGCTAAATGTCATTTTATAAATCATTGTTTTTTATAAATACCTAGTCGCTACTCGCTATCCACTTATTCACTCATGTTGTGCTTGAAAATAAAAAGATTAAATAAAGCTCACACAGTTTTCTTATCTCATTTCTTTGCTGTTGAAGCGGAGAGGTTGAACACATTTTGTTATATTAATTGTTTCGAACCTGCATTAATTAACTATGAAAAAGAGCAGCAGGAAGTCAGGAAGGGCGGGGTGACAACACGCTATCTCACAAATTCGCTAACCGCATACAAGTTTCGCTAGCACTCCTGACACGCAGCTCGACTAGGTTATACATCCTAGCTGGCTCGCGTGAACGAGGAGAATTATACCTAATACATTACATATATCAGCTAGCTTTTCACATAGCTAAGCTTGCGGCATACTCGGGTTTGGGCGATAGTTACTTTTCATGCTATAAATGCTAAATTTATTTTGAACAGGTAGACTTAGGTCGTTTTATTTTATGACAGACAGACTCAAACATTAAAACCAGACAGGGCGGACAGGGTTACCTATAGCATCGAGAATGAAGATGACCTATAGCCTCATTGATTGACATTCCAGGCCACTGTGTGAGTAACTACTGCCTAGTCGCTGTTGTAAGGCGAAAACTCTTGCATCAATCCCGTTATTTCGTTCATTTATTTTGATCGTAATCCGACGGCTTGAAGCCATGCCAAAGACAAACAATAATAGTAGATATTTGCTACTGTTTTATCGATACGTACGAACAATACTAAAAATTGTAATAATTAAAGTGTTTGTTGTTTAAAAATTTAAGAAAGGAGACATTAATTTTACGTGAAGTTCTGTTCGAGGTAAAATATGAAGTATGAACCACCATATTACATAGTTCGACAAATATATTCAACACAGAAAATTTGTGTATTCAATATGCGTCGCAGTAAAAACATTCGCACGCCATGCAGCAGGAGTTGTGCGAACACTAAACTAATAAAACTACAGAAGCTTTTGTTGGGCGATCAAGTAAAACCCCTCGACCCTATTACAGCTTGTTGATTACTCGCTATTGTGTTCCGGCAATAAAAGCGCTTTCTTTCTTTCTTTCGAACATTACAATGAGAGACGTCGAAGAAATCGCACCTCGCGTAGCGTGACGTCTCTGGCTAGTGTCCAGAGCATTGTCTTTGACCTGGCGGCCGCGGCGAGAGTATGACCGGCGCGACGGCGGCGACGAGACGGTCGGCGCGTGCGCATCGCCACGTACTATCTCCGCCGCCGCCCCGCACTGCGCCCAAGCCTCCGCCCGCCCTCGCGCCCGCTTCACGAGCACTCGACACTTAGTAGTTTGAACGTCTATGACAAAAAAAGACTAGAGGTATCGTGGGACACCCGGTTGGAACGAAGTGCCCTTCGCTATACTAATGTTATGTTTTAAATAACAGGCACAATTAGATAAATGAAAAATAAAAAAAATAACGTCCATGGCAGTAATATACCTATACATAGACATACGCTTCATCATCATCATCATCAGCCTGTATCGTTCCACTGCTGGACATACGCTTGTAAACACACAAACACACATACTACAGAAAAAGTGTCGTGACGGTCGAAGTCTTATACTTTTTTCGGCCTTCCTCTCGTTCGACAAGTATCAGGAGTGTAACGTGCGATTTTCTTCTTTCTTCGTTCCAATAACATGGTTTAAGTCGGGAGACAACTGTGTCGCTGGCCTTCCTCTAGCTAGGCGGACACACACAAGAGGAAAGCTGAAAGTTCTATCTGGAAAGCTTATTATTTTTGACACCGAAAGGTATCCTAGATATATGTATGTCAAAATTTAAAATAGTAGCAGTTGTGTCTTTGGGCGAGTGTATCTTACCCGAATCCTTTAACCTCTTCGAACGTCGTATCAATAGGCTAGACAGCCCGGCAACAGTCCGCGAATCTGCTGGCATGGCGTCTATCACTGAGTTTAGTTTCGCGAGGAGTGGTGAATTTGGCTCTGTCGACTGCAGTTTTTATTTTAAAAAAACCTACAAGACACGCGATGTTAGCCCATAACCCCTTGGCGATCTAGATGCCATGTCAGTGCTTTCCCTTGGACGTGTTGGCTACACTGAACTGAATGAAAAACACGAACTATTTACATAGCCCCTTCCAATGAGCTTTCATTCAGTGTGGTTGTACCAACCCGAGTGGTTTAAAGCCTGCAACCAACATGTTGACTAGTCTAGTTATATGCCTGGTTTTATCGGAGCTTTAGACTTATTACTTTCCCTTAAATCCCTGTAAGGGATAAGTCCGCCTTTGCCCCTCATGTAAATTACTTATCGTTTTATTACTGTAAATTGTTTTGGAGCAATAAACTATTTCTATCTATCTACTATCTACTTTCGAAGATAGAGTGAGACATAGTATTTTTGACATTGGAAATGTATTTTCGATCGCTTCAGTATAGTCCCCGATTTTCAGCGAATTCGCCCTGGTATCGTGAGTTTTAAGGCTACGTGAATATTTAGGGTGTCAAATGACGCGTATAGACAAGGGCTACAAGATTTTGCAACAACTACAAGGGGCTTACAAGAAAAACGTTAAAAAAATATGAGTTTTTGATAAAATCGCAATACCTCATAAAATAGCCGTTTTAAGGGGGTTTAAAAAGGGCACTTTGATTGATTGATTGACTGTTTGCGAAAGTTTAATTTAGTTTTAAACATATTTCTAAATACATATTTTAAACTTTGAAATTTTTATATAGTAGATTGACTGTATCTGGGGATGTTTTTTCGATTGTTTGAAAAAAGTGAAAAATTTGGGAGTTATGATTTTTTTCAATTTCCGTTACGTGAGTTACGAGTCGTCTTTATCTTGCAGTGTGAGTAGTTAAATTAGTTTTTATCTTGTATGCATATACTTACTTGAAAATAAAAAATTTTAATTTAATATTTTTTTTATTTTTGCCATTTTTTGTCTATTTTGCAAAATTGATATATTTCAGTATGATTAAGCAAGTAAATTATAATAAAACTTTTAAATATGAATGTATTTATATTCTTAATTGAACACCAATTTATACAAATTAGGCACAATAGGTGAGCTTAATGCCGTGAGACATTCTATTCTAACTAACCTTTGGGATGTGGGAGAAGTATATGCAGGCGAACAAGAATATTTTGTGGCAATGTATTAAGCAGTAACGCAATATGATAAACTACAAACTAATAGTGAAAGTCAAAGTCAAAAGTATTTTATTTCAGCGAGCATTATGCAAATTATCACTAATTTTGATCACATAGTGAATTATTTGTAAGACATGTGGTATACCGTTGGAAAGGGCGTAGGTAAACTAGCAAACTTAAAAAAAACTAAGCTCTCAATAATTGCTGTCAGTTTTTTTAAATGAATTAAGAAATTAAGCTTCTGTCATATTTTTAGGTTTCCGTATCCCGTACGGAAGCCTATTACTAAGCCTCCGTCGTCTGTCTGTCCGTCCGTCCGTCCGTCCGTCTGTCCGAGGGCTGTATTTCTTGAACCGTAATAGGCAGCCCGTTGAAATTTTCACAGAATATGTGTTACTATGGCGGATATAACAACAAATAAGAAAAATAAGAAAATGTAAAAAATTAAGGGGGGCTTCCATACAACAAACGTCCGAAAAAGCGGTTAGATACGGAAACCTCCGTGCGCGAGTAAAACTAGCACTTAACAGATTTTTACTCGTTCGCGGGACTTTGGGAGGTCATAAGTCCTTTTCATGGTATTAACTTCATCAAATAATATTTTTTCCTTATAAATTTTATTTCGTGCTGATAAACAAAAAATTTACAAGAGTTCAAAGTTGGGATTATGGTAATTTTCAAAAATAAAGGAACAAAAATCGTATCTCGATACCACGTGACACCTGATAAAAGGTATCATGGGTCAAAACTTTGCAAATGACCCCACTTACCTACGAAAAAAAATTTTTCGGTCGATGTGCAGAACACTCTGTATAGTGAACAGGTGTGCGCTGTTAGAATCTGGAGTGCGTTCGCTCGTTGAGTTCGTCGCTTCAGCCATACCAGGATTGTTTCACGCTCACAGTCGGCGACTCGCTATACGCTTATATTTGAATACACCCTAAAAGTCATTTTCAATGTACCCGAAGGTCATGTAATGCATGAGATCTGTGAATTTTTTGCATATATTTGTTTATAAAATTACCTATTCAAAATTCTAAAAATTCACATGCTAATGAATGTTTTTGAAAGAACTTTTTATTTTTTTAAATTGATTGACAGTTTGCGAAAGTTTAATCCATATTTTATGAATTTAAATTGTCTATTATTTTAATAGAAGTTACAAGGCGCTGTGACAGGACGACACATGTTTATACCATTTTGGTACGGAACCTTTACATATTAAGCCTTACCTTACATCGGAAGCATTACATACTTAGATAACTAAAAGAAAAAAAATCTATAGACTAACTCATCACTATAATTGGCACATAGATACCTGTCGGCATATGAATGAATACCCAAAGTAAGCTGGTAGTTTACTGGTTGTGCAAAAACTACAAACAATTAAATTATAGCGTGGTTCGTTTCCCAAGCCACGCTCTATGTGTGACGTATGTGTGCTTACCCCCCGACCTTGGACGTGAAGAATGAAACCAGTCTTCGGTAGTAAAAGAATTAATGCCTATGCACTTTTTGTCCGTCATCCGTCGCGAATCGACGCCGCTAAACGTTTGTGTTGAACCGCCAATTTCACACTGAGTACCTCCATAAATTGCAGCAAGCTGCGCCTCGGTAGGAGATTCAGAAGCTGCTATTACTAAATAATAATATGATGTAATTTATTGTGTGTTATACATACAATAAATTATCATTACAAAAATATGGTGCAAGGAAATATTCTTATGCTTGCCTGATGTAAATAAAATGACACATGATCTACTTACCCTTTGCAAAATATCAGACGGAAATCGTTGGATTTTATAAATCTCGAAAGCATATCCCATCCCACTCATGCAAATGTACAGACCGCATAGGCAACGTTTTTCAAACAACCAAGTCTCGGGCGATAAAAGGTTTTTGCTCCATCAGCTTTATTGAAGCCAGATCCTATCTAGCACTCTTAATCTATTATCATTAACGTTAATTAATGATCGAAAACGTGCTCCAAATCCATATATTTTTATTAAAAGCACATCAGTTTTAAAGCAAGCAAACAATTTAGCACGTATGTGATTCATTTCATTGAGAGTGGATTGCGTATGCAATCCACTCTCAATGAAATGTCAAGAGGTTATAAAATTGTTTCAAACTTCTCTCACCTTGAGGGATCTTAAAGTAATTTTTTGAATTCTATCAACATAAAAGTCACCACGGGGCGGACATAACCGAATACGGCTAAAACCCCAAACTAGGTGTAACCTTCACATCAACGCACTTTATCTAAAAGGGTTTTGTATTGCTTTGGTGTCAGAGCCGAATTGAAAAGCTCTGGGCGAGACAAAGCTGGACAGGGAAGTAGAGTTTAGAGTGTTATTCATTAACCTGTAGATAATTAAATGTACCTATTCTTCGTAATATCGCATTATTTTGTTGCTTCAGTGTTTATTAGTTTCTCATGGTTTTCGCTTTCAGTAAATTTAAACGCAAATGCAAACATTTCGATATAAGCTTTCTGTATTTCCCATTTCCCGCCGTCCCTTATGAAAAGTACTGTGTAATACCTTAAATCATATTATAGAAAATGTTGAAATAATGCTTAATAATGGAAGTGACGCTCGTATATTTAAATAACAAGTGTAGGCTACGGATAGAGTACGTAATCACTGAATAAAATGCACTCACTCGTTTTGTATTCTTTTATATTTATGACTTTGTGTCCACACGACACAGCCACGTGTTCCAGCTTGAACTGATTTGTAATAAATACGAATGCGATGTCACATTATGACAATGTAAGTTTATTAAAATCTAAATGCATTCACTTTAATGTTATACGATTTTCATTGGATAGCTTTTATAAACCATTCGTCTTCATCTCTTTCCCGCCCAGCTTTTCTCTATTTCCCCGCTCCACCGCTGCGGCGACGCGAGGCAGGTCACGTGTGCGCGGGCGTCGAAAACAAAAATACGCGTTCATAATGTTAGTATCACACTTTTGGCAATGCTCAGTAGGTCGACAACAACCAGGATGGCCCGATACTACGTTGTTCGTAGTGTATTCTCGGTGTTAATCGGTATTTGGAGCATCGCAGTTTATTTTGGTTGTCACAGTTAGTTTGTAACCTGGCTCGGTCGCGGTTATATCGGGCTGATTAGTGACGCAAATAGTCTGATAAACGCTTGCGTATTTAATAGGGCCCGTTCGAAGACGACTTTGGTCTGCCTGCACTTAGCTGCATTCTGAGTTCAGCACCGGGCCGGAGAGTACCGGTGTAGCTCCTATCTGTTGTGTGAAGCGGGGTTGTAAATGAAAGTATTATAAGAAAACAATAATTTGATAAAATGTTAAATAATTACCTCATTCGTTATATTTTTCCCTACCTGCAATAAAAAGCTTCTTCATTTATTTATTACGAAAACAGGAAGCTAATTGATACTCTAGCCACGAGAAGAAGATAGTTATAAAGTTAAATCCAACCTCCATAAGCTTATACCAGCTAAGTGTAACAGCGGGCTTGGGCGGCCAAAAGTATACATATGGTCCCATTAAAGCTTGAAGGGTAGATAGAGCTTTCAGGTGTTGGTCACTTGAAAGCTATTCTTCTTGTCAATATTCGCTTGTAACAGCTATACCTAATATATTGACGTATCTACACAGGAATACTATTAACCCTCAATCAATACTGTGTAGATTGGCGTCTATTGCCACATGCACCTGTCGATAAATCGTTTTCAGATGGCGTTCCCGAGCTAGGCAGAGTCCCCGCTCGAGCGACAATCGAGTGGCGCACGCTTTCATGAGATGATTGAGCAGAGTAGCTGCTGGGGCGTGGAGGCGGGGAGAGGGAGGCCGCTAGTGAAGATGACACCTTGGCCGGCGAAGCGTCTCGATTTAGTCTCGCTTGAAATGATCGGTGCCAGATACGTGGCTGATGGCAAACAAACTATATCAAATACGCCTCCTCGAGTAAATAAAGATTCAATCTACGCAAGTGATCTATATCCAATAATCTCGTAGTACAGAGATTCGACAGAACAAAAATGCGTGCCAAATTGTATGTCAGTAGCTGGGCCCGAGCTAATCAGAAACGTAAGCTCATGGCTTCCAATCTCACGTCTCAAGGCAAACATATTTAGCCAGGTCTGTAGGTCGAGCGAGACTCGGAATCCTCATATGTTTGCTCTTTGTGCTGATTGTACGGCATCGTTTACCGATCGGTGGATACGACAGGAAACATGTAGTAATCAAGATGTTCCGTGCATACAACTAAGTAGGTTGAGACCTGGCGGACTGAAGCGTATTTGAAAATGATGTTTCTTTCCAAAAGATTAAAAAGCAGTAAATGTTAGCTTTAATGATATTTCAACACGACCTTTCGAAATAGTATATTTTTATATTCGATGCCATTATTTATTTCTCGCCCGGTTTATGTTTACTTCTAAATTTCGCTTCGGTTCCCTGTGCTGCGTCTTCTTCGAGATCGGCGGAAATAGAGTTAACCGACGACGGCCAGATGTGTTATGTTAATTGTATGATTGATGGCTCTCACACAAACTTCAGAAATCTAAAGAAATGTGTGAACTCTGACAGGGGTGCGGCGGGCGCGGCGCTGAAGTTTAACGAACGGCAACGAGTTTATGCGAGTGAGGAACCTCATATAAATTGTTTTAATTTACGAACATGATAAGTATGTGTAAGGATGTTTATTTATCTATCAACGTAGGTATACGAAAGTATCGGGTTTATGTGACTAAAGTTAGATATAGTAATACTAAAGAAGGATTAGTGCGCGGAGCGGAGGGCTCGGTGAGGTGGCCGAGATGCGGAAGTACCTGGCGCACTCAAACAGCGGCCCCATGGCGGGGCGCGAGGCGGCGCGGCCGCGGCCGCAGGCGCCGGCGAGGGAGAGCAGCGCCAGCAGGAGCGCGGGAGCGCCGGCCACCATACCGCCGCGAGCCGCTCACGGCCGCCTCCGCCGCGCGCGCCGCCGCTCCGGAGATCCCGTCGCCTCCGCCTCCGCCGTTGCCGCCTCTTCTCCGCCCGCTCTTCTTCGGCAATGTTTT
The DNA here is from genome assembly GCA_946902875.1 of Nematopogon swammerdamellus. Classification (NCBI taxonomy): domain Eukaryota; kingdom Metazoa; phylum Arthropoda; class Insecta; order Lepidoptera; family Adelidae; genus Nematopogon; species Nematopogon swammerdamellus. Next base: position 19,740,600 of record OX336335.1, on the reverse strand, counting down.
CTCTCGAACATCATCCGCCCGCGAGCGACGTCCGCCTGCAGAGCCCCGCTCTACCTTCTTTCACATTACCGCAGAACACCTCACTTGATTACTGAAATGATCGGCGAGTCACTTTTGAGATCTGTCACATCACTGAGCTACGGGCGAAAGAGAGAAAATGCGCGGGAAATAAATTTTGAACGAGTCGCGGTCGCGGCGCGCGCGGAATCGTCGAGAGCGGGATTCGCGCAGCGTCGCGTCGCGAAAGTTCAGCGCTTGGCGGAGGAGCGCGGCGCTGACTGCGACAAGCCGCGTACTCCGCTCCGCTCCGCGACAAACTTGAAACGGCGGCGGCGGCGGCTACCACGACGCCGCGGAAAATCCGCTCGGGAAGTCGTTAGCGGCCAGGGGCGGGGCGGAGAGCGGCGCGGGGTCACGGGCGCAACCTTTACTAGCCGGCGCTCCCGCCCGCCCTGCACCGCCCCGCCACGCCCGCCCGCCCCTATACATAATTTTTCACTGAGTGTTTTTAATTGAAAATTCTTGTGTATAATTTGGGACGAGTTCGTTTTAAAATAGTGAACAATTATGGCCGGGGAACAAATTCAACAAAAATAAGGCATTTAGGCATACTCGGCCAATTGTCTGTCGGTTAATCTGTTCCCATGCTTTCACTTCGAGGCAAAATATTTATAACCATCCTTAGATCTGGCAGAAAACGTGTGAATGTAAATTAAATGAGTAGTTCTCGACTTACAAGCGAACATAGAACAGAGACGGCGGCGCATCGGTATGTCGCCGGCAGGGCTCCATTATGGATTTTCCGCTTTATTTCTAAGGATAGTTTTCCAACTAAGATATACAAGACATAATTGACTATTTGTACAGTCACGTCTTTTATTTAATGACTAGCTTTTTCCCGCGGCTTCGCTCGCTGTAGACTCGATTTAACAGCAATTCCGATTTAAACGCAAATAATATTTATGTTAATAAACGATCGTTTCTCTTATATTCTCTCTCTTTCCCTCCCTCCCCCCCCCCTCCATCCCTGTCCCTCCCTTCCCACCTCACCTCCTCCCGACCGCCCGTCTTCCCTCCCTCGTGGTCGTGGTTGGGAAAGGAGTGGGTAGGAAGGGATTCCTACCCACTCCTTTCCCAACCACTGATATCTAGGAAAAATAAAAAATAAAATAGCTTTACATCAAATTCTTGTAGGTATTTGTAAACGCTAACACAATTTACGGACACGTGAGATTTGCAAAACACTATCCTACAATCTAAAATACTCGTCCAAACAATATTGTGTGAAAGACAATTTTTATCAACATAAGATTTTCCTGACAATAAACAAACTCCCTTTCCCTCCACCATCTCTCCCCATCCCCCCGTCCTCCTGCCATCGCTGCTCTTCCTCCCCCACCCTCCTTCCCTTTCTTCATCTCAACTATTTCTCTCTCCCTCTCCTCCCCTCCCCGCCCTTTCTCCCTTCATCACCTCTCCTCCTCTCATCGCCCTTCCTCCTCTCCTTTACCCCTCCCCTGTACCCTCCCCTCTCCCTTCCATCTCTCTACGTCCACCTCCCCTCCCGCCCCTCCCTCAACTCCCTCCTTCTATTCTATACCTCTATTTACCCCCCCCCCCCCCCCCCTCCCTCTTCGTTCCCCCCTCCCTCCCTCTATGTCCTTTTATTTTAACACACAGCAGTTATCAGGAGTTGGTACGGGAACAAACGAACAATTATACTTCGCGTTTATAATATTATATTATATGGAATATGGGATGGGATGGGATTACACTTAATTTACAGGAAAACCTAAACGAAAATCCTAAGCCTTCTAGTTCTCACAGAAAACGGGATCGTACGGACCCCTCTTTACGCGAGCTCGACTCGAAGTTGACACATTTCATAAATTTTTTAAATTATGTTGCTCCGGGATATACCCTACAACTATACGAAGTTTCGTCAAAATCCATCCAGCCGTGCTCCGCTCGCGTTAAAGTCGGTAAAAATTTTTTGAGTAGTTTTCGATTTTTCTTTCTTTATAAACGTTTCCTGGACAATTACGAACACAAAAAAATATATATATTCAAATCGGTCAAGCCGTTTTTGAGTTTTAGCGAGACTAACGAACAGCAATTCATTTTTATATAGATAGATTTGAAACCTTCGTTGAATGTTAATAGTAGTTAATGTTAATTATGTTAATGTAAATAGTTCGTATTCATGAAATGAAGGAAAGCACTGACATGGCACCTAGTCACCCGTCGTTATGGGCTGATATAACGAATGTTGTAGGTGATGTAGCCAACCGTGTGAGCTTCCATAAAAAAAAATGTTGTGCCAGCCTGGAAAGCCTATAAGGCTGGATTTACATGTTCAAGAAAGTGCGAAATTAGTTGCCAATTAACGATGTTGAAAAAAATATAATGTCATTGAACAAACACGCGCGTTGTATTGTAGTGTGCGGGTCGGTGCGGGTCGGTGCGGGTCGGTGCGGGTCGGTGCGGGTCGGTGCGGGTCGGTGCGGGTCGGTGCGGGTCGGTGCGGGTCGGTGCGGGTCGGTGCGGGTCGGTGCGGGTCGATGCGGGTCGGTGCGCAAAGGGTTATGAGACGGGACGGGACGGGACGCCACTTTACCACTGCTCGCCTCATGTTTGTGGCTCAAGGCTGCGTTGCTGTTAACATCGCAACTCACGCGAGCGAATCTTGTAAATAATATTTGATTTGACAAGTCTCCTCGACGCACTTAAATTATGTTTATTTTTCTTGCAAGAAAAATAAACATAATTTTTTTCTGCGTGACAGATCGAAATGTTTACTTTTAATGAATTACGATGTAAATGAAACTCATAGGTGGATGATTAACATATTATGTTAATGAAACAAAACACTTGGGCTAAGTGGTTGTACACTTAATTAGTAGACAATTTATTAAATTTATATAATTCCATGTACAATAATAACACACATACAAGCACGGTAAGTAGATATAACACTTGTGTACAATTTCTAGTAGTAGTAGCCTTCTAGTTTATTTATTTATTTATTTATTTATTTAAGGTTCACCAACAGGTCGGACACATTTACATTCAATTATGTATAAGTACAACGTATTTAAAGTTATAGTGTGGACCCAATGACGGGCAAACACCTCTTTCAATATTTGCTGGCATCACATAATATATAAAGATCATTTCTTCTACCCACATAACTTATAACAGTTATATAACAAAACTAAAAAAACTCGTGCTAAAAAATGACTGCCGAGTAACTGCTCGCATGAAAGTACCAGGAGCCCATAGGAGCCAAACGATGCTGTGGCGAAACGCAACGCAGCACGGCACGACCCATCCAGCAGAGCAGTATCGTTTACTCTGTTGCAATCACATCACGACGCGACGCTACGTCCGTTTCGTCGTCGTCGATCGGCTCACGCATTCCGTATGAATGTAGGTACAACTTCCACTAACATTTCAGCAATCTGTATAATCATTCAGCAATCTGTAATAGTTCTCACACTCATACTTTCTTTGGAAGATTTTCAAACCGTTTTCCTTATAATTTATTTGACTCTTTTTTAGATAAAAAAGTGGGAGAAAGAAACCAAAACAGTGACAAGAAGCTCGCGTGACGAGCCGCGCGTGTCGTGTCGCTCCGCTCTACCGCGCTACACATGTCCTAACCCCGAACAACAAATAAGTATATTATTTGAATCCGCGAAAACTATTTATGTTAAAATAACGTTGAACATTTCCAGACAAACGCATATAGAACACACAAGGGATGAGCGATGTTTCCGTTATCTATAAAGTAAAGAGGTTAATATTACGAGGTTAGAGAAACTCTACAGGGTGTTAAAACGGCGAGTACATTAATTTAGCCAGCGCAATCCTCATGTTTTTCCTAGACAAAAAAGCAAATAAAGTTTTTCTCTAAAGTGTCTAGTTTTCGAGATATGAATTTTTGAAATGTATGTTTTCGTCTAGTGTAATTTAATGCGTTGTTGCCGCTCCGCACCCTCCGCCTGCCGACCTCCAGTCCTCCACTCACAAAGCTAACCCCACCCCTCCCGCCAACACCTCCGTCCGAGGCGCTCACGTCTCACCCGCTCTTCCTCCCTCCGCGCCGCCCTACTGTCATTAGATCATTTTTACACTAAAATAATCAATTAGTTTGTATGAAAACTGTAACTTTTTATTTAAAGGGAATTCAGAAAAAAGTTATTTGACTTTTTTGTTACTCTTGATCCCAATAATAATTTCCTAAATTTAATGTACTCGCCGTTTTTACACCCTGTATAGAAGAGCATGTTATAATTAATCTACTTTGTAAGCAGAAACAAGGCAGATCAAAGGTAGTGAGTGCATTTGAATAAGTCAGTCTCGGTAGCGCAGTGGTGCGGTCGGTCGACTGCAGTTGTTAAGCAACACTGAGCGCGGTCATGGATGGGTGACCGCTCGACCGTTAGAGGCTGATCGTGGTTCGGATTCCACGAAAAACTGTAGGTCACTTCCCTTCTTTCCTTACTAGGTGGTAGGCTTTATCCCGCCCGGGCTGGTACCACCGCACTGAATGAAACGTCGGTCGAAATGGCTATGTAAATAGTTCGTGTTTTCCGTCCAGTTCAGTGTAACCGACATGAAATGAAGGGAACTGACATGGCACCTAGTTCATCCGGTGTCCATGGGTTGACATCACATGTTGTAGGTGATGTAGCCCAACCGTGTCAGATTCCATTAAAAAAAATTCACAGTAACGTGAAAGTTATATTATTCTTTGTTATTGTTCGACGCGGCAATGATCTAGATTTCAGATCGATCTCCGGTCGACACGCCACGGTCGGCAAGCCCGCGGGGCGCGGTGGTTGTGGTGGTGGCGCCGCCGCCGCGCCGCCCGGTGCGGTGCGCGGCGATGGCCGCCACTCCCCAGCTCGCGTGCGCGCCGCGCCGAGCCCGCGACATCCAACCGCCGCGCCGCCGCCGCGCCGCCGCCGCTTCATGGATTTAATTTTATTATAATAACTGCGACTATACCCAAAATAGATTTTCGGAAACATTGTCATGTCACAAAGTACCCGATGGTGGGGACGAGGGCGGGGTCGGGGGCGGCGGCGGAGTGCGCTCGCTACCCTGCCGTATTCATGTCCTCGGCTAATATCGCGGCATTTTATTTCAATGAACTTGCCCTTCGAGTAAGTGAGAGATCCGCCGCTCGGTAACAATGGAACAATTTCGTTTGGAGTCTCTCGTTAGGGTTACTTCGCGGTAGAAGGATATAATAGACAAATTCAAATTGCAAATAATAATGTACTTATTTCCCGTACATTGTGTTGTGTGAAGTTATTATTTTTGTCTTTTCAAACTTCATTACAGTGATTCAGCGATCAACATGTAATTAACATAAGACCAAACCACTTTTTGAATCGCATTGAAAATTAACAAACATTTAAACCACTCGTGTAAGATATCGATAAAAAAAATTGCAACACACACACACGCGCGCGCCAACTCCCCGCCCGCGTCCCCAAATCGGTCTGTACTTTCTCTCTCTACCGCGTGAGCGATTCTGATAGATTTCGACACAAGTACTAAACAAAATTAATAAAATTACGGCCAGAAGTGCATCGGCGGGTGGCGCGACGCGACGAGGCGACATGTCTCGCTGCATTCTTGGATGCTCTCCAACCTCAAGTGCGTAATATCCGACATACATTTCGCCATGAAGCTGTTAATCATACTATTAATTCGAAGTCGATGACAACAAGTATCCATCGCCCACTCGCGCGGTAGAGCACTGCGGCGGCGGCGGTCGCCTATAATCACGCACTTAAATCTGCCAGCGTCTTTATTGTTCCGAGCTAGACCACCACCTCAAATTAGATCTTATGTGTTTTGGTTCGTCCACTATAATTAGTGTCCAAGGAATGCAGTTTACGGTTTTTTTCTTTGAATATATTTTTTCTACGTCCGCCATGTTATAAAGAATCCTAGATTGATGATTGATGACCTCATTCTTCAGATCATTATGGGAGGAGCGTCCACTAGAAAATTGTTTATAAATTGTCTTATTTAAATGTTATAATATTATGTATAAAAATTATAATACAGATAAATGTAGGAATTTTCATCAGGAATGATCGAATACATGCAGGTGCGCTATCGTGAAGGAATCGAGCGAGTAACGTGGATGTTTGTAAATAACACGATAGTAACATGCTGTTCAACAATATTGAACAACCTTAGCACTTGTCCGGTTTCACCCGCCCCTCCCCCATGCACTCCGACTGCCTCCAAAGGTAGCTGCATCACGCAATGTGTACGATTAGTTAAGACTATCTTGTTGAATCTACGTGGACTAGCGAGTTCCACTCGCGCTTGATCGCTTTTTTATAATCAGTTTCACCAGGTCAACTAAATGTTGATGGAGCTCGGTCGGCATTGATTAATAGATATTGGTAATAAATTCTCTAATACGAGCCGACAGCCGGCGCGGCGCGGCGATACGGTTCCATTCCGCGCGTCTGACGATTCATGGATATAGGAATACTGAAAACACAACCGATGATATCCTAAATCTATAAATACTTTGCGTCAGTTTTGACGAGCATTCGTTCGGTGAACTGTTTCGTCACACGCACGCAACGGCCGACCCCGCTCGCATCGCCTCCCCCGCCTCCGCGCCGCCGCTCCGGAGCGCAGCGCAGCGTGACGTATGACGCGGTGTGCGACGACGCCCGCGGCGAAGGAGGCGTCGTCGCCGCTCCGGGCGGCGGCGGCGGCGGTGGTTATCGTTACGGGCAGCAGCGACGAGTCGCGCCCGCCCGCCCAGACCAGCCGCCCGCCCTCGCGCCCGCACCGCCCCCCGTGCGCCCACTTTAAATTATGTATATCATATTGAAGTATGTTCTGATTTATCATTTCATTTACTATTTGATTAACAGTAATTTAAAGGTGACCCCACAAATAAAACCAATTTATAAGTAGGTAAGTTAAGTATTTGAATGTTTTCATTAGATGTGTGCATATGTAGAGCTAAGTAGTGACTCTTTATAAAATATTTATTTCGCAATGAGTCACTAGCACGCATCAACACGCATCAGTCAAATTTTTCAAAGAAAAACTTACAATCTCTACATTAAGGCCGTGACAAACGCCAACGACCTTGAGCGTTCGGGAATTCTACATAATGTACCATGCGACTGCTAATTTCGCTTCGCACGTTCAAGTCACATTTAGCGTAGTTTGTCGCTATCAGCCTAAAGAGTTGATGGTTCGGGGTTCGAATCCCACTTTCGTATGTTTTTTTTTTTGCTTTTTTATTATTTTAATTATTAAAATGATTGTGGCTTATGTAACTGATGCGTGATTCTAATTTTTTATTTTTTATTATTTTACCTAAATAACATTTTATTGTAATTTCTTCCAAATTATTTTAGTTCATGTACTTACCACTTTTTATAAACCTCTAAATAGACTATCGATGAAAACTAAAATAAAAATAGGTAGGTAGGTAATAGGTAGATAGGCATTTAGGTATGTATGGCAAATATCATAGCAACATAGGTACCGGCCGGCGCGCGCGGCGCGCGCGGCGGCAGCATGGCACGGTGCGGTGGGGTGCGGTGCGGTGCGGTAACTCAGTAGCAGCGTGCCACTCACGCATGCAAGCAAGCAATAACAAGCCGCTCCTCCGCGCCGCGCCGCCGCTCCTCCGCGCCGCGCCGCGCCGCGCCGCCGCGTCGTCACCGCTCCGCGCCACCACAGTGCCGCCGCCGCCGCCGCCCCCGCTCCGCAGCGCGCCGCTGTTGCTAGGCTACTTTTATTTAGGCACGGTTCTATAGTCCTTGCATCTCAAGCGCAGACAGCGTTATACCACACCCGTGACACTAGTCACATTTTCTATGAAGCGGCCGAAAATGTGTACCTACTGCTCACGTACGCGGGCGCCTTTGCGTGTATTGGTGCGACCTCGATAACTTGGGTACAGGATTGGCACTCTTTATGAGAAGTTTGTAGTGGACAATATTATAAATTATATTTGATGTAATTTAAAAGGAAACATTTTTAATTATGACTATCTATGTATATGTACCTCTTAACATTATTGGAGGGCAAGAAAAAAAGAAAAACATCAACTTATATGCACATGTTTTATTTTTACTCGCTAACTAAACGACAATTTTGCAGTGAAAGTTTCACTAAATTTTGGAAACTTTGCAATAGGTATTCCATTTTTATTATTTTTAAGCCGAATCGTATGTGAAGCTAAAGTGAAATTTTCAATGTATACTCGCCATTTTGAACTTTTTAGTTACTGGACCGATTGCTTTCAAAATTGATATCTGGGTGTCTGTGTAGGCTCTGAATACGAATCTGTAATCAAAATTAAAAAAAAGTGGCCGCCATTTTGAATTTTTTAGTTACTGGACCGATTGCTTTCAAAATTGATATCTGGGTGTCTGTGTAGGCTCTGAATACGAATCTGTAATCAAAATAAAAAAAAGTGGCCGCCATTTTGAACTTTTCAGTTACTGGACCGATTGCTTTCAAAATTGATATCTGGGTGTCTGTGTAGGCTCTGAATACGAATCTGTAATCAAAATAAAAAAAAAGTGGCCGCCATTTTGAACTTTTCAGTTACTGGACCGATTGCTTTCAAAATTGATATCTGGGTGGCTGTGTAGGCTCTGAATACGAATCTGTAATCACAATAAAAAAAAGTGGCCGCCATTTTGAACTTTTCAGTTACTGGACCGATTGCTTTCAAAATTGATATCTGGGTGTCTGTGTAGGCTCTGAATACGAATCTGTAATCAAAATAAAAAAAAAGTGGCCGCCATTTTGAACTTTTCAGTTACTGGACCGATTGCTTTCAAAATTGATATCTGGGTGGCTGTGTAGGCTCTGAATACGAATCTGTAATCACAATAAAAAAAAGTGGCCGCCATTTTGAACTTTTTAGTTACTGGACCGATTGCTTTCAAAATTGATATCTGGGTGTCTGTGTAGGCTCTGAATACGAATCTGTAATCAAAATAAAAAAAGTGGCCGCCATTTTAAACTTTTCAGTTACTGGACCGATTGCTTTCAAAATCGATATCTGGGTGTCTGTGTGGGCTCGGAATACGAATCTGTAGTCAAAATTAAAAAAAAGTGGCCGCCATTTTGAACTTTTTAGTTACTGGACCGATTGATTTCAAAATTGATATCTGGGTGTCTGTGTAGGCTCTGAATACGAATCTGTAGTCAAAATTTAAAAAAAGTGGCCGCCATTTTGAACTTTTCAGTTACTGGACCAATTGCTTTCAAAATCGATGTCTGGGTGTCTGTGTGTGCTCTGAATACGAATCTGTAGTCAAAATTAAGTGGCCGCCATTTTAAACTTTTTAGTTACTGGACCGATTGATTTCAAAATTGATATCTGGGTGTCTGTGTAGGCTCTGAATACGAATCTGTAGTCAAAATTTAAAAAAAGTGGCCGCCATTTTGAACTTTTCAGTTACTGGACCAATTGCTTTCAAAATCGATGTCTGGGTGTCTGTGTGTGCTCTGAATACGAATCTGTAGTCAAAATTAAGTGGCCGCCATTTTAAACTTTTTAGTTACTGGACCGATTGCTTTCAAAATAGATATCTGCGTGTCTGTGTGGGCTCTAAATATGAATCTGTAGTCAAAACTAAAAAGTGCAAGATGGCGGCAACTATTTTTAAATTTTGAAAACGGATTCGTATTCAGAGCCCATACAGATACCCAGATATCAATTTTGAAAGCAATCGGTCCAGTAACTAAAAAGTTCAAAATGGCGGCCACTTTTTTTTATTGTTCACTACAGATTCGTATTCAGAGCCCACGCAGACACCCAGATATCGATTTTGAAAGCAATCGGTCCAGTAACTAAAAAGTTCAAAATGGAGGCCGTTTTTTTTTTATTTTGACAACGGATTCGTATTCAGAGCCCACACAGACACCCAGATATTGATTTTGAAAGCAATCGGTCGAATAACTAAAAAGGTCAAAATGGCGGCAACTTTTTTTAAATATTCACTACATATTTGTATTCAGAGTCCACACAAACACCCAGATATCGATTTTGAAATCAATCGGTCCAGTAATTAAAAAGTTCAAAATGGCGGCAACTTTTTTTAAATGTTCACTACAGATTCGTATTCAGAGCCCACACAGACACCCAGATATCGATTTTGAAAGCAATCGGTCCAGTAACTAAAAAGTTCAAAATGGCAGCCGCTTTTTTTAAATTTTGACAACGGATTCGTATTCAGAGTCCACACAGACACCCAGATATCGACTTTGAAAGCAATCGGTCCAGTAACTAAAAAGTTCAAAATGGCGGCCACTTTTTTTAAATTTTGACAACGGATTCGTATTCAGAGTCCACACAGACACCCAGATATCGACTTTGAAAGCAATCGGTCCAGTAACTAAAAAGTTCAAAATGGCGGCCACTTTTTTTAAATTTTGACAACGGATTCGTATTCAGAGCCCACACAGACACCCAGATATTGATTTTGAAAGCAATCGGTCGAATAACTAAAAAGGTCAAAATGGCGGCAACTTTTTTTAAATATTCACTACATATTTGTATTCAGAGTCCACACAAACACCCAGATATCGATTTTGAAATCAATCGGTCCAGTAATTAAAAAGTTCAAAATGGCGGCAACTTTTTTTAAATGTTCACTACAGATTCGTATTCAGAGCCCACACAGACACCCAGATATCGACTTTGAAAGCAATCGGTCCAGTAACTAAAAAGTTCAAAATGGCGGCCACTTTTTTTAAATTTTGACAACGGATTCGTATTCAGAGCCCACACAGACACCCAGATATCGACTTTGAAAGCAATCGGTCCAGTAACTAAAAAGTTCAAAATGGCGGCCACTTTTTTTAAATTTTGACAACGGATTCGTATTCAGAGCCCACACAGACACCCAGATATCGACTTTGAAAGCAATCGGTCCAGTAACTAAAAAGTTCAAAATGGCAGCCGCTTTTTTTAAATTTTGACAACGGATTCGTATTCAGAGCCCACACAGACACCCAGATATCGACTTTGAAAGCAATCGGTCCAGTAACTAAAAAGTTCAAAATGGCGGCCACTTTTTTTAAATTTTGACAACGGATTCGTATTCAGAGCCCACACAGACACCCAGATATCGACTTTGAAAGCAATCGGTCCAGTAACTAAAAAGTTCAAAATGGCGGCCACTTTTTTTAAATTTTGACAACGGATTCGTATTCAGAGCCCACACAGACACCCAGATATCGACTTTGAAAGCAATCGGTCCAGTAACTAAAAAGTTCAAAATGGCGGCCACTTTTTTTAAATTTTGACAACGGATTCGTATTCAGAGCCCACACAGACACCCAGATATCGACTTTGAAAGCAATCGGTCCAGTAACTAAAAAGTTCAAAATGGCGGCCACTTTTTTTAAATTTTGACAACGGATTCGTATTCAGAGCCCACACAGACACCCAGATATCGACTTTGAAAGCAATCGGTCCAGTAACTAAAAAGTTCAAAATGGCGGCCACTTTTTTTAAATTTTGACAACGGATTCGTATTCAGAGCCCACACAGACACCCAGATATCGACTTTGAAAGCAATCGGTCCAGTAACTAAAAAGTTCAAAATGGCAGCCGCTTTTTTTAAATTTTGACAACGGATTCGTATTCAGAGCCCACACAGACACCCAGATATCGACTTTGAAAGCAATCGGTCCAGTAACTAAAAAGTTCAAAATGGCGGCCACTTTTTTTAAATTTTGACAACGGATTCGTATTCAGAGCCCACACAGACACCCAGATATCGACTTTGAAAGCAATCGGTCCAGTAACTAAAAAGTTCAAAATGGCGGCCACTTTTTTTAAATTTTGACAACGGATTCGTATTCAGAGCCCACACAGACACCCAGATATCGACTTTGAAAGCAATCGGTCCAGTAACTAAAAAGTTCAAAATGGCGGCCACTTTTTTTAAATTTTGACAACGGATTCGTATTCAGAGCCCACACAGACACCCAGATATCGACTTTGAAAGCAATCGGTCCAGTAACTAAAAAGTTCAAAATGGCGGCCACTTTTTTTAAATTTTGACAACGGATTCGTATTCAGAGCCCACACAGACACCCAGATATCGACTTTGAAAGCAATCGGTCCAGTAACTAAAAAGTTCAAAATGGCGGCCACTTTTTTTAAATGTTCATATGATTAAGATTCGCTCCGGTGAAGGAAAACACCGTGAGGAAACCTGTGCACAGCAGTACATATAAAATTGTTGTGGACACCGCTTCCAATCCAGCTTGTCACGTGGAAATGTATAACAATTCCCTTCCATGTTCATGGGAAAGGCTTGCGCTCAGTAGTAGGACATTAAAATTGACTCAAGAAGAAGAATAAGAAACCAAATTGATATCTGATTTGTGTAACATAAATTTCATTATTTCACATAAGAATGAAAATTTCACAGTAATTTTGCAGAAAGTGCAAAATTTCACTGCAAAATTTCAAGTGAAATTTTTGTGCAAAATTGCGCCCTGCATCTCTAAGTAAGTGCGAACAAGGAGGTTTGAAGTCCACCGCGCGCGCGGGCGCGGCCGGCCCGATCGTTGTTCTGTGCTGTGAGTGCGAAAGAACCGCGCGCGTACGTGTAAGTAGCTACTACTCCCTCTCGAAGGTGCGCTCGCTCTCCTCTCGACAGTCGGTGCCAGCCTGACTAGCCGTCCGCCAGAAGTCGACCAGACAGCGCTCGCGGGCTGCGGGGCGCGGGGGGAAGCAAACTCGCTTCGAGGCGGAGCGTCGCTTCTATACGCCAGTATTATAAGTATTCTATGGTTATACCACAGTACCTATTAGTTATTCTGTGGTTATACCAACGAAAGCCATGCATATAACGCCCCGTCAAGTTACGTACCGGAGCGTATACTGATAGATACCACAGAAGAGAGATATTACTGATACGGTCGTACTGTATACTGGTACGGAAAATGACACGGTGGCAACATCACCTACAATACAACATCCGAGATGTCAGCTCGTAACAACTGGTGAAGTAGGTGCTATGTCAGTGCTTTTCTTCGGTCGTACCGGCTTCACTGAACTGGACGGAAAAAAAGAAGGGAGTCATATCCCGAAATAGTTTGTATTTTCCGTCCAGTTTAGTGTAGCCGGCACGACCAAAGGGAAGCACTGACATGGCACCTAAGTTCACCCGGTGTTATGGGCTGACATCACGGATGTTATAGGTGATATAGCAAACTGTGTCAGTTTACATAAAAAAATCCCTCAGTCGCCTTTTACGACATGCACGGGGAGAGATGCAGTGGGGCTATTATTTTAAATTACCATCCCACACGGTACAAATATACCTAACCACCTATCTTTTTTCCATTCGATCCAAACACAGAAGACAGAAATGACGACCGACACGCGGGCGCAGCAGGGCAGGAGCGAGCAAGCGAGCCCGGAACTAAAATTGTATCTAGTATTGAAGTGCCTGCTAAATTGACGAAGGCAAAAATTTTACCCTTCCGACTGAAGAATTACGTCAATAATTTCATGTAGGCGTTTTTTGTTTTTTATTTTTATCTCCTTTCGTGGATAAAATAATAAAAAAAATTGAATAGAGTTTTCTCAGAGCTTTGTGACCTTTGAATCGGTGGTATTGTAAAATTGTAATAATACACACATACTCAGATTTTCAAAAATTCATGCTTTTTTTATATATTTTTAATTTTATGTTTATTACTTACTTTTACTCATTATTAAAAAAACCAGCAATGCACTTTGTTGGTAAGGAACCAAAATATAGGTTGGCATTTTTTTAATTTTCTGAATGTGTGTCAATTGGTCAGTTTTGGACCGTCTTTGTCGCACTTTTTGCATGTTTTGCGTATTTGGCGTTTGTCACCGCCTTAAATCACGGAATTAGTCACAGTGATATCGCCCAGACAAAGCTCAAATATTTACACACACTCGCGCCGCCGCCGCCGCCTCTAATGCCACTTTTTCAGCGTTGGCTGAAGGCCAGTTGTTTTGGCGGTCTCTGTCAATGTCGTATTATTAATACATGCATTGTCTTCGAATAGGAATAACGTTGTCTCTTCTTAACTTTTCTCGATCTAGTCCACTGCCAAAGAAGTAAACAATTATAAACGAAATAAAAACCTAAATACGAGTATATTGATAAAAAAACCTAACATAAATACGTCTCCTTTAGATATAAAGCGATTGTAATATAAGAATGTAGATAATGGTACATCGAAAAAAAAATTATAGTTAGAGCCAACAGGCGCGTCGTATTGCGTGGGTAGTGAGTCGTAAAAGTTAATGAATTCGTAATGCATGCTTGATGCCTAAGAATGTTGAAACAAAAGAATGTGGAAGATTCGGCGCAGAGTGAGCTTCTGTTCCGTCGTCGCGTCGAAAATAAACACATGCGAGTACGAATAGCAATGTCAGGTTCGCCCCGCGCCCACGCCATTGTAAATCCGGGGCTTAATTATGGACGAGAGAAAATATTTTATATAATTTTGCATTACGACACATACAAGCCGCGTGATTGATGACGTCGCGTCGCTGTATTGTTACATGAATTCATTATACAAAGCGCAGCGATACACTCGCGAAGGGATTTAGGCTGCTAAGGGCTGCTCCTATGCACCGAGCTAGCGAGCTCGGCCACCATCGCACGTCACGAGAGAACATGTCGTCAGATTGCTTTTGAAAATATTCTGTATCCGAATTGATTCAATCGAATAAATCAAATTGTAACCGACTGGGTTGCTACCACCGTACTTGATATAATATGGCCGCAGCCTCGGTTGTGTTCTCTCTGGTTCAGTTCTCCTACCTAGAAGTAGTTTAGATAGAATATGCTTTATTGCTCCAATTCAACAGTAATAGTACATAAAAAAATTTACATAAGGTACAAAAGCGGACTTATCCCTTACAGAGATTTCTTACAGTCAACCTTTGGATGTTATGACCAGATATGAAACAAAAGTTTTTTTTTAGATTTTCACTTCACATTGACGGAGATAATACACTTTTAAATGTTTCTTGAATAAGGGAAGCGATTTGCAATGTCGGATAAAGTATGCCATACCGGAGCGGATATTGGCTGGTCGGAGCATGTGTTTTGACTGCTCCAAACCAGCCACCAGATAACGGATAAAAAAAACCGAACCTTCGGAAATGTGAAACGATCAATTTAAATATTGAATATGAAATTTCATATTGAAATACTGAATAATGAAATTTCATATTGATATACTGAATATGAAATTTTATTGAAAAAAATTACAAGTTTGTACTACAAGAACTCTTGCGAGTAGTAAATAATACTTCTAGACACATGCAAACAATAGTTAATTTCTCATGTGTTTCATAAAATGCTCAATTGTTAAGCTAACATTTATCTGAAGTACAGCTTGTGAGCGAATGGAGTGACTGAATGGTTATCTTTTTATTGTGAGTAACGTTTGACGATCAATGCAGTAAGTGAACGAAATCTACGATGGCTCGATGCACTGCGGCAAATCGACGCGCGGGGCGCGCGGGGCACAAAGGAGTGGCTGATCGCTCTCGCTGCTCAGCGCCTCCGTTCCCGCTATACCGCCCCCGCGCCCCCACCACCACCGCCCCCCGCGACGCTGCTCCGACACCAAACTATTAAAAAGCACAGAAGAAGCATCGACTGGTCGAGCAAGTGAAATATCATTATAAATAAATAACGCACAGAGACGAAATAACAATACAAGATGTCTCTCACTATCAGACTTGTGGACTCGCGTATGTTTTCCAACACACGTATTAAGAACAGTCTGATGCAAATTTTGTGCATTTGTAGTTAATATTATCAATCCGTCGACGCAACAAAGTACCCGATAGTCGGAGCCGGAGTAGTAACCGATATTGAACACCAGCTGGCTAAGCTCAAATGGCAGTGGGCGGGGCACGTCAGCCGACTAGATGACGCCCGCTGGAGTAACCATGCCCTACACTGGCGGCCGTGGACAGGGGATGGAGTGTGGAAAGACCACCCGCTAGGTGGAACGACGAAATTAATTACGTCGGAGGTGAACAGTGACTGAAGGCCGGAAGGACTGGACAAACATTTGAGAGGCGTATGTCCAGCAGCGGACGCATAAACTCTGACAGACTGTTGGTTTTGAGTTGTTTGGGACGAGGTTAATTGTGTGCAATGTTATGACAATAGCAGCTATACCCTTTTGAATGCACTCACTACAATGGGGTTTCATTAAGAACAGGTAGTACCTACGTATGCGGGAAGTATCTAGTGTGCAGCGAGCGGGAAATGGCGGAGACGGCGACGTTGACGGTTTAGGCATAGTTAAACCACACAAGTTAGCCGTCTTCATACAAACGCGCCGATTTCGCACTCATACAAGCGCGCGCCTGCGCACGCTGTCTGTACACAACCACTACATGCATTCTCACTGTTCCTCGCGCGTAGTCAGTGATGGTCGCCCCGCCCCCGCGCTCGGTGACGCACACCACGTGACGGCCGCTGCCTGCCGCTTCCCGATAGAAAGTATTATTATTCGAATTTTATTTTATTGCACTAACATAATGGCTCCGCGTTTCTGCAGTGTGTACGCGGCTGCATGAATAGATCAGGCTCGAATCGCGAGTTAACATTATTCTCATTACCTGCTCCCATCGAAAGGTAAGTAACATAAAAAATATTATTAAAGTATGTAGTTAAATTATGTAAGTTATTAATACGAGTAGGTACTAAGCGAAGGAATTGACTTGAGACAACGTCAGAGCAAAGTACCTATTAGTATTTAATTATAGTATTAATTAGTTATTAATAGGTAGGTACTAGCTGCAAAAACCATTCGCGAACCCCGGCATCGGGCGCGGCGGCGCGGCGCACGCGAAGGCTGCGCCGCGCGCGGGCCCGCGGTTGTCGACTTGTTCAGACTTGTTAGAGATACCACGCACAACGCAATTTCACGCGGTTTTGTCTTCTATAAATGGCCACAGCTCCTACCGCGGACACTTTCATGACTGCTAGCGACCAACCAAGTTATTAAGTAATTCATTAAAATAACAAAAATAAACATATAAGTTATTAAGTAATAATAAAATAAAATTAATAAATAAATTTTAAAATTATTTATTTGATAATTTTATTATTAAGATTAATAATTATATTAATCTATAATTCTAAATATATTTTCTATAATTTTTATAGTTATAAATTTTTTGCCCACTTATTAATTCTCTTCATCGTCCGCGACTACGAAATGGTTGTCCAAAGACCGACGTGAGTTAAAGTTGAATTTTGACATTGCATTAATTTTTGGGAGGACAAAGTTAAAAAAAAAAATTTTACCCGACTGCGCGAAGCAAAAATGAAGGGTTATCTTTTTAGCAATTTATGTGTGTGTATGTTTGTTTTTACGTATGTTCCACCGTAGCGCCAGAACTAAGCATCCGATTATTGAGTGGGGTATCGTTGTCAAGGGCTCAAACATCAAAATAACATCGTTCACTGTCTATCGAAAATACAGCTTTCGAAAATATACCTTAACGCCAGTATATAATAAATCTATGACAACTCATATATTCTGTTAGAGTAAAATTTTGGGAGCTGGCTCTTGGTCTATAAATAAAAAATACATAAATGTACATAATAATTTTAAAGAATTGCATTTCCACCATGATGGGCTCACTGCCTGTCAATTGTGTTAGTGTTGTGAGTTGTGACATCCCTGGAGGCTCGGCGCAGCGTAGGTAGTTATTTTAAAAATGGCCTCCAGTTATCTTACTCGTCTTCTTTTACTATGGTTTAGGCGACGATACCGCCGCCGCGCCGCCACCACCGTGCAGTTTGACCCAGTTGTGGCGTGACTAAAACTCGGAATCGTGCCGCGAAGACCCTGCACGTTGAGTTTCCTTTCAACTATTAATATCGTGAAAACTTCCTATTTATACGAGCAAGTTTCACATTTTTACATTTATACGTTTTCATGCGCGAATATTTCAAACATGTGTCACGTTCAAGGTCCCTTTCCTACTTTCTACGTGGAACAGTAACTAATATTTTAAAATGTAACATGGGTGGCCAACATTTCAGAAGCCTCAAAGGACTCAAGACGAGGGTGATATGGTGATAAAGTAAAAATTAATATTAATTAATATTTATACTATAAATCTTGTGGCATATCGTTGAAAAGCGGGTCCCACAAGAACTTCAAACCCACCACATTTTTTAAATAAGTTTTGAATGGTTTCTTTTCCGCAAAAAAAGTACCAAAAACCGCTCTACCGGTATCTCCGAAGGGAGTGAGTGTATGATTCTGAAAAAAAAAAATTATGCCTGACGACCGTTGGGAGCAGTGGCGGCTGGTGACCTATGGGACTGGGTGTGCGCTGGCTACTTAGTACTATACTCAGGTACTATACGTGAATATACCCAAACGTGAATCTAATGGATACCGCGGTCTTGACTTATTTGAAAAAATTATGTACCCACCCAGCGTCCTAATTGCTCGAAGAACCAAAGCGACACTTCACTGCGCGCGCAGTGGCCACGAGCGAGCCGCGCCTCGCGCGCACCCGCGCGCGAGGCGTGCCCGGCGCGGCGCGCGCGCCCGCTCCCGCCCGGCCAGACAGCGTGCGGTACTGATATTAATGTTTGTGTCGCGTCGGTGTCGCGTCCTTGCCGCGCCGGGCAATGAAGAAAACTTCACAATGTACATGTTAACTGACGAAAAGTCGTTCAAACTGCTAAAAAACGGATTTGCAAAACATCCCGGCGCGGCGACGACGCGGCGATTGTCGGTCGACCGACGCGTCACGCGACGACGGGTCTCGCCCCGAACTGAGAAGGCGCGGCGCGCCAAACAACGCCTGCCTAGCTCTTTGGGTGATTCCATTTTTTGACTTTAACTAAAATAGCGAAATATTTTCATAACGCATTAATGTTTGTCGTAACATTCGAATATTTTATAAATTACCATTCGAATATGTATCAAATCGATATTCGAATAATTCAAATATTCAATTGCAAACTCGATCTGTTATATATTATAAGAAACAACCCATATTCCAAAAATGGACTCGCCTGTCGAGTCGTGCAACAGCGTACATACATGTAGGTACTTAGCGCTTGTGTGTATCTTCGACCCAGAGTTTGGATCGCCCCCGCCGCGCCCGCGCGCTCCCGCCCGCACGTGCCCGCGGTCGGGTTCACGATCTCGGCTTACTTCGGCTCATCGTCGGCTGGCTCGGTCGCGACGTGTCGCACGTGCGTCTATCCACAATATACTGTCCTTCTTTTTCCGTCGTGTGTCACACGCAGAACGCAACCTTGTTCCACACATAATCGTATGAAGAGTGTCTTGTTTCACGCGGCGGGGCAGCGGCGTTAGACATTTTCTCATAGTATCAATACAAGAGACGTTCGCGGTGTTTTCTAATGCACTCGGCGGCGGCGGCGGCGAGCTCGGCGGCGATACGTAGTATGTAGTACGTTTACGTACAGCAAAATCGTGCCTTGTTGTCTAGGAAATAGGAACGAATTCAGTTTGATGTTTTTACTTCGATCGGTGATATTCATGGAAATGTTTAATATTTTAATTTGTTTATTTCTTTCGGGTGAAGGCGCTGTTTTGTGGTAGTGCGGCGCACGAGTGCACTTAAGGGCCAGCCGCCACTGGTTGGGAGTAACCCTGCCCTACGCTGTCGAACGTGGACAGGTAAACGGAGTGTGCCGGTGTGGTAAGACCACCTGTCAGGAGGAGGAAAATTAGAGAGGCGTATGTCGTGCGTGACGCACGTTTAAAGCACGTTTGGGATGGGGACCTAACTCGCAAAAAGTGAAACGTAACGAAAGTACGAACGGAAGTTTCAACGCTCCTCATTAGCTAGGCAGCGCGTATTGTTGCCCTGAGCGCCATCTCTGAGGGTCTTTTGACAGTCTTTTGACGTCGAATCATAATATAAGTTGAAAGAAATGTCGATTAGATGGCGCTATCCCAATTAAATTAATTAATAATTTGAAGCGCAAGAAGCTTCGCTTCTCTCGGGTGTACCACGACATCTCATCTTTTTTTAGGGTTCCGTATCCACACGAAAGCCTATTGCTAAGCCTACGCTCCCGTCCTAGGCCTGAACCGTAATAGGTATAGCCGATTGAAATTTTCACAGAATATTATGGCGGATGTGCCAACAAATAATAAAAAAACAATAAGCAAAGAGTTTGTATTACGAAGGAGCGCAGCGACGTAATACAAACTCTTGGGTAACTTGGCCATTAAGTTGTTTTTTTTATGGAAACTGGCACGGTTGGCTACATCACCTACACTACAACATTCGTGATGTCAGCCCATATCACCGGGTGAACTAGGCTGCCAGTTTATGTGATTATATGAGTACACATTAATAAAATTGACATCTAGCTCATGAGGCGTGTACGTACAGTAATAATAATTGACAGTCGGTAAACACCGTTTCTACACACTTTCTTTCCTTTACTTTCATAGAGCCTTAGCAGAGAGGCAGAAGGGCAAGGGTGGAGGAAGGGGAGGTAACGTGTCACATGTCTGTCAGGCTTACCGTGACCTTTAAAGTGGAGTTGAAGCTTGTTCAAACTTTAAAATCTAATTTCTCGGAGTATCTCAGATGTCCGGCGCGGGCGGCGGTCCCGTATATGTTTGTGTATCTGTCAATTTTCATAATGTATTAACGCTTCTTGCGATCCAGGTGGTGGGCGCTGTTGGGGCTGAATATTAGGCGACTGTAATTTCCAGAAACTCGAGTGAATCGGCAAACATACTCTATGCTTCATCAAATTTCAGAGCCTTTTTCAGAAACAATTTGTCCGTCCTGATTTATTTACTTTTACTTTTAAGGTGAAATCGGTTGAGTCAGAGTTTTCTTGTCCAACTAATAACGTAGCAGCGACGATGCCGTCGTCCCAGATAACAGTTAAACATAAGTAATGAATGTTGCTCATTAATGTTACGTTTAGTTTTCGGTTGCTTACAATGATGGTCGCTCGCTGGCTGGTAGTACTGGCTGGTAACACGCTCTACGGGCACTATGTACGAGCGAGTAAAAGCTTCGTACGGCTCGCATAGACACATGAACAAGGTTTATGATGGAAAATTGTTCCCCTATTGCAGGCCGTTTTTATTATGAAGTCGTCGTTGTTTATTGGTGGCTACTGTAAAATGACCAGCAAAAATCGATTCTGACCTTATAGCGTGAAGTTTTACATACGACATCGAAGTTCCGCGAGTTAGTTTGAAAATAATGTTTTTGAAATAAAATAAGTTTTTCAGTTTTCTCACAGTACTGAGCTGAGACTATTCGTGAGAAATGGAGTTAACATAGATATTACACAATTAAATCAATTTATAGTTATATTAGAAACTAAAATTGCAATATTCTTATCCAAGCCTGGTTAATTTTATAATTGAGAGGATTTTGAATGTTTCATGTACTCTGTGGTCTTGTAAATCGATTCAAATGAACAGTTAGGTACTTTGTGCATGTTTTGTAATTGGTTTTATCTTGCTTGTCTTTTTCTTTTACTTACTTTGGTGAAGTACAGTATAAGCGGTGTGTGCTTATCGAAGATATTTTCCTACTCTACGATTCAATCTAAAAGGAAAATGTGGAGCTGGGACTCCCATCTAGCGGTAGAAGCCGATACTTCATTGAACTGAGTATACCTAGTAGTACTCGTACGTAGATATACTATACTACTGTGGAAACGAGTTTCCACAAGCGAGACAGTTTTCACAGTTCAGATCTTTTTCGCTAGATGTCGTTCTTTGTACTTATGGGAAACAATTTCCAGTAGAAATACAAAGCTTCTGAAAACGTATATCCATAGTATTTACCAAAAACATTAAAAGGTGTTCCGGGTATTTTCTATACAATTTAAGTATGTATTATTTCTTTTACGTTTAGATTTAAATTTTTAAGTTATCACATATTGTTGGTTAGTTTAATATAATAGATCTATATTTGATGTTATTTGTTGTCGAATACATTAGTATTAAATTTAGATATATGTATGTATATTACCACAGAGCAAAATAGTTATTAACTATTACATACATACATACCACAGGCTATATCCCGACAATCGGGGTGAGCAGAATTTGTTTTCTATTATTTGGATAACTTATGTTTGTTTTCATTAAAAAATCAATTCAACATTACCGACTACAGTCAGTCAGTCAGCGTGTAAGCGGCCACTGCTGGACATACGCCTCTCCAATTTTCCTCCAGTCCTCCCGACCTTCAGCGGTACGGAACCACTACTTTCCGCCGACGTACTTGATGTCATCGTCCCACCTGGAGGGTGGTCTTACCACACTCCGTTTTCCAGTCCACGGCCGCCAGTGTAGGACACGGTTACTCCAACGGTCGTCGTCTCTTCGGCTAACGTGACCAGCCCACTGCCACTTGAGCTTAGCCACCCGGTGTCCAATATCGACTACTTTGGTGCGTCGGCGGATTGCCGACTACGATCGTTCATAATTATTTAAAATTTCACTCAATGAATGAAAGTGTGCACGTAAGTCCCACCTAATTTCAATAATATTTCCTACCTCCTCGCCTCGAGGCGCGCCTGTGCGCCCTACGTTATTCTACTCGAGTGAGTGCCCATTATCCCCTCCCGCCGCCCCTCCCCCGCGCCGGGTCAGCCGCGCCTCCAACCCGCCGCCGCCGCACGCCCGCCCGGCGCGTCTGAAAAAATCTGTGGCACTGATCATTTTCCAGACGAGCTGCTTTCTCTCCTGTCTTTACTTTCAGTCGGCACACTCACACTCACGCAATCTGAGTATTACCACAGCAAATATATAGCTAAAGCAGTATGGAAACTAGGCCTATTTCTTGAAATAAGTACCTACTCTCCATTGGAGCGTTAGGGATGTCACTCAAATTATTTTGTAAAATTTTAAAATTATTATTTATTAAAACATTTATTTGGGTTCTGTAATGAATGACTAATGATCAAATAATCAATATAATCAATCATCAATATTAAGTTCAAAACGCGGTTGCTATAAATATGAATTGACATAACTTTTCTCGATTTTTGTCAACTTTTATTAACTTTTTTAATTGTTTACAACTTTTGCCAGCTCTTGTCAACATTTGTCAACCATTGTAAATGTTTGTCAACTTTTCTCATCTTTTGCCAATTTCTGAAAAAAAAAATATATATATAAAAAAAAAAAAGTTTGTCAACCTTGGTCAACAACTTTTGTCAACTTTTATCGACTGTTGTCAACTCTTACCAATGTTTGTCAACCTTGATCAACTTTTGTCAACTTTCGTCAACATTTGTCAACTTTTGTCATCTTTTGTCAACTTTTATCGACTGTTATCAACTCTTGTCAATGTTTGTCAACCTTGGTCAACTTTTGTCAACTTTCGTCAACATTTGTAAACTTTTTTATCGACTGTTGTCAACTCTTGTCAATGTTTGTCAACCTTGGTCAACTTTCGTCAACATTTGTTAACTTTTGTCATCTTTTGTCAACTTTCGTCACCGTTTGGCAACTTTTCTCGGTATTTTCGGTTCTTCCGAACTGGAGCGACGTTATGTCAACTCTTGTCAACTTTTGTCACATTTGTCAACTTTTGTCAACGTTTGTATACTTTTATGGCTTTTTGTCAACTTTTGTCTACTTTCTCGACTTTTGGTAACTTATAGCCACATTCGTCATCTTTTGTAAATTTTTGCCAACTTCTCTCAGCTTTTGTAAAATTTTAACGGCTGCTGTCAACTTTCATAAATTTTTGTCAACTTTTGCCAAGTTCTGTCACTTTTATGACCTTTTTTCAGCTTTCGTGAACTTTTGTCAACTCTTGTCAACGTTTGTCAACTTTCGTCAACTATTGTTAATTAATGTCAACTAAGTATTGTGAACATTTTTCATATTTTGTCATGTCAACTATTGTCAACTTTGGTCAAGTTTTCCCATTTTTGTCCAGTTTGTCAACTTTCGTTAACTCTTGTCAACTTATGTAAACTCTTGTCAACTTTTGTCAACTCATGTCAACTTTTGTCAACTCTTGTTAACGAAAGCTGACAAAAGTTCATAAAAGTGACAAAAGTTGACAAACATTTACAAAAGTTGACAACAGTGGTTAAAATTTGATAAAAGCTGACAAAAGCTGAGAGAAGTTGGCAAAAGTTGACAAACGGTGACAAAAGTTGACAAAAGATGACAAAAGTTGACAAATGTTGACGAAAGTTGTCCAAGGTTGACAAACATTGACAAGAGTTGACAACAGTCGATAAAAGTTTACAAATGTTGACGAAAGTTGACAAAAGTTGAACAAGGTTGACAAACATTGACAATAGTTGACAACAGTCGATAAAAGTTGACAAATAGTGACAAAAGTTGACAAATGTTGACGAAAGTTGGCAAAAGTTGACCAAGGTTGACAAACATTGGCAAGAGTTGACAACAGTCGATAAAAGTTAACAAAAGTTTACAAATGTTGACGAAAGTTGACAAAAGTTGAACAAGGTTGACAAACATTGACAAGAGTTGACAACAGTCGATAAAAGTTGACAAATAGTGACAAAAGTTGACAAATGTTGACGAAAGTTGACAAAAGTTGACCAAGGTTGACAAACATTGGCAAGAGTTGACAACAGTCGATAAAAGTTAACAAAAGTTTACAAATGTTGACGAAAGTTGAAAAAGTTGACCAAGGTTGACAAACATTGACAAGAGTTGACAACAGTCGATAAAAGTTGACAAAAGATGACAAAAGTTGACAAATGTTGACGAAAGTTGACAAAAGTGGACAAAGGTTGACAAACATTGATAAGAGTTGACAACAGTCGATAAAAGTTGACATATGTTGACGAAAGTTGACAAAAGTTGACCAAGGTTGACAAACATTGACAAGATTTGACAACAGTCGATAAAAGTTAACAAAAGATGACAGAAATTGGCAAAAGATCAGAAAAGTTGACAAACATTTACAATGGTTGACAAATGTTGACAAGAGCTGGCAAAAGTTGTAAACAATTTACAAAAGTTAATAAAAGTGGACAAAAATCGAGAAAAGTTATGTCAATTCATATTTATAGCAACCGCGTTTTGAACTTATTATTGATGATTGATTATATTGATTATTTGATCATTAGTCATACCAGAACCCAAATAAATGTTTTAATAAATAATAATTTTAAAATTTTAAAATAAAAGCTCTCAAAAGTTTACAAAACTTGAAAAGAGTTGACAAGAGTCGATAAAAGTTGACAAAAGGTGACAGAAGTTGGCAAAAGATGACAAAAGTTGACATAAGTTACCGAGAGTTGATAAAAGTTCTCAAAAGTTTAAAAAACTTGACAAGAGTTTCCAACAGTCGATAAAAGTTGATAAAAGGTGACAGAAGTTGGCAAAAGATGACAAAAGTTCATAAAAGTTGACAAGAGTTGACATAAGTTACCAAGAGTTGATAAAAGTTCTCAAAAGTTTACAAAACTTGACAAGAGTTGACAACAGTCGATAAAAGTTAACAAAAGGCGACAGAAGTTGGCAAAAGATGACAAAAGTTGACAAAAGTTGACTAGAGTTGACATAAGTTACCGAGAGTTGATAAAAGATCTCAAAAGTTTACAAAACTTGACAAGAGTTGACAACAGTCGATAAAAGTTGACAAAAGGTGACAGAAGTTGGCAAAAGAGGAGAAAAGTTGACAAGAGTTGACATAAGTTACCGAGAGTTGATAAAAGTTCTGAAAAGTTCACAAAACTTGACAAGAGTTGACAACAGTCGATAAAAGTTGGCAAAAGGTGACAGAAGTTGAGAAAAAATGAGAAAAGTTGACAAAAGATGAGAAAGATTGACAAAAGTTGACAAACATTTAAGATGGTTGACAAAAGTTGTCAACATTTCTCACAAGTTAATATAAGCTGACAACAGTCGAAAAACGTTTGTAAACGTTTTTTTGCATTCTAAAACTGCGGACTGTTCGTGGCGCATGCAACAAAAACAAACACGACCACTCGGACGCGGCACCCGCGAGTCCCGCGACTCCCGCGAGTTTGCGATATTCGCTTCGGGGCCTTGTTGAGGCGTGCGTGTGTGTGAGTGCGTCGTTTTGATCGTTTTGTACGTAGTTTCCATACTGCTCTTAGCTATATATTTACTGTGGTATTACTATGCTCGTTCGCTAAATACGCATAGAAACGTCGTATAAGGTAGAACCATGTCATAACAACTTTTATTCATGTACCTACCCATACACCGAATTGCGTTTATCAGATGGAATGACTAGGTTCCACATGGGTGTCTTCATTTTACAAGTCGATTGTAGGAATCGTTGGGTTACTTTGTCTTGTTGATGGGGAACACCTTTATTTGAGATCAGTGAAAAATATGTAACGACCGGTTGCGGATATTGCTCGCTAGAGTCAGGCAAGCAAATCTTGAACGGCCAAATGTTGTTCCTGTCTTCTATCTATAGGTACGATGAGTACCTAGTGTGTTGTGAAACTGTCAGTAGTTACACTAAATTACTTTCCCCATATTGCATGTAATATGTACTATTAAAGCGCATTTTTTTTATTTGCTACAAAATTATATGAAGCATTAAATATACTACGAGAATATTTTTTTACATAGACAACCGGGACGAGTGGCTGTGCCCAAAAGTTCAAAAGATGATCAGGCACAGCCAAGAACACCACTCCTCGCGAAAGCATGCTCAGAGTGGCGCCATGAAAGCTATAGGGCGGACAAAAATGTCGTTGACATTAAGCATACCGGTAGGAAGTGGTAGATGACGTGCATTACGGGCACAGCTTCTCTATCGGGGCTAGTAGACACCCACCTCGCCACGTCCAAAGCCACATTTCGAAACGCAGTCTCGCCACCATCAGTTTTGTAGCCCAATTTTAACGAAAAACGCATAATTTACACTCCAGCCGGACATTTAGCAATTTTTATAGTAGCCGGATTTTGTGACAGCTCTAGGTTGCCGTCTAATTTCACCCTCGAGGAGGTTCGAATACAGGTTATAGGCGGACTCAAGTTGGCGGAAGGCCATTTATTCGCAGTTTAAAAATCCGTAGAGTGAAGTAGTAGTGAAGTGAAGTGCTCAGCGGGAACCTATTCCACATTCCTATTCCATTATATTATTTGATAGGTAACTATAAAAATAAGAACATGAGAGTGCAGGAGGCGGCAGAGGTGTCAGGATCGCGACACGTGGATATTCTTTGTCTCTGTCTACTCCACTGGGAAACAGGCAGGCATACGTATATGTATGAATATCTGTGCTACAAAAATGGGAGCATCGTACCTACTTAACTTTCCGATGCAGAAATACTGGGTATTATAGTAGAAGTTTCAGGTCCGTGCATTGTGGGATATGACAGCGCTATGTAGACTAGTAGCATACTATGTTGTATGAAGTTATCTCGTCCCCTATGCAAAGCCTCCCGCCGCGCGGTCCCCCCCGCGCCGTCCCCGCCGCGCCGCGCCGACGCGCCGGCCGCCCAGGCCCACTGAGTACGAGAGCGCTTTCAACAGGTGGAAGAAGCGCTTGAAGTATAGCTGTACATTACTTAGCGTGATGGAATACATGTATAAGTAAAAGCGTAGTTGGGATGCTCACACCCTATTCGCATCAACCCATTGTATTCGACACAAGTAGTTTTTACTCATGTAATGTAAGGGTTTTTTTTGTGCACCACAGAAGCGCTATCCAGCTTGTTTATAAGACATTTGAAGTCTTCCACATTTAATATATCGGAAAACACACTCGCTGGTAGACAATTCTAGACCCTTGCTGTGCGACAGAGGAACGAACGTGACAGAGGAACGAACCATTTTGGGAAACGATGGGTCTTAAAAAGTCAATATCGACAACAAAAGACTGCGAAGAGAGGTTCGCAGTCTTTTGTTGTCGACATTGGCTGAAGAAGATGGCAAGGATGCAAGTTCCTCCGAACAGCGTCCATGATAGTAGCAGCGGTAGAACAATCCGACTGACCCTATACAAATCGTCTGTGTCTCAGAGACCCCATATCATAAGAGTAAAGCAGCGGTGACGGGACCCTCGGCACGTGAACATGGTTCACTTGACTGGTTTTTTGTTGTTTTGCTGTTATTCGAATATCCTGGTTCGCCGAATATATTTACCGGTCAATCAACGCCTCACTCAAGGCAATCCTTTCAGGCTGGGAAGACATCCATTAGGATACGTATTTATTAAATAGCCGTTGAATAAAAGATGGCACCACACGAACAGCTCGTGAAGTGAATAAATATTTATAGGCGATACAGAGCGGGCGGGCGCGCCGCGAACACGCCGCCCCGCCGCCCCGCTGTCGCCGCGCCGCCGCCTCCGGCGCACCGCCTAACGTCAAACCGGTGAAGCCATTTTGTTTTCGTGCCTCATTTCGTCGGCTCGCCCCGCCCAGCCCTCCGCTCGCGCCCAGGTGCGGCGCCCGCTTCGATTTCGCCCAACTCCATTCTATGTAAATTAAGATTCTAAACAACGCAAAGTTTTAACGCTAAAACCTGCCGATTTAAATAAGTTGGTATAGGAGTTGGTTATTGCTTATTTTATCACTTCTAACCATCTTCTAACTGGCTGTATCTTCGCCGAACTGAAGCGGATGGAGCCGAGCCTGAGCGACTCGGCACCGAATATTTCGTCACCACTTCAGTGCCCCTAGTATGGTTAGCGCAACACCCGGCGACATGCGTACAATTGTGGCTTCTCCAATTATCGGCTGTCGTAGGAAGGTCGCGCCAGAGTCTACTAAAGCATACGTACGTAACTACGTACGTATGCTTTAGTACACTCTATACATACATATACCTCATCCGCAACATTTTTAGGTCTTACTCACTACCCCAAAAGATGAAAAAACGGAACCCGTATACACTATATACACTCTCGTGTCTGCCTATCTGTGTGTCCGTCACCTTATTTTCTCCGAATCTACTGGACGAAATTTGGTGCATACGAGGATAGATAGAGTTTGATGACTCAATCACGGACGTATAGCGTCAATGAACGAATTTTGGGTAAAATGTTAGGGGGAGATATAAGAAAGGTAAAACAAGTTTTATTTTCTCTTTATAAGAAATGTAAATAATATATAATTTTATAACTACTAGTTTAAGAAATATTAAAGAAAATATACGAAAATCGAGCAGACCCTAAAATAAAAATAAAAAACAATTTGGAAATATAGGGCCTCTCTTATAGTTTACTTACAGGAAAACCTAAATGCATTTGTGAAAACATCACATTAACGACATAAAAGACACGTCATTTTACACGACACAGGTTTATGTCCTACACAAAGTCAATGCCTACAATCAGAACTTAGAAAACAATAAAATGAATATCATAAAACAATAAAATGGCATATTGAATTAAATTTTATCATATTAAATTAAGCATTATCATCTCCTATACCCGTGATGTCAATGAACACATCGGTGAACTAGGTGCAATGTCAGTCCAAAGGGAAGTCTCCGGTATGGCACCTGGCTACTCGCATGTGATATTGGCTGGTCGGAGCATGTGCTCTGGCTCCTTGACTCAGCCACCCATACCGAATTACATAAAAAAAGTGCTGAACTAAACGGAAAACATGTATAGTGCGGTTAAATTAATTTTTAAGCGTAATTGTTAAGCGTCATTTTCTCCTTGAGTGAGTGTTTTAGTTGGTCACTTCTATAATTTAATAATTCGCGTTGGATGCGAAACTAATTTCACAATGCATAACATTTCCAGTTTCCATACTAACTGCAAATCTTTTGGTAGGGACACATACCCATCAAAATAAACACGTCAATCAAAAAGAAATTATAAAAAATATATTCATTCAGCATTTCAGAATTCGTTTTCGAGAATTTAACAAAGCATGTCTGCCTATGCTCTAACCATGCGGCAAAGTGCTGATTATGAGAGTCAATGACCTCATATAATCAGCTGTTTAGGTACCTCATGTTTTCATTGTAAGATCATGGACATGCTTTAGCTTAAGCATAGATCATAGGCATTTCTCGAAAACGAATGCTAAAAAAAGGTTTTTTTCCTTAACGTTTTTAATATGATCGGTATGTGTCCCTCATAAAATATTTGCAGTTAGTATGGAAACACCTTATACAGTCGAAGAAAACTACTAAGGTGCCGCAATTTCCTGAAAAGCCGATGTTGTACTCGCGTTGTCTTAGTCATGCTACCGCTACTGGACTTCAGCCGTCTACGTAGAGCTGAGAGTTTTCAATTAATCGACGTGTTTAATGGCGCGGAACAGCATCTTCCTCCAACACCCACGTCTCAGGCAGCGAGACGACTTCGCTGTCGGATCTTAATTAACTTCGGTCCCCGCACTGCATCCTCCCGCGACACGACTGTTGGAATTAATGAGGCTCTTGCGCAGAGATGCCACATCGTGACGCTTTATTCAAGGCTCATTTAGGGTTAATTAAGTCTATCGGGCTAATAAATTAATATTTCAGTAAAAATGTATTTGAAATGTATTCATTGTGTGCATCTACTACAGCTTGATCTCTGTGACAGAGGTCAGAGTGACATTCTAGAATAGGGTTGGTACCTAGTTAGGACGATGTTGAAAATCGATTATTATTGAGCAGCTGACGAACAAAACTGGATTATATTGATTTTGGGCGAGTTTGAATTAAAAAAAAAAGCCTCAGGTGCACTCCGGTAGTGCCGGCAGAAGTGAAAATAACACCGTAACATTGCTTAAACAAAAAATTAAAAAAAATATTAATATTTAATTTAGTAGAACGGACAGACATGCATTTGTTACGGAACCCTACATTCATTTTGCAGAAATTAGTAGAATGGACAGACATAAACGTGTTTCGGAACCCTACTTTTATTATAAAATAACCGTCCGAGGACCTTGGTTGAAAATTGTAAAATTTAGTAGAACGGACAGACATGATTTTTTTACGGAACCCTACATTCATTTTGCAGAACTTAGTAGAATGGACAGACATAAACGTGTTACGGAACCCTACTTAACAGTTGCACTCCGGGAGTGCCGGCAGATCTCGTGCCACTC
Organism: Nematopogon swammerdamellus; assembly: GCA_946902875.1. Classification (NCBI taxonomy): domain Eukaryota; kingdom Metazoa; phylum Arthropoda; class Insecta; order Lepidoptera; family Adelidae; genus Nematopogon; species Nematopogon swammerdamellus. The sequence goes on along the minus strand of OX336335.1, from coordinate 19,709,518 downwards.
GTAACTTAACCCTTAATGCAATGACTTAAGGTTACATTTTAAATAATAATGACGTTGTCGCGATGTCGCGATGTCGCGATGACGCGAGTTTAACATTTTTTACCCACCTAAAAAAGTAAGCGCCGCTAAAGAAGTTATCACTTCAAAAACTTTTTAAAAAGATATTATTATGTTTGCAACATCGATCATCAACATCAAGATCGATCGAAGAAGATTCGATTTATTACATTTTCAAGATCGAACGTCACTATTCGTGTGCTACTTCCAATAAGTATGACATTGTCTTGCATGCATTTTACCTAAGATAACGAATTTTTATCTTTGCATTTTACGGTAAAAAATACGGAACTTCATGCGCGTGTTTTCGATGGCATCTGTCTGTCACCCAGGTCAAGCTATATTTTACGAACTATAGGCAATGACGTACTCTTTGACTATAGGTACTTTTATGTAACAAAATTAGGTAAGTAAGAATACTTATTTATTTATTTATTTATTAGAGAATTCCACAGCTTATATTAATATAACAAGTTTAAAAATTAACTTAGTCACTTAGTATTTACTTATACCAGACCACTGATGACCCAAGCATTGAATATTTGACAGTAAATGGCTAAAATCATACAGACACTAAAACAATAGCAGAACAATTCAACCGATTCTTTCTAGACATTTCACATGAAGCTGCATCTCGAGCTGCATACAATCATTGTCAGCCTCGGTTGCTCCGTGGTGCGGTCCGTCGACTGTTGATCGTGATCACCTGGACGCGCGATCAGTACTTGGATGAGTGACCGCTCGACCGTTGGAGGCTGACCATGGTTCGAATTATATGTAAAACTGTAGGTCCCTTCCCTTATTACCTTACTAGGTGGTAAGATCTAACCCATCCGGGTTGATACCACGGCACTGAATAAAAGGGCGGTCGAAACGGCTATGTAAATAGTTTGTGCTTTCCGTCCAGTTCAGTGTAGCCGACACAACTGAAGGGAAGCACGGACATGGCACATAGTTCAGCCAGGTGTTATGGGCTGACATCACGGATGTTGTAGGTGATGTAGCCAACCGTGTCAGTTGCCATAAAAAATAGTTGCATTGCAGACAGATAAAAGGTCTCTAAACAGAGATTACTAAGTTATATGTGTTAAATGTTAAATGTTAAGTTAAATGTAATAGGCAGTTTGAGTTCTCATGCATCGTTTCAAAACACCGTTTCAAAAGCTCGGATGACGTGATAGCAATGTGAAGAAGGGTTACTTTTTAATTATTTTATTAATTAATAATGTTGATTTTATACATACAATACTTTAAAATAAAATAAAAAATACATATTATATAGTGTTGAGTGCGGCATTGTTAAAATGTATGAAATACACAACTGAACAAATAATTTTATTGTTTTAATTGAGTCGTGGAGAGACTGTGTCAAGTGAACAGTTGAGTTGGCGTCGCGTCGTGTTTATTTCTCTATATTTTGCATATATTTTGAAAGTTTTTTGATTACGACTAAACAGTTTAGTTGGATAATAAGAATCGTTCGTTTGACGGAGTCCTTCGTCGATGTCCATCCTTGCTTTGAGGGTTACTTGGTGATTAATACATTTGTATTAGTGGAAAGCCCCTAAAGTAAACCAAACATAACGTAAAGTTACTAAGTATATGTATTAGTTTTGTTCACGTATCTCTTCCTCAATCTTGATTGTCTTACTTTCTCCCTACTGAGCTGCGCGACTCGGCGCGTGTAGGTAAGTTTTTGTTCCTAAAAGGTATTTCTAAATATGTACCTACATACGAGTATATCCGAGCTAATTAAGTAGGGTGTTTCCGGTATGCGGGGAGGGCAGGGGTGTGCCACCTGGGACACACAGGGCGATTAATATAATAGCAACGGAGGCAGCCGAGCTGAGGGAGGCTGTCGTTGCGGTCAGCCGAGACCGAGCCGCCCTACCGCAGCAGCGCGGCGGCGATCTGGGGGCGCGGCGGCCAGTGCGTGTGGGCATGCTCGGTCGTGTGGGCGACCGGCCGATGCAGAGATTGAACCAAGTTTCACCTCTATGAAACCAAGAGGGAATGTTATTGTTATTTAAAATAATGTAAATTGTCCCACCATGAAATTATCTAATTGTGGGGGACAAACAGGCTATGAAAAAATTCAAAGCATTCAACCCCATGGAGAGGGCTATCTAATGAAAGCTACTGACGCATTCAAAACAATATAATATATATTTTTTATTTTCGTGAATTTTTTTAATAATTTCGAAAATTGTTCGTTCCAACTAATTTATTCCTTAATTCTAACGTATTAATGGGAATAATTTAATTTATTTCAAGGTATGTCTTTTTCGTTTTTGATACAACTTCAATATTATCGGAATAATCGTAAATAAATTTAGCAAACGTATCATAATATCAACATTGATCAATTGGCAACATTGTAATATTTTTGAAGAAATTACAGAATAATATTCAACACGGGAAGCCCGTCTCGCACTTGACCGCTTTTTTATTTTTATTATCGGAGTTATTTATACATACCTATTGGTATGAATTGAACAGGGATTGAGCACATCATTGGGGAATAACAAGGTTTATAACGTCACCAATATCAAGTCGAGCGTACGTATGCGTGAGCGTGAGTACGAGCTTGGGACAGACAGACAGACACCAAGGCGAGGGCATAAATGGTCAGTTTTCTTTTTTCAGTTTTTTCAGTACGTAAAAATAAAATTAAAATGTAAATATAGTGCCCAACCTCATGACAGGAAAAGGATGAGTCTCCAATATAGCTAACAATAGCTACATGAAGTCGCTGGTTTTAAACCATAGGTATTCGATTAGAAAAAAAAAAACCTAACATAAAATAACTTAATGCCCTTATAATTTAGTATACGCAAAAAAATTCTTGTCGAATATCTGACGAAATAACTGAGGTTTAGTTGATATTTCCTTCGCCGTCACGTGAATGCTCAATAATAAAATCTAATACTTTCGCCGAATTGCTAGGAAAATCCCCACGGAGAATATCAGCAGCGGTACGGAATAGGGTGTGGCGACTAGGCCCGGGGCGCGGTGAGGAGGGCGCGGGGTGCGGGCGGTGTGCGCCAACTAGATAAGCGGATCCTCTCAGCACGTCACACACTCATCAATTTTTCAATAAAAAATAGAGTGACATATTTCGTAGACGTTGTCGAACACTATTTATTCGCACACAATGGATACATGTTTTCATGAAATATACGAGCTGATGAAATGTTCGCTCGCTCTCGCTCCAATGTGGGCATGAATTGGCAGCCAAAAAGCAAAGCCCAAATAGATTGTATTTATTTCGTCAGACTAATTCGACACGTAGACGTGCTGAAATGAAATACAAAATGCCGAGAATCCCGCCAGGCCGCGCGCGGGCCGGCCACCTCCCCGGCGGCGGCGGCGCCGGCTCTCAACAGTCAGGGCACGTCCCGCATCGCGGCGAACGCGGACCTCCACAAATCATTAATAAGCTCCCAACGCTTAAATATACCGAGATCTTTCACTACACCTCCTCCATCTCAGGGGAGACGGCTGTCACCTTCAGCACAACTTTGAAGCTTATTCACGAATACCTTCGTCAACAATATTGAGCGACGAGCGAGAGAAAGAAGAAACAAAAGGCTTCAAGTATCAAGAACAAGAATTACAACTAACTTTAGCGTTTATTGCTGTTCTCTCTCACTCTGATATCATCGCCTGAGAGTTTATTTTTATGTGTTCTTTACAAGTAATAGTATATTTGCTGAATAGGTAAACATTTTTTTTCTAGCACATTCCTTTTTTTATATCGGTGGAGAGGATTCCTAAGTTATTTTTAGTATACTTGTAATAAAGGTGTCCCGGTCGACGACAAATAAGCCTGACCTCTACAATTCAGCAATCACTTTTATTCAATTTATAGACATCCAATAATGGTTCTAATAACTGCGGTGGCTCATGCTCGCGGGGCGGGGTAGAGGGAGGGGGGGGGAGGTGCGGAGGTCTAGTAGGCAGTCGCTATCGCTAACTAAATTATTATCCTGAAGGCATAAGGCAGCGCTTGTGCAAAATATCTGCTGTTTTTAACCCCAGACGAAAAAAGAGGGGTGTTATATTAGAAGTTTAACATGTGTGTGTATGGGTTTGTCTGCTGTGGCATCGTAGCTCCCAAAGGGATGGACCGATTCGGATGCGATTTTTTTTTATTGGACAGCTGGTTTAATCGGAATGGTTGTTAGGATTGTAATCAAATAGTCAGGTAATGATGTAATAAAAAAAAAATCTTAAATATCTCAGTGGTGCGGTCGATCGACTGTTGTTAAGCAACGCTGAGCGCGGTCAGTACTTGGATGGGTGACCGCTGACCGTTGGAGGCTGATCGAGGTTCGGATTCCTCGTAAAACTGTAGGTCCCTTCCCTCCTAATCTTACTTGGTGGTAGGGTTTAACCCGCCCGGGTTGGTACCACCGCACTGCATGAAACGTCGGTCTAAACGGGTATGTAAATAGTTTGTGTTTTTCGACCAGTTCAGTGTAGCCGGCACGATCAAAGGGGGTAGCACTGACATGGCACCTAGTTCACCCGGTGTTATGGGCTGACATCACGGACGTTGTAGGTGATGTAGCCAATCGTGTCAGTTTCAATAAAAAGAAAAAAAATCCCGGCCGGATTGGTACCACCGCACTGAATGAAACGTCGGTCGAAACGGCTATGTAAATAGTTCGTGCTTTCCGTTCAGTTCAGTGTAGCCGACATGAAGTGAAGGGAAACACTGACATGTCACCTAGTTCACCCGGTGTTATGGGCCGACATCACGGATTTTGTAGGTGATGTAGTCAACCGTGTCAGTTACCATAAAAAAAATAAAAAAATAAAAAAAGAGGTCCGATTTGCATGCGGTTTTTTGTTAATAAGCTTGAAATAAAAGTTAAATAAAAAATTTAAAAAACCCCCAACCCTTAAAAATGCAAAAATAATTTCCGTTTACATACAGCAGTCGTAACATTTATGACGCTATCTGACTGAGGTCAAACACTACATTACACATACTTTAGACATTACACGCATACACTACACATAAAAGCCACGCATACGATTGGGTGTATTTCGCAGTAGGCCAGATCTTTCAAACTGTTCTTGTCCTAAATATGAAGAGAACCTATGTGTTTAAACAACCGTCGCACTAGGCAGAGTGCTCATGATGATGGGCCATACGCTTGGCCCGAAACTTCGAGCCACATAGCTCGTGAAGAACTGTGAGTAAAGCTGTTTTGTTTAAAAATAATATGTGTTTAAAGTTTATAAACATGGAAAATAAATTATCGCTTGCTAAATGTTATTCCCTAGAGGTGGTCCTCATAATACAGTATGCTAGACAGTATGTATGAATTTCAAAGTTGAAAACTAGCAATGATTTAACAGAATTCTCGAAATGTTTTTGACATTTCGGCAATCCTCATAGGACAGCAACTGGACAGTTCCATTATGAACTCGCTAAAGCATATTTTATGTATGTATGTTGTACATGCGTAGGTACCTATGTACAAGCAAGCTTGGTTAATACCAACCTTCAACCACTGACACACAGACGCATCGGTGGATCATTGAGCCTGTTTTACCGGTACTACTATGGCCGCTGCTCTGATGAACTTCCTTCACTCATCCCTCCTTCTCTGCTTCGCATTCGCCAAATCCGCCATACTCTCGCGGAATACTCCTTTATAGTCGACTAACTCCATATAATCATTCTCGTGTCTCACTGCAAAGGTGTGGAATGGGTTTCCGAGAATATCTTTCCCTATTTCTACTATCCACATATCTTCAAATCGCGGGTTAATAGCCTTTCCCCAGCGACTTTAGTTCTCCTTGATGCCAGACTGGCACCTCCTCGGGGGTGAAATTGGCTATACCTGAGGCTCCGAACTCTAGCACAGTTCGGGTGCAAAAAAAAGTTTACCATACCTACGCGATATGGATTTCAAGCAGCACAGATACATTCAACTACCTCTTCACGCGTTCATTGACTTTCTCGCTGTCTCCCGTCTCTTGCACACGTTAACTGCTATTTATTAGGCACTAAGCAGGCAATCGAGCTTAAACAGGCTCTCAAGAGCGAGTACCTATAAGAAACGTCGTGTCAAATATGAGAAGGTAATACCTTCCGTAAAAAAAAAACTTGGTGGCCGGTATACTATACCGGCCACCAAGTTTTTTTTTACGGAAACTTGCACGGTTGGCTACATCACCTACAACATTTATGTGATGTCAGCCCATAACACCGGGTGAATTAGGTGCCATGTCAGTGCTTCCCTTCATTTCAATAGCTTCGTGAAAGTGCCTATGCACGCTTTAAAACAACGATGAGCTATAATGAAAAAAAAAAGTTTTGTAATTAGGTAGCCGTACTCCAGAATTTCCACATTTATTGTGATAGGTACGTTTAAAATGTTTACAAAGGAGCCGTTACGGTGAGTGTCCGTGGTCTGTCTGTCTGCCATATTACAGGAATTATAATTTTGTACCAGTAAACATTTTCGCGCACAAACAATGCAGGTTGACTGAATACCAAATTTTTTTTTTCTATGGATATTGAGGGCCAAAAATAAAAAAAAATTAATTTTATATATATTGTTTATTGAGCATTTTTATGTTAATTCGACTACTCTCGATCTCGTCACAGTTTGTCTGTAGTTTAGTAAATATACCAACTCATTTCAGCAGTTTTCAAATTAAAATTCAGACACACAGTGAGACAAACACTTAGAAAATCAAATGGTTCTGTTTTCACTGAAACAGATATTTTACTCTTCGCATGCGACGATTCTCCCGCCGCCGCCGCCGGCCGGTCGTGCCTCAATCGTTCAGCAGATTGAAGAATGTAGGGCTCGTGTCGTGCACGCTGCGGCGGAGACTCGGCGCAGCGGCGGAGCGGCGCAGGCAGGGCGGCAGATAATTTGATCACCTGTCGGCTTGTCCAGCCGAAGCGCTGAACTGAAGCGGCGTTATTCCATAAGTCAGAGAAAAGTCTTATGTCGAACCACTGATTCTAATTCCTAGGTAAAGCTACAGGTCTCAATGTGTAAGACGTATTAGGTACCTTTAGCTATTCCCGGGCTGCATGTGTTTTAACGCAGAGTTTAAATATACGTAAAACATTTTATACCCAAAACTCAATTGTACCTTTCGAGTAGTTCTTTAGCCTCTGCCGTCTAGAGTCTTAGTCGGTAAATCAGTCACCGTTTATGCGACCACTGCTGGACATACGCCTCTCTAATTTTCCTCCAGTCCTCCCGGCTTTCAGCGCTACGGACCCACTGCTTTCTGCCGACGTGGCGCGTGCCCCACCCCACCTGGCTTGGCTTTTTCACTAAAAGGTGTGGAACGGGCTCCTAGGAAACATCTTTCCCCACTCCTACAATCCATGGATCTTCAAATCGCGGGTTAATAGCCTCTCCCCAGCAACATTAGTCCGCCTCCAAGACGGACTGGCATCTCCTCGGCGGTGAAATTGCCTGCGCCTGAGGCTTCGACCTCGGGCAGAGCCACCCAGTTCGGAAGCAATAATAAAAAAAACGTCTAAACTGTCAGAGTATTCTTTATGGACTGAGTGGAACTTCAAAACGTATACGTAAGCCTTCGTTTACAGAATAGAGCTTCAGCAGCTGGCTGCCGGGCGGCTCCACCGTGCGCCTGGGCACCCACCCTCACGCGCACTCCCCGCAAGTAATAAAGATAGAACTGCCATTGCCATATATTCATCATCACGATCAGAACGTGTCGGACATAGGCCTCTCCCAAGGAACGTCACCACTTGCGCTCTTCGCTCTTCTCATTCTCATCGTCTGACCACCTAGCCGGGGAGCGTCTCACGCCACGCAGTTATGCCATACATTACATACGATTTATTTGCTTAGTTTCCATCATAATTGTGTGCATTTATAATGCACACAATATGAACGAGACTGCTCACGACATGCTTGTGGATCAATATTCGTGAATCCACAAGCGCGACAAAGATATATATATATTATATTCAGAATTTCTTAATTGTGCACACCACGTAGGTCCTTCCCTTTGTACCTTATTTATTAGGTAGTACAGTTAATACGACACGACCAAAGGGAACCAGTTCACCAAGGTATTATGGGCTGACATCACGGATGTAATATGTGATGTAACCAACCGTGCCAGTTTACATAAAAAAGGTCGAAATTTCACGAGCAAAAGTCGCGACCAAAATCTAGTATTGTGTAGCTATGAGTATTGCATACACGCCGATGTAAATAAAATAAAAATAATTTTGAAGAGTAATTTTAAAATTTGAAATCTCGTTCACAAACATGTACGTACGAACAATATGAAATGATAATGTGGTTTTTCAAAGACCCACCAAGAGTGCGGGCGGCTGTGTTGAGATGTGGGCGGAAGGCACCACCGAGGACACCGCCATGACATTTATGCCTTCCTTTTATATTTCTATAAAATGTGAAGCAAACAACTAAAGCGTGTTTAGTCGTACCGTAAAGCGGAGCACGAAACAATAGCTTTTAGTATATATATAGATACCCATCGGTTTCATTCGTCGGGAAACTCTCCGAATGAACGTTTATAAAACATGTAAAAAGTAATATAAAAACATTTTACCCAAATTGAAGCGGAGGCCATAGAGCCTTCTATTCGCTTTTGTGTATTTCGTTGAAAGTATGAAATACCACCAAGTGTGAAATAAATCCGCGGATGGAAGAGGATCTCGTATTCAAGGTCATCTCGGCTTGATACGGAGACGAGCAGATAACGAGGGTTTTAATAAAACTAAAAGCTTCTTTAACGATACATCTCGCTTTAACTTCCTTTGACGAGTTCCAAATTAATTAAAAATAATATATATACATACATAACATAATACATATAAAAAAAAACATGTAATTTATAGAATTCTTTATTTAAACTTGGCTCTAGCCGAATGTGTAATAATTTTAAAATGTTTACATGATTCAACACAGAGATAAGAGGAAGGAAGAAGCGAGGGCGAGGGTAGAAGGGGGAGGGGCACACGAGAGACGGCTCACAAAGGGTTCGAGCGGGCGATGACGACAGTAATGGGGAGTAGTTTGATGGGAAAAGTTGACTTAACTTTTTCAATTACTCTGCGAGCACTGCGGGCGCGTGCGCGGGCCGCTTTAAACAAATTGTTTCCGAAACTTTAGTTGAGACGCCGCGCCTCCGTGCCGCCCCCGCGCCCCGCCCCGCCCGACCGGGACGACTCCTTATTCTTGTTTCTTCTTTGTTTTATTAGGGCTTCGAGTACGCTCTCATATCGGTGGCCATTTCTGCTCTACCGATAAACGTGAATATTGTTGTACCTACCTACACTTGTGCAGTGTGCTATACAAATAAAGACACCTTGTCACGCTCAATAACTTGCTACATGTTCTCGCGGCGAAAAGTTGGTTCTATAGGTGCAAGCAACTAGAATTGTATAGCTTTACACGAATCCCTCTAAACATTACCCGCCTTGAGCGTTCCTTAACATGGTAATGGTTGATATCACTGCGATATCACAAAGCAAAACAAAAACGCACCGCCTGGTGAAGACGGCCGTCGATCGTTGTTCTGTGGTTATTATAACACATTTATTCCGTGCACAAAGCGAACTATTTGCAGAACATAAGTTCCTCCAGTCAACCTTGCACCCAACTACATTTTGGCAATGTTTGGTGCAAGTTTCCTCAACGTGTTTTCCTTGACCGGAGTGACGAATACGAATTACTGTTTTCAATTCCGTACCAATTTTGTACCGTGTGGGGCCAGTACTTTAAAAGAATAGTCCCACTGCATCTCTCCCCGTGTATGTCGTAAAAGGCGACTAAGGGATATGATTCCCTTCTTATATTACTAGGTGGAAGGGTTTAACCCGCCCGGGTTGGTACCACCGCACTGAATGAGAGGTCGGTCGAAACGGCTATATAAATAGTTTGTGTTTTCCGTCCAGTTCAGTGTAGCCGGCACGACCGAAGGTAAGGCTGACGTGGCACCAAGTTCACCCGGTGTTATGGGCTGACATCACGGATGTTGTAGGTGATGTAGCCAACCGTGTCAGTTTCCATAAAAAAAAAAAAATAAATCGTTAAACTCATTGATGTGTACCACAGAGCAAGAAACACGCGTTCCAGCTAGACACCACCGATCGCCGTTATGTGTAAATATAGTTTTCGAACCACGGTCCGCCGCTACTTACTGACGGCAACGTCTCTCAACCTGTTGTGTGTGAGCAACAGGCCGCGCGCTCGCTCCACTCGACACAACTATTGAACAGTCGTTTCAATAAGTATCCCAAGTTCGAGCCTCCAATAAGAGGTTTCAGGGAGCGAACGTGCGGTGAAGGGCGCGGGCCCGCAAGTATTTACATTAGGGAAAAGGTCACGCGGGAGAGAGGGAGAAGGAACATGAACTGTCGCGGTCTTGCCGAAGCACTCTCAACTTTATTAATGACTATTTGAATACACATTTACTCGTAAGCAGTATCATTTTACTTCCGTGTCGGATTTTCTTAGGCGCAGTTCACTTTCCCCCCTGAAAGCGGACTGCGTCGCCGTGAAGTTAAGTTTTCTCTTATAACTCTGTAAGTTTCGATAAGGCTTCCGCTGAGCATATATTATTTATCTGATGTGCTATCGCCAGTCTGCTTTTAGGAATGACTGCTGTCAAGCAATCGATACTGTACATTTTTAACGTGAATTCGATGAACGTCTTACGCTTCGCAACAAGAGGGGGCATTCCAGGAAGTTGGCGACATTAAGGTATACTAGGTACTTTTGACGGTTTCGTGCTTACAAATTATACAACCTACAAACGTGAACGCTACCACGCCTAAAAGACCCATCCGGAGACTACATAAAACCGGGCACTCGACCTCCCCCCCCCCCCCCCCCCCCCCCCCCCCCGATGACGTCACTACCATCCCCCCAGTGTGCTCTCGCGCTCAGTACAACTTACTATAGCGTCAAAAGTACGCGTCCGATTTTCTCCAAATAAACTTACGGACTGATTCAGGCTTAACATATATTTTGGCCCAAAAATACAATTTTTCTAACACGAAAGCAGACGGGGAACGGTCATCGAATTCACGAAACCAAACCAACCCGGCGGTAGTAGCTCGCCTACTAACTAGCGAGATTTTTATTTTACTTAAACATCGCATCCATCTGACAAATAATCGGACGAGGTCAAATTATTTAGAATATCGAAAAATATTTAAAGCAGTGAGGATTAACTGATTTTTGTGAAGAATAATAGATTGAATCCGAAGAAATATAAATTAGAAACTGCACAGCTTAAGGCCGTGACAAACGCCAACGACCTTGAGCATTCGGGAATTCTACATAATGTACCATGCGACTGCTAATTTCGCTTCGCACGTTCAAGTCACATTTAGCGTAGTTTGTCGCTATCAGCCTAAAGAGTTGATGGTTCGGGGTTCGAATCCCACTTTCGTATGTTTTTTTTTTTGCTTTTTTATTATTTTAATTATTAAAATGATTGTGGCTTATGTAACTGATGCGTGATTCTAATTTTTTATTTTTTATTATTTTACCTAAATAACATTTTATTGTAATTTCTTCCAAATTATTTTAGTTCATGTACTTACCACTTTTTATAAACCTCTAAATAGACTATCGATGAAAACTAAAATAAAAATAGGTAGGTAGGTAATAGGTAGATAGGCATTTAGGTTTGTATGGCAAATATCATAGCAACATAGGTACCGGCCGGCGCGCGCGGCGCGCGCGGCGGCAGCATGGCACGGTGCGGTGGGGTGCGGTGCGGTGCGGTAACTCAGTAGCAGCGTGCGGTGCGGAGGCGGCACGGCGGCGGCGGCGGCGGAGGCGGCGGCGGCGGCGCGGTGGAGGCGCGGGAGGCGCCGCGCCGCCGCGTCGTCTCCGCTCCGCGCCACCACAGTGCCGCCGCCGCCGCCGCCCCCGCTCCGCAGCGCGCCGCTGTTGCTAGGCTACTTTTATTTAGGCACGGTTCTATAGTCCTTGCATCTCAAGCGCAGACAGCGTTATACCACAGTACCTATTAGTTATTCTGTGGTTATACCAACGAAAGCCATGCGTATAACGCCCCGTCAAGTTACGTACCGGAGCGTATACTGATAGATACCACAGAAGAGAGATATTACTGATACGGTCGTACTGTATACTGGTACGGAAAATGACACGGTGGCAACATCACCTACAATACAACATCCGAGATGTCAGCTCGTAACAACTGGTGAAGTAGGTGCTATGTCAGTGCTTTTCTTCGGTCGTACCGGCTTCACTGAACTGGACGGAAAAAAAGAAGGGAGTCATATCCCGAAATAGTTTGTATTTTCCGTCCAGTTTAGTGTAGCCGGCACGACCAAAGGGAAGCACTGACATGGCACCTAAGTTCACCCGGTGTTATGGGCTGACATCACGGATGTTATAGGTGATATAGCAAACTGTGTCAGTTTACATAAAAAAATCCCTCAGTCGCCTTTTACGACATGCACGGGGAGAGATGCAGTGGGGCTATTATTTTAAATTACCATCCCACACGGTACAAATATACCTAACCTACCTATCTTTTTTCCATTCGATCCAAACACAGAAGACAGAAATGACGACCGACACGCGGGCGCAGCAGGGCAGGAGCGAGCAAGCGAGCCCGGAACTAAAATTGTATCTAGTATTGAAGTGCCTGCTAAATTGACGAAGGCAAAAATTTTACCCTTCCGACTGAAGAATTACGTCAATAATTTCATGTAGGCGTTTTTTGTTTTTTATTTTTATCTCCTTTCGTGGATAAAATAATAAAACAAATTGAATAGAGTTTTCTCAGAGCTTTGTGACCTTTGAATCGGTGGTATTGTAAAATTGTAATAATACACACATACTCAGATTTTAAAAAATTCATGCTTTTTTTATATATTTTTAATTTTATGTTTATTACTTACTTTTACTCATTATTAAAAAAACCAGCAATGCACTTTGTTGGTAAGGAACCAAAATATAGGTTGGTATTTTTTTTATTTTCTGAATGTGTGTCAATTGGTCAGTTTTGGACCTTCTTTGTCGCACTTTTTGCATGTTTTGCGTATTTGGCGTTTGTCACCGCCTTAACGCGAGGGAGATAAACGATCAAACGCAAACTTTTGATAGTTATTTGAATGTTTGTTAGGTAGGTTTTAATTCTTTAATTATTTAAGTATCACTTTTTTATGTTTCCGTGAATAAAGGACACATACAAATCAAACGTACCTAAATATTAATATTGACGTTCAACTGCAACGGAATTATATTTTTATTTGTGGACACCTTACCGTCACTGTTGACATACAAATTGTAAATTTGTTTGTGCTCCGTACCATACATATAATGCCTTTTTCGAAACCGTATTATATCCGAAAAGTAGTTAAAGACTATGAACACGTTTGCAAATTAAAATACAAAAGAATATTTTTGAAATAAGTCATACTTAATTAATGTCCGAGCGGGTAAAATATTTTTAACATTATCAATTCGTCAGTTGATACTCCCTTCGGCATTCGGCTTCAATTCGGCTGCGGTCGGCTTTGTATTCGCCAAGATTAAGACGTATTTGGCAACAACGAGGGCAACAAGCGACCGCACGGGCGATCGCAGAGAGAGGGTATAATTCGGGACTTCGTAAATTCGGAATCAGCTTGCTACGTACACTTGCGAGGAATATAAAATGTAGAAAAACCTCATTACACGAATTTTCAAAATCCCCTACTGGCGTTCACCCGCTGGCCAAGTGAGTAAAACAAAATTTCTTTAAATACGAGGCATGAAACGCTATAACTACATAAATCGGTTTTCAAGCACATAGTAAAAAGGTCCTTTACACTTTCAGATTTCAACACATAGACGAGACTTGAATTTACACCGGATTCAATATAATCCAAAGATAAAGCGACGTAGACGCGAGCTAGTCAGAATGCACGAGTAAGAATGTAAACAATACTATCTTAGTCATAATATGCTAAGTAGAAACCAAAAGGTCCCGAGGACCTTAAAGTTCTCGTTTACTCCCTGAGGCACCAGGGGGCGCGGGCGTGGTGTCGTGAGCGAGTAGCGCTTACACAAACTTTATCAAATTATTCGCATTATTCGCTACTAAGAAGACCACGGCGTCTCGTAAAGTGATATGGTGACTTTACTTCGCAAGTTTTGGTAAGTATATCTCTATAGGTACCTTACGTATATATGTGCGTAGTATATATGCTTATATCCAAGAGCATCGCTATTGGTACAGTATTTCATCACACCGACCTAGATTCCACTTTATTTTCCTAGCTTCTTATCCACTAGTTACGAGACGTAGAGAGACTCAGAGATAAGCGAGATTATGAATTTCACTCAGGTTTGAGCTTTGACGGAAACACGAAGTGCTTAATCACATTTTTCAAATTAATCACAAACTCGTCGGAATTGCAGAGTTTAACATTTTAAAACGACAATCTAATTGTGCGAAGGGCAACGCGAGGCAGTCACCCCGCGTGCGCTTACCCGCACCCATCCTCCGCCTTCACCCCCGCGCCACCCCGTACACCAACAGGACATCTTCTACCGCTGAATGAAGATAACGTTACTAATTAAATTTGTCAAAGGTCAAAGTAATACCTCAATGAATTAGCGCGTAATTGATTAAGTTACGCCGAGTGCTCGGAGATGCAAGTGTCGCAGTTCGCCAGACGTTTAATTATTTAGAAAGCTTCAGGAAGCCGTATTGTGTGAGGCGGCGCGGCGTAGGCGCGGTTGTCGCAGGACCTACAAACTCCCTAATAAGTAATTTTGTGGCAGTTACCTTGTATCCGAGTAGTACCTATTCGTACATATATTAGAGCCTTCACGAGCACGCGTCGGTCCCGCAGCAGCAACCGCCACGGTCGCGACGCGGTGCGGCGGGCGGAGACGAGCGGGAGAATAGGCGTCGGGCGCCGCCACCTTCGTGTCGGCTAGACGTAAATTGTCAAAATAAACATTTGAGAGAAAACCCATTTCATTTTCCTGATTAAAGCTAAATATTGATATTATATTTTATTTGCTCGCCGTTTAGGTGCCCAGGTAACCTCGAGCCTCGAGTCTCAGACTTTCGTTCGTGTAAGCATGTAGGTACCTATCTCTACTAATCTCTAGTCTCATGGCCACTAAGTCGTCGTTCCAGTTCGGGAGTTGTCTAAGGCCCACTTGCACCTACACGAATTTAAGATATAAACCAGTGTTTAACTCGTTAAGCTAGCACCCGTTGACTGTGGGAACCGCGTTTAAATCCATAACTCGCTACTTAACTCTAAACTCGTGTTGGTGCAAGTGGGGCTAAGTCTCATTTTTTAGCGAAAATGAGCTTTAAATGCAGGTTGATTCAGCAGATTTTTCTGCATATTTCTGCATTTAAAGCTCATTTTCGCTAAAAATGTGACATAGACAACTCCCGAACTGGAGCGACGAAACATCACATGTTGGCGGCGAGCGCTCACTTCATGGCCATGTGAAGAAAATACTGTTCTAGGCAGCGATTAGAGTAAACTTGGCGCTCTTGTGCTCGGTGGAGTAGCGACCCCTCCCCGAAGCCAGCGTTCGGTACACCTGAGATGGACCGAATTATGTCAGTGGATGGGCCCCTCATTTTTCCATCAACTCACGGGGCCTCTTCTTCTGCAGTTTGATAACACTTCAATTTGACCTCACCAGCGATGCTGCACGAGTTTATCGTCGAATGTTTATAAGATCATTTGATTGGTGGCATTTGGATATGTATTCACAGGTGGGATGTTGACCGCGCCGTTACGGAGAGTGGGTGTACGTACGTCGGTCTATCCAAGTGTAATTCCCTGGTTTATGGTATCGTATCAACTTTACGGTATGACGCGTATGGGGACGCGGAGTTGCGTGGGCGATGAGAGGGCCCGTTCGTGCTAAACAATGCCATCATCGTTGCTGGGAGTCTGCGTGCGTCTCGCTCGGACCGAAGTCGACATTCAATTTCTTTCTTTCTTCTACTTTGCATGAACCTGTAAGTGCTTACCTCTTTTTTATACAAATCAAACTTTTATTTTATTTAATTTTTTATGGAAACTGACACGGTTGGCTTACTACATCCGTGATTTCGTCCGTGATGTCAGCCCATAACACCTTGGTGAATTAGGTGCCATGTCAGTGCTTCCCTTCGGTAGTGCCGGCTACACTGAACTGGACGGAAAACACTAACTATTTACATAGCCGTTTCAACCGATCTTCCATTTAGGGCGGTGGTACCAACCCGGGCGGGTTAAACCCTACCACCTAGTAAGGTAAGAAGGGAAGGGACCTACAGTTTTTCGTGGAATCTGAACCACGGTCAGGCTCCAACCAACGGTCGAGCGGTCATCCATCCATTCACTGACCGCGCTCAGGTGTGCCGACCAACAGTCGACCGACCGCACCACTGAGCTACCGAGGCTGACAAATTTTTATTTATTTTATTTTCCAGCCGCAAGCGGACAGCTCGCTGCGGCTTGACAGCAAATTGTTTCTTTTATAATTTTCAGCTTTCACTATGAAACTTTCATAAAGATATTATGTTACAAATAATATACCATACCTACAGATGTTACATTACTTACGATTAATATTTTTCATAGTCGCCTTCCATAGTCCTTGCCTTATTATATAACCAAAGATAATTAAATGTTCTATTTCTAATTTTCGTCATTCACAATATTCCGCACCACCGCCCCTCCCCTCCCCGCCCCGCCAATCTATCACCATTAATAAAAGTGAACGCAGACATCCGTCTTCGCAGCGATCCACCACAAATACATCCGCTTTACCAGTCAGCCCCTTCCCCGCGCTCCGCCTCCGCCCCGCCGCCCCGCCGCCCCGGTGCGATAGCCGCTTCGCTTTTACTCAGATTCACGCAATCCGCCGACCAATTCGATGAACACAACATCCGGTGAAATTACTCGGTCGTCACAACATTTTAGTTTATATCGTTCGTCGTATTTCTGATTAGAATTGGTGTTGAGGATATTTTCTGTGGAACGAACATATCTTATCGTATAGTTCTGTAGCTTAGATTCAATCTGCGACTGTACCTACATGTTATAAGAGAGAAACATACTCCCAGAAAAACTTTTTCCCATATTTAACTAAAATTAGCAACGACAAAAGTTCACTTACAAGGTTCATATACATTTACATTTTATGTGAAAGTTGAGATATGGACACTGGAATTATATCCTCGAAATTGGCCGCAAATTATTTTATTTTGTTATGGAAACTGAAAAGGTTGGCTACATCACCTACTACATCCGTGATGTCAGACCATGTCACCTTGGTGCACTAGGTGCCATGTCAGTGCTTGCCTTCGACCTAAATGTGCCTCGGCTTTGTTCAGAAATCGCATCAGTGGATGAATCTAGCTTGCTGTTATTCAAGAAAAATTTAACTATTTACCTCTCTATGTACCTAGTGGCAAATTTTAAGGTTCCGTACGGGACCATATTACTAAGCATACGCCGCCGCCTTTCCAACCTTTAAACTGATGTTTCTTTTGAAGCCTTTCACAAAATACGTGTTATTATGGCGGATTTCCTAGCAAATAATAAAAACAAATTAATTTTATAAAAAATTAAGAAGGTCCCCATGAAAAAAACGTATTTTTTTCAACGTGTTTTGTTTGTTTTTGCTGCATCGTAAAAACGGCAAGAATAACGGTAAGCGTCAAACTTGGTGCAAACTCTAATGAGTTACTCTATGCTCTAACTAACGTAAAAGAACAAATTATTAAAACCGGCCAAATGTGAGTCGGTCTCGTGCGAATCGTGAACGGAATGAAAGAAAACACAGTTTTTTTTTGCTACTTAAATAGAAAAAACATTAATATATTGCGTTGTGGTATGGAATCCTCGGTGCGCGAGTCCGTTTCGCACTTGGCCGATTTTTTCAGACAAACATTATTAGGCCCTGACTAATGGAAATATTTTTTTAGCTTTATTTACTTTACTAGTTTCGCCGCAAAAGAGATGCGCGGCCAGCTGAAGACAATAATTCGTGTTTGGATGAGATGACTTTTTTGTATAGCTGTTAGTGAGTGATAGTTAATTTTTTAATTGTGTAATAAATAACCGCTGCGGTACTTGCTCACTGAAAAAACCTCATAGCAACTGTTTAATTGCTGATGCGCAATAACGTTGAGCTGTGACTGTGAGCTGAGTGGGGAGCCTCCACGGCCGCCTGCTCCGCCGCCCCCGCAATATATCTCCCGTGAAACTGTCAGCCGGGGGCATTTGCGGTGGCCGTTTAACGTAGAAAGAGCGTTCATTGTTACCGTATTGCCACATCTCCCCCACATCTATGAGTGGCGTCACGTCCGACCCGCGGCTGGTAATTCGCTTTGTTTACGCCTCATACATTTTTCATTGCGAAATAAAACGTTGTTTTGTTGTTGCGGTCAGCTAAAACTTCAGCCAGACACAATTTATTATGTCCGGAATTGTAATATATAAAAGTATGAAAAAGGACGACGTTGGAAGGAACTTGAAGAAATACTATGTTGGATGGTGCATTTTTACTTACATAAACAAGGTGTTGTAACGGCCAGTACATCAATTTCGCCAGCGTAATCCTCATGTTTTTCCGATACAAAAAAGTAAGTAAAGTTTTTCTCTAAAGTGTCTAGTTTTAGAGATATAAATTTTTGAAATATATGTTTTCGTCCAGTGTAATTTGACGCGCGCGGGGAGTGTGCTCGCGCGAGAACGGTCGGGATCGAAAAACTCACACCGCGCGCCGCCGCGCATCTCCTCTCTCCGCGCACTTGTCCCTGCTGGCTCACTTACCACGCGCCTTTCATTCCCATGTTCGTGCGGAGCATTAGATCCTTTTATACTAAATAAATCAATTATTTTGTATGAAAACTGTAACTTTTTATTTAAAGGGAATTCAGAAAAAAGTTATTTGACTTTTTTGTTACTATTGGTCCCAATAACCATTTACTAAATTTAATGTAGTGACCATTACAACACCCTGTATAGGGGATCGGAGTCCCAATTATTGAGAATACATGAGAATATCAACATATTCTCAGGTCATTTCAGCTTTCAGAGGCAGTCCGCAAGCTCGGATACAGCGAGAAAATTAAAGAGATCATTATAGCTTGAAATGTGCAAAACTAAAGTATTTACAACTAGAACACTAGCTAGGACACTCGTCAACCTTGCACCTAAATTAACCACACCTGCGCAACACGGTCGCGCGTCGCCCCTTCTCAAACTTTAAATTGTGTTACTGGCGACGACGCTTCTAGTGCGAATGTTCATCGGCTACGTTGGCAAGTGAGTAGTGACCTGTGCACATACACTGTTATTATATATTTTGCCCATTTATGAGATTGTATATCTCGTTAGGCACCGACGTCGTTGGTGGCTCCCGGCACAGATGCAATCCTGGCTCGTCTGCGCCTTAAGGTTTAAAATTTTTTTCATGAAAATGTTAAAAAAAAATAGGTTTAGGTTTAATAGTTTATATTTTATGTTACTTAGTTATAGGTTTTAAATGTTTAAGTTTATTTTCTTTAATATAATAAGTTGCTGTATGTTTCATTCGTATAAATGAGATTTTGTAGAAAATAATGTATTCTTCTTGCACATGAAGAAAAATCTTGAAGAATATTTTCAAGTCATCTGCTTTAAAAAGGTTATTAATTGATATTGAAATTAAATATCATTGTTATATATGTATATGTACAAGCAATTTATTTATATAAGTAAATCCATTAGGTGAGCCGAGTAGAGGAGGTCTATATGTAATGTTGGAAGCGCACGCACGAGGGCCCAGAATGCAAGGGTGGAGATGCGGCCGATCAGCCACAAACGTCACGGGATTCGGCTTCACCACGACTCTCATCATTCTTCGGTAGAAAATAAGCCAGCGCCGTCTTCTAGCCCCACCCATCTGTTTATTTTTCTACCTTTGCCCCGGATTCTCGTTGAAACTCCCCTTATGATGAAGATCTGTGTCTTTGGTTTCAACCATCTCACGATGTGTGAGTAAGACTTCTGCCACTTGTCGGCTAGTTTAGTTGCTGTTCGTAGTTAAAAAACATATGAGCCTATATTGAGTGAAATTAACGTTGCCTTTATAGAGTAACTAGCCGATTCTGCGGCTTAGCTTCGAGAAAAAATATATCCAATAATCATCCTTAGATGTGCCGGATTTAAATTATAATTTCAAATTACGTTATTTACAAAACGTTAATGAAAACCCCACGCTAATTGAAATAGTAGTTCTCGACTTTTAAGCGAACATAGAATGGCGACGGCGCACACAGAGGATTAAAGATTTTCTGCTTTCTTTATTAGTGTTATACGTCTTTGGAATGATGCTATTTCTCGGGTCCTTCGCGAAGGACGTGAATAGACACCTATCAGGCCGGTATGGCATTCGCAAACCCTGCATACGACCAAATGTCTATGGGCGTCGTTAAACATCTTATGGGTGGCCACTGGCCAGGCGCCACATGTCGACCATTTATTACAAACGTTTCTATTCGGAGGTACATGCTTTGGTTTTTATTCAATTTTATTTGAATGGCTTTGTTGTATATAGGATACCTACATACTGCGACGAACTAACCTCACACCAAAGTATATTTTGTATTTATACTTCACCCGATAGGTGTTGTCGAATAATTATTCCGAAATTCCACGCTTCCGCGAGTAACCTCTAAAATAAAACATGGCCTGCGTTTAGCATTCAAGTGATCTCTAGGTAAACTCAAGCAATGTATACATACGTATACACTGAATTAAGTGTAGATGGACCCTGTATCTTCCTCTCTTCGAGGAAGCGTTGTGTAACCGTATAACCCAGAGTACTAACTCAATCCCTAGCTTTCTATCCTAAACTTTGTTCTTCGAATAATATTCTAAATACATATGTAATTTTCTGCCTAAGTCCGCCTCTCCTATATCACTGTGTCTCTTCCATCACATTGTAATTGTCTGTATTCTCTCCTCCCAGAAATTGTGTTAACCAGTAATTTTCAAATTATTCAAACAATTTCCCCCCGGAGGGGGAAGTAAGGAGCTCCACGAGTCCGGGTTTCCTCACCCGGGCTCTCCACGCTCCTCACAGTGGCCATCATCCATATAGGGCTGCTTTACTACCAGCAGCTCTATTTTGTATACCTAATGGCCCCCTTTGATTCCTATCCTGTGAAGAAACTGTTTCTCTTAGGAAGAGATTTAAAATGAAATTCGTGGTGTAATGTGGGTGATTTAGGGCCCCTACGGACCCCAAATCCTAAAGGCGTGCGTGTGTGTGTAAGTGTGTGTGTGTGTGGTCCCTATCCTAACCTCGAAGTACTTCGTCCGACGGGCTCCGCCTATCGAAAGAAGGCTACCACAGGTTTCATCCTCAGACGGTCAGCTCAGCTTGCACCGGTCCTTAGAGTACCGCCACTCCTTCGCCCAGATAGAATAGGTATCGCTCTAACAGATCATAACAATTTGGACCTCTTCCCCTAGCAGGACTAAGGATAACCACTGTGGGGTATTTACCTGGTCTTCCTAGTACCTACCTCACTAACTACTACACGCTATGATACTACTCGTTCCCACGAAGCGAACCCTCTCTCCCTTGCAAGATTAAGGAGAATTAATTCACACAGCTACATGACTAACCTACCAATATGAATTTAGTGTTTGAAGAACCTAACTACCCACGTTATAATTTGATAATTTAGCCAGAATTCCAGTTGCTCTTCGACCTTATGTTACGTCTTCTTACCACGAGGCATTTTCTCATGATATCATAGAGAATGAACTGAATCTTGTGCGAACAAGCGTGTATGCTTATTCAGCATAGCTGGCGTTGCCACCCAACATTCCATCGAAAGGAAAAGAACCTCGCATGAGTGCGCGCGCATGCATATTTCAGCGTACCCGCAACCCACATACAACGTTCCAAGGAAGAACCCTGTGAGATCGTGCGTGTATGCATATTTCAGCAAAACCCGCTTCCCTCACAACATTCCATGAAAGAACTCTGCGTGAGTGGGCGTGCATGCATATTTCAGCGTACCCGCTCCCTCACCCAGTGCTCCAAAAGGGAAAGAGCCCTGTAATAGTATGCATGTATGCATATTTCAGCATAGCTAGCATCCCACACAGTGCTCCAGTGATGGTCCATATAAAAATATTTCACATCCCTAATACTAGCAAATAATTTCTGAAAAGCCAGTATTGTTTCCAAAACTAGCCCAGCCACCAAAAGAAGACTTCAAGACAATGCAATTTAATAGAACTGGTCGAATTGCAACTAGAAAACTCCAAAATATCGCGCGGCGTCCAAGACTCACCGAAACGTTGCTGCCGAGAAGCAATGGCGCTCGATGCGACTTAGCGATGACCGGTGCTCAGGCAAGTTGTTCCGTCGAGGCTCGCAGCTGCAGAAAAAGGCTCCTACCGTGTTACACGCCCTTAAATAGCCTCGCTTTCTTACTCCCACTCTTAACCCCATGACCAATCGGAAATCATCCCTAACATCGTTTCAGCGTCTCCCATTGGTCGACCAATCACAATGCCTGAAACAATTTTTCCTTAAAAATGCGTTCCATATTTCCCTAAAACCTTCAGTAACTAATCTCTGAAAAATGCTACGAATTCACAAAAGTAGATGTAATACAGTCAATTCGTCCTATATCTTACTGCACGCCGACGTATAATACTTATCTATCATCATCTGTCGCTTATACGGTGTTGCTAGCTATTCCTGTTCAAAATGTATGCAAGTTGTATTATCTGCGCCTGATTACATGCCACCCGCTACAATTTATACGCAACGCGGTCTCTTTGCTATACTCACTACCCAGGCGCTAAACTAACTCCTACGCCTTATAACATTTTACCAGCCAGCCTTCATACGTCCTATTGCTAGCTATTTTCATTGAGGTAGGTTGTGATTCGTCACAGTCGCCCGCCTAGAGGCGATTTTCGCGGCATGGGAAAGAATCTATTTTCTCCTTCCATGATCGCGACTAGCGTCTC
Organism: Nematopogon swammerdamellus; assembly: GCA_946902875.1. Taxonomy (NCBI): domain Eukaryota; kingdom Metazoa; phylum Arthropoda; class Insecta; order Lepidoptera; family Adelidae; genus Nematopogon; species Nematopogon swammerdamellus. The sequence continues at coordinate 19,686,435 of OX336335.1, read as the reverse complement.
TACACCATACTATAGTCTATGTCTGTCTGTCGCCAACCTATATTAATGCTATGGCTGCAGTACTGCTTTTCGTAGATGTGCCTCTGTTAGGGTGTTCGTTCCCTCTCCAGAAGGTCCGTAGTACCAACAACTTCTTCTAATAGGGTGTTTGTCCCCTTACCAGAATGATTGTGGCATTTTATTTTGGGTGCTAAGCAGTCCCGACCACACAACACAACATATGGGCATTCGTCCTAGTATAGTCAGGTTAGACTCATCAGAAGCTCAAAATGAAATTACTACACACTTAATACCCTGTTTCATGCCATAAAAAGATTTCCCACCAGCTCAGGAAACCTGTAGTCTTACCCCTCGCTGGTAGGGCAGGATCAGTACTTCTCTCCAGGGAGAGCGCACAACATACCTTGCCACCTCCGGTTTAGACACGCCGCACATTCCAACACCTTAACCTTTCTAGTTATAGACAGGAAAACTGGGAAATTATTACTGAGAAAATTTTAAATTGACTTTGCTTCTTCCGAATCATAACCTTTGCTAACTAACCCACCCGTTGACAAATGGATGGGCCCAGTCTGATTGTACACGACTCTACTTTAATCTCATCCAACATAGCTCCGGTCAATGGTTCAAATTGCTATGTTCTATCACTTTTCATAGACCGGAAAATGTCACCACTAACTTTAAACGCTCCCTTTTTGCTTAGTGTAGAACGCCCTCGGTACATGATAACATTTTCCCTCCCGAGTGAGAACAAATTAAGGTCTCGATGAAATGTAAAGTTCTGCACTATGGCTTTGTTCACCTCACATTTTTCAAGTCCCATTCGTGTGTTCAACACACTGAGTTTACGTTCACATTCTTTTCGGAGCAATGTATGGGAAACGCAATAAAAATCGAAACCAAAGTGTCCTAATTCATTGTAAAAGTCCCTTCAGGTCAGAGCTCTGCTCTCATTAAAAGGAAGTTTCACTACCGAGTACAGACACTATAATACCCAATGGTTTACTCGCGTATTTCTGTATTTACACAACCATCCAAACCCAGCATCTACCAACAAGTCTGTTCTAAGTCTTAAAACCTTTTGCTCATAATTATCAATAACTCAACTCCCCCACGCCGAACAGGATTTTATTCCTATTTGTCCGTAGCGGGTACTATTCGTTAGAGCTTTCTATTTCCTAGCTATATGCTATAGTCTCTACTGTTTCCGTCCTTTAATTAACCCCAGAATAATACTAAGAATCTATATCTACAACTGTACCTCCTAACTCGTCCTTACTTCAGGACAGCATAATTTCACTCGCCAACCTACACACGATCCGCGGCTACGTTCGACGCCCTAATTACCAATTTTACTTCATTTTCATACTCTATTCGCCCGCCTGACTATGTAAAATCCGTGATTAATCTATGAACGCACCGTATTAACTGACTGTTTTAACTGATATTTTATCCGAATTTATCCCTATATAAACCATGACCCCAATCCCTAGTCTGCCGCTCAAGGGACCCTCCTACCTACTCCTCTTGTACCAGGTGGACGAAACCCTATCGTTAGTAATACCTCACCTTACCCCTTCCTACATTACCTTTTGAACGGAACCCTATGAATAGTAATATTTTACTATAACCTTTATTCCAAACTCCTCTCTTATCCTATTTGACTATACTCTATCTACGTAACAATCCAAGCAATACGCCCGCCAGACTATGTTTACTCTATAGCTCGTACAACAAATATCGATCGTTCCTTAATGTGTTCCCTGCCAATATTGCACATAAGAAATATAAATAACCTACCTAGTAACCTACCTCGCCCGCCGGACTCCATCCTATCCTATGACAACTACGTGGCTTTGTAATCCCATGGGGCTAACCTCTAACCTAACCTTACTGCTCTATTATCGCTCACTCCTTCGTCACCACCCGGCATTCCTTACTCAGGTTCCTGCTCCCTTTGTTCCTGCTTATTTATCCTTGTTATGTTGCATCTACTCTCAACAAATTCCTAAGCCATTACCTATGACCAATCGGTTCAGTAGACCAAACGTTACCTTCTCCACATCTATCTTCATGTACCCGATTTTACTAAATTGTGACATCTCATACCAAACTTACCGAATTTTACCAAACCGAGTCAAATCGTACCACCTTACCGGATTTTACCAAACCGAATCAGTTTCAATTCTGAAATTTCAGTAGTGAATAGTGAATAAATCATTATTCTACTACTGCTCTAAGTTAAACAGTATCGCACTGTAGCAATACTAACTTAACAACGTAGGGTCCTACCAACTAGACGATCACGGCCCTCCCTAAACCTATGTTCTACACGTACAGATTCGCATTCCCTCAAGACTGCGATAAGAAGGTAGTTTTTATCTTTGATCATTACCATACCTATTATAATTTATAACATTTATTTTATTTTCTATCTAATTTTAACCTATTCCATTTTCTCGCCTGCCTAAACATATGCATTCCGTAACCCTAAAGACAACAAGTATGCTCTTGTTACGGCACAATATGATGCGCGTACGCCGTAAAGGAGTCGTCCTTTCAGTTACCAGATAAATAGGAAATCTCTACTGTACGTCAAAACAAACTTCTCCCAATTCTTCGCCTTCCAAATTCCGCGTTCTAAATAATAGTATACATGCATAACATAAAGGTTAGTACGATTGTTGAAGACTCACCGTTCGCCCGCCAGATTCGTTGTAGCCTCCATTGCTCATCCTCCCATAAAATTAATGTATCTTCCCCAACCCCAACCTCTCCTAAATAACTCACCACCCAAAACAAATGCATAAAGATCCGCTCAACATTACCCGCCTTCAGCTAGCACGATGATAAAACCTTTTTACACAACACTCGTCAACTCATACAGCATTTATCAACCCGACGTACAATACTTTAAACAGTTTAAGATACTTATAAAAGACCCCGCAATGTCAAGGCGATGTGTGTAACAGTATTCTGCTTCACACAACCCGAACAATAAAACCAGATTCTTATTTTAAAAGTAATTTTATATATAACTTGAAACATTTTACCACCTGTTCGATCATAATATGAGACAATAGGACCTTCTAATAAGAATAGATACAGGGCACCGTTTAAATGGTCCAGTGTACCTAATAAAACGCCAAGTTTAATTCGTATATATATTTTTTTTCGATCTTGATTACAAATTAATAATAATGCAATATTGCCCTGAAATATTGCAATCCGTATGTGCATCGAAGAATATTCGTTGATTTTGGTATGCGTAGACTTATGTAAGCCCCACTATAAATAAAACGTTAACATTAACCGCACTCAAGTACCTATTTATTCAAAGACGAATAAGTATTTTCCTGAAAAGGAAAAATCATAATTAAAACAATATTCAAATCCTCTACCTCTTATTTGGTCTAATAATTAATTATAGAATTGATATTTAAAAAAAATATATATATAGTTAAGTCCATGTAAGTATACACCCTATAAACACGTGATTAGTCTATGTAAATATGTGGTTTAGTATTCATCCACGAAAATAAATTATTTAACATAAATAGATAAATAATAATTCCCGACCGTTCGGACACATCTCACAGAAACATGCACGGTACATAATTTACCTGAGGCGTAAAGGCGGACTTATCCCATTATAGGAATTTCTTCCTGTCAATCCCTGGATGGTTGAGAGTAGTAGCAAAATATTTCATCAGCATCTTATTTAACTATAAGTCCCTGTTCTATCATTTTAAAATATAATATTGCGTGATACACTTACCTTTTGTTATTCTTTTGGTTATTTTTTTTTCTTTTCTCTTCTTACTCTTTTTTTTCAGTAGGATATTATTAAGATGTACTCAGCTCACTCACAAATACTTAGCCAGATCATAAACCGAAGAGTGACGAACCACCCGTAGTCCGGGGTTCGAAGCCTGTCCCCGCGCATCCACAACAATCCCTACCGACGCAGGTAACCACGTAATATGCATGTACGCACGGATACGCAAGCATAATCATACCATTCAGCAAGTATGCACACAATTACATATGCGCACGAACGCCTGCACGCATCCACGCATGTACGCACGCAATTAGATATGTAAGTAAACAATTAAATATACGCCCACGCACCCAAATACCAATGTATTCGCGATTGCAAAAAGCTGGTCTACACAAACAAACATATCCCTAAGTACGCAAGTATCATTCGTGCACGCGAACAGACATGCCTGTGCTTGTGAGGAAAAATGTCCTCTATGCAAGAGCAGAAGTTCAAAGATAAGAAAGTAAATTACTAAAAATAACTAATAATTAGCACAATAAATCACATCCAATTCATGATAGTCTATCCAATAATCAAACCTCGAGTTGAACCTGTATACACACACCCTATAAACACACAATATTTGATATTTTGTTTGACCGTGTGAATTGGTGTTCATTAGAATAAAGATTCTCCCTTTTTTTTCTTCCCTTTTTAATCGTGGAAATTAAACGAATAGCGAATTCGTTCACTCCTGCCAGCATCGAGTGACAGCGCTGCACGGTATAAATTTATAATTACTTACAATATATCTAATAGCCCATTACCGTGTTCTTGATTCGCGTTTAGTGCAATCTTCATAACACACTTCCCTTACATTCCAAAAGAATAAAAGCATCTCTAACGTACAGATCCCTGAAATATTCAAAATCCGAAACACTTTGAAAGTTGAGAACTCCTGAACTCAAAACATGTTGAAAGTCGGACTCCTCCCTAAACATTCCTAAAATTAAATATTTCTAAAGTCGAGAACCCTAAACCATTCTAAATTTGGCAATATTCTTGAAAGTTGAGGACCGCTTAATCCAAAATATTTGGAAGTTGAAACCTCCCTTAATAATCTGGAAAATGAAAGTAATTTTCTAAATTTGAGAACCCTAAACATTCAAGATTTTAAAATAATTTTGAAAGTTTAGAATGTCTGACCTCAAAATATTTTTGGAAGTTCAGACCTCCTTTAAATATCCTGGAAGAATAAAATATTTTTAAAAAATTGAGAACCCTAAGATGTTTAAAATTTGAAAATATTTTTCAAAAATAAGAACCGGTAAGTTCAAATTTTTTTTAAGTTAAGACCTCCCTTAAATATCCTGAGGAAAATAAAATATTTTTCTAAAGTTGAGAACCCTAGACTTTCAAAATTTGAAAATATTTTGAAAATTAAGAACCGTTAAGTTCAAATGTTTTTGGAAGTTAAGACCTCCTTTAAATATCCTGAGGAAAAATAAAATATTTTTCTAAAGTTGAGACCCTAGAAATTCAAAATTTGAAAATATTTTGAAAATTAAGAACCGCTAAGTTCAAATATGTTTGGAAGTTAAGACCTCCCTTAAATATCCTAAGGAAAAATAAAATATTTTTCTAAAGTTGAGACCCTAGAAATTCAAAATTTGAAAATATTTTTGAAAATTAAGAACCGCTAAGTTCAAATATGTTTGGAAGTTAAGACCTCCCTTAAATATCCTAAGGAAAAATAAAATATTTTTCTAAAGTTGAGACCCTAGAAATTCAAAATTTGAAAATATTTTGAAAATTAAGAACCGCTAAATTCAAATATGTTTGAAAGTTAAGACCTCCCTTAAATATCCTAAGGAAAAATAAAATATTTTTCTAAAGTTGAGACCCTAGAATTTCAAAATTTGAAAATATTTTGAAAATTAAGAACCGCTAAGTTCAAACATGTTTGAAAGTTAAGACCTCCCTTAAATATCCTAAGGAAAAATAAAATATTTTTCTAAAGTTGAGACCCTAGAATTTCAAAATTTGAAAATATTTTGAAAATTAAGAACCGCTAAATTCAAATATGTTTGAAAGTTAAGACCTCCCTTAAATATCCTAAGGAAAAATAAAATATTTTTCTAAAGTTGAGACCCTAGAATTTCAAAATTTGAAAATATTTTTGAAAATTAAGAACCGCTAAGTGCAAATATGTTTGGAAGTTAAGACCTCCCTTAAATATCCTAAGGAAAAATAAAATATTTTTCTAAAGTTGAGACCCTAGAATTCCAAAATTTGAAAATATTTTTCAAAGCTGAGAACCACTGACTCCAAAATATTTTTTTGGATGTTGAGACCTCCCTTAAATAAAAAATATTTTTGTAAATAAAGTTGTAAACCCCTGACATGTCACGATTTTGAAATGATTCCAAATCCCTGACACAAACTTAATTTGGAAACTTTTGAGAACCCCTGACTTATCATGAATTTGAAAAAGATCGAAATCCCTGACAATATAAATTTAGAAAAGTTTGAGCACCCCTGACTTATCATGAATTTGAAAAAGTTCGAACTCCCTGACAATATAAATTCGGAAAAGTTTGAGCACCCCTGACTTATCATGAATTTGAAAAGGCTTACAATCCCTAACACAACCTAAATTTGGAAAAGGTTGAGAACCCCTGATATAATACCAATTCGAAAATATATCGAAAGTCTAGACCTCTGAATCATTGCGAAATTCAAAAATGTTCTAAGAACCACTACTCTTTTCCAAAGTTGAAAGGTTTGGAAACCCCTGACTTATCGTGCCCTTGTAAAATGTTTAAAACCCCCGACATATCATGAATTCGAAAGGCATGACACTTACCAAGCCTAAAAGTTTGGAAACTGCTTATATATATGTATCTGAAAAAGTTTAAAATCCCTGACCTATAAATTTGGAAAAAGGTTTGTAACCCCTGACACTTCCCTTTAGAAAAGTTAGAAACCCCTGACACAACTTTGTAGCCCGCACAATAACCAAACTTAGGTATAAAATAATTTGCAAAACGTGGTGATCGGCGTTGTGCTGCAATTCACCAGAGCTCCCGCCGCACAACACCAATCACCCCGCCCACCCCGACTGTCTTCCCTCAACGCGTGCAACATGTACCTACATATGTATCAAATATGATTTATAAATTAGTCTAATTCATTAAGCAAACACATTTATGGGCAAATCTAAAACCACTCACTCGATATGGATCACAAATCGACAGGTTTAATTCGACCTCCATCCGCATCAACACTCACCAACTGGCCCTCTCACCTTTTGACACCTATACATACGACCGCAACCTAAAATCGAAACCTCGACCTCTGTCATGGCACCTAATTGCCATACTCCTTATAATCCATACCTCCCACATTCCGCACGGACCGACCAAAAACACTCATGCATGACCGACCAAAATTCAATATCTCGTCCGGTACGTTCTCCGACATGGCACTTACTCCCCCTTCTAACCCTTTGACTCATACATTCCCCATACAGCAAGCAACTGGAACCCCCCATTCCTCATACCAGCCAATCAGCTCTAAAATAAACAAACTTAAGGGGCCGCACGTCCCTGGTCAGAACTCAGTTCTGGCTCCCTGATTTGTCCGTGCCAAATGCCACCATTTCGCACTCACTAGCCAATCAAAATAATCTCCTGCCTTAGTTTGAGATTGCCTGCCGACCGCGGCGGTTCGTCCCGCGAACTCGACGCCGCCGCCGCCGTGGCGCGGCGGGGCGCGCGCGTCGCCACGCCGGACGTAGATAGTAAATCCTCGTGGCTTGCACTCGCGAACTTCTTTGCTTGGTGCAATACTGATGTTCTCTCTCAGGGTTACCAGTTATTATTTGGCGATACCTACCACTAACTTGCTTTGCTAACCACAATGGAATCACTATAATTATAAAGAGTTTTAGTAAATTTTGAAGTAAACTTAAGTTTACTAAATATAGAACATATACCACACATGGTGGTTGGTAGTGGAGTGATTTATTAATTTATTGACATATTTAATTACACATAGCTATGTATGTAGGTACAAACCCACACCCATGGTACACACATATAATTGTATTTTGCACAAATACACATAAAAGAAAAGAAAGATGTCTTTGAAAATTAGTTCATAGTACGCTAAGGGGAGGTTCTGTATCGGAAATAGATCACTTTTGAAGAACAAAGAATATTTTTTTTTTTAATTTTTTTTTTTTTTATGTAAAATGTAAAAAAAAATTTTTCTTAATCGTTTCAGTTTCATGCCAGGAACAAAAAAGTCTTCCAACACATAGATATTTCCTTCAGAAATTGTGAAAAGCCACAATTTTAGTTTTATTAGTATGGAATAGAAAGAATTTGATTTTTTTTACCAACTTACACGTGTTACATCATAATGGTAATGTATTGGTAATATAATGGTAATGTAATGAAGACTTTTTAGTTACTGTTATGAAACTGAATCGATTAGGCTATAAAAATCAACCACCTATTTTTTTATTTAAATACATAAAAAAATATTTTACATAAAAAAAAAGCCCAAGGTCCAAAAAAATTTATATAGGTTTTACTCCCTATATGATACAGAACCCCCCCTTAGCGTACTATGAACAAATTATCAAAATACCAATAAAAATAAAATATAGTCCGCCTGGGCATAGTTTAAACAGACTAGTTAACCGTCTTCATACAAGTGCGCCGATTTCGCACTCACACAAGCGCGCGCCAGCGCACGCTGTCCGTACACAACCACTACTTACATTCTCACTTCCCTCGCTTGTAGTCCGTGATGGCCGCCCCGCACAATTTTTTTTTGTTTTGTTATTTTTTACCATGTGGGGCCGGTACTTACAAAGAATAGGCCCCGTGCATCTCGCATGTATGCATGTTGTAAAAGGCGACTAAGAGATAAGAACAAGATGCCGTGCTAAAGGGCGACAGGACCGCCACCTCTCACCTTGGCACGGTACTTTCGTCGAGTCATGCAGCAGGTGGGTCTTTGTGCCTTACTTGCTGCTTGATCGATTAAATCTTGTTCGAATGCTTTGCGAAACGTGGTGGTCGGTGTTGTGCTGTAATTTACCAGAGTTCTTGCAGAACAACACCGATTACTCTGCTTACCCCGATTGTCGGGTTTCAGCGTGTGTGATATGTATGTATGTTTTTTTATGGAAACTGACTCGATTGACTTTTTCTCTCTCTCTCTCCCTCTCTCCCTCTGTCTCTCTCTCTCTCCCTCTCTTTCTATCTCTTTTTATCTCTCTCTGTCTATGTCACTCTTTCTATCTCACTCTTTGTATCTCACTCTTTCTATCTATCTCACTCTTTCTATCTCACTCCTTCTATCTCTCTCTTTTTCTATCTCACTCTCTTTCTATCTCTCTCTCTCTCTTTATACCTCTCTTTTTATATCTCTTTCTATCTCTCTATCTTTCTATCTCTCTCTTTCTATCTCCCTTCCAGACGTCCAGGGACGTTGGGTTTCGATCGTTCATAGAGTCCAAGGCGAAACTAGCGTCTCGAAAATTAGAGATCCTTTACCGATGTCGGCGATTTTTCACGCCGGCCCAACTGCTTACACTCTACAAAGCACAAGTAAGACCGGTGATGGAATATTGCAGTCATCTTTGGGAGGGTTCCCCTGAGTACCTTCTTTCAGCCTTGGATTCTATTCAGCGACGAGCCATTCGCCTGATTGGTGACTCTGTACTCACAAAGGACCTTCAACCTCTAAAGTTCGGTAGCAATAAAAAAAAATTATAATAATAATGAGCTCACTACCTGTTAGTGTTGTGAGTTGTGGTACGGCGCACTACAATGTTAGTGTTGTGAGTTGTGTGTGACATCCCTGGTGGCTTGGAGCAGCGTAGATAGTTATTTTAAAAATGGGCTCCAGTTGCCCTACTCGTTTACTGTGGCCAGGGTAATGGCGCTTCCTGCATAGTACACCCCTGGCTATGAGAATAATCACACTCGCATGTATATAAGGTGTTTCGCTGACCATGTCATTAACTTCGGGAGGGTTACATACACACTCAAATAAACACTTTACGTAAAAAAAACATATGTTTATAGGACCATTTTTTCTCCTAAGATCTCCGAACAAAACATTTTAATCAAATAGCCCTAAAAACGAATCATGCTTAGACCCTTCTTGCCAAACACGAAACGTAGGTACTTACCTAGTGCGCGCGACGTCGGCAGGCGGTGCGGCACAAAGGCTTTCCTTTGACGAAAGCCGCCTCCGAAGCGCTCGCTCGCCACGCCGCCGACGCGCTTGCATTGCATGCGCCCGCTCTGCGCGCATGTGTCGCGCGCGGGCGGAGCGGCGCGCGGTGCGTCGCGTCCGTCTCAGTGTCTTAGCGGCGGTCCGCGAGAGAGCACATTATTTCGCAATTTCAAAATGCCGCCGCGCCGCCGCGCCGTATCGATTCACCGACGCGCGACGCGGATATGGTGATGTTACCGAGACTCCAACTCCAATTGGAACTTAGCTGCTGCTGTGTTGATGTATGAGCAGCTAGACGGTGTGCGTGTATGTGGACGCACCATCTTGGGAGCGGAGCAACGGTTCCGAGATTGGGGCGTCTTTATGCCTCGACTTGATAACGGAAGACAACTACTACTGGTGCGCATAGAAGAAGAACACGTACCTACATACACACTATCCTCTCACACAACAAACAGCTGTTCTGTGTTTCAACACGGTCATTGACCCCGTACAATGCGACTTTCCTACTGTTACACACAGATCTAGTGACCTTGTGAGTTGTGACTTACTTACAACAAACAGCTGTTCTGTGTTTCAACACGGTCATTGACCCCGTACAAGGCGACTTACCTACTGTTACACACAGATCTAGTGACCTTGTGAGTTGTGACTTACCTACAACAAACAGCTGTTTGAACATAGTACGGTCATTGATCCCGTCCGTACACTGCAAGTTACCTACTGCTAATGGTACACAGGTTGATCTGATAATATTTAGGTAACATACATGTTTTGTTAAATTTCTCGAAAAGTAATGCTAAAAACATTTTTTTTTGCGTAACCTGTTTATTTGAGTGTCTATGTAACCCTCCCGAAGTTAATGACATGGTCATCGTAACACACTATATAGCCATATTGAAATTCGGTGACAAGAGACATAGGTACACGAAACATTAATTTTTAGGGTCCCGTCGCAAAATTGCGAAAAAGGGACCCTTATGAGATCGCTTTGGTTTCTGTCCGTCTGTCTGTCAGTCCGTCCGTCGCGGGACTTCAACATACATACTTTGTAATACCTGTATATTGTATATTTTTTTTACATTAACGTCGAAAATTGCTCTTTTTCAATACTCATTAGTTTTCGTCAATATTAAAACACTACTTTATTGTAAATTACTACTAAGTAACATATACACATTGTGGTATACGTAAGCAGTGATATTATTTATTGATATGATAATGGTTTTTATTTATGTTATTCTGCATGAGTGATTGAGCCATAGGGGCCAGATCACACGCTCCGACCAGTCAATACCACACGTATAACACTAATTAAACATAATGTACGTACATACACTATCATTTTACATAAATATATTTCTTTATGGGAACTGACACGGTTGGCTACGTCACTTACTACATCCGTGATGTCATCCCATAACACCTTGAGGTACTAGGTGCCATGTCAGTGCTTCCCTTAGGTTGCGCCGGCTACACTGAACTGGACTAAAAATACGAACTATTTAAATAGCCGTTTCAACGAATCTTTCATTCAGTGAGGTTGTACCAACCCAGACGGGTTAAACCGTACCACCTAGTAAGGTAAGAAGGGAAGGGATCTACTGTTTTACGTGGAATCCGAACCACGGTTAGCGTCCAAGGGTCGAGCTGTCACCCAGCCATCCACTGACCGGGCCCAGGCTTATTAATGATACGGACGACAGTCGACCGACCGCCCCACTGAGCTACCAAGGCTGACAAAATTATGTAGATTACAACAAATCAGGAGTGGGTATAGTACATATTTTAGAGATTTTAAAGTACTAATTGCAAAGATTTTACAATGAAATACCGGAAGAAATGGGAAAACTAGGATGCGAAATAAAATACATATTATGTAATGCAAAATTATGCCAAATGAAAATTAAAGAAAGTTAATATTTCTTATATCAAAATTTGCTATATCAAGTGTATATTATATATACCAAGTGAAGACTACATGAAGTGAAAATTATATGAAATTATGAAGTTGGAATAATATCATACATTATCCTGTAGAGATAGAGGTTGATAGTGGAGGCTAGAGGAGCTTACAATAGTCCCACTGCATCTCTCCCCGTGCATGTCGTAAAAGGCGACTAAGGGATAAGCGGCCTGCAGACACCCCGGTCGACTTGTGGCTTTCATGGAAGACATAGGCTGGCTGGGGTAGCTGGAGACTGCGGGGTTTTGCACGAAGGTCCCCAACCAAGCGGGATTGGTTTGCAGGCCTAGAGCCAACCCCAAACCAAAACAACAACAACAATATCATACATTTTTAAAACATCGATCGACAAGAATTTTATCGACAATTCCTGAGATAACAATAATCCGGATCTCCGGACAACCAGAGGCTAAACATCCTTCCCGCAATTGGGCCTAAGATTCATTTTTTAGTCGTCATATGTTTTATTTTGTCATGTTCCGCCAACACATCTCCTAAAATCATTCAAAATAGTTAGCTTACTTAAAGATGGATTTAATACGCAACAGGCGAGTGTAAGATGTTTTAAAAAAAATACACCGAATCGCGACTTAGATAATACTTACTTTTACAGGGAACCTTGTAAAATGTAACTGCCGATTGGATTTTTTTAATGTTATCGTGATTGGGCAAGCTTCTTCTCGCGATATACATACTCGCGTGCGCCGCGCGAGTTTCTACAGTCGATTGGCTTAAACCGCGGGAAAATGTCGTCCGTCGAACGTCGTCGCGCACGTCTCAGAGAATTGATGCGTTTAGCTTGCGCGGAATTAGCGCAGCAAACGCTGAAAAAGTTCAATCGCAAGAAGAGAACGAAATGGGTTCGTACGTCCAGTTGTAATTTGTCGTGCGCACGCACGCACGACACGACGACACGTCACGACGGGAGCGGCACGGTGCGCGAATGGCGACTAGCAGCGAGTGCCTTGTCCCACGACTCGCGCGTAGGTTTCATTAGCGGCGAGTAGCGCACTCGCCGCGAGTATAATTGAACATGTTCAATTCTACTCGCAGCTTTTTTACTCGCAGCGAGTGGATTGTAGTCGCCGCGAGTAGGTTGTCGCACACAGCGATTTCACTCGCTGCGAGCGAACTCGCAGCGAGTACTCGCTGCATGTGACAGGCCCTTATCGAAACACATAACCGTACCGCGCTCGCCAGCTACGAGACCTTTGGGACCTCTAGAGTGCGAATCGAACAGATAATAACTTTCCGCGACCTTAACTATCAACACTTATAGCTGGGTTTGGTTCGTAACGATTCCACACAGCAATGTGTCAAAAAGAAATATTCAGGCCCCGAATGCAAAGAGCTGAAGAATCAAGAAATCTACAGGCAAATCAGAGGGATTCATCGGATTAATTAAACCGATAACCTAGCCACCTCCCAGGCCCCGGACACCTCCAGCTACTATTGTCACACTCCCATTACCTCTCCGTGACAATGGCATCCTTTCTTCCTTTTATCCACACCTAGTCCGCTACTATCCCGTCCCATTTCCACTTCCCTTACCTGCCCCTTTTACGCTAATCCAAGGTTGCCGTGCCGACGGATGCGTGGCTAGAGGCGAGTCTAGTCTCGAGCGTGCCAAATAAAATCCTGGGGTTTGGCGCCCCCAGGCTCTAACTGGCAAGCGGGGCTCTGCCAGGGTTGACAGTTTACTTCCCTAGCTACTCGTGGGACGAATAATGGAATTTAACATCACAAATCCTATAAATGACGGCGATGCAGCTCGCCACTCGTCACGTCGCGTTTCACGAGGGGGCGAAAAGTGGGCAACGGAAAGCCGCTTTGCCACATTGAATGTTTGTGGAGGAATGAAAGATAAGGAGGATGAAGTGTATAAGTTGACGAATGCGAGGCAGATTGATGTGCTGGCTGTGAGCGAGACCAAGAGGAAGGGGATGGACAGGTCCACGCACGGTACTTTCACAGCCCTGTGGTCTGGTGTACCACAGAATGAAAGGGCTTGCCAAGGTGTAGGAGTTGTCCTCTCTGACCGAATGGCTCAATGCATGATAGATTACGAATGTGTGAGCCCAAGACTCCTATGGGTCCGAATTAAGGTGGGTTTGGTCCGCTTGTACGTCTTGGTAGTGTATGCCCCGGACATGTCCAAGCCCATCAAGGACCGCGACGAGTTCTGGGACAGTGTGAGAGAAATACTTAATGCATGTGAGGGGAATGAGAGAGTGTTAATGATGGGAGACTTTAATGGATGGGTTGGCGTGAAAAGGGATGGCTATGAGTCTGTACTTGGAAAGTTTGGTGACGAACGAAAAAACGAGAATGGTGTTAGTTTGCTCGAGGTGTGCCTGGAAAAGAATCTTTTCGTGACAAACACAATGTTTGACCACAAAAAGATTCATATGTATACTTGTCAGAGACAGGAAGAAAGAAGTATGATAGATTTTGTGATAGTTGACGAAAGATTAAGGAGGCAATGTTGTAGACACAAGGGTTCATCGTGGAGCCAATGTTGGAACAGACCACTTCCTGGTGGTATGCCGAATTAGGGGTCTGTTCAAGCGTTGGCGACACCGAAATCATTATTTCACGATAAACCAGTAGCGCATTTTAGCACGCTACAGCCTCTTGTACGCCGACGATCAAGTGATACTTGCGTCGTCGGTGGGCGAGTTGCAGGACATGGTAACTGTTATGGTTGAAGCATTTAAAAGGAAGGGAATGAAAGTGAATGTAAACAAGACGAAAGTAATGGTACTGGAAAGGAATGAAATAGTGACCGAATGCGACGTAAGGATTGGGAATGAGAGACTGGAGCAAGTGAACGAATTCGTATATCTGGGGAATATGGATAGATAGATAGATAGATAGAAATACTTTATTGCTCCAAAAAACATTTAACATAAACACACAATAAGAAATTTACATGAGGGGCAAAGGCGGACTTATCCCTTACAGGGATTTCTCCCAGTCAACCTTTGGATGTTTGAGAGTCGTATGTTGCGAGATATAAGTAGGTAGTAGCAAAAGACTTGAGTGTGGGAATGTAAAATATAATATAAGGAAAATAACTATAATATACTATAATATACAGTATACACTACATATAAGTACATACTAGTTAATTAAACGCATAAATTACTATTTACAGATTAAATTAAATACATATGAATTACAATTTATATAATACATAATACCTAAATATATACATACATACTTGTCTTTTCAGAATTAAAGGATTTTTAGCTTTTGACTTCACACTGACGGAGATAGTACAACTTTAAGTGTTTTTTGAATAACGGAAGCGACTTGCAGTGCCGTATACAGTGAGGTAGTAGATTCCACAGCCGAGCTGCGTGCACAGAAAAGGAGTTTGTGTAATATCCAGTTTTGTGAGTGGAAATGGCTAAGATATTATCATCACTTGACCGAAGCGTTACACCGTGGGAAGATGCGCGAAAACTGAAAACGCGAAGATAGGTACTCGGGAGCAGAAGGGTTGTAGATACAAGAATAAAGAAGGCCAAGAATGTGGGAATTTCTGCGGAGACGGATTGGGAGCCACTTGAGACGTCTGCGGTATTGTGAAACATGGTCGTACTTACGTAAACCGAAAATGAAGCGTATACACATGTTTTGCAGACGCTCAAGTTTGTCCAGGAGTTCCTCAGTAACGTCCAGGCAACACACATCCGCATAATCAAGGATGGGGAGAAGCAGCGATTGTGCTAGAATTGTCTTTGTGGAGGTCGGAAGAAGGTTCTCCAGCCGCCTCAGGGAGTGCACCGCAGCATAGACTTTTCGACTGACCTCATTGACCTGAGCCTGCCAAGATAGCGTATCATCCATAAGAATTCCCAGGTTTTTGACAACCCTAGTATATGGTATGACAGTACCGTTGTACATAATCTCAGGCAACGAGTCACGATCAATCCTCGATAGTAGTCGAGGACTTCCGGCAATCATAATTCCGGAATATGTTCACGCGGGATGGAAAATGTGAAGGAGATGTAGAAAAGAGAGTGAAAGCCGGCAACCAAGTGAATGGAGCGTTGCACGCTATTATTAGCAGCCAAAGCATGTCAACTAGGGCACGTTTGGCTGTCCATGGTGGAGTGATGACCCCTAGACTTATGTACGGGAGTGAAAGTTGGGCATGGCAGAAGAAGCATGAAAGCAGGATTAATGCTGTGGAAATGCGCGCGTTGAGGAGTATGTGTGGAGTTACAATGAAAGATAGATTGAGAAATAGTGTAGTGCGAGAGCGCTGTGGGCTGAAAGAAGATATAGTGACAAGGATTGAGAAAGGGATGCTTCGGTGGTTCGGTCATGTTGGAAGAATGGATGATAGGAGACTAACGGAAGAAATTTATGAAGCAATTATGAGTGGAAGAGTCGGGAAGGGTCGCCCTAGACGCACTTACCTGGACCAGATCGGGCATGTGCTCAAAAAAGGGCAAGTGCGTAGTAGCCGTAACCGACGAGCATGCATGAAGAACATTATGGGAGTGGAAGAGGCGGCAGAGGTGTGTCAGGATCGTGGCACGTGGAGATCCGTTGTCTCTGCCTACCCCACCGGGAAACAGGCGTGACGATATGTATGTATGTATGTATGTATGTACCCAGCCAATAACGAACACCAGATCAAAATCATTTCCGGTTATCGACACAGTGTTCAGTGGGGCACACTGTGTTCAGTGATCGCGCGCGCGCCTGGGAAAAGCGATGCGTGCACGACGAAGAAGTACGAACCCACCCCCACCGCTCCTCACGCCGCGCGCGGTGGCGGGGGCGGCGCCGCGCCGCGCGCGCTCCGCTCAATGACCAGCCAATTAGTACAATAATTGGATCACAGATGGCGCGCAGCGCCCCGTTTCACCTAGCCGGTAACCGGCACGAAGGAGAGAGACAGACAGAGCAAATATACTGACTGACGGACGTCTAGCTCGCTCGCACTTACGCATTCACTATGTACGTGATGATTTATAGCAAATTTATACAAATTGGTAATTAGGATTGAGTACTGACCTATCCTATGTCACTCCAAGGATTTTCTAGAACATTTTGGTATATATTTCATTGAGATCCAACGCTTCATTTACGCGCTAGAGAGGTTTTTTGCAATGTTTGTACCTAGAATTAGTAAAAATCTTATAATGTGTCGTAAAACAGAAACAAAAATATATTTATAGCAAAATAACCCCATGGATTCTGCAAAAAATATATTAACAGTTCTCATCTCTGTTGGTGGGTAAACCCAGTCGTCATACATTTTTGTCCATGGTCCTTTGTCAATAACTTTTTTTTATGGGAAGCGCGACATATGGCGCACGTTAGACTAACGCGTAAGTGTAGTCTGATGGCGCCCACGGGCATTCGGATATTTACGGGGCTGCGAATACGATGTCAGCCGCACCTTCACATTATGTTTGAAGGACCCCAGACTGAACATAGGAGCAAAGGATGCAGGTGGGAGTACTTTTCAGAATATTTCCTTTAAAGTAGGTATTCCGAAAAAACATTTTTTTGCATAAATTGCTAAATTTTGTATTAATTGTGCACTTTTTCGGTGTATAAATTTTTTTTTGTGTTCTATATCACACATAATATATATTACACCATGATAAGAAAGCATGGGCGGCGACGACGCGACGGTCGGATTCACCTTGTTTATTAAAATAACAGCGAGTGATTTATGTGCACCGCAACATATACTGCGCGAGCGTGGATAGACGGAGGCGACGACGCGGACGCGGACGGAGCGGACGGACGTCGGCATCCCGTCATCCCCGTGCCGTCTTCTTGGTTGCGATTAAACTGAAGGCGAAATTCGAATTAGCAAACGTAAGCTCAATGGCTGAATGGGATATGCTTTGCTTTTCAATCCAGTTACGCGGGTTCGAATCTCACTTTTGCGAATTCTTTTTCTTTTGTTTTTTATTGTTTATTATGTATTATTAGCAAATTAAAAATAGGTTTGGGTTCTTTTTACAGCCACATAAAAACAAAATTTTCGATAGTACTTTTTTGAGTATTGTTAGGGCAAAAAAAAAATTGTATTTACATTTTTTTTTTTATAAACCACACGAAAAGTTTTTTTTTTTGGAGTACTTCCACACAAAAACTTAATTTTCGGGAATAGTTCAGCGTAAGTAACCCCAGCCGACCACGTTCGCGTACGGCAATGAAATCAAACATAAAAAGCGCGAAATGTTCCCATAGTAAAGATTCCATATATGCATCGGTGTAAGCAGAGTAATCGGTGTTGTGCTGCAAGTACACTTGTAAATTACAGCACAACACCGACCACCACGTTTAGCAAAGTATTCGGACAAGGTAACTATCAAGCAGCAAGTAAGGCAAGAAGACCTACCCGCTGCATGACTCGGTGGAAAGACCGTTCCAAGGTGAGAGGTGGCTATCCTGTCGCCCTTTAGCACGGCATCTTGTCCTTATCCCTTAGTCGTCTTTTACGACATGCAAGGGGAGAGATGCAGTGGTACCGGCCCCACACGGTTCAAAATTGTCTACAAACTTTTTGATTGCCCTATACAAAAAAAATTACCTAAACAAGTCAGGATGGTTCACTTTCCACTTACGTTTTCTTGTGTACGTCTTCCTTAAAAATAATATAATGATGGAGGGGAAAAAACAAATATTTCTAATTTCTTAATTTGTAAGTCTTCTTTTTATAACAAAACAGCTTTACTCACGGTTGTTCCGATATATGTTGCTCGCTTGGCCATACGCTTGGCCCGAAACGTCGAGCAACATAGCTCGGAACAACCGTGAGTAAAGCTGTTTTGTTATAAAAAAATAATGTCTAGCAACCACGGTAATTTAAAAACCCATGTAAGTCTTCTTGTTACCCATTATTTTTATTTTCAAATTAGTGTGCGAAACAATGTATAAGAGCGACTTGTCGTGTGCAATGTGTCAAATTTGCGGATATGTCCGGCCGGAAGACACCCGCTCTGGTCGGCCTCTGCCAACAGACTGACTGAACTACCGTAGCAGCTAGTAATATAAACCGATTTTAGCATGCGGCGATACGGGTCAATATTGCTAAGCACGCTTTCTACTGCACAAATGAGAGCGCTTAAAATTTGATTTTTTCCCCAGTTTTCCTTAAATTTATCGGAAAGTAAATACTTTATCGAAAAACTACAAGATACGATTTCTAGTAGATTAATATATCTTTCCAATGATGTAAAAAAAATTGACAGTTCTCGCTCAAAATTCTGAGATCTCGCAATTAAAAGATTTTTGGGTAAAGCAGTCTTTGCTATTTTTTTTCTGTGTTTCTAGAAGATTTTTGAAAATTCTGTTGGATACGATTTTTGTAATGTACCCTTCTCTATACAGATGATTTTTTTTATGCTTCGCATATGTCCGGTTACTTCAATTCTCGCGATGAAAAATTGGTCGATTTTGATTTCAATTAAAAAAAAGTAGCGGCTTACGGCCGCTTAATAATCCATTCCCTATCAATAAACAAACACTACATTCAAGCCCAAAACCACTCACTCGAAATGAACCACGTATTCGGCATGTTCACTAAGAGCCTCTATTCGCCACACACACGCAAAATCTGACCAAGACTCAACCTCACGACCTAAGCAACATTGTACATGGCACCTAATTACTTCCACTGGTCAACTCGTACACCATGACCTTTGTTTACCTCTAACCTAATCTAGTAAGTACCATATCGCCCACACACGCAAAGTCAGACCTAGACACAACTTTACAACTAACCTTCACTTGTACATGGCACCTAATTAGTCACATCAATTAACTGGGATCCCCCTAATTTTAATCTACCATCTCCCCACTAGTAGGTGCCATACCGTCGTTCGCTACTAATTCGCGAAATACCTACCTTGGAGCCTAAAATTCACACCTTATTACTACTACACAAATTATTTACTAAACATCCATTATACATTTTCAAAATGACATTTTTTTTTTCATTCTTCTCGCATTCCATCAAAATGAAATAAAGATTCGAATCTTTTTATTCCTCGGCGACAATCTCAACCAAAATTAAATCAGTCTGTTGGAACCCGGTCAAACATAACCACTCTTTTCAAACACACATATTTTACGGCCTCTTTATTTTACAAAGGAAGCTTACACCACATCCAACTTCATTTCCACCAAACAACTAGAAAATTCCCTTTATTGGCCTCAAACTGGCCCCGATAAACTATTTCGCGCGCGAGCGTACCTAATTATTACACAATACGAAATTATTTTCAAACCTAACTTCCGTGTTTTAGGTATGAAGCCCTCCGCGCTCAGTTGGCGTGCCTTAACTTAAGTAGAATGGCTATCCAATTTTACAACTAAGGTTTTCATAGAATATTCTTACTACAATATTGTTGATTTTAGCTCATTCTAGGATTCTTAATTAATTGGCTTTTAGGCTTATAGCACAATTTTTCCGATAACCCATATAAAAAAATTTTTCCTCTTCCTGCTATATCTCGGTGTACCCGGAATAAATTATTGATTTTAGTTTCACAATCTCTGGATAAAATATTTCCCTTTGGCCCCACCTTACTTCTACGAAGTTGCTAACATTCCGCTTAGAAATATGCCTCACACCATTCATACATACCATTCCCCTAACTTCCACTTTGTTTAGTCTATCACCTCTCAACCCGACTACATTCTTCGTGCAAACAGTTTTTTTTTCTATCACGGCGCTGCTCATTCTAGCCAATAGCGAACGCCATACCGCACCGGCGCTCACATCCCATTGGTCAAAATTGGTTTTCACTTAAATATTTCTAGTTGTCCGCAGAACAATGATAATGAACTTCCTAGAAGGAAATGTAAGCAATTTTCTTTTACGAACTCTAAGATGAATCTCTAGTCGACTTTCTGGTGACAATTTGTTCACGTTAAAATCGGTTTTCTAGCAACATTGTCGGCAAATTGTAGACAATATTTCTGTAAATTAACTAATTGTACACAGACTGCACTCGCGCCGGAAAATGAAATATGTACTCACTCTCAGCTTCAAGCGGCGAAACCTCCCGCCTCGTAAGCGGGAGTCCAAATCTCTTCTCTCGCGAAACTGCCAACCAGCACCGCGTTCCACGAACCACTTTTCACGCATTTCACTCACCGAATTCCTCACTTAATCACTTTCCCGGTACCACTTCCTATAACGCTATTTACTTATATCGCTACTCCCTATGAGTTGGATTTTTTCCTATCGCTTTTGAGTATATAAGAGCCCTATTATTGTCCTGAACTACCGCAACGAACTACATTTTTCTTCCATTTTTCCCAATTTTTTTCTGAACCCTAGGTATCCTAGATTTAGGTAGGAACTATCCTGGTCTTAGGCACCACTGCGACGAACTAACCTCACACCAAAGTATATTTTGTATTTATACTTCACCCGATAGGTGTTGTCGAATAATTATTCCGAAATTCCACGCTTCCGCGAGTAACCTCTAAAATAAAACATGGCCTGCGTTTAGCATTCAAGTGATCTCTAGGTAAACTCAAGCAATGTATACATACGTATACACTGAATTAAGTGTAGATGGACCCTGTATCTTCCTCTCTTCGAGGAAGCGTTGTGTAACCGTATAACCCAGAGTACTAACTCAATCCCTAGCTTTCTATCCTAAACTTTGTTCTTCGAATAATATTCTAAATACATATGTAATTTTCTGCCTAAGTCCGCCTCTCCTATATCACTGTGTCTCTTCCATCACATTGTAATTGTCTGTATTCTCTCCTCCCAGAAATTGTGTTAACCAGTAATTTTCAAATTATTCAAACAATTTCCCCCCGGAGGGGGAAGTAAGGAGCTCCACGAGTCCGGGTTTCCTCACCCGGGCTCTCCACGCTCCTCACAGTGGCCATCATCCATATAGGGCTGCTTTACTACCAGCAGCTCTATTTTGTATACCTAATGGCCCCCTTTGATTCCTATCCTGTGAAGAAACTGTTTCTCTTAGGAAGAGATTTAAAATGAAATTCGTGGTGTAATGTGGGTGATTTAGGGCCCCTACGGACCCCAAATCCTAAAGGCGTGCGTGTGTGTGTAAGTGTGTGTGTGTGTGGTCCCTATCCTAACCTCGAAGTACTTCGTCCGACGGGCTCCGCCTATCGAAAGAAGGCTACCACAGGTTTCATCCTCAGACGGTCAGCTCAGCTTGCACCGGTCCTTAGAGTACCGCCACTCCTTCGCCCAGATAGAATAGGTATCGCTCTAACAGATCATAACAATTTGGACCTCTTCCCCTAGCAGGACTAAGGATAACCACTGTGGGGTATTTACCTGGTCTTCCTAGTACCTACCTCACTAACTACTACACGCTATGATACTACTCGTTCCCACGAAGCGAACCCTCTCTCCCTTGCAAGATTAAGGAGAATTAATTCACACAGCTACATGACTAACCTACCAATATGAATTTAGTGTTTGAAGAACCTAACTACCCACGTTATAATTTGATAATTTAGCCAGAATTCCAGTTGCTCTTCGACCTTATGTTACGTCTTCTTACCACGAGGCATTTTCTCATGATATCATAGAGAATGAACTGAATCTTGTGCGAACAAGCGTGTATGCTTATTCAGCATAGCTGGCGTTGCCACCCAACATTCCATCGAAAGGAAAAGAACCTCGCATGAGTGCGCGCGCATGCATATTTCAGCGTACCCGCAACCCACATACAACGTTCCAAGGAAGAACCCTGTGAGATCGTGCGTGTATGCATATTTCAGCAAAACCCGCTTCCCTCACAACATTCCATGAAAGAACTCTGCGTGAGTGGGCGTGCATGCATATTTCAGCGTACCCGCTCCCTCACCCAGTGCTCCAAAAGGGAAAGAGCCCTGTAATAGTATGCATGTATGCATATTTCAGCATAGCTAGCATCCCACACAGTGCTCCAGTGATGGTCCATATAAAAATATTTCACATCCCTAATACTAGCAAATAATTTCTGAAAAGCCAGTATTGTTTCCAAAACTAGCCCAGCCACCAAAAGAAGACTTCAAGACAATGCAATTTAATAGAACTGGTCGAATTGCAACTAGAAAACTCCAAAATATCGCGCGGCGTCCAAGACTCACCGAAACGTTGCTGCCGAGAAGCAATGGCGCTCGATGCGACTTAGCGATGACCGGTGCTCAGGCAAGTTGTTCCGTCGAGGCTCGCAGCTGCAGAAAAAGGCTCCTACCGTGTTACACGCCCTTAAATAGCCTCGCTTTCTTACTCCCACTCTTAACCCCATGACCAATCGGAAATCATCCCTAACATCGTTTCAGCGTCTCCCATTGGTCGACCAATCACAATGCCTGAAACAATTTTTCCTTAAAAATGCGTTCCATATTTCCCTAAAACCTTCAGTAACTAATCTCTGAAAAATGCTACGAATTCACAAAAGTAGATGTAATACAGTCAATTCGTCCTATATCTTACTGCACGCCGACGTATAATACTTATCTATCATCATCTGTCGCTTATACGGTGTTGCTAGCTATTCCTGTTCAAAATGTATGCAAGTTGTATTATCTGCGCCTGATTACATGCCACCCGCTACAATTTATACGCAACGCGGTCTCTTTGCTATACTCACTACCCAGGCGCTAAACTAACTCCTACGCCTTATAACATTTTACCAGCCAGCCTTCATACGTCCTATTGCTAGCTATTTTCATTGAGGTAGGTTGTGATTCGTCACAATACCTACATACATATATAAGGAGATACTCGGAGAGAGAAGGGAGATGTATCATCCATTAATATCGACTTTCCATCAATCAATAAAAAAGCAATCAAGAGAGAGATGTGAGATTACGGATTTTTTTAAATAATTGCAAAATTTTACGCATTCACCCGTTCCATCGAAAACTTTTTCAATAACGAAAATGAAATTCTACAAAGGAAACAATATATATGCAAGTATGCACGCACATACAATATTTATTCCAACTCACATTAGCGTCGGCGAGGCTAAAGTCAGATGAAAGCAAATAAAGGAAAATTATTTAATTGAAATTAATTTGCGTCGCGTACAAGAGTAGATCTGTAGTCGCTCCTTCCCTTACACAGCCGCTCTTATTTAATTTAAATACCTTAGCAACTGATGTAAATTTATTTCTTTGCTCTAGAAAACATTCAGTGGCTTGCTCGGTGGCTTGCGAGTTCGGTCGCGGCGGACTGATAAGGCGTGGCGCGTGGGTGGGCGACGATATTACGTGCGTGAAATGCTCAAATTCTTGGTTTATATAGTGCTACTCGCACTTTATTAAGGTAATTTGACATACTTTAGTTCATTTACGGTTATCTATAATTTTTTATGAGCGCGACAAAGTATTACTCGAAGTGAGAGGCTCAACCACATGCGTGTATGTGCATGTGTGTGAGCAAACGTGCGTGTGTGTGTGTGTGTGAGTTATTGCGAGACCAAAACCGCTCAATTGCTTAAATATTACTGTGAAAACCTAATAATTGAAATGCACAAAATAAATTGTTTTGTTACACTTCCACAATTTCTCGTAGCTCTGCTACGAAATTAAATCGACTTCTACAATTTCTCGTACCACTGCTAGACAATTAAAAAAGTGTTCATTTAGACAATAAAATATAAAATAACTAGCTGTTGCCGCGGCTTCACTAAGGAAGAGTTCACATTCACGTTTTTCGTTTGGTGTCAAATATTACACCAAATTAAACACGTTAGAAAAGCGTTTTTTTTTTATTTTCAGATTTCTTAATTCATTATTTTATGATTATGTTTTCTTACAATAATTATGTAGTAAAACAGTACATTTCAACACAATCTAAAGATTTCAGTTTTAGAAAGTAAAAAAATTTAATTCTTACCATAGTATTTGCAAAAATAAATCTATAAAATGCTGAAAAACTTGGTAACTATAAGCCGGATTTAAAAAAATATAATAACAAAGCTTTTGTAGTAGTTGAGGTATCACGTTGATTGAGGTAATATTATGTATGTGACTTATATGGGACATCATGTGTAACCTCACGATAATTTTCACTATTTAATGTTCTGGACAGTGAAGCAAAACATTGCGCGAGTCGCGGAAAAAAGATGAATTTAGGAAGTTAATGTAGAATTTAGTTAGCTCTATAAACCAGTACGTGATGATAGCATATACAGAACTTACTCGTAAAATACCATTTTCGGGGCCCTGGGCAAAAGCTAGTTATGTATGTTGAATTTTATTCAAAGTTAAAAAAATATAGGTAGATACCTTCATACATACATACACATTACACAGCCAGTCAGCGTGTAAGCGTCCACTGCTGGACATACGCCTTTCCAATTTTCCTCCAGTCCTCCCAGCCTTCAGCGGTACGGAACCACTGCTTTCCGCCGACGTACTTGATGTCGTCGTCCCCCCTGGTGTGTGGTCTTCCCACACTCCGTTTTCCTGTCCATGGCCGCCAGTGTAGGACACCGTTACTCCAACGGTTGTCGTCTCTTCGGCTGACGTGTCCAGCCCACTGCCACTTGAGCTTAGCCACCCGGTATCCAATATCGACTACTTTGGTGCGTCGGCGGATTGCCTCGTTACGCACCATATCACGTAGTGATATTCCCAGCATGGCTTGCTCCATTGCTCGCTGGGCAACTTTCATATTACACTGTATACCGACAATCACGGAAGCAGAGTTATCGGTATTTTGCTGCAAAAACTAAGGCGAGACGGTGTGTGATGGGCTGATGGCGGCAGCGCGCGGCGCGTGGCGTTTGGCGAGGTGGCGCGGTGCGTTCGAGCGGTGCTGCGGCGGCGGCAGCGGCGGCGGCGGCGGCCACCTGCTGCGTCCGGCTGCGAGAGAGCGGCCGAGGCGAGGGTGGCGCGTGAATAATGGAGGGACGCGGACGCCTCAAGGTCACACGCGACAGAGAGCACTCGGAACGACCGACACTTGAGTCTACGCACGTACTTTCCTAGCAAGTACGCTGCTACTAACATACAAACAGACGCATAAAAACCATTACGTGTGCTATTTACGGGAAGTCGAATGATCAAGTTGAACGTTCATATGCTGCTCCAGGCCCTGAAGAAATACCGCTATGTCAGGAATTGTGAAATTGAATTGTACTAAATGTTATTTATTCATTGTAATTAAGAGTCCATACTCCCTCAGAGAAAGGGCGGAATAGGGCGATAGAGAATCAGTCAAAAATTCGAAAGGGACAGCCGTACTCAATGAAATATTAGGTCTAGTAGGTTTTTGAATTAAAATAATGATCATTTTTAAAATGTAAAACGTGTAAAAACTGCTTTATATTGAGGTCAGATTATGAAAAGCTTCATGATTAAATTTAAAGTATTTATGGAATAATAGCGATTTTACTGACGGTTTGAAGGTAAATTTGCAATTATTTTTTTTCATCAAGAAAATCTAACCTTATCATATTTTCGCCACCTATAACAATTAGCGTTAGTACTCAACTTTAGCATAAATTGATAACAGAGTGATTGTTGCAGTATTGTTGATAAAACAGAGGATCACGCGAAGCAATGTGAGGTAGTATGGACCTACGACCTGTCTATTCGAATCCTTCTACACGCCCGACTACAGCATTTTCGATCAACTTTCTTTGTTATTTCCTTCGTTTTTTTTAGTCGGATTTAATAAATTTTTATGGCTCTCCATACGGACAAACTATTTAAACTGATCACAAATACCTTCAACACTATCCCGTGTTAACACAGTTCTGTTGTACTTAGAATAGTTATAATAAATGTTTGAAACGGTTGTTAAACAAAAATACCCGCGTTAGAAGTTATACTTGTCGGCCCTCTAACCCTTCCTTTTTTTTATAAAACCTTTTAGTGCGCAAATATAAATGAAGGTAATTTTCTTTCTGGATGAGAAATAATTTCCTTATAATGTCAAATTAAATGTAACAAAACAATTTATTTTGTGCATTTCAATTATTAGGTTTTCACAGTAATATTTAAGCAATTGAGCGGTTTTGGTCTCGCAATAACTCACACACACACGCACGTTTGCTCACACACATGCACATACACACATGTGGTTGAGCCTCTCACTTCGAGTAATACTTTGTCGCGCTCATAAAAAATTATAGATAACCGTAAATGAACTAAAGTATGTCAAATTACCTTAATATAGTGCTACTCGCACTTTATTAAGGTAATTTGACATACTTTAGTTCATTTACGGTTATCTATAATTTTTTATGAGCGCGACAAAGTATTACTCGAAGTGAGAGGCTCAACCACATGTGTGTATGTGCATGTGTGTGAGCAAACGTGCGTGTGTGTGTGTGTGTGAGTTATTGCGAGACCAAAACCGCTCAATTGCTTAAATATTACTGTGAAAACCTAATAATTGAAATGCACAAAATAAATTGTTTTGTTACATTTAATTTGACATTATAAGGAAATTATTTCTCATCCAGAAAGAAAATTACCTTCATTTATATTTGCGCACTAAAAGGTTTTATAAAAAAAAGGAAGGGTTAGAGGGCCGACAAGTATAACTTCTAACGCGGGTATTTTTGTTTAACAACCGTTTCAAACATTTATTATAACTATTCTAAGTACAACAGAACTGTGTTAACACGGGATAGTGTTGAAGGTATTTGTGATCAGTTTAAATAGTTTGTCCGTATGGAGAGCCATAAAAATTTATTAAATCCGAATAAAAAAAACGAAGGAAATAACAAAGAAAGTTGATCGAAAATGCTGTAGTCGGGCGTGTAGAAGGATTCGAATAGACAGGTCGTAGGTCCATACTACCTCACATTGCTTCGCGTGATCCTCTGTTATATCAACAATACTGCAACAATCACTCTGTTATCAATTTATGCTAAAGTTGAGTACTAACACTAATTGTTATAGGTGGCGAAAATATGATAAGGTTAGATTTTCTTGATGAAAAAAAATAATTGCAAATTTACCTTCAAACCGTCAGTAAAATCGCTATTATTCCATAAATACTTTAAATTTAATCATGAAGCTTTTCATAATCTGACCTCAATATAAAGCAGTTTTTACACGTTTTACATTTTAAAAATAATCATTATTTTAATTCAAAAACCTACTAGACCTAA
Organism: Nematopogon swammerdamellus; assembly: GCA_946902875.1. Classification (NCBI taxonomy): domain Eukaryota; kingdom Metazoa; phylum Arthropoda; class Insecta; order Lepidoptera; family Adelidae; genus Nematopogon; species Nematopogon swammerdamellus. The sequence goes on along the minus strand of OX336335.1, from coordinate 19,658,348 downwards.
TATTTCATTGAGTACGGCTGTCCCTTTCGAATTTTTGACTGATTCTCTATCGCCCTATTCCGCCCTTTCTCTGAGGGAGTATGGACTCTTAATTACAATGAATAAATAACATTTAGTACAATTCAATTTCACAATTCCTGACATAGCGGTATTTCTTCAGGGCCTGGAGCAGCATATGAACGTTCAACTTGATCATTCGACTTCCCGTAAATAGCACACGTAATGGTTTTTATGTGTCTGTTTGTATGTTAGTAGCAGCGTACTTGCTAGGAAAGTACGTGCGTAGACTCAAGTGTCGGTCGTTCCGAGTGCTCTCTGTCGCGTGTGACCTTGAGGCGTCCGCGTCCCTCCATTATTCACGCGCCACCCTCGCCTCGGCCGCTCTCTCGCAGCCGGACGCAGCAGGTGGCCGCCGCCGCCGCCGCTGCCGCCGCCGCAGCACCGCTCGAACGCACCGCGCCACCTCGCCAAACGCCACGCGCCGCGCGCTGCCGCCATCAGCCCATCACACACCGTCTCGCCTTAGTTTTTGCAGCAAAATACCGATAACTCTGCTTCCGTGATTGTCGGTATACAGTGTAATATGAAAGTTGCCCAGCGAGCAATGGAGCGAGCCATGCTGGGAATATCACTACGTGATATGGTGCGTAACGAGGCAATCCGCCGACGCACCAAAGTAGTCGATATTGGATACCGGGTGGCTAAGCTCAAGTGGCAGTGGGCTGGACACGTCAGCCGAAGAGACGACAACCGTTGGAGTAACGGTGTCCTACACTGGCGGCCATGGACAGGAAAACGGAGTGTGGGAAGACCACACACCAGGGGGGACGACGACATCAAGTACGTCGGCGGAAAGCAGTGGTTCCGTACCGCTGAAGGCTGGGAGGACTGGAGGAAAATTGGAAAGGCGTATGTCCAGCAGTGGACGCTTACACGCTGACTGGCTGTGTAATGTGTATGTATGTATGAAGGTATCTACCTATATTTTTTTAACTTTGAATAAAATTCAACATACATAACTAGCTTTTGCCCAGGGCCCCGAAAATGGTATTTTACGAGTAAGTTCTGTATATGCTATCATCACGTACTGGTTTATAGAGCTAACTAAATTCTACATTAACTTCCTAAATTCATCTTTTTTCCGCGACTCGCGCAATGTTTTGCTTCACTGTCCAGAACATTAAATAGTGAAAATTATCGTGAGGTTACACATGATGTCCCATATAAGTCACATACATAATATTACCTCAATCAACGTGATACCTCAACTACTACAAAAGCTTTGTTATTATATTTTTTTAAATCCGGCTTATAGTTACCAAGTTTTTCAGCATTTTATAGATTTATTTTTGCAAATACTATGGTAAGAATTAAAATTTTTTACTTTCTAAAACTGAAATCTTTAGATTGTGTTGAAATGTACTGTTTTACTACATAATTATTGTAAGAAAACATAATCATAAAATAATGAATTAAGAAATCTGAAAATAAAAAAAAAACGCTTTTCTAACGTGTTTAATTTGGTGTAATATTTGACACCAAACGAAAAACGTGAATGTGAACTCTTCCTTAGTGAAGCCGCGGCAACAGCTAGTTATTTTATATTTTATTGTCTAAATGAACACTTTTTCAATTGTCTAGCAGTGGTACGAGAAATTGTAGAAGTCGATTTAATTTCGTAGCAGAGCTACGAGAAATTGTGGAAGTGGATTTAATTTTGTAGTTCTACGAGAAATTTTAGAACTATATTTAACTTCGCAGCAGTGCTACGAGAAACTGGAGATATAGATTTAAATTCATAGCAGTGCTTCAAGAATGTATAGAATTCTAATTTTCGTATCAGTGCTTAGAGAACTTGTAGAAGTGGATGTAGACTTTTAGCCGTGCTACGAGAAATTTTAGAAGTGGATTTAACTTCGTAGCAGTGCTACGAGATATTATAGAACTTGATTTAACTTCGTAGCAGCTCTACGAGAAATTGTAGCAGTGGTTTTAACTTCATAGCAGTGCTGTTAGACATCGTGCTGTTAGACATCGTATAAGCAGATTTTACCTCGTATGAGTGCTTCGAGAACTTGTAAGGTGGATATAGACTTGTAGCAGTGCTACGAAATTTTTTAGAAGTAGATTTAACTTCGTAGCAGTGCTACGAGAAATTGTGGAATTGGATTTAACTTCATAGCAGCGCTAAGAGAAATTGTTGAACTAGTTTTAACTTCATAAGAGGACCACGAGGTCTTGTAGAAGTGGATTTAATGTTGTAGAAATAATTCGAGGACTTGTAGAAGTGGATTTATATGTGTAGCATTGCTACGAATTTATATTATCAGCAGTGCTGTGAAAAATTCTAGAAGTGCATTTAACTTTGTAGCACGGCTGTGAGAAACTTAGAAGCGACTGTATATCAGTGCTACGAGAAACATTAAAAGTGGATTTAACTTCGCAGTAGTGCTACGAGAAACTGTGGAAGTGAATTTGACTTCATAGATGTGCTACGAGAAACGGTAGAGGTTGATTTAAATTAAAGCAGTTTAGAGTATAATTCTATTTTTTGAAGATAAATAAAAATAGTAAATACTAAAAAATACAAATAAAAAGTACTAGCAACAGCAACTCAGGCTCGTCGTTTCTCTGTAATTCGCCTCAGGCGATGAGAGTTTTGTGTAATGACTAATGAACAATAAGAAGGTTTCCTGCTCTGTTGTTGTTCAAGAGGAGGTGACACAATTCCGTATATTGTTACTTGACTTGCTCGTTCTATTACTTGTTTTAATTTTATATGTACCTAGCGTAGGTGGGCAGTTTGGATATTACACGTAGGTAATTACGTCTCTGAAAAGTAAAATTGTCCATTCTTCCTTCCTTTCAATATGTGGGAGGCCAAGTTGTATTACTGTTTGTCCAGACACTGACTTCTGACTCACAAAGAGCAGCAATGCTATTGGTAAGATTTTTCTGTCGAAAAGAATAAATTTAATATAAATCAAAGTTGATCTTCAAGAACAAGATGAATTAAAATAATCTTCATTGTTTGGAGAAGCGTAATAGAAACAGAAAGAAACTGACAATTCCACTTAGTATGCCATTAAGAGCGCCAAAATTTTTTTTTTGTTTTAAAAATAAATTACGACATTTTTATTCAAGATTATTCTGTTGACTTTTTGTGGAGGGACTCTCTTCCATTCGTTTTATTCTGCCTTAGAGGATTATGTCGCTTCTATAAACAGTTCTTTCGTTGAGAATGAAATGTGAATGGATCAAGCGTGAACTTAATGCACGCAATCTAGGCCTCTGGAATCATCGTTTAAGCTAATCTATTGCAGATCTTGAACTTTTGTTGTTTTCTATTAGATTTTTTAGATTAATTTCCAGAATTGGTTAAAATATTTAAGTTTAGACTCGAGTACAACCAACCTAGGGCTTAGGGCTCAACCTGACTATATTAGTTTAGGTGATTTAGACCAATGGACATACACTTGAGAACGCTTGGGAAGAATATATACATAATTATATACAACAATATAATTTACCGCTTATCGAGACAGTCGAACTTAGCAACTTTACCAGTCAATTAATTAACCGGTGTTTTAAACTGGACATTTTACGACGAGATATTTTAATCTATTTTCATTCACTGGTAAATTTATAAATATAGTATAACGAGCTTGAGAAAAATGTCTAATGTTATTATTGTAATATCATTATAATTTTTCATTTATCCAGCAGCATGGCGTCGTCGCCTCCCTGCACCCAACAGCCCCGGACAGGAGGGGGGAGAAGAAGCGCAGTGTGCCCCTACAGCGAGGTACGAGGTGCGTCGTATTTACAGCGGCGAGGAGCCGAGACCGAACATTTTTTTCTTCTGCTAGACCCTCCATAAATAACAAGGATCGTGATTTTCGCAATAACAGTAATGTCGGCGCCGGCTGTTGACTCAGGGCGACGCGATAAAGATGATATCATTACCTACCTCCTTTGTGACACCCCAACGAAGATGCCAGGATTCTGGACAGAGATAAGGTAGCAACGAGGAAATGGAGATGAGGTTCTTCTGAGACAAAAACCGCATCTTGACGGAGTGCGTGCGCCGAAGTAAACGAAGCGATTAGCGGTAGGTATGCGCGCTCCAGCTACCAATGTCTTATTTCTTTTTTTTCTGAAATTGCCTCGAAGGACGGATAAAATTTGAATACCAAATTCAATACGCAAGAACGCCGCGCGCCCTAACGAACGAGTGTGATTCTATTTTGAAAGTCGCCGGAGGCGGGCGGCGGAAGCGGCGGGCGGCCGCGGCGGAGGGGAGAGAGGCTGATGCTGCGTCTCAGTACCGAGCTTACATCTCAGTACCGTGTTTACAGGGGCTTCTGCAGACGATGAAATTACGCATGTCTGTGTGCTTCCCTGTAGCTTTAAAAATACTGCACCAATATAGCCGGAACGTTTATTGGAGCCAATTGTATGCAAGAGAAACATGACAATAATGCTCAGTAGAACGAGAGTGAAGTAAAAAAACCGAGAATCGTATGTAATTAAGTTGAATTTAGGAAAGTAGTGGAATATGAGGTCTTTCAAATTACAAAACGGGTTGTATGTACGAATATGTAGGAATTACCTCAACCTATAGTACGGGATCTGATTACATACCTGATTACATTACTATACCTACGTCATCGAGTACCACATTGGGACTATTATAGGCCCTTACTAAACCACCCCAAAGTTACGTGAAAGAAACCAAGTCTGCCTGAGTTCCATTGGCCGGGTTCATAAATATAGCCAACCGAGAAATTATTTTTTGGCCAAACGTCATAAAATACCCGAACGAGAAAAGTACCGTCTGCCACTTCCCACTTGGCCGGAAGTGCTCGGCAGGCGTCGTTGGAGGCAGTCTTTCAACACCATTTTTAATGTATCAACAAAATTATCTTTAAATGGATTTTATAATTTATGCTTCAGATTCACATGGTGTTGCGTATTCGTTACTTGATGTTTGCGACAGAGCAGAAGTGCGGGTGATGTGTGAGGTGTTTTATCTCCTCTCATGTTCTGGATGGCTATATCTATCAACCCGGCCAATGGAACTCAGGCAGACTAAACTTGGTTTATTTTACGTAACTTGGGGGTGCTTAAGGGCCTATAATAGTCCTAATGTGGTACTAGATGACGTAGTTAAACTTGCAATCAGATCCCGTACTACTATACTACAAATTAAGAGTCGTTTACATGACCGACTACAATATATACGGACAATATATTTTGGTTTTTTACATACTACTCGTACATATCAAATATCTAAGTAATAATAAAACAGGAGTTTTTCGTCTGCACCATCCCGCGGAAATGTTGACTGTTAATTTTAGAAGAACGAAGTATAAATGATTCATTTCTGGTTAGGCAATTCTTCGACTTTACTACATACATACAATTGGTTATTAATCCCGACGGCGGCGGCGGCGGCGGCGCGGCGGCGCGGAGGGGGCGCGGAGGCGGCGAGGCAGTTGGTGAAAGATAAATCATGTTGTTGCGATAGCGTCCGAGATACAAAACTTTGCCGTATTTACTTTGTTGAACTTTGACAGGATGAAGAAACATCGTCAACATCGTCAACATCATAAAATTGAGAGAAGCGCCATTTATCTCGCTTTTTACCTCCTGTTGTGAATGTCCTTAACGCTTCAATAGAATGCATTAAGTAAAAAAAGTGCAATACTTGAATGCTGTTGGATTCGGTTTGTAGAACAGATGTGTATACATATATATATATATAAAAAAACGTTTTAAAAAACATTGACCCGACTTCAAAAAACAAAGGGCTTCATCCATTTTCTGGCGTGCTTTTGTACCGCCTTCAACTCAATTATTTAATAATTTTTAGTTCTAAGTAGTTGTTTTTTGAAGTCGGTTCCATGTTTTTTAAAACCGTTTTTTATTTGACTCTTTTTAGTAATATCACACAAAAAAAGGATCACAGAAATCGGTTTGTCGTGGTATAGAATTATTCGCCCATTTGACTCACTTAACAGTCTATATCTTGAAAACGACTGAACCGATTTTGATGAAACTTGCACTGTTCCCCTAAGTTGAATTAAATGCAAGCCAATAAAACAGGAATGGTCAAAATACGATTAATAATTTCGGAGAAATGCGTGGACAAACATACATACATACATACATACATACATACATACATACACATATACAATTTTGTATATTTGTTTGGAAGCCCTAATAGATTATCATATTAGGTGAATATATTGAAATTCCAATAATATTACATACATACGTGTCGAATTGATAACCTCCTTTTTTTAAGTCTGTTATATTTATAAGGGAGTAGGTATGTAGGTAACTCGAGAGGAGTTAATGGAGTCGTTAGCGGCTTACTCTAGACTACGTTGTCATTTACATTAATCGTCGGTTCAATATTTGACGTCAATTTATTTTGTCGAGCAAACAGAGTCGCGGCGCGGAGGCGGCGGCGCTGCGCGGCCGGGGCGGCGGCCGCCCCGACGACCGAGTGGATGCCGCCCCCGCCCCCGCCGCCGCCGCCTCGCCCGGAGCCGGACCCACGTTCGGTTACTCATACTAATTAAGTAATTACGCATGGTAATGATGCTACGATTACGGGATATGGCTTCTAACGGGTACACTGTCAATTCTGACTATTCGCTCGCATAGACACAAATTTAGACATTTATAATCGCTAACCTCTCATGTTCCGTACAATATCATGTTTCACAAGGGGTTTGTAGCGGATAACAGGGCTATTAGAGTACAAAGAAGTATGCACCTATAGTTATGTATGGGCAACATGAAACTAATTGTGATATATCTTACAAAACAGAACAAGGTTAACACACCTTGGTGGAACCAATATTGGGATATTGGATAATTTTTAGATACTCGTAAATAACCTACGCAGAGAATATAATTTCCTATTAACCTTTCTTGATAGCAAATATAAATAAATTTGAGGATTTTTTTTTACCATACAATGTAATTTAGTTCGTTTAGTTAGGTTAAGACAAAGAAGAAGCAATTTGCACACAAGGGCGACCGGCGACGGCCGGTCCCGGGCCGGCACGCAAGCCCGGGCCCACGAGCTCGAATATTAAAAGATATTACAGAGGCTCACTTCGCGCCCCGCAAGCCACCCGGCTTTGACTAGTCGGTGCCTTGTGAGTGTGTAGCGAAAGGACTGAAATTCATTGCCCACAAATATAATCCTTAGAAGCATAAAGAATTTCCCAGTCTCAATTCCAGGGTCCTACCAAAACAGTATTTGAATAATACACCCATAATTGTGTATGTAGCCGAGTAAGACGGATTTGTTATTCTATGATCGGGTCGGCCGCGGATTGTGATACTGGAAAGGAAACCCATGCATAACATTACTCGTCACGCCTTCTCTACATATAATGCCTAGAGATTTCCGTAATCAGAATGATATCTACTTTAGTTATATGAGCCGCTTTTTCATTCATAGTTCTTGTGTGATGAAAGAACATTCGCCCATCATTCACCCGGCCTAAATATCGTCCTTTAAACCATAGGTACATTCTAAAAATTAAAACCCACAATGAAAGCGCCATCCATCATCATCATTCTTGACACACCTCAAAGTTGTAAATATTTTAATTAACTATATTTAATCTGTGTTAACTATCTATAATTTTTTACATAACTTATGACAAAAGTCGAATTATGTTAGAAGATGTGTAGTGTTTTTTGTAATGTACATACTTATTATATAAAAAAAAAACTTAAACATCAACTATGTGCATTTTTGAATATTTTGGAATGGTTAGGGAATAATTTCGCACGAATTGTTTTATTTATCAGTATAAAAGTACTATCATTTATGTGGTAAAATACAATATTCATTTATTGCGCTATTGTAGACAAACATGACAATTTATATTACATAAAAAATTTAACACTACAGAACTATTATAATTATTTTACATCAAAAAGTTTATTTCTCAGAAAAATCAACTTTCATCCATAATTTCAATGAATCTTATGCTTTTTCGATCAGGCTACGGATCTGACGCGAGTTCTGACTCTAAAAAAAGTGCCAAGCGCCGCTAAAGAAGTTTTCACTTCAAAAACACATAATATAGATATCACACATATAAGTCTAGATTTTATTAATTATTACTTAAAAGTATCTATAGGTAATAATAAAACATAAACAATAATTAATCAAGATATACCACTTGACAGTGCATGTACATATGCTCTATCTATATCATTTAGTGATGGTATGCATGAGGCAAAGTAAGCTTTTCCTCTCGTCTCTCGCCTACGCTTTCGGCCATTAGGCCGTGGAACTGTGTAAAGGAACTTGTCTCGCGTCCGCAACGCAAATAAATGTTGTTCCCTGACGCTAATCTACCGCAAGTTCAAGCCTAATGTCATTTCGAGGCCCATCGAGGGTAAGTCGTCGTTTACGTTTTTAATAAAAATACTTTGTTGACGTATAGAATCCGTTTAGTATAATTTATGAGGCCGTCCAGCGCGGCCCCTCGTCTGCGGACTTAAAGCAGTTAAGCCTTTAATATAAGCGAGGGCGGTTCTCGTTTGGTTCGTGTTAATTAATATTTCTGCAAATGTTCTGAGAGGATGCGAATGAAAGGGTAAAGGTCTCGCGCGCGGGCGCGGCGCTGAGTACGTTCAAATATTGCTCGATACAAAGCGGATTTCTTTGTTAGTTATATTCGAGGTTATATTAGAAAGACTTACGCGCGACGCACGGGCGTATTCAGTCATTCATCCGCTCACATACTTACTTTTTGAACATACTGTGTGGCATTTCTGGTTTGTACTGATAAGGGCCTAAACATAGAAGTAGAAGTAGAAAGCAGGCCAGTACCACCGCACTGAATGAAAGGTCGTGCCATGTAAATAGTTCCTGTTTTCCGTCCAGTTCATTGTAGTCGGCACGACTAAAGGGAAGCACCGAAATGGCACCTAGTTAACCCAGATGTTAAGCGCTGACATCATAGGTAGGTGTTGTTTGTAGGTGATTTAGCCAATCATCAGTTGTCATAAAAAATATACACAAAGAACTGGCTGGACGGACAGTGAACAAGTAGACGTAACAGTCAGCGTCGTGTGTCGTTTTACGTAAATTTTCGTTAGGTGTAAAGAAACCCTATTTTAGTATAATTATGTGTACACAAGACCATCATTTTAGGCAGAATTTCACTTGTTATACATATTTATTCAGTCTCAATGTTCACGCAAGTATACTGTAAGTAAATTGAGGTCTAGTAAAACGTACCGAAGTTACCTACAAGTCCTTTGAGAGTGCGTGCTTCCGCCCGCGCAATAACGCGTCGCTTCCTTGCGCGTTTCCTTGCGCGGCACTGGAGGCGGCAAGCGGCAACGTTGCCCTATTTCCATTACGCCCTGAGCCCGAGCCGTACTACATCAGTCTGTGCTAGCGATTCTGATTGTGCGAGCGAGGACGATTAGTGAGGTGAAAGGGAAAGTTTGCTTCTGCGTAGAGTGTCCGCTGCACCTGTCTCTGATCCCTCGATATAGTGACCTACATTTCAGCCAGTCAGGCTATGGCTTGAGGCATGTGACAAGCGGCGGGTGGCCGAGTGGTTTGGGCATCGGCTTCTTATGCGTGAGGTTCGAGGTTCGAATCCGGTCGGCGTGTACCAATGGGTTTTTTCGGACGAAAAATTTTACGTGCATACCTACACCTGGTGCTTCATCGTTCGGAACCGGTGTAAAACTGTAGGTCCCTTCCCTTGCCCCATACTAGGTGGTAGGCTCAAATTGTAGCTGACTGGGTTGGTTCCACCGTACTGGATGTAAGATGGCAGCATAGCAGCCTCGGTTGTGTTCTTCTCTAGTTCAGTGTAACCAGCAATCCAGGGAAGTCTCCGGTAGCACCTACCTTCTCGGAGGTGATATTAGCTGGTCGGAGCATGCGCTTTGGCGACTCCGACTCAGGTCCGGTACCGGATTACATAAAAAAAATGTACGCAACACTTTCGATTTGGTTCTTTAATCCATCACGTCACGACGATTTACTCGCCTCGTTACTTTGTTATTCGAAAAGTTCCTTAGGCGGCAAGTACAGGGTTTTAACATGGACTGAAAACACGAACCGTTTGATCCGACCTTTCATTTAGTGCGGTCGTACCAACCCGGGCGGGTTAAACCTTACTACCTAGTAAGGTAAGAAGGGAAGGGTCCTTCAATTTTACGTGGAATCCTAACCACGGTCAGCCTCCTCACCTTCCTCACCTCTCCTCGCGAAACCACGCTCAGTGAAACGCCATGCTAGCAGATTTGCGGACTGTTGCCGTCTAACCTATTGATATGACGTTTGAAGACCCCCAGGTTAAAGCATTCGGCGGAAACACACTCGCCGAAAGAAAATTTCACACCCTAGCAAGCATGCGACAAAGGAATGATTTTGAGAAACGATTTGTTCTCAAAAACCCAATATAATCACCAAAAGGGCAATATCGACAACAAATAAAAACAAAGCTACAATGTGAATGTAGTAATGGCGTCGGCGGGTTCTACCTCCCGGGGACGCGTTTGTCTTTATTTCTGCAGAATTATCTCTTTGTCCCCTGTATTCTTCGTATATCTATGTTCTGCTCTCCTCGCAAGATTCCCGTTGGGCTAATTTGCATTCCAGACGTGCCGCCGCCGCGCCGCCGCTTCCGCGCGCCGCCTCCGCCCCGCCTCCGCGCGCCGCCCGCACCAGCGCTATAGGGACGCAAGGAACGCAAACCTCGGGCGGGCTGTCCCATATCTTCAAACTCCGACGACTTTATTGTATGCGTCTGATTCCCTAAACATTGTAATATAACTCTCTGATCAATACATTGAATGTCATAGCATGTATATTTTAGTATACTAGCTATTTATCACTAAATGGAATTATTTACGGGCGTAACGTTTTAGAGAAAATTAAAAACTGCAAACCCCAACATTTTTTAAATAAACACATGAGTTCTGTTTCGTAGCTAATAATTTTATTTCTAAGTAGCTTTTGCCCGCGACTCCGCTCCGTTTTTGTGTCAGAAACCTTCCCGGGCGCGCGCACAACAACCCACCAAAGTTTCATCATAATCGGATCAACGGTTTACGAACGAATAGAAGATGATTAACAAATATTAATTTTTAGAGGAAAAAACGGCACCCTTATAGGACCACTTTGTTGTCCGTCTGTCTGCCTGTCTGTCTGTCTGTCTGTCAAGATAGTTTTTCTCAGGAACGAGCAACAAGTTGAAATTAGTATCAAATACTAAGGTCTATCCGGTTCCTTGCAGGTGTAAAAAATTTAAGCTTCTTAGTTAACGCAATCAATTAATAATATTTAATAATATTTTAATTTAATAATATTTTGTTTTAATATTGTTTATTAATTTAATCCACTTTGACAAATGCAATAATCTTAATATTTTATCATTTAAGTACTGTTAATTTTTTATATTTTTACTTTTCGCTTTGACTATTTATTTAATTTGACAACTGATATTATGAATTTTTTGAATATTTGACATTAGTAATGTAATGACTGTTGTTTACACATCTTTATTGTAAGTTTAGTTTTAAGCAGGTACCTAGCTAATCGCTTCAAACCACAATATTATTGAAACTTTTATATCCATTTTTGGAATGGACGAAGGCTATTTTTTGCTCGATGCACATTGTAACATTATTTTTAAATACACTATGACTTGTCCGAGTGTGCACAGACACCTAATGGATGCATTATAAATAAATAAATAAAATCAAAAGATACGGCCATTTATGTCACATATTTTGCTACTGGAATATCAAATCGAAACCTATAGAATTTTCCCGTTAACCAAGAATCATGAAAGATAAGAGGCAAGCTCTCACAGCACAAGCAAAGGAAAAATTCCGAAAATTATAAATTTGTAGTTTTATGACAAAAAAAAAATTTTTGTTTTGTATGTCAAGACCCTTTTTCCCAGGAACGGGTCAACATATCAAATTGAAATTTATATAAAATACTAAGGTCTGCGATCCCTTCGAGGTGCAGAAAATGCAAGCTTCTAAATCAACTCAATCAAAGTATTAATTTAGGCTATTGATGTAAAAATTTAATACTCGCAAACTCACTCAAATCAAATCAAAACCTACAGGTTATTTCCCGTTGACGTAGCTAGAGTAATGAAATTGGCAAGAAGCAAGGTCTCACAGCACAAGTAAAGGGAAAATACTAAAACTGTAAATTCGTAATTATGTCATATAATTATTTTTTTTTATATTTTAAATACAAAAATTCCTGACAGTCAAAATATTGCTGTAGTTTTTATTTGGGCGTTTCGTTATTTTCCAAAACACAATTGTTTTTATACATACATAATACAAATATATTGTGTGATGGTACGGAACCCTCGGTGCGCGAGACCAACTCGCATTTGGCGGTTTTTTTAAATATTAGAAGATGAAAGGTTACAACCCAATTGGCAAGAGACAAACCATTTCGTGATAAAACTTAGTAAATAATGTAGGTTATTGAATTCTAAACTTCTGTATCATGTAGGTATAATGCGCGGGGTGGATGTCGGCGTGTCGCCGCCGCAGCGGTTCGTCAGTGTTCTCCCTCGCACCCGCACCGTACTTGCATAGTTTATTCGCGTGGCGGGTCGCCCGCTGCGGCGACGACATGCCGAGATCCGTCCCGGGCACTATACCTATGTATAGTGCCCGGGACGGATCTCATTTTCTCGTATTTATTACATTAGGCAAAGATTATTCGTGACTTCGCCATCGGCTCAGAAACTGTCTTAATCTTGTTAGTTGTGTAGTGAGGTATTAATTGATTAGATATTTCCCTTCTAACATACACATAATGCCACATAGGTATGTGAGTATATGTATACAGACTGAATAATTCAATTTGAGAAAATCTATAGAACCGTGCAAGGCCGACGTACGCAACCTGTACCACAAAGTTATTATTGTAGACGAATGCGACAGTAGGGTTGTCCGCAAGGTCGCTCTTAAGAAGAATATAGCAGAATGGCTCGGTTTCAAAGACTACGAGGATACTAAGAAACTGTTCCGCATTTTAGTACACATTTAAAATAAATTTCACTCACATTTAGATCATCAATTCCCGCATGTATCTATTCCATTGTAGGAATTTATTACATTTCATTTTTATTTATTTTATTATCATGCACACTCTCTCATTTAACATATAAACACCCTCATACAGCTTACATACACAGCACATGCACACATACATATACACATAACACAAGCCACGCACACACCCTACACATCCTCACCCTCTCTCACTCACACACGGCGCACAAACTAGAATAAGGATTCTATTATAAAATAGTTTATAAGATTAAAATTATATCATACAAGTAGATACCTTAATGCAATCAAAAGTGGTTTGATTACATGTGGTTTGATAACATTTGATTACAATGTCGCCTATGAAACAGCGTTAGAGCCAGTTTAGGCGATAGTTTTTAATAAATAAACGATCTCGCGGGCACAGTATTGGTACTCCCTTCATGCTTTGTTTTTATGTATTAAGCACCTGTAACGTATTTGTGCATGACTAATAAATACTTTTTTATTTTTATTTGAATAATTGAACATAAGTTTGATTGAAACTGGACCGCTTGTCTATCAGAATTAGTTATATACCTGTCTAGAACGCTCGCACTCTAACTCTACCGGTGGAAACCGGGTGTGAGTTTACCACCAGTAAAAGTTGAGTGTGCGGCCTATACCTGCGTACTTGCATTTTATATTCACATTGATACTATTAATACCGTCAACATTGTTATAAAATACAATGTTTTATCAATTAAAAAGATATTACCTGTGGTGTTTACTGGACTAGATTTACACCGTGGAGGCAAAGACCGTACCAACTATACAGTAGGTTTATGGAGGGAATTACATAACACTAGCTATGTGCTTGAATTGTATAGCCGACTCTATATTATTATTCCTCACATGTTCACATAAAGCAAAATTATTGTAGGATTGTAAACAAGTTTACAATCCTGCAACATGGAGTCTTGCACTCCCCAACAATCTATAGTCTAGACAATATATCGGTAGTCATGTGGTAAAAGAGGATATCTCCGCTTTGGTATAGTTTTAAAAATCTTACACAAACACTCCGCGATACATACACACGAGTATTGAGTCACAAAATGAGTCAATTCTGAGGAGTCAATGTATCTGGAAGAAATAAATGAGTGCCAAGGAAACATCAGTCGTGAAGAGTAGAACAGAGCCCCCAAAAATTTTAACATATTCTGCTACGCTTATTCCTTTTCCCGGGAGGATCGTGAGCGAGAACGAGTCGAACTACCGGTATTATGGCGCGAAAAACTCCAAACGGGATTGGACGAAGAATTATACAAATATTTGATGTTTTTTTGTGTTTCGTGAAATGAATGAAATTAAGAGATAATTCCTTTTGCCATACGACTACCGAAATAGAACATGATTCTACGCTTATTTGCCCGGGGCTATGTTGCCGCCTCGTGTTCTGCCCACATATTGTCATGTCCCTTGGGATCTTGGGCGCACCAAAAGCAATTTTCTTCACAATGGAGTTACGTTACGCATACTTGGAATGATTGAATCTTATCATAAGCGTGTCACTGTTTATATACAAATATAAGTAGAAAACGTTTAACAATAAAAACTGAACTGTGGCTTTTACTTTACAATTCGGTTGGTATGTTTCTTACTATTACACACGCTATTACGTTAAATTTACGTTTAAAAGTATGATATATAAATTAATATGAAACTCTGAAATCTACGTGCAAGATTTCCGAGTTTCATATTAATTTATAAGGTAAGGTAAGTAATCTCCCATTTAAGTCATTAGCCCCCTTTCAAATGTGCTAAGCCGCGGGACAGGTCTAGCTAGAATATCAGCTGAGTTTTGAAATGTCTTATTTTTAAATACTATAATTTTCTTAATATTATCGTTACCCTTTATTATCGCTGAACTGAAGATTTCCCAGAAGTGCGCCGCATTATCCTCGTAACTTTTCACTATTTTGGTGAGACGTGTTGATGTTAGGGTTCCATAACAGCCCATTTCAAACTTCGCACAAAAGTTTCCTCGATATAATTCTACCCGGGGGAAAGCACATAGCGGTTTATTCTCTTCTTCTTTCGATATATTGTTATTGGACAGAATGCAATTATGATTTTTTATGTTTGTACATTATAATAATATAGGGTTAGGTTGTGTGTGTGCAAATCAATATATTAAGTACTTGATGTAGATACTATCTACTAGCGAGAAAATGCGGCGGTCGTCCTCCGGATGATGAAGGATGTCCTGAGGATACTGGAATATTTTAGTTACCCATTTCTGATTCTGAGTATTTTTGGGTTTGTTTGTTCAATAATTTTTTCTGTCCAGAGTTTGTCCAAAAGCAGCCAATATCACCTCCGAGAAGGTAGGTGCCATACCGGAGACTTCCCTGAATTACTGGCTATACTGGACGAGAGCACAACCGAGGCTGTTATGCGGCCATCTTACATCCAGTATGTGGTATCAGCCCAGTCGGCTACAATTTGAGCCTACTAGTAGAGGGGCAAGGGTACAGTTTTACACCGGTTCCGAACGGTGAAGCAGCAGGTGTAAGTGTGCACGTAAATTTTTTCGCCAGAAAAAACTCATTGGTAAACGCCGACCGCATTCGAACCGCGGACCTCTCGCATGAGAAGCCGATGCCCAAACCACGTAGCCACCCGCCGCTAAATATCTCGTTATATATTTTATTTTAAAATACTTGTAAATACTCGTAATATGTATGAAAAAAAAATACCCTGCCAAGTTACTTGCTTCTTCTTCGTGGGTCTAATTGAACCAAATAGAACAAATTGTGACAAGTTCAAGTGCAGTCTAACTGCCTTATTAATACTTAATAAACAATTAACAACAATAAACAATCAACATCGCAAAACAAAGGTTCGGTAATAAGTTATTCGAGAACAAGCTATATATTATCTACTAATGATATTTCATGTTTTTTTTTACAAACAAACTGGCCGTTGCATTCTAGCTTTAGCTTTTTGTGGGAGTCGCTGAGGCACCTAAAGTCCACGATAATATTACCGAAAGGTTTCATATCAAACCCAATTCAGTTTTGTGTTGTCGGAAATTAATTGTGGCTCCTGCTCCTAATTACCGGACCACATGTTGCGTCCGACCCGAGGTCCGACCTACATATACATACTCGTCTACATTATATTAGTATATAAACATATTATGTATGTGAGTAGTTATACTGCCTCTGTTCTCTGATATCCAGGGAATTAGGTGGAATGAACCTACTCGTAGCTCCACTTTTCCTTACTCGAGCAAGGATATAACGATTCAGTGGCAAGATATCCCAGAGGATTTTCTTCATGACGTTTTTATATGACTTGAAAATAATCGCTATTCGCTACACATCGCCTACGATCATAGCCGATTAAACTATGTGTTGCTGCTGTGGAAAGACGCCACACTAGGCAGAGAGTTTCAGTTATTTATTTAAACGATACGCCGTAAACGATAAACAATATTTAACAATAATAACATTGATACAACTACATACTGATTATCCCCGCAGCTTCGCTCGTGGTAAAGGAATTGGTCGTTTTCTTTTACGACTGCGCTTACTTTCGACCCCACTGATCTTACTCATATGAATGACGGCATGATGCTATATATAACCTGGTCGAAATATGTTGCATTACATAGAATAATCACTCGTTCAATTACATAAAAAACTGCAAGTCAATTAGTCAACCCGTTCTTGAGTTATATATAAGCTATGTTTACGAGCATTCGGCGCCATCTCTTCAATGTGAATTTACCGAAATTGCTACTGAAATCGCATATCCGTATTCAGTTCTGAGGACATTACTATGTCATTGTTAGGGACGAACACAAAGGTATTTCCAGTTGCATACTCGTAGTTGATATTTGTGAGTCTCACGCTCCTGCTGCGCTTCACGTGCACTAGACATGTATTACTTACACAATATGTAGGCACTCGTATGTAAGAACATAATATTATATGCGAGGAAGAACAATGCAACTAATTTAATTAGAAAGGGTAGGTAAGCCCACCTCACGTAAAACCATACTTTCTGTATTTTCTGTTATATATTTTTGAAGCAGTAAAGTATTTCTAACTACAGAACAAAATTGAACAATTTTGTGTAAAGCAAAAATTAATATCCAACAAAACATCGCAATGAACTCGTACTTTGTAAATAGTAACCGCAAACTTTATATATAGCGTGTAATATATATTCGGCTAGCTAAACAAGTGCATTCGGTCATCGTTCCCTCAATAGAAACTGTGCGCAGACAGTGTTAGTGGTGACCTCGAGGCATACTGTAAGTTATGCAGTTAAATGTTGTAATTGGGACACATATACCTATCTAATCAAAATTACGCTACATTACATCCATCGGCGTCACAGCGAAGTTGTAACCTTCAGCGTATGCATTTAAAGAGACCTCGTAGATAAGAAGTTTACTAGTTGTGCGACTGAAACTTTATCGAAGTGAAATTCGCGACGAAGGTCAACAACATCATAGCGAATACGTTATCGGCTTATAGCAAAGCAGGTTGCGACAGTTGGCACGTTTTTAGGGTTCCGTACCTCAAAAGAGGAAAAAACGGAACCCTTATAGGATATTTTTTTTCATATTTGAGTAGTAGTCCAGTCGACATGTCGAAAAAAGGTGAGGTAGCTGGAAAATATTCCGAAGTTAATGAAACTTTTACAGATTGTTTGGGGGACTACTAGACTAGGACTACAGACACTAGAAATACTATGCTAAGTTTTCGACCTCGAGCAGCCTGTGCTAAATTGGGGGTGGGCAAAAAACTCAAAAAAATTCTGACATTTTTCAGCTTTTCGCTTATATCTCTTAAACTAAGGATATTTTGTTGACCACATTGCATGAAAAAGGTGGAGAGCATTAAATTTAAAAAAAAATTCGTTGTTGAACCAGATTTTCAGGTTTAATATTAATGGAGATACAGCCGATCAAAGTTAGACGAAGTTTCTTAAAATGTAAAAAATTGCGGAAAAGCGAAGGTTTGGACCCTATAACCATCATTTCGATGTAACTATGTTGATCACTCATCAATATCAACGTCTTGGTAAACCTATGACCATGCACCTTCCAAGACCTTGATATTGATGAGTGATCAACATAATTAACATGGTAATGATGGTAACAAATAGTTATAGGGCCAAAACCTTCGTTTTTCTGCTATTTTTTACATTTTAAGAAATTTTGTCTAACTTTGATCGGGTGTATCTCCGTTAATGTTGGGCCTGAAGAGCTGGTTCAACAACGAAATTTTAGTAAATTTAATGCTCCCCAACTTTGTCATGCAATGTGGTCAACAAAATATCCTTAGTTTAAGAGATATAAGCGAAAAGCTGAAAAAAAGCAGAAATTTTTTTAGATTTCTGCTCACCCCCAAGTTAGCACAGGGTCCTCGAGGTCGAAAACTTAGCATAGTATTTCTAGTGTACCCCCAACCAACCTGTAAAAGTTTGATTAACTTCGGAATATTTTCCAAGTAAAAGTACATAACTGCTGGACTATAGGAGCAGAAGAGACTGCGGGGCGCAACATGCGGGCGCATAGCGCACCGCCCGCCCAGCTCCCCTCCCCGCTCGCGGCGCCACCGGGCAGCCTGCGCCCGCCGTGCGCCGCGCCACCACCCACCACCGCCGCTCGGGCTCGCTAGAAGCCGCTCGACCGCCCGGCGCCGCGCACGTTACTACCCGCCCGTCCCCTAGTCGCCGGCGAGTGTTGCGCGCGGAAATCGAACAACGCAGTTGCACAACAACCGACAGATGAAGAAACTGTTGCATCGCCTCTTTTAAATCATTCCTTTCGTCCCGCTTAGGAAGTGGAGCAGGAGATGATCGTCTCGCAAGTAAGGTGAATGTGAAATGTTGTAACACAACTGGTAGAAGTGAGCGGGTCCGGCGCGGCGGCAGCCCCAACGGCGCGATGAAAGGGCGACACCAGTTCAGACGGCGGTTCAGCTTGCAACCTTCCTTCCTGAAAGAGGAACCGGACGAGGAAAGAAGACCTAATGGGTGATTATCGTCTACTTTACAGTTTACACTTAGTTATTCCATTTCTGTAATAGCCTTGAAAGTTTTGCGAACACTACTGTGATATTTATGTTATATTTTAGTTACTTCAGTTGATGTACTTAAATAATATAGTCTCTGAACATCCTGAAAACAATTTTAATATTTTAACGTTAGCCTGTTGAACAAAATCAACAAATACGCCGCAACGTTCTTGTACGAGTGTGTGTTTGTTCGTGTATTAGAACATAATCATTTTAATTGCAATAATGATACTCGTATCGTAAGGTGTATGTATTTATTTCTAAAGTAATGGAGGGTTAAATTCGTAAAAGTATCGCTCTGAATCTAAAGCTGAAGAATAGGATGGAAAGTAGAATCAGTAGATAGGTAGTTAGGTAGGGGTGAGCCGTGTTCTTCTGGACACTTCCCTGGGAAGTCTTCGTAGTTTTTAGCACATAGATATGATTTTGCACAAAAAATTATGCACAAATATGTAGCCTTGAAAGTAAATCCAATCTTATTGCTGCATAAATGTGCAGTGTCATTTGTACAATTTTTTTAATTAACATACTGTTTTTGTTGAGACGTTTTAAGGCATATTTCTTTTTTTGTATATACTGTTTGTTCCTGTGGACACAACGATTGTTCCAAGGCCGTAGCCAGGCCGTATATTCAGGGCACGCTCAATAAATATAAATAACAAGGCAGGCCAGCAGCGCCCAAGCGAACTGGGCGCTCTAGCTAGGTGATGGATTATAATGGCGCCATTTTAAAATAAAAAGTTTGCAACAAAATTAATAAGTATATACCTACTTTTCAATCAAGTAACAGATAAACTCCAAAATATTGAATGAATAGATAAATCGAATCTTCAAAGAATACTGTTTACCTAAGAACAAATATAATTTTGATTGCTCGGAAGGAGTCCGCAAAATATCATCTATCTATACATAGCTATGTAAGTAATTAGTGGGCTGTGCTGTAGAAAGAGGCGGGTGTCGGGGGAAGTGGGGGAGGGGGGGAAGGAGGGAGGGGGCCCCGCGGCTGGGGCTGCACACCCTTCGCGCCTCCGGCTTATAAAAACACTCTAGGGAATAGCCATACTAACAGGTTATGTCGGGGCGGTGAATTATTATCAAATTTATAATTTCACAAATATTTGGATATCCTAAAAAAAAAATCGCAGATTTCGTGCCTTACACGACTATCGAGCACATTGAAAATAAATCTGCGGAATTCGAAAAAATATTGTCGCTGAGCGGCACGAGAAAGTCGGGATAAGGAAAAGGTTAGTTGGGTTCTGATGATGGAGCCGGAAGGAAGCCATAGGAACTCCTAAACTACACATCATAAGCCTATCGTGTTTGGGCTCGTTGGATTTGTCTTCGCAAGTACTCTAGTCATTTGTTATTTCCAGGGTCCTGATGATGGAGCCGGAGTTCCTATGGGTTCCTTCCGGCTCCATCATCAGACCCCAACTAAACTTTTCCTTATCCCGACTTTCTCGTGTCGCTCAGCGACAATATTTTTTCGAATTCCGTAGATTAATTTCCAATGTGCTCGATAGTCGTGTGAGGCACGAAATCTGTGAATAAATTTTTTCAAAAAGGTTGAGCTACAGGGCAAACCCTTAACCCGCTCGTCTTTGTATTAGGCTCAAATTGTAGCTGACTAAATTGTCTAGAGGAGTTTTTCTCAAATTTTTTATATCATTCTTCGTTTCCAAAATATCGAGCGCCAAAATCAAAAATTCGGAAACAATGGAATTTTTTTTTCTCTATTTCGGCCATGACTTTTTTCGTTTTTTACTTTCTAGAATAATTATTTTTGCACCTTACAGCTCTCATGAATACGCGTCTTTTGAGTCTTTTTTGAATATCATATCTTCACAACTCTCCGAAATATAAGGGGATCGCACTTTTTCGTGAAATCGGGGCCTATACTGGAACGAACCAAAAGACATTTTCAATGTAAAAAAATCTCCAATAGTATTAAGTCTCCGGCAAAATTTGCTAATAATTCCTTAGATCCTCACCTAACATTCCCAGCTACCAGAAATCTTCTACTAAGCCCGCCTCTTTCTACAGCGCACCCAATTCGTGTTTTCCGTCCATTTCAGTGTAGAGTAGACGGCACGACCGAAGGGAAGCACTGACATGGCACCTAGTTCACCAAGGCGTTTTATGGGCTGACATTACGAATGTTTTAGTTGATGTAGCCAACCGTGTCAGTTACCATAAAAAACAAAAATACGTAAAACTTCGAATTGAACTTTCAGAAAAATATAGATTATACAGGGTTTCCCAGAATCCGACGTTAATCCGTCGACAGCTGATAGGGATGCTTATTACCTCTCAGAATATCTAATTTTAGGTTTAGTAAAAATGGCTTAGTTTTTGAGATATCGTCATTTATGTAAAAATCCAAAATTTTCTCCCTCAGCTCATTTTTTTAATTGCCACAAGTACAAATGCAAGATTTTCTGACATCTAGTTTTTGCCAAATATTCCTGAAAAGTAAGGCTTTCACACGGTATAATTTACTTTTTCATGTTTAATCCTGCTTAGCTGAAAAACGACTTAAGAGCCACATGTTAATTTTTTTTCAGCCTAATCTCTTGAATTTGGCCCTTCGCGGTGAAAAAATAAATAACTACACTAAAGTGGCATTATGCAACAAAAATACGCCCATCGATCTAATGTAGTTTTTAAAATGGTACATCACTTACCGATTTGCTCAATAATTTATGAGATATTGTTATTTAACTGCAAAAGGACCTCGGAATTTGATAACTGTTCTACCAACTACGAATTGAAATAAAATAAACACTGGAAGTAATAATTAAAGACCAATTATTGGTTTTTATTAACCTGTTAAAGTAGATGTTCAAATTGTTTATCACCTGCATGAATGCTAGCTCGTCATTAACTCACACATGCCCGGTTGATGCGTCGAGCAAGTACTCGTTGCAAGTGCAGATACGTCCACCTGAACTACTGCCGTAATTCTTTATTTGAGCTCTTTCAAGTTTTCCACCGGTTTTCCGTAAACTTTTTCTTTTAAATAGCCCCAATGATAAAAAACGGATTTAAATCCGGTGATCTAGACGTCCGATCCATCTGGCCTGTCTACAGCCAATATTACTACTCCCCGCGAAACCATGATCAGAGAGGCGCCATGCCAGCTACAAGGCGGGCAGAAAGGTCGTTGTCTAATTTTTTAACACGACTTTTGAATATCCTCAGCTCAGGGTGGTAACACACTCACCGGAAGACCGTTCCATATTTTCCTCGTACGACACAGGAAATAATTCGAAAAGCGATCTTTTCTCAGAAGTTGTGTATCAACAACATATGGATGTTCCGAGCGAGTCCGTAGGGTGTGAAGGATACGGATCGGGGCAGGAGGGATGAGGGAAGCCTGTTCATTGGAGCATCGGCAATGGTAGTACCTATAAAACAGGCTAAGGGAACCAATTGTTCGCCTATGTTGCAATGATTCAAGTCCCTCCGTGAGCTTGAGATCATCAATTAGACGGATGGCGCGGCGCTAGATAGATTCCAAGGAAGCCAACAAGGAAAGGGAGGATCTTTTCCACAGATGACTGCAATACTCCATCACCGGGCGAATTTGCGCATTTGTATAGCATAAGGAATTGTGCCCGTGAAAATAATCTCCTGCTGCGGTAGAGGACGCCCAATTTCTTGGAGGCAAGGGTAGCTTTGAACTCTATAAAGCTTCTAAATCCTGCATCTTTAGTCAATTCCACGCCCAGGAGGTTCAATTTGTCATTGTTAGGTATAGCCGTACCCTGAAACGTTGCTTGCGAGGGAAACCGGTCGGCCTTGGTAGAGAAGGCACAAACTTGATGACGTTGAAATCGACAAGGTTCTCGCGGCCCCAGGAGGCAACCTTAACTAGAGCACCGTCGACTCTTTCAACTGTCAAACGCAGCCGTTTATGTGATTTACCAAAAAATACTCAACCGATTTACGTATGTTTTACGTACATAGGTATATTTTTTAGTTGGATATACTTACTTAAAATAGTTATTTTTTCTAAACTGGCATTGCCCCATAGGAGTGATATGTGATACGAGCCCTACAAAGAATAATATGTATTATTATTCCGAAGCGTTTCTAATAATATACCAATATTTAATCGCGGGCACAACTAGTAAAGGCTTGATTTGTGTAAAATTTTATAATAAATTTTCATTACTGGGGAGAATAATTTTATACGACAAATGAAACAAATGTTTAATTTGTTTATTAACTAATTATGGAGAATTATTAGATTTTAATAAAGGTTAGCTGACCATAATTTCATCTAAGAGTCTGACTACTGCTATCCCAAACTCCCGTGTTTGGTTTAAATGACTCAAAATTATCTAAGGTAACTGCCTGGTACGTGACTACTGCATAACACCACATTACACTACTCTACAATACATAACATAACATAATCCGAATTTGATGAAACTTAGTACAAGCCCATTTTACTATACGGGACACAGGATAGGCTAACTAAAATTCACTTCCGGCTACGCTAAGATGTGGCTCCCATACAAATCGAATCGAAATAAAAGCGGCGCGGCGGCGGCGGTTGGTGGCGGCTCGGTTAGCTGGCGGGGGCTGGCGGCGGCGGTGGAGGCGCGGGGCGCGGCGCGGGGTGCGGTCTGGCGGAGCGCGGTGTGTGTATGCATTGTCTCGATCGAGCAGAGTATCTTATTTAATTCGATTCATAATATTATGTAGGTTTACTTCGTTAGGTATCTATTTGATTAATTTTAGGTGCAAACCTATGTAAAAGTGTTGTTGCAAGTCGATGTTAGCGGATATTTACTTAACTGGAGTTTTTTTTTTATGGAAACTGACACGGTTGGCTACATCACCTAAAACGTCCGTGATGTCAGCCCATAACACCGGGTGATGTCAGTGCTTCCCCCTTTGATCGTGCCGGCTACACTGAACTGGTCGGAAAACACAAACTATTTACATAGCCGTTTTTGACCGACGTTTCATTCAGTGCGGTGGTACAAACCCGGGCGGGTTAAATCCTACCACCTTCCTATTTGATTTAAGTTATTTGATCGTATGTTTATTATATTGTACGTAGTGTAGTATGCGTGCAATATTAGCGAAAAGATTCTTATTTTTACCCGACTACGGCGAAGCGAAAAGGAGAGTTATGTGTTTGACCGGTGTGTATGTATGTATGTATGTATGTATGTATGTATGTATGTATGTATGTATGTATGTATGTATGTATGTATGTATGTGTGTATGTATGTATGTATGTATGTATGTATGTATGTATGTATGTATGTTCATCTGTTCCCTCATAACTTCAAAACTACTTATCATAATTTGACAAATGAGGTATCGTTGGATGCGTCTTGACGCTGGATAGAGGCTATGAGACGTCCCATAAAATTGGATATGGCGCCCTCTAAAGGACATAAAGTCGTGACCTAAAAAAAATTTCTAATTTTTAATTTTTAAAGGACATAAAGTCATGCATGACCTAAAAATCCTACTAATATTATAAACGAGAAAGTTTGTGAATGAGTTGCGTTCAGGAAGACGATAAACCTACTCAAAGAAAGTAAGTAACTAATGGCGAGGCCGAAGGCCGAGCTGCGTTCGGGAAGACTGTAAACCTTCTCGAAGAAAATAAGTAACAAAAGGCGAGGCCGAAGGCCGAGCTGCGTTTAGGAAGACCCTAAACCTTCTCGAAGAAAGCAAGTAACAAAGGGCGAGGCCGAAGGCCAAGCTGCGTTCAGGAAGAGGATAAACCTTCTCGAAGACAGTAAGTAACTATGGGCGAGACCGAAGGCCGAGATGTGTTCAGGAAGAGGATAAACATTTTCGAAGAAAGTAAGTAACAAAGAAGTTACTTTCTTTGAGAAGATTTATGGTCTTCCTGAACGCAGCTCGGCCTTCGGACTCGCCCTCTG
The DNA here is from genome assembly GCA_946902875.1 of Nematopogon swammerdamellus. Lineage (NCBI taxonomy): Eukaryota > Metazoa > Arthropoda > Insecta > Lepidoptera > Adelidae > Nematopogon > Nematopogon swammerdamellus. Next base: position 19,633,252 of record OX336335.1, on the reverse strand, counting down.
TTACTTACTTTCTTCGAGAAGTTTTATGGTATTCCTGAACGCAGCTCGGCCTTCGGCCTCGCCCTCTGTCACTTACTTTCTTTGAAAAGGTTATCCTCTTCCTGAACGCAGCTCGGCCTTAGGCCTCGCCCATAGTTACTTACTGTCTTCGAAAAGGTTTATCGTCTTCCTGAACGCAGCTCGGCCTTCGGCCTCGCCCTCTGTTACTTACTTTCTTCGAAGAGGTTATCCTCTTCCTGAGAAGTTTTATGGTATTCCTGAACGCAGCTCGGCCTTCGGCCTCGTCCTCGTTACTTACTTTCTTTGAAAAGGTTATCCTCTTACTGAACGCAGCTCGGCCTTCGGCCTCGCCCATAGTTACTTACTGTCTTCGAGAAGGTGTATCGTTTTCCTGAACGCAGCTCGACCTTCGGCCTCGCCCTCTGTTACTTTCTTTCTTCGAAAAGATTACCCTCATCCTGAATGCAGCTCGGCCTTCGGCCTCGCCCATAGTTACTGTCTTCGAGAAGGTTTATCGTCTTCCTGAACGCAACTCCGCCTTCGGCCTCAAAAAGTTACTCACTTTCTTCGAGACGGTTTATCGTTTACCTGAACCCAGCTCGCCCTTAGTTCTTCCTTTGAAATACGAATTTCACGCGAGCGAAGCCGCGGGCAAAAGCTAGTAAATTATTATAAGGTAAAACATTGTGACTTGCGTAAGAGCGGCCTGTCTTGCAAGAATGATATTTATTTTTTCTTGATATTGTGGCGAGAAAAATAAACGTTTCTCAGCCATGACCAAATTAAAGCACACATATTTCTTCCGTTCCTTATAAGGAACGGAAAAACGGGTACTCGTGTTATTGTCTATCTGGTTGTTTTTGCAAGTTCTCAGAACTCTGTCAGAAGTGAGATATTGAAAGGAGTGAAATATTGAAATATTATATTTATGCTGGAAATCGATACAGTCGATCGAGTGTATAATGGGGAGACATACTTATGCATACAACTCGCCCATTTATATATTTATTTATAGTGTTCCACGATCTTACGTAGATTCTTACAATTACATTTTATACTAGCTGTGCCCGCGACTCCGCCCGCTCTCATATTTGACTTCTCTGCTAACCTCATAAGCCATTTAGCGTGATAGTAAGTAGCCTATAGTTGATGGGAAGAATCAAGCTATCCGTAGATTTTTTTTTATTAAAATCGGTTCTGTGGTTCTCGAGTTATAAGCGGACAGACAGACAGACTTACATACATACATACATACATACATACATACACTAGCTGTGCCCGCGGCTCCGCCCGCTCTCATATTTCACTTCACTGCTAACCTCATAAGCCATTTAGCGTGATAGTAAGTAGCCTATAGTTGATGGGAAGAATCAAGCTATCCGTAGATTTTTTTTTATTAAAATCGTTTTAGTGGTTCTCGAGTTATAAGCAGACAGACAGACAGACATACATACAGAAAGCAGACGTTGGATTTTATTAAAGGTAAAATAAAAAAAAAAATCATTAAAAAGGAAGGATAATACATCCACCGATGTATGTCTATTCTATTAAGTCTAAAGGCGAATGAAGTTATACAAGACATAATAATGATCTGTTGTAGAGATTAACGCACCCTTTCTTTCTTGAATACAGGCTTTCCCCGAAACTAGCCTAAATTGATCTGCGGCTCGTTCCCGTCAGCCAGCTCTCTTCATTTGTGCTGCTTAGGATCAAGGTCTGGGGCTTAGGTATAACGCCCAGGAGGTCCAATTTGTCATTGTTAGGTATAGCCGTACCCTCAAACGTGGCTAGGGTAGGAAACGGGTCGGCCTTAGTAGAGAAGGCACAAGTATTTGTTTATTATAATTTTTTTGTTTTATATGTATTTTATTATTACATTTAAATTAGTTTCTTGTGAAATTTAACGCACTAGAATTTGTATGCGATAGTCGTACGTTTACACAGATCAAGTCAGATTCTATTCAATCAAGTACGTATACAGAACGAAAAGTTTTATAGCCGCACCGAGTTGAGAAAGTTGAGCTAAACTTTTTCAATTCCATGAACATTCATTTTTGTGGATACGAGCCCACATTACAACTTTTTTTAAAAGCGGTCGTGATTTACCGAATTTCAGAAATCTCGCAAATGTCAAATTTAAGACCAAATTACTTTAGTTAGTTACACTACACGAGGAAGACGACTCGCAGAAATGAGAAACTTTTCTTCTTCAATTTTTTATTTTAAGATGAAAATGTTTCTTTCTCTTCTGTCTCTGTCTCCCTTATACATTTTGCTATTACATTATTACATATTATATTACACATTCCTTTTTCTTCATTTTGTAAGCTTTCCATCGCTACACTCTTGTGTTACCGCTTGAGTGTTACGCACTGCATGGCCGGTGTCAATGTCAAGAGAAGTGGAAAGGTATCCTTCGATCACCTGTCGCGAGGGGCGGGAGAGGCGCGGGCGGGCGGGCGGCGGTGTGTGGGCTCGCTCGGGTGTAATCACATCCCGCGTTATTATCTGATGGGCCACGCAGATAACAGATTACTGCTGATCGATACGGCGCGGCGGCGGGTCGCATTCTTCAGCCGACCCTGCACGCTCCGCAATGCCAGATAGTAGGCGCCTGTACATATACTCAATCGATTGACATAGGCTTTCGAGATCCGTGATTTTTTCCAATTATTGACATTTTTGTAACATCACGCGATATCTTGACGGGGCTGGGTAGTATGGTAGAAAGTGATCAACATCTGAAAAAAGAATACATACACTATTAGTTGTAGGTAATTTGAATCATAATCTAGCAGTTCAATTATTCCACTATTAGACATAGGTTCCCACACATCATTGAGAACGTCAAAGTGAACGCAATCTGAGAAATTATAAAATCTATATATTGATTTAATCTCATGTAAACGAGTTTCTTTTATATATATTTTTTAGTTAAATATGTACCTAATTAATTATTTTAAACGGACATTGTCCAAGAAGAATACCACGCGAGTGGAGCTACGGGGTTAGCTAGTTACTAAATTAAAACATTAAATTTTCCTAGTAAATAGGAATAAAGTCGGGAAATCAGCAATTATTTTAGGTGCCGTAACTATAAAATCCCACTAACGCATTTATTTGTTCTCCCCTCCCAATACCATGTATCGATATCCTGTAAACTGATGGATTCAAACGAATATAAATTAGAACAAATTTGCTTTGCTAATTCCGCGGCTGCCTCCAGTAAAACTCCTCTAAAAGGGAAAAAGTGAAAGGCCTGTTAAACTCTGTCAGGCCGTTAATTGGTGACGTGTCTAGCTAAAGGCAAAAACCATCTTGAAAAGTTACACATTGTAACAGTGAAAACCGTATGTTAATCGATAAAGCTGTTCACAAGTTATATGGATATTCATATATTGACTGACATATAGGCGAACCATCGGTTCTCTTAGCCTGTTTTATAGGTAACTAGCTGTGCCCGCGGCTCCGCCCGCTCTCATATTTCACTTCACTGCTAACCTCATAAGCTATTTAGCGTGATAGTAAGTAGCCTATAGTTGATGGGAATAATCAAGCTATCCGTAGAATTTTGTTTTATTAAAATCGGTTCAGTGGTTCTCGAGTTATAAGCGGACAGACAGACAGACAGACAGAAAGCAGACGTTGGATTTTATTATAGGTAAGGATAAGGAAGGATGCCTGCGGCTCCGCCCGCTCTCATATTTCACTTCACTGCTAACCTCATAAGCCATTTAGCGTGGTAGTAAGTAGCCTATAGTTGATGGGAAGAATCAAGCTATCCGTAGATTTTTTTTTAATTAAAATCGGTTCAGTGGTTCTCGAGTTATAAGCGGACAGACAGACATACACGCAGACAGAAAGCAGACGTTGGATTTTATTATAGGTAAGGATACCATGGACGTTGCTCTGATGAATTAGCTTCCCTCATCCCTCCTGCCCCCATCCGTCTCCGCCACACCCGCCAGACTCGCTCAGAACATCCATATGTTGTTAACACGCAACTTCTAAGAACACATCGTTTTTCGAAATCTTTCCTGTGTCGAACGGCGAAAATATGGAACGGTCTTCCGGTGAGTGTGTTCTCCACCACCTTTAACCTGGGAATCTTCAAAAGGCGTGTCAATAAATGAGACGACAACCTTTTTGTCCGCCTCATAGCCGGCATGGCGCCTCTCTGAGCGTGGTTTCGCGAGGAATGGTGTTATTGGCTGTGTCTGATCTTCCGTTGAAGTATTGGGCAGACACCCGCGCCGGTTGCCTATATAAAAAAAAACAAAAATTTAAACGTCGTCGGTTACATGGTCGGTCGCCAGTCGGTCGTAGAAACTGTGCTTTATTTATTAGGATTTACCCTTGAAATTCGAGTTTTTCTGTTAGAAGTGTTAATTAAGTCAGTGAATTTTAGAAGTTTGACTAGCTAGATATATATAATTAGTGTAATTAGATGAAAAAGTTCTTCTGCATACACACATCACACGCACGTTTGGTAAAATATTTCCAAATTGGTGAGAACTTTGCCGTTCTATCTACGTGATCCAACAAACAATCTACGCGCGAAGCTGTTAAGAATTTACGAGATGGGTTTTGTTATTAAAATATTTTGTTATGAAAGTTTTCAATTTGGAATGGTTTATTGTAGCTGCACGACAAGGTTCTACAGATATATCTCTACTTTCGGAACCCATAGTATATCGTCGGCGACATTAAGCTTATTTGATCGTTAGGCAATTAATTATCTACACTCGAGAGCGCGCGGTCGCGAATTTCCACTCGTCAATGCGGCTCATCCTTAAGTTTACCACATGCTTAGCAACCTTACAATTACGCTTATAAAGCTTTGTCAGCGCTATTGAGGATTCGCTAATGGGGAAGGGCATGTACGACGATAAAGCACATTAGATGCGATTATAACTTAAGGAGGATGATCACGCAATGCTGTAAATGGATCTGGGATTTTGGTGAAAGCTCGAAAACATTGTTCTCTACATGCAAATAGTTTAAATCATAACGTCAATATTTGTTGGGACTTGAAATGGTTCTGCTAAAAGATAAGATAAGAAATTATTCCCTTTCATGTACCTACCCTACAGATGCACATAATGTATCTACAGTCCCACCTATACAAATTTTCACGATACTCCGTATTCTACCATATTGTGGTGCACTCGATAGATAACATTTCCAGTAAATCTAATTGAAGATAACAAATAAATACGTTCCGGATACCTGAAAGGCAACAAGGGCCTACGGCTACAAATGACTCAGGCAGGTTATATAGAATTTATTAGTCACGAAGCTTTTTCGTCTATCATCATCACTCAAGCACACTCTGAAGCGTTGGAAGGGCGGATACCGTATCTTGACACTGCCATTAGCAATGTTACCGCTTTTATTCGGGTGTGGAGACATGTTAGGAGAAATAAGATGTGGTTGTTGGGTAGCTTAAAGTTCAATTTCCATTAACTAAAGTCTTGCAAACTAAGCTTAAACTGAACAGATTCAAATATAAAATTTCGCCGTAAAGAACACACAACGTTAACAATGTTTCATTGAGATATGATATGCATTTTCAGTATGGGTCGTCATCGGTTTGGTTTTGCGGTACAGAAAAATTCAGCAATGCAATTTATAAATAAAGAAAAAGAGAAAGAAAATATATTGAGTTCAAAATAAATCGTACATAGAATGATTTGTAGAAACATAAAAAAATTCATCATATGTATTTGATATGACTAACGGGTGGTGTCGTCTTCCGCAAGGACCGCAATAAATAAAGGATGTAGTGAACATAGCTTTCAAGGATGTGAATTCCATTTGAGCAAGATTACTTTAATTTTATTTATTAAAACAATAAATTACACCCCCAAGTCAGTCAGTCAGTCAGTCAGTCAGCGTGTAAGCGTCCACTGCTGGACATACGCCTCTCCAATTTTCCTCCAGTTCTCCCGGCCTTCAGCGGTACGGAACCACTGCTTTCCGCCGACGCACTTGATGTCGTCGTCCCACCTGGCGGGTGGTCTTCCCACACTCCGTTTTCCTGTCCACGGCCGCCAGTGTAGAACACGGTTACTCCAACGGTCGTCGTCTCTTCGGCTGACGTGTCCAGCCCACTGCCACTTGAGCTTAGCCACCCGGTATCCAATATCGACTACTTTGGTGCGTCGGCGGATTTCCTCGTTACGCACCATATCACGTAGTGATATTCCCAGCATGGCTCGCTCCATTGCTCTCTGGGCAACTTTCAACCTTTGGACTACACCGACCGTCAGTGTCCACGTTTCACACCCGTACGTCATAACCGGGAGGACACACTGGTCATATATACGGGTCTTTAAATTTTGCGGAAGGTCAGACCTCAGGGCGAATTTTAACTTTCCGAAGGCAGCCCAACCCAGTTGAATCCGTCTTTCGACCTCCTTTAGCAGACCTTGTCTACCAAGCCGCAGAATTTGACCGAGATATACGTACTCTTCAACCTGTTCGATCACTTCTCCGTCAATAACAATTTGTCCTCCTGCCATAACCTCGGTCGCCATGACCTTGGTTTTGTCCCGGTTCATCTTCAGACCCACCTTCATCGACGCTGTATAAAGGTCTTCCAGCATGGTCTGAAGCTCATCTCGGGAATTTGACAAAAGAACAATGTCATCGGCGAAACGCAGATGACTGAGATTATCTCCATTAACGTTAATACCCATGTTGTCCCACTCAAGCGTCTTGAACACATCTTCCAATGCGTTTGTGAAGAGCTTGGGTGAGATCACATCCCCCTGCCTTACGCCTTTACCAAGGGGGATGGGTTGGGTATTTTCGTGGAGCCTCACAGTCATCGTCGCGGACCCCCAAGCATTTATACAATTGATTTAATTGTTATTAAGAAGCAATACGGCGGCGGGTAGCCGAGTGGTTTGGGTATCGGCTTCTCATGCGAGAGGTCCGCGGTTCGAATCCCGTCGGCGTGTACCAATGAGTTTTTTCTGACGAAAAAATTTACATGCATACCTACACCGGCTGCTTCACCGTTCGGAACCGGTGTAAAACTGTAGGTCCCTTCCCTTGCCCCTTACTAGGTGATAGGCTCAATTTGTAGCCGACTGAGTTGGTACAACCGTACTGGATGTAAGATGGCCGCATAGCAACCTCGGTTGTGTTCTCCTCTAGTACAGTATAGCCAGCAATCCAGGGAAGTCTCCGGTATGGCACCTACCTTCTCGGAGGTGATATTGGCTGGTCGGAGCATGCGCTTTGGCCCCTCCAACTCAGCCACCCGTACCGGATTACATAAAAAAATAAGTAGATAATACGTAGGTACCTTGTTTATTTACCCTAAAATAACAAAAATATATTATAAACTTCACATTAAATAATTATTGTAATAATAATTATTCTGTATATTTGTTATTTAGTAATTAACTCTATATGGAAAACTTTATTATAATATAGTAATACTAATTACAAAATAAAATATAAACCTATAACCAATACAATAATTAATAACCCTCCTCCAGGTGTGACGATGTGGGCACTGTACCGAGGACGCTAGCGGCGTTGCCTCGCTGGATGGCCACACTGATACGCTGCCTCAGGAACTCGAGCGAACGTTGTTCTCCTGAAGCAGCGTACAGGGACATCCCGATGTCTTTCGCGAGCCGCTTTGCCTCCTCAGACCATGCCCCCATCGTCTCCACCGAAAATGCGGCGAAGATGTGCTGGTGTGCCACCGAACTGTATTTGGTGTGCTTGTGGCGGGCTGCAGTTTCAGCGGCTGCGCCGGCGCGCTTCGGCACAGAGTATCGGCGCAGGTAGCATCCCACACCAGTGGCTTTCCCTCACGCCACGGGATGATGGTCATGCCATCTGGACGCTTACCATCGTCCCGGAATAGGCCCACTGGCTCCACTGGTAATTAGTCTAACATAATGACTATACAATATTGAACAACGAAAACTTGATTGAAAGTGTAAAAAATTATGATGGCATACAAGTATACATCAGATGTTGGTAATGTAAATGGCAGAGTGGTCATATTCTTAAGTATTCATCTTTATGCTATAAATAATCATGCTCTTGTGAGCGGTAGTATTATGTAGTATAACTATTTGTAAGTAACTATAATACTTATTTATAACTTATAAGGTAGTATCAAAACATTGCGACTTGCGAAGTCAATCAGTTCTTCTTCGCATTGAAATAGAACTGGCGGAAGAGTAAGTTACCTATGGATGATATTATACAATAAACAATGAAACATTTATTAAAATTAAATTAATATAAAAATCCGACAATCGCAGCTGTGGTTTACCCCAGAACAGAGATACAGTAGGCGGTAATATAAATTGATCGCTAAATCAACAGTAGGAAACGAAATGCGTGCAAAGGTTTTTAAGTTTTCGGTACTAGGTAGCGAAATGATCGATGCCTAATTCTTTATTTAAGCTATGGCTTACGGTAACATACTCGTAGTACACTAGCCAGTTTACCGGCCTAGTGTAAACCAGATTTTATGATTCCAATACTATGACAATGGCGCGGAGCGAACCCCACTTTATGGTAAATAAGTGCCACGGACGGGCGCCTCCTTATCTCTCTAATGACAGGGGTTAGTGAAGGGGTTCTCCGCTCCGACATTTTGGAAAATTATGTTTTCGATGGTCACGCGATTTTCACGCGCACTCATTATCGCCTCAGAAGCTTCATAAAAAATACGAATCACATATTCACATACATACGTAGTTAGTATTGGTATAATTTTATTGCAATCAGATTAAGTCGTAATATTATATTATTATTTGTTTCTCTTTGTAACATTTACAATGAAGTAGAATCACAAATCCGTTCAGTTTTCTAAAAGTGTGATATGTGTAGAGATTTTGTAATATCGACTTATCAAATGAGAGCAAATTTTGTAAATAATTTCTCATACAATATTTATAATCGGTGTAAAACTGTAGGTCCCTTCCCTTGCCTCTTACTAGGTGGTAGGCTCAAATTGTAGCCGACTGGATGATACTACCGTACTGGATGTAAGATGGCCGCATAGCAGCCTCGGTTGTGTTCTCCTCTAGTCCAGTATAAAAAGCAATCCAGGGACGTCTCCGGTATGGCACCTACCTTCTCGGAGGTGATATTGGCTGGTCGGAGCATGCGCTTTGGGCCCTCCGACTCAGCCACCCATACCAGATTACATAAAACAAAACAAAAACCAATATCGCTTGATAATTAAAGAAACTGTTTAAATATAAATTTTTTAGAACATATTATATTCGAACAAAGATATATTACGTACTAGATAAAGCACTCGGCCAACTAACATGTTCCACCGAGTTGCGGTTCACGATCCTCAAGTCTCTTAGTCGAGCGCGAGAGGCCGCAGCGCGCAGTCGTCGCCTGCCTGCTGCGATCGCGCCTCGCCTACTTTAAACTAATACATTTACACATCTTCGTCGATGCGAAGGTGCGATGGCGAATCTGGAGATGAAGTGTTAGAATGAAAAGACAATATGCACACCGACGTGCGGGTGCTATCGTTCTCCTTACCCCTTGCCTCTCTCCCGCACGCTTCCCGCCCCGCGTGAGCTCCCCACAACGGCCGCCAGACCGTCTCGCACACGCTTCCCGCCCCGCGCGCGCTCCCCTCTACCGCTCGACTCTGCGCTCCGCCTCCCCGCTACCTTACCCCAAACCTCAGCCGCTCAAACACCGCTTGTCTGTATATTTGTTCGGAGCGAGAACTCTATATAATATTTCCTCAAAGTATTCGAATATGTATTTCTCATAATTCAACTGTATTTATTTAGCTAAGTCGTGTAATTAATATCACGTTAATACAGAGTATTTATGATACTTGAGGAGGATAAATCCACAGGCGTCAGTCTAGGACTTTAGCTGGGACTATTTTCATAGCCGCTTCCACCTACTTCCCTCAGTGTGGTGGTATCAATCCGGCCTTATTCACTTCGAATGGTAAGAATGAAAGGAGCCCACTGTCTATCACTAACGAGGCAAACCTGCTGCACCGCTTGCTCGCGAACATATCAACCAGCTCAAAAACTCGAACTAACTCGATTATCATAATGACTATAATGATCAAAGGGAAGCACCGACATGGCACCTAGCTCACCAAAGTGTTAGTGTTGACTGACATCACGGATGTAGTAGGTGATGCTGAGAACCGTGTCATGTTCCATAAGAAACAAAAATGTCATGATAGCTTTAACTTAGAGCTAGGATTTAATACTAATTAGAGCCTATATCACAGATTACTTAATAGTTACTTCGTAACAGATAAATCACTCCATAGAAAATGATCCTACCTTCTGGTTTTAATAGCCTACTGCTTCACATCGCCAATCGCTGCGTGCGAAAATGTACCTTAACGATCGAGTGTAATGTGATTATTGCTTTGCAGCTGCGCGCAGTTGCTTGGGCGAGCGTCTATGTATACTTCGCGCGGATGACTAATTTCCACTGAAATAGACCGCCGGCGGCCCGTCGGGCGGTAGGTAGTTAGCGCGCGCAAGTACATAGAGTGCGTGAGGCCTGCCTATATGTTCGTTTAGGCTTTTACCGCTATTGCACATTATAGCAATGTTTTCGGTTACGCGGTATAGATAAAGCGACTCACTTTATTTGTTGACGTTGTCGACGTGTCGGGTGTCCTCCAGGTCGTCGCAGTACCGCGAGTCCTGAAGATGTCCCCGGAGTGTGGGACGAAACGTCCACAAATAAAGTAAGTCGCTAAAAACATTGCTAATTAGTAATAAAATATGTCGCGTGCACGTAGAGATGTAATGTTTCATATGTGGTTTATTCCGTGAAATAAAACAGTCAGTACCTACAATATTCTCATTATGTGGAGCCGGCGGCGGAGGCGGCGGCAAAGCTACGAGTATGTACATTGACTTGTGTTGTCGTCGCAGCCACCGCCTCTCTGCCACACGCGTGGCGGTGGGGAACAATACGCTGACAGGTCTAGACTAGCCTTCAAATGTGAAACAAATCCTTCCTAAGAAACATATACTCCGATATTTTTTTTTATTTTTTTTTATTGCTACCGAACTGGTTGGCTCTGTCCGAGGTCGCAACCTCAGGCGCAGCCAATTTCACCCCCTAGGAGGTGCCAGTCCGGCTTGGAGGTGGACTAATGTTGCTGAGGAAAGGCTATTAACCCGCGATTTGAAGATCCGTGGATTGTAGGAGTGGGGGAAGATATTCCCTGGCAGCCCGTTCCACACATTTGCAGTGCGGCACAAGAACGATTTAGATAATCGTGCAGTTCGAAGAACTCTTCTGTCGACTACAAACGGGTGTTCCGCGAGGTATGGCGGGTTTGGCGAAGGCGAACAGGAGGAGGGAGGGATAAGGGAAGCAAGTTCGTCAGAGCAGCGGCCATAGTAGTACCGATAAAACAGGCTCAATGACCCAACGATACGTCTGTGCTTTTAGGGTTCCGTATCTCAAAAGAGGAAAAAAGGGAACCTTATAGAATAGTGTCTGTCGGTCTGTCACAGTTTATTTTCTCCTGTCTTATTATCGAATCTATTTTTTTATGTAATCCGGTATGATTGGCTGAGGCGGAGGGGCCCAGCAAATGCTCCGACCAGGCAATAACACCTCCGAGAAGGTAGGTGCCATACCGGTGACTTCCCTGGACTGTATGAAAAAAGCTTAAACTTGGGACATATGTAGAGTTTGATGACCCAATCACGGGCGTAAAGCGTAAATTAACGAATTTAGATTTTGGGGGTCAATTTCGGGGGAAGGAAAGGTTAAAAAATTTTTGTTTAGTATATTATGTGACATATCAATGACAAAATCACTATTATAAATATAAATATATTTTTTTTATAGTTTAAAAATGTTTAATTTAAAAGATATTATAGAAAACTATACAAAAATCGAGCACCCCCACTTATTTCCGAAACGACTGAATCTAAAATTTCGAAAAAATAGGGAATACAGTACCTACATCTCTTATAGTTTACAGGAAAACCTAAACAAAAATCCTAAGTTTTAAAGTTCTCACGGAAAACTGAACGGTACGGAAGTCCGTTTCCACGCTAGTTCGACTCGCTTGACCGCATTTTTTTATAATAAATGGTGCAAATGTTTTATGTTCTTGCATTTGGACAGAATATTATCTGAAATAATAATATACTCTACCTACATAGAGTGATCATTTGATTATGATATTATCAGTCATAATATGATTTACATTTCATTTTTATTTCATTTAATTTCTTCAGTCACACTTTTTTACTTTTATTGTTGTTTTTCTCTTAGCAACGAGACAAAATAAACTGTTGAATTTTTTTGTTTTAATTTCTTTTAGTTTCTTGCTTTTAACTTTTCTTCTATTTTTGTCAATTTGACAATGTACAGTCAGATCCGAAAACGGAGGTACATCTATGGAAACTAGCAACATTTATCATGACTGAATTACATGGCAATTTTTTTTTATTTTAGATTAAATTCTGAAGCGACCGTAATTGGAACCAATTATACAGAAAACAGACTTCTCGAAATTTTACGATTTTAAGTTATTAATGCAGTCAACTTTATTTTAGCACTTTCTGTATTGTGGTAAAGACTTTTGGCTTTGCCATAGTCGCGCAAAAGATGCCTCTAACTCAAAACTAACTTACACCTATATATCTGCATTCTTCATAACTTTCAAATATGCATTAAACTACATGCAAAAAGATATCTCTGTAATTTCAATATGATGTGTAAAATTATTTTTATCCAAAGGCCCATCTATACAAACACAGACAAGATCGTAATTAGTTCGAAGAATGTTGTTAATACTCTAGAGAAATGTTCTAACTTTATGCTTTCTTTACGTGATGATATCTCCGACAATGTGCACTTTGTATGCGGAACTTAAGTTTTATTGCGATATCCAACCTACTGAGTCTTACATTTTCCATAGAGAATCTATTATTATTTGCATATATGCTTACATAAATAAATAAAAAAAAATCCTAATGTTACAAGCAATAATAATGCTGAAGAGTTGTAGTTTAAGGGCAGGCTGGAAGAGGTTTAATTCTGCAATAAGCCCGCCTTGTACATTGCAGGAAAATTTTATAGAACATTTTTAGGTACTTACAAATAATAGGAGTTTTTTCGGTACTATCCGCGGTTAGAGAAGTTTTCGCTTACGAGGCATGCGGGGGAAGTCAGATAATAGAGCTATTATCTGACTGCCCCCGCGACATTGTGTTTCAGTTCTGAACTTGACGGAAGCTCTTCAAACCCATCGTCAATAAAAACAGCTATATCTGTGGTACCTCTAATTTCATACAACTATGTCATTATATCCATCGCCTCCATTTTGTATAGAACCCTCAACACTTAGGTAAACCCACAATATACAGTGACTCAATTTGGAGTAGAGACAGATAATAGAAACGTTATTTTTTCACTTTTAATTAATTACAAAATAATAAACGAGCGAAGAACTCAACTGGAGGAAACAACTGGACAACTCTTACAACAGTTTTAATATAAACTTGTCCCAAGTCATCCATCTTGTGTCCGGCGCACCCGCCGCCGCGCCACGCCCCGCGCGCCCTCACCCCACACCACACCGCGCCGCCGCTTCGAGGAAAAGAGTGAGCGAAAACAGGCAACCAATTTTACAAAGTTTATAAGGCGTTGAAAATATTGAAGATGTGGCTGAGGAAATAATGAGTGGAAAAAATGTACTTTTCTTATAAATGAATGAATGGAGTGAGTAATTAATTAAAAAATTAATTAATAGATACTACGTACGGTACATCACAATTGGACTGACGACGACGACGGTGAATTGACGAAAATATAAAATAGTTCAGATAAATTAATACCGTGAGCAACTCGCGTGGAAATGCGCGCGTTGAGGAGTATGTGTGGAGTTACAATGAAAGATAGATTGAGAAATAGTGTAGTGCGAGAGCGCTGTGGGCTGAAAGAAGATATAGTGACAAGGATTGAGAAAGGGATGCTTCGGTGGTTCGGTCATGTTGGAAGAATGGATGACGAAAGAAATTTATGAAGCAAATGTGAGTGGAAGAGTCGGGAAGGGTCGCCCCAGCTAGACGCACGTACCTGGACCAGATCGGGCATGTGCTAAAAAAAAGGCAAGTGCTTAGGTACCCGTAACCGACGAGCATGCATGAAGAATATTATGGGAGTGGAAGAGGCGGCAGAGGTGTGTCAGGATCGTGGCACGTGGAGATCCGTTGTCTCTGCCTACCCCCCGGGAAACAGGCGTGACGCTATGTATGTATGTATGTATGTATGTATGAGCAACTGTCTGCTCGCAATATGGCTCTAACATTAGGCGGCATCTAATATCTACTATTCCGAAATAAATCGACAAACTTGGGATAGCGCAAATTTATTGCCGTCATAAATTAGGAAGGAGAACCTAAGGAATGATTCGGTTTAATGCTATCCCTGTCGGCGGCGGATGGGAAGAAGGGGGAGGGGGAGGCACGGGGGCAGTGTACCTTTTATTTTGAGACATGCACCTTTATTATAGAAGTAAAACTTTCATTGATTCATGAAATTCCTTTTCATACTTCGCATTACGTACTCTAATTGTCACTGGTCGTTTGGTAGAGGTACATGTTTGTTCTATCAACGATTTTTGACTTGGATCACACTAGCCACAGGAAGGTTTTGACATATTAACGTATTTACGCCCTACCTACCAGATTACGCCACACTATGCGGCGTATTCAGTGTGAATTATTTTATCCCCCTTTCCTGACCCCCTGCTTGGATACTGGCCTGCCTTTTTTGGCCATAACACCCGCTAAGAAATCATCCGTGTAGACGATTTATCACTGACGAACCGCGCTTGGGTTGCCCGCGAGGACGGCGACGACGCGACGGCGGCGCCCCGCCTCCGCGCCGCCGGCGGCGCGTCGGCATCTTTTTATGTCGTTTATTATAATAACAATACCACGTCTACGTAAAAACACGATGTCAAAGGAAATAAAAGCATTACGAACGCAAGAATAGAACGTGCCTTCAATGTTTAAATATTCGGAAGTTCTTCAACAGACACAGAAACTAATTAGAATCAAATTGAAATATAATGTCAGTTGATGCTCCAATGAATAAAAGCCAAGATATTAATTAGTCTAACCCAAACATTCATTCTGCTGTCCACGAAATCATTGGATTTTTTTTATTGCTTCCGAACTGGGTGGCTCTGCCCGAGGTCGAAGCCTCAGGCGCAGCCAATTTCACCGCCGAGGAGGTGCCAGTCCGGCTTGGAGGTGGACTAATGTTGCTGGGGAAAGGCTATTAACCCGCGATTTGAAGATCCGTGAATTGTAGGAGTGGGGAAAGATATTTATGTAGTTGTATGCCTTTATGACGAATTGGTTGATCGATGGATTGTTTATTGAGCATTCTTGTGACAGTCAGACTGCACTCGAACTTGTCAAAATTGGTTCTATCGAAATCTAATGACCGAAAATATATATTTTTTTTATTTTGGGCATAAACATAAAAACTCAAAATACGTTTTGCAGCAAAAATGTCCCACCCAAAAACTATTAAATGTTTTATAGAATGGATGAATATGTACCTATTTATTTATTAGAAATAATTATAGGGAAGCGTTATTTTTTGCTTATAAAGCCGCATGCATCCGCGCGCTATCCTTGCGTGTCGCCGTCATCGCCTTCACCGCCGCCAAGCCAACCCTCGTGCGCCCAGAAACTTTGCGCGAAAAAAAAAAAAAATTATGACTTCCGTGTATATTTTTTTTTATTTTATTACTTGACATTATAACTCAGATAAGAAATTTAAATCGATATGTGTTAATAGATTGGACGGGAAAATTTTACCAAGTCTATTAGAGCAGACAAAAAATACCTATTCCGTATTATTTTTTATTTTTATCGATAAACAAATAAATAGGTATGGAATTAATTCACCCATTTTATAAAACATTTAATGGTTTTTTGGGCGGACAATTTTTGCTGCAAAAAAGTTTTTGTTCACACTCCGTCAAAAAATTCATTCGTCGTCAATAAAATATATTCTACATAAAACAAAAGATTTAGTGGACTGGTGTATTAGTGTATACCTCAATACCTTTAGCAAGTGGCCGCGCGCGGTAGCGCACCGGCCGCTTTCAGTTAACGCTTCAGCCGGCAAACCTCTCTCAGTAGGTCAATAAAATTATATCGCTCTAGGACTAATAAATACGCTCTTTGCTCGTAAAATGTTTATTTACTCTGCGACGCGAGGCGGGGGGTTTGATCTCTCCCCGCCCGCTCCGCGCTCGCATGCCCCGCGGATATAAGACAATTGCGCGCGGGTATAAGTGATAGCGACGAGACGACACACCATTGAGTTACTTAGCCTTTATTTTATGGCTTGGAATTATTATCGTGGCACGTGTAGCGTGTGACGGCACTCAATCGTGGGTAAAAATGTTCCTTGTTGATCATCCCGTTGTTCATTGATGTATATAACCGCACTTCAACTCAATGTGATTGACCAATCATCTTTATACATACTTAGTTATATGTATTCTGAATAGTATTGATATTTTAGGCCTACGAGTAATGGAAATTATACCTTCGATTATCATATAATATGATGATGTTCGAAATACCATCTTAAATCATTTATTATCCACTAGCCGAGCCCGCGGCTCCACTCGCGGTAAATTTGGCTTAATTACAAATCGGGTTTGAACGCAAATCTGATATCCGTAACAATATACATTCGCTTTATCGTTTACCTGAACATAGCTAAGCCGTGAGAGTAAAAATAACTAATCTGAGCTTCGACCTCACCCTTAGTGACTTACTTTCTTTGACAGAGTATATCGTTAACGGGAACGCAGCTCGGCCTTCTGCCTCCCTCGCCCTTAGTGACTTACTTTCTTCGAGAGAGTAAGTACCTATATCGTTTATGGAAACAACTACGATGGTGTGTATTGTGCAATAAGAACGTATTATGTACGCATGGTAATTTTTTTTTTTTTTTTTTTATGGAAACTGACACGGTTGGCTACCATCACCTACAACATCCGTGATGTCAGCCCATAACACCGGGTGAACTTGGTGCCACGTCAGTGCTTCCCTTCGGTCATGCCGGCTACACTGAACTGGACGGAAAACACAAACTATTTACATAGCCGTTTCGACCGACCTTTCATTCAGTGCGGTGGTACCAATCCGGGCGGGTTAACCCTACCACCTAGTAATATAAGAAGGGAGTCATATCCCTTAGTCGCCTTTTACGACATGCACGGGGAGAGATGCAGTGGGGCTATTCTTTTAAAGTACCGGCCCCACACGGTACAGTACCGGCCCCACACGGTACCGTACAGCTTTAATTACTTAGGGGAAAAGAGCAGGGTGTATCTATCGGTGTGTGTATGACTATGTATGAGACACATTTTGTATGGAATGCTGCTTCCATATTTTATTTATTCGTCCTTCATGCCACACGCGCGGCATAATATAAATCGTAATACATAAGTTGGCATATTTCGTTACTGCTCAGCTTACGTTACTGTTCCTTCAGATGATTGAGCTTTAAAATATTTGGCAATTGCACCTTTCTCACGTTCCTTAATGTATTGGTGAAAACTGTATGAAAATGAAACCAACAGTTTCAACCTGATGCCCGCACCATCAGGACGACATACATATGATACTGATAAACATTTCAGAAACAGGCAATTTTGCATCGCGCATTTTGTTGCGCGCAGTTGCGCGGCCTTTGCATATTTGCAGAATTTGTAATAAATATTATCGAGGTTTACAGATCACCTCCTTGTTCAACAAAAAGTGGAGTAGGAAATTACTTATCGTAACAACTCGAGCTTACTTACTTGGCATTTATTATTTTGCCTGTTCCATAGTAATTTCAGAGCAGTCTCAGTAGTCATATTGAGTTTTTGAAATGTTGTTTTTGCGTGCTTATTCGTTTTGCAACATTAATTACCCCTTATATTTCGTGTAAAACAGTAGGGTAAAATAAAGAATTTGAAGTCTTCCTACAAGAACATAATGGAATCAAACAAAAACTCCTTTGTTGCAGGGCGGAGCGAACTGAAGACACGGTATCGAGCAGCGGTAACCTCGCCAGCAACGCGGTCAGGCACAAGATCGTGGTGCTCGGCGCCGCCAAGGTCGGCAAGTCCTCCATCATCACACAGTTCCTGTACGGCACCTTCTCCTCCAAGTACAAGCGGACCGTCGAGGAGATGCATCATGGAGAGTTCCACGTCTCGGGAGTGAGGCTGACCCTAGACATCCTGGATACGTCAGGAGCGTACGAGTTTCCCGCTATGAGAGCGCTGTCGATGTCTTCTGCGGACGCGTTCGTGCTGGTGTACGACGTGACGGACGCGGAGAGCTTCGCCGAGGTGCGACAGCTGCGGGACCAGATCCACGAGACTAAGTGCAGCGCCGTCGTGCCCATCGTCGTGGTCGGCAACAAGGTGGACCTGGCGGAGACCGGCGCGAGGCAGGTCAGTCTTCACACCCTCTCATGTATTATACAAAACATTATAATTATTAAATTTATCCGAAATATTTTTTTTGGAACCATGACATTATTTTGGCGCTTCCTAAGACTACGGCGGCGAAGCCAAAAAAAAGGAAGGGTTAAATAACCCTTAAATAATTTTGACGCAGCGGTTGTCGTGGCTTTCTTTCATAGAATTCCTTTCAGCTTTATTTACGCTTTAGAAGCCAATTTAAATACAAATATAATATTGAAAGGAAATAACGTTCAAAATATCAAGTTATTGAACAAAAAATTTTTAGGAAAAGACTCAAATAAAAACTTTGAAGCCGATCCTATAATTTAATTTCCTCCGTAAATGGGTCAGACAGATTACGCTCTAGCTAGGCACACGACATAGCATTGCTACCTACGGAAGATCCAATATTAATATGGAGATAAAAAGTCCGAATAACAACTATTAAGTAATCTGTGATTCGGTTGGCGATATTGCCGATGCGAACTGCATGACCGACAACTCGATCAATATTCGACCTAAATAGCAATGTCAGTATCCAATAGCAATGGCTGAGTAAGAAGAAAACTTATTCTAAATTCAATATTGAACCTCGACTAATATATATTATTTCAGAGTAATATCCCGAATACTTATTGAAATCGCCTGAAGTGCGCTATGACTATAATAGTCGTAGGTTAGGTTAGGTGATCCATGATATAATATTGACCCCTCATATATTTCACCCTCAGCGGCCTTGGAGTATCATGGAACATAAAATGTGCCTCCGAAACTCCCACCGAATTTCGGAGGCACATTTTAGAAAAATTTCATATTTTTATCCGATAGACGGAACTAACTTTATATACGTAACTACATACAATTATAGAATCCTTCCTAACTACATAACAGCGTTCTACGCGGTCTTCTCCCAGCCGGTCGCTCGATGCGGTTTCTTGCTCTGTGATCCTAACTAATAAAGCTTATAAGTGGAGAACTACTCAATCAGTCCACGTGAAGTTTTCACTCACGCTTTCTGGTACATCTTAGTATGTTAAGAAATAATGTGCAACCGCAATCCGCGGGAGGTCCTCGGAGTCGAACTGTCGCAGGGTCTAAATTTTCGACACCATATCGAGGGCAAGGTCAAGCTGGCTTCTAAAAAACTAAGCGTACTCAATAAGGTGCGACCGTAGCGGATTTGGTATAAATCGCAGATCAGGTCCTGCTTGGAGTACTGTTCGTCCTGTGCGATATGGCTCCTGGGATTGCATCCCTACATGCTGGACTTACCACGAATATGTACTCATCGGTCCAGCAGAACTTTCCTCTACGTACAGAGCCGGTAAACTCTTGAACGCTCACCCTGCCCATAAATTTCCCCCAAGTACAGTCTCGGCTCCTTCAAGAGGGACCATGAATAGGCACCTGCCAGGCCGGCATGGCTTTCATGGTTGCCGTTAGACACATTAAGGGTGGTTCGGCGCAACATTTCGCGCTTTCAATATACTTAACAACAAACAAAATGGAGTGATTACTATTTACGACAGGAGGCAACGTCTCCTCTTGTAGTTTTCCCTCGTAGGTCCGCGTCTTCACAACAAGAGTTCCGTGAGCGCGGGGCAGCGCCGGCCGGGTGGCAGTTGGTATGGGGATGAGGGCGATTGTTCGCTTCATCAGCCGCAGTGTCTTGTCGTGTTCGTGTACATAATTTATCTGCCTCAGTCTCGTTTCGCGTCATGTACTCGGCAATTGTACGGCACTCATGTCGCCGCCGAGAACAGGAAATGTTCCGATTCAATTTCGTATCCTACTGTCGTCGCGTATTTTACATCGCTCGCGCGCCAAGCTGAACTAATTTCGTATGTAAATCTGCACAACATTTTATTAGAACGAGACGTGTCGTTTGTAATGCTTTACTCATTTTTGACACATTAATTTTAATGCTACCTACGTAGAATCGAAGAGGACCAAGCGTTCTAACGGATAATGGAACACGAATAAAACGTTACTCGAGTAGGTACTATGTAAATATTGCCGAATTAGTTTTCTGTGCCGTACCTACGTAGTTCGTAGATTGTGCAACATAAATTCGTTACTGAAGCAGGAATAATAGCTGATTGAACACTACTGTGACAAGCGTGACTTTGTTGTTGGAAACCGAAATAAGCCTATTTCGATTTGCATTCAGTCATGCTTCCCACAGCCTCCCCAGAGCGGACTGGAAGTTTGATTCCCAATGCACACGGCTCGTTATGGAAGTATTGATAACGGAGACCGGTAAAGGGGCTGACGACGGCGGCGCGGCGGCACTTCAATATGTAGGATTTTTTTTATGCTGACACGGTTGGCTGTATCACCTACAATATCCGTGATGTCAGCCCATAACACCGGGTGAACTAGGTGCCATATCAGTGCTTCCCTTCATTTCATGTCGGCTACACTGAACTGGTCGGAAAACGCAAAATATTTACATAGCCATTTCGACAGACGTTTCATTCAGTGCGGTGGTACCAACGCGGGCGGAATAAACCCTACCACCTACTATAGGGTAAGAAGGGAAGGTACAGTTTTACGTGGAATCCGAACCACGGTCAGCCTCCAACGGTCAAGCGGTCACCCATCCAAGCACTGACCGCACCCAGGTGTACTTCACGACCAGTCGACCGACCGCACCACTGAGCTACCGAGGCTGACAATGAATTATGGCTGACAGGAATGTTCGCAGTTTGAACCCACGGCGAAAGAGAACAAAGGGAATTCACGGTAATCCTCTGTGAAAGCTGGTCGCGTCGCTGCCAACTTTTCAGGTGAATCTGTTGCAAGCTCTTTGCCGAGCCTGCTCTGACTCAGCCGCGCCGCCGCGCCGCCGCGCCGCCCGGGGTGGTGAGGCCGCCGGTGTGGGCGGCACGGCGCCCGCGTAGGTTGAGTAATTCGGGACAACTTCGGCAAGCGCAATGAAGGATGAAGTTTACCATTCATGAAAAAGTAATTACATTTCAAAAGTTTCTAAAGTGTAGAAATCGGTATTGGGAACCCTAATATTAGTAAATATTTAAAATAGGTATGTGGTATAATATGTTCAATGGAAGTCTGTATTAATAACCAGATGTCTATTGTCCAACTGTAAAAATATCCAAAACCCACGAGTGAAGGAACATCTACCTACAGCTTGAAAAGGATTTCAAAAATATACTACACTTTATGGTTACATGCATACATACATACCACACGCTGTATCCCGCCAATCGGTGTAAGCAGAGTAATCGGTGTTGTGCTGCAAGACACAACACCGACCACCAAGTTTCACTAAGCATTCGCACAACTATCAAGCAGCAAGTAAGGCACGAGAACCCACCTGCTGCATGAGACGGTGGAAGTACCGTGCCAAGGTGAGAGAAAACTGGATAAGTTTATCATGAAGACCATTAGGAAATGCTGTAGTCGGGCGGCTAGAAGAATTCAAAAGGTCAGAGAGCCCGACTCGATGGGTTTTGGAGAAATTATGTTTTTACAGTTGGACAATCAAATCAAATCAAATCAAATCAAATCATTTATTGTGCACAAAAGAACAATCACGTTAAGATACATAAACAAAAACAAGTTTCACATAAATTTACATTTTTGAGATGCTTCGAGAGTATCTTAACCTATTTTAGCGACATTCGAGACAAAACACTAGACTTGCGTCTGTTTTGTTTTGTTCGGTTTGAGGTTTGGCATGAGTTTTCTGCGCCTGTTTATTACCTAATCGTTTTATGCGCTGTGTATATGTGTGTGTAGGATATACTTATGTATGTAATTTTTTTTATTTTTTATGAATGTTTGAATTTAAATTTAAATGGTTTGAACAAACTATAAAAATAAGAAATAAAAGTATTATAATTAGTATAAATTAGTATAAATATTTAAGGTGAGATAAAGTAATTTTTTTAATGTTGATCACACTGTTGGGTACTCTAAATAAATAAAATAAATAAAAATAAAGTAAAATACAAGTGTTGGTAGTAGTAAAGTTAAAGCAAATACACCTATTTGATTTGTTGACGTACTTGTGCTTGTATAAATAATGCGTGTGAATGACTTAATTATATGTGTAGGTATGTATATGTGTATTTTATTTCGGCAGAAAAGTGAGCATGTGCTCACATTCCATTTGTGATTTGGACAATAGCCACTGCTTGATTTTTGATTTAAACATACTGGTGGCTCTAATTAATTTAAGATCATTTGGTATTTTATTGTAAATATTAGGTCCCAAAAATGTAGACGTGCGTGTGTAAAAAGTTGTACTATGGTTTGTTCTTATGAGTAGTCGCTGAACGTTGGCACGCGTCTTAATTTTATGAGACGGTCCTACCTGAAGTTTCTTGTGAGAGTGATAATAGGTACAGAGTTTTAACATATATGTTTGACGGACATTGAGAAGTTTACACTCTAAGTATAAAGTGTCAGTCGGATACCGGAAAGGTTTGTGATGCATTACCTTGAGTACCGAACGCTGTGCTCTTTCGGCTGTTATCAAAGAGGACTTCGCTAAACCTCCCCAGGCCATTATGCCATAATTGATTAGAGAACCACAAAGACCATGATAAACATTCTTGAGAAGGTCAGAATCAGCAATGTGACGAATTTCACTAAAAAAATACACCAGTTTTTTTAGTCTTGCTGATAGATGTTCGATGTGTGTTTTCCAACTTAAGTATTTATCTATGACTAATCCCAAATACCTAATGCTGTTGACTCTTTCTAGGGATGGGCATGTACATACGATTGAATTCATGCACGAGGGCGAATGCGCTATTATACGAGTATCATCATGTGGTTGACCCTTAATTGTAATAGAAAAGGTCATGTATTTCGTTTTAGTGCAATTAACCGAGAGGACATTGTTCATAAGCCAATTGAGAGTAATATTTAAACCTGTTTGTGCCCTTTCAGCTACTTGCTCCCAAGTCGATCCTTTGAATAATATGACAGTATCGTCGGCAAAGGTGGTTATTGCACCATGTTCAAATTCGGTTTTGCATAGGCCGTCAATGTATATGAGAAAGAGGACGGGTCCAAGAACACTGCCTTGAGGCACGCCATAAGTAATTTGGAAATAGTCAGAGGTATCTGTGTTCTCCTTATTTCTGACTGCTTGTTGTCGATTTGAAAGATAGGATGTAAACCATTCTAATTGGTTACCTCTTATTCCAATGACTTCTAGTTTCTTAAGTAGGAGTGGGATAGCAACTGTGTCGAACGCCTTGGCCAAATCAAGAAAAATTCCAATGCACTTCTCTTGTTTGTCCAAGGCGGTCGACACAAAGTTAGTAACTTGTAAAATAGCATCTTCAGTGCTCATCCCTTCGCGAAATCCGTACTGGTTCTCTGACAATATATGATTTTTTTCTAAAAAGGATACTAAACGAGATTTAACTATTTTTTCTAGGATTTTAGATAGGACACTTAATAAAGAAATAGGTCTGAAGTTCGAAATTGTTTCAGGGGAACCTCCTTTGAATATGGGCACTATAATGGCATTTTTTAGTATGTCTGGGAAGGTTCCAGTAGATATGCTTAGATTGAAAAGATATGTCAGTGGCTCTAGAATACCATCAGAAGTATATTTTAATAATTTAAAAGAAATACCATCCTCTCCACTAGAGCTAGAGTGGTTTAATTGAGAAATAATTTTCTTTATTTCTAACATATTGGTACCACATAAGAAAAAAGATTGTGGGGGTGTGGCGGTTGAGCTGGTGATTTTATCTGTCAGAGATTTAACGTCTGTACCGGAATCATTTAAGAGGTTGTAAGCCAAATTACTACCTACATCAGTGAAGAATCTGTTAATGTCGTTCAGTGGATTTGAGGACTTTTCGGCTAGTTTATTAATGACTACCGCGAGATCATTTTGACCGGACTTTTTTACAGAATCATTGAATTCTCTCAGAATGTTCCAGCACTTTCTCGGGTTTCTTAAATTTTCCGTAAGTTTATTCCTAAAGAATAAGACCTTGGCTTTTTTTACCGCTTTGGTACAGATATTTCTATATGTTTTATAATAGGTTTGTAAAGTAATATCGTCGGGTGTTAAGCGAAGCCTTCGATGTAACTGATCCCTTTTTTTTATACAATTTAGGAGATTAATTGTTATCCAAGGTTTTTTAATTTTGTGTTTTTTGTTGGATGCGCTAATGGTTGTTTTGTGTTTTGAGATAATAGGAGTCAATATGTCCATGAACATCTTGAAGGCACTGTTTGTGTTTGTTACCCCATATAAAGGTTTCCAGTCGTAACATTTTAGTTCAGCATCGATTGCTGCATAGTCTATTATAGTGCGCGTATGATCGAAAGAGCTGTTATTGTTGCATATTTTATTGATACATAGCACTATAGGGTGGTGATCTGTCAGGGCTGTCTGGCAAATCGCTGCTTTTAGCCTGCATTTAGTTTTGACCATGAACAAATCTAAACATGCCGAACCTCTCGTCGGTTTGTTAATAGCCGGTATAAAGCCGTTTCCTAGTAAGCAGGACAATAAATCATTAGCCGGTTTATTATTCGGGTCCAGAATATTTAAATTTAAATCCCCAGTAATGATTATGTCTTTATACGATCGTAAGGATCTTACATATTGATCTAGGCTAAGTATGAATGGGTCCGGATCCTGGTATGAGGGGGGGCGGTATATCGCAAGCACAAGCGTGTGATCGCCCATTGAGAGCGCTAGCGCACTGCAGTCGACCAGCGGCGGCTCCTCCGCCCTCACGTGCAGCCCTTCGAGTACATAAACGACACACCCGTCATTTTTGTTTTTGTGCTTACTTGTTGAGAATGAGGTATAATGTGGAATTTGTTTAATTAAAGAGGAATTTTGTAGAAAACATTCGGTTAGACAAATGAAGCTGAACTGCACGTTAGTTCTTTTAAGAAAGATAGAAAATTCGTCATAGTTTTTATTTAGACTGCGAATATTTGCTGTAATCACATTCAGTTTATTATTTTGATCAATAATATTTCGACAATCTTCGGGGCGTTCGCAAATTACCGTTACAGCTAATTCAAAGCTGTCAATTTCTTCTATAAACTCTTTATTCATAATATCTTATTATATAGGTCAGAGGTGTGTAATTCATCGTGTATATTTGTAGTGTGTGCGAGAGAAGCAGGCAGCAGAGCCAGCGTATTGTAGGTAGGTACTTTGATTTGCAGATGTGTGTGACTGTAGCAAAGAGTGTTCTCGTAATTTCTAAAATATATTTGAGGATATTGTGTGAGTGTATATATGTATGGTATATTGTTTGTGTTTGATAGTAAGTATGGTGTGAGTAGCGTGATATTTTTATATGACAAAAATGTATTTTTTGTTTAGGTATAGTATTAAATGATATTAGTTTTAAGAATGGAAATAAAAATAAAATATATACTTGTACATGTTTATGGCTGAATTTATGCATTATGTTTTTATTAACACTAATTATAAATAGTTCGTGATAAGTTTTATTCAAACATATTGTTTTAGCAATAGATTTAGTTCTTCGTGATTTTGTTGTGTAGTATTTTATATTAAACGAAACATGGCATGAATAATGAGTTTTTACAGATTGAAATACTAGCAGAACGAGTCATAGTTTATTAAGTTGCTCTTCATTAAATACTCTGATAGTCTTGTCGTCCTTAGCAGCACTCTTGCAGATGTAGATGCGTCCCGATTTTGTCCAGATGTATTTATAACCGGCTTGATTCGCCGCGTTGCGAGTAAGCGCTAGTAATCTCTTGGTCCGCGGTGTGAGGCTCTCCGATATGTATATAAGGCTCCCGCCGGCTGAAGCGAGCGGGCGGCTGGCGGAGATGGCTGGGCCAGCGGCGGCGGCGGGGGCGGGGGTAAGAGCGACGCGCTCCGCCGCATTGAGTGGTGGCAAGTCTAGCTCCTCGCAGTTCAGTCTCACGCGTTTTTGTTCAAAGCGAGTTTTGTTCAGCATCCTTGCGGCCTCCAGGAAGTTATCACGAGCGGCCACAGTGGCGAATTCCACAAGTATGGGACGTGGAGCTCCGATTTTTTTAGGTGTCGGCCCTCGGCGTATTTGAACGATGTCTGATACAGAGAAGTCGACACCGATGAGTGCTTTTAGTTTGAGCAAAATGGTTTGAAGGTTCTCGCTCGATCTGTACGGAATACCTCTTATTTCGCATTCCCGGCTTAATAATTTTTGCTCCAACTCTTCGTATCTTGATTCCATTACTTGGGTTTTTACAGTTAGTTGTGAGTTTTTTATTTCCAGGTCGTCGATACGTTTGTGCAGCTGCGTAGTATTCTTCAGCTCGTTATTTATTTGGTCGTAGGCGAGGGAATATTTTTGCACGGTATCAATAAGGTTGTCGTACTTTTCACATAGCTCGACGTGTTTGTCGAGGTATGTTTTCAGTTGATTTGCGGTGGTGCTTTGGTGCTCTGTCAGCCTTTTGTCGATGAACGTCTGCAGGCAGGCGAATAGCAAACGGTTTTTTTCGTCCAATTGTGAAGTGAGTTCAGCTATTTCGAAGTCTTTAGAGACAGTATAGGTGTTATTGAGAGTACCACTTTTCCCTTTGCGTTCAGTCGCATCTCTGGTGCTGCTGATGACCCGTTCTAGAGCACGGTTCTTTGGCTGTTGGAATGTTAATTCGTAGGCTACCGGATCGTTGCCAGGCAGCGGCGTCGTTGAATTTCCCGCTGAAGGTTGCGCGGGCGGCGGCGGCGGCAGGGCGGGTGCGGGCAGGGGCGAGTGCTGAGCGAGCGCGGTCGGTACAGCAGCAGCGTCACGTGTGACGTCATTAGTGGCGTCGATAGGAGTGACGTCAGTCAGGGCGGCTGCTTTACCGACTGAGTCAGTGTCTGAGTTTGTTGGCGTCGGTAGCGGTGAATTTGTTTGATTTGTTTTACAAGACAAGCACGCAAAGAGGTTTCTCGTTTTACGGGTCATTTTTCGAAATTTCAACTCGTCTGCTATCCCTGCGCATGTGAAGTGAAAGTCGTTGAGACATTTCCTGCATTGTATGCCATCCGTGTCCAGTATAACTTCATTGCAGCCTTGGCAGTTCATAGTG
Source organism: Nematopogon swammerdamellus (assembly GCA_946902875.1). Lineage (NCBI taxonomy): Eukaryota > Metazoa > Arthropoda > Insecta > Lepidoptera > Adelidae > Nematopogon > Nematopogon swammerdamellus. Next base: position 19,605,684 of record OX336335.1, on the reverse strand, counting down.
AAGCGAAAAATGAACGTATCGTAGTGAGATGAGAGTGAAGGAAAATTGTAAATCTCCGACCTGAATTTCGCAGCACACTGGATCACGTCAGCAAGTACTTTTGATGTTTTCCGACAGGTAAACTGTTTGATTGATTCGTCACGATAATATTAATATAATTTGCGTTGATTAAATAAGTTTTAAAACAATTTCTTTAGCAAGCGCGCGAAGGTTGATGTGTTGGCTCGGTGTTGCCAGAACCTACAACACAATATGAGTTATGTATGACGTTTGGCGTCCACCATTTCAAATTTGCCCTCTGTCGCCCATGCCATTAAACCAAATCAATTGACACAATCGTACAATAGGACAAACAAACACACAAACATTCCGGCTAAACACATGATCGTTTTGGCTTCGCCGTAGTCGGGTAAAATTACAACATATCTAACGAGACCGTTACTAATACATCTTTACCTCCTAACTCATACGTTGACGAGCGCTGCCTTAGACCTCGGACCGACCTATTCACTCACCCGAACTATCTGGACACCCCCCGACAAAGATCGGCGGCGGCCAGTCGTCTAGCACGAATTGGGAAACTTTCCCTTTATTGAAGGATCAGAGATACTTTCTGTGTACTCCTGTGTTCATTGTGTTTTCCTAAGGATCAATTAGAGGTCCAATTCGCCGGGGCATAGAAACACGTGGATTATTTTGCCTCCGAATCACTTTATATAAGAAAAGAAACAAAGAGAGAAGGTTCCTAATATTTTTCCTTCAATGTGTTGTAATATAAACATTCAGTATCATTCGGCGGAGTTAATATTATTCTATGGCAGAAATCCTGAGCAGTCAGTCGCGGAACGCTTTGTGAAACACTGCCTCCTAATCCCGCTTTGCCACTTTGAGGGAAATATATTCCAAAAATAAAGTAATCTCTCCTTATTCTGAATCGACTACTTCGCACAGAGCCAGGCTTCCTCCCGGCCAAACCGTCGCGTCGGTCGGTGGGAAGTGAAAACACATTCTTTATTGTACGATCACACAAGAGGGAGCCTAAATGCTTCCTGAAATATTGCTCGGCCTTTTTGTTAGAGTTAGACTTTTTCGAAGGTACCGTTGTCGGCTCTAAAACGGGAGAAGCGTCTATAGAACCTGGTCATACTCGCGAGCTTGCTGTGCAGCCTCTTGAGCTCTCCGGGAACTTTTAGGTTCATCTGAACTAAACTCCTCAAAACAACTGAAATAAACTGGAATGCCTAAATATTAATATTTGCCTTTACCGTGTCCTCCGGGAAAAAGGCTGCTTTTGTATCAATTGCAGATTAGGTCCTGCTTGGAGTACTGCTCGCACTAGTAGGATGGCACTAGTCGAGCCGTGTGACTAGTGGGTGACTACATGTCGCGCTTTCTATAAAAATATAGAGTAAAAATATTCGGTCGTATTTATTCGTGCTCTTATTTATTCGTGATTTTTTCTCAGAAAATGGATAAACGAGTGTATTATTGTGCCTCGGTTTGTGTTGGGGGAGAGTAGAATAAGTAGGAAAGCTTGAAGTACTAGCGTTTAGGTAAGCCGTGAGCTCCCTGCAGAGCGGAGCCCCGCCGCCGCCGCCGTCCACCGCCCCACTGGACCGACGCGCGCGACGCCGCCCCGCCATCCCGCCCCGCCCGGGGGCGCCTAGCACAGAGAGGGAAGCCCCAGCGAGATTTGTTTCCATTTTGTGGTGTCGAGTAAGCTCTGCTTTGCTGGTTTCGCTTTGTTCAGACTTCAAATCAATCAGACAGATAAAAAAATTCCCTGGTAGTCGTGGGACTACCGGTAGACATAGACATGGAATCATGGGCAGACATAATAAGTAATCGCGCAAGTACATAGAGCAAATGGCCTGACGTAGCGCTGACGGGGTTTCGTCAATATTCAAATGGTTGCCATTTCCTAAGTTCTCGGCCGATTTCTTTTAGGTCGAGGCATTTCAATTTGTTCAGTTCAAATGTTATTATTTTATCTTTCTTCAGTGTTTCTGGTACTCAAAACTGGTGTTATTGGAGAGATTTAACTAATAATTACTGTTCTGAGAGTTCTGAGAATTACGACGCACTTTGTATCTTCTCGATCGGACTTGTAGTTCCCGATATATTATTTAAGTTATAGTGGAGCAACTTAGAATTTTTCGACGCAAAAACGCCCTGGCGCCGACAAAGGATAGAGGCGACTGAAGTCAGTTGTCATTTCCTCCAGCAGATGAGTAGTCTGGGATCAGTAGTTTCAGTGATATTTCCTAAAAATAAAAGTTTTATAGGCATTTATTGATTTTCGAAACCTTTTTTGTAAAGGCTATGACGTCTTCAGTTGTTAATATTATTGACGTTGCCGTAGGTGGAAGTAGGCCGAGTGACTCTATCACCGAAAAACTATAAAAAACAATTAAATAAAAAAAAAACAAAAAACTGAAAAAAATTATCGTTCAAAAGATATAGCTCTCGGACGGACAGACAGACAGATAGACAGACAGACGATGTAGGCTTAGCTATAGGCTTCCATATGGAGACGGAACCCTAAAAAAGGGTGTGTGTACCTATGTACGCGCGTTAGAAGTTATACTTCTTTCTCCTCTCCCTCCGCCTCCTCCCTCCTCAATATTCCTCTTCCCCCTAAGTAGCGTAACAGAATGACCACTTTTCTCTGTGCTACGTGAGATCATGAAATACTAAAGTTCTCCCTTGCAAGAATCATTTCTTGAAAAGTGCACTTTCACATGAGAGTATAAAATCATAAAATCAGTAATATCACATCACATTATGTCGTCAGTCAGCACGGCACAGGCAGGACGGCAGCGGCGACGTGGCTCAAGATACAATATTGCATTACGGAGGGTGTGTCGCGGATCATGACGCGGTCGGTGGTTGTAGGGATGGGGGTGCAATCTATCTCCGCATACAAACACCGTCCTGTTTGATAGTTCTCCGCCGCCTTCGCCCCGAACTCGTCCTGAAGCTCGACCCGACCTCTCGCTGTAATTTTCTCCGATGACATAAATAGGATTAGGAACATATTTGCCGTTGGTTTAAGAACGATCCGCCGCGAGTTGCCGCTCTGAGTGTAGATATTTGTGCGCTCGTAAATGGCCCCAATGCGACTGATGAATCCATAACGACTCGGATAGTCGCATCGTGACCTTATTATGGGGACGTATGCCTACCTATCTACCACAGTGTCGTCACCACGCCACAATTCTCCTATCCTGCCGCCCAGGCTAGGTTAACTTGAACAACTCGTGCCTATTAGCACGACCGAAGGGAAGCACTGACGTGGCACCAAGTTCACCCGGTATTATGGGCTGACATTACGGATGTTGTAGTGTAGGTGATGTAGCCAACCGTGTCAGTTTCCATAAAAACAAAGGCGGAAATTCAGGTAGGTATTTCACAGGCGACATAGACAATTGTGAACCATGGCACCTACGTAAAATTTGCCTAAAACTTACTTACTTATCTACAGGGTTTAGAGGTAGATACTGCTGGTATGTACTGTTTGCTTCTTGTCATTCCAGTTTTCTCTAATAAATCTGCCGGCTCGGCGGTGCGGCGCGGAGGCGGAGGCGGCGGTGTCCGCGCTGTAGGAATGTTCCACAGGGTGTATGCCCCCTCGGGGCCACCCCGCTCAGTAGGTCAGAGAGGAAGACACAAAATATTGTACACAATCTCCGGGGATGGAGCTCGCCAAGGTAACCCGCACGAACTCCGAGAAGATTTAGTGAAGTCTACGTAAGTTTGAGGCTCGCAACTGCTCGCGCACTCCCGTTTTCTGCGACTTCGCCTGCGAACTTTACGGATTAGCGGATAACAGCAGCGACGGCGGCCGACACTGATCGTGATCGCTTACCCAACAACTCGAACGAGAAGCCAGGTGCGAAGAACAATTTAAATTATCGGGTGTGCTCTCAAAATTGTTGAATGATTATGTAAACTTAATTTAGGATTGCACCTCCACTGCGAGTATTATAGTCGTACGTAGCGTTTGTTCAACTTATACGAGTACTCACAGTTAATATTGATTACGTTTATCCTCTTTTCCTAAGAACTCTCTCGAATGGGATGGAGTTGATCGAAAAATTATATATCACGTTATTTTACAGATCTCGAATTAATTAGTATTTATGAAAAACAAATACAGGTTGTTGTAACGGTCAGTACATTAATTTCGCCAGCGCAATCCTCATGTTTTTCTGAAACAAAACAGTGAATAAAGTTTTTCTCTAAAGTATCTAGTTCTCGAGATATTATTATTATTTTTTTATTATGTTTTCGTCAAGCGTACATATAGTCCGGTCGCCCGTAGAACATTCATATTACCAAAAAGGTTACCGCTTGGCTTAGTGAAATTGTTATAAATTACGGCATTTTAAACACAAAAACCCAAGTCTTAAAGATCGCGAATGGGCGCAACCGTATTCGGTGACAAGTCGAAAATCGCCAAAAATGTCGGTAAATTACTTTTTGAGGTTACCGATTCTTTTCACTATAGTTATGTTCTCCAGCTTATTTCAATTACCACACGTCATCGTAAGACCATGGCAAGTGGGCATACACTGGTTTAAGACCACATGAAGTCAGCCGATTTTGACGTTAAATTACTTTTTGAGGTTACCGCTTCAAATTTATACAGCAGCTAATAGACCCTCTGTACAAACCACATACCCAATTTAAGACCCTTTCTGTGGGCGCTTCAGATTTTAAGACCCATTTTGTCGGCGAAGAAAAATTTTAATTTTTTTTATTAAAGTACGTAAATACATACATAATGTACATACCACACGCTGTATTCCGACAATCAGGGTAAGCAGAGTAATCGGCGTTGTGCTGCAAGTACACCTATAAGTCCTGTTGCCCGTAGAACATTCATATTACCAAAAAGGTTACCGCTTGGCTATGTGAAATTGTTATAAATTACGCCATTTTAAACACAAAAGCCCAAATCTGAAAGATCGCAAATGGGCGCAACCATATTCGGTGACAAGTCGAAAATTTCCAAAAATTTTAGTAATTTACTTTTCGAGGTTACCGCTTCTTTTCACTGTAGTTATGTTCTCCAGCTTATTTCAATTACCACACGTCATCGTAAGACCATGGCAAGTGGGCATACACTGATTTAAGACCACATGAAGTCAGCCGATTATGACGATAATTCACTTTTTGAGGTTACCGCTTCAAATTTATACAGCAGCTAATAGACCCTCTGTACAAACCACATACCCATTTTAAGACCCTTTCTGTAGGCGCTTTAGATTTTAAGACCCATTTTGTCGGCGAAGAAAAATAAAATAAAATGGTATTAAAGTACGTAAATACATACATAATGTACATACCACACGCTGCATTCCGACAATCAGGGTAAGCAGAGTAATCGGCGTTGTGCTGCAAGTACACCTAGTCCTGTCGCCCGTAGAACATTCATATTACCAAAAAGGTTACCGCTTGGCTATGTGAAATTGCTATAAATCACGCCATTTTAAATACTAAAACCCAAATCTGAAAGATCGCAAATGGGCACAACCATATTCGGTGACAAGTCAAAAATCTCCAAAAATGTCAGTAATTTACTTTTCGAGGTTACCGCTTCTTCTCACTGTAGTTATGTTCTCCAGCTTATTTCAATGACCACACGTCATCGTAAGACCATGGCAAGTGGGCATACACTGATTTAAGACCACTTGAAATCAGCCGATTTTGACGTTAAATTACTTTTTGAGGTTACCGCTTCAAATTTATACAGCAGCTAATAGACCCTCTGTACAAACCACATACCCATTTTAAGACCCTTTCTGTGGGCGCTTTAGATTTTAAGACCCATTTTGTCGGCGAAGAAAAATTTAAAAAATTTTTATTAAAGTACGTAAATACATACATAATGTACATACCACACGCTGTATTCCGACAATCAGGGTAAGCAGAGTAATCGGCGTTGTGCTGCAAGTACACCTATAAGTCCTGTCGCCCGTAGAACATTCATATTACCAAAAAGTTACCGCGTGGCTATGTGAAATTGTTATAAATTACGCCATATTAAACACAAAAGCCCAAATCTGAAAGATCGCAAATGGGCGCAACCATATTCGGTGACAAGTCGAAAATTTCCAAAAATTTCAGTAATTTACTTTTCGAGGTTACCGCTTCTTTTCACTGTAGTTATGTTCTCCAGCTTACTTCAATTACCACACGTCATCGTAAGACCATGGCAAGTGGGCATTCACTGATTTAAGACCACATGAAGTCAGCCGATTATGACGATAATTTACTTTTTGAGGTTACCGCTTCATATTTATACAGCAGCTAATAGACCCTCTGTACAAACCACATACCCATTTTAAGACCCTTTCTGTGGGCGCTTTAGATTTTAAGACCCATTTTGTCGGCGAAGAAAAATAAAATAAAATGGTATTAAAGTACGTAAATACATACATAATGTACATACCACACGCTGCATTCCGACAATCAGGGTAAGCAGAGTAATCGGCGTTGTGCTGCAAGTACACCTAGTCCTGTCGCCCGTAGAACATTCATATTACCAAAAAGGTTACCGCTTGGCTATGTGAAATTGTTATAAATTACGCCATTTTAAACACGAAAACCCAAATCTGAAAGATCGCAAATGGGCGCAACCATATTCGTGACAAGTAAAAAATCTCCAAAAATGTCAGTAATTTACTTTTCGAGGTTACCGCTTCTTCTCACAGTAGTTATGTTCTCCAGCTTATTTCAATGACCACACGTCATCGTAAGACCATGGCAAGTGGGCATACACTGATTTAAGACCACATGAAGTCAGCCGATTATGACGATAATTTACTTTTTGAGGTTACCGCTTCAATTTTATACAGCAGCTAATAGACCCTCTGTACAAACCACATACCCATTTTAAGACCCTTTCTGTGGGCGCTTTAGATTTTAAGACCCATTTTGTCGGCGAAGACAAATAAAAAAAAATTGTATGTAAGTACGTAAATACGCAAATGGGGGCAACCATATTCGGTGACAAGTCAAAAATCTCCAAAAATGTCAGTAATTTACTTTCCGAGGTTACCGCTTCTTTTCACTATAGTTATAATCTGCAGCTTATTTCAATTACCACACGTCATCGTAAGACCATGGCAAGTGGGCATACACTAATTTATGACCAGATGAAGTCAGACGATTTTGACGATAATTTACTTTTTGAGGTTACCGCTTCAAATTTATATAGCAGTTAATAGACCCTCTGTCCAAATCACATACCTATTTTCAGACTCTTTCTGTGGGCGCTTTAGATTTTAAGACCTATTTTGTCGGCAAAGAAAACTTTCAAAAAATGGTATTAAAATACGTACATACATAAATATGTACTGTCATTCAGTTGATTGTGTTACACAACGGTACCACCGATTAATGTACATAATATGTATGTTTAATAAATACATATACATATATGCTTATTAAAATATTTATGTAGTATTCCTATGTAGTGTATCATACATATTTCTTTACAGTCTAACACATTGCCACTAACTATTCTTGTTCGCCTGCATGTACTTCTCCCACATCCCAAAGGTTAGTTAGAATAGAATGTCGCGCGGCATTAAGCTCGCCTGTTGTACTTAATTTTTATAAATTGGTGTTCAATAAAGAATATATACATATACATGTACACATACCACACGCTGTATTCCGACAATCCGGATAAGAAGAGTAATGGGCGTTGTGCTGCAAGAACACCGATAAATTATAGCTCAACACCGAAGGTTTAGCAAAGTAATCGAACAAGATAACGATCGAGCAGCAAGTAAGCACAAAAACCCACCTGCTGCATGATGGAAGGACCGTGCCAGGGTGAGAGGTGCCTACCCTGTCGCCTTTGAGCACGGCATCTTGCCCTTATCCCTTTTACGACATGCACGGGGAGAGATGCAGTGGAGCTGGTAAAAACGTTCTGTTATAAACCTTGTATTGATACTATATTGTATTACCATGCAATAGAATATAGGAGCACTACAACGTTCGTCATTCATCTCGCCACCCGCGCTCATGTGGAAATTACTGCAATGCAACGTCGCATTATCGCACTTTACCTAAAACTACGTCGCAGATTTTTGCGATGCGACGTTGCACCGTCAGTCGCGCCGCGCACCGCACGCGTACTCCGCCCGCAGTGATGTAAATTTAGTGAAATATGATGCCGCCGACCTTTGCAGGTTTTACCTACGGTTAAATAATGCGTAATTTTTTCTAACAATGAGTGGAAAGACATGTCTGGAACTATTATAAATTTTACAGAAAAATGTTTGAATAAGTGTAAAAAGTGTTTGTCCAACCAAATATAGAAGAATTCGTTTGCCAGACGATGTGTCGTCAGAAATTGGTTAGCTTATTCATATAAGTTCATATTTTACAAAGACTCTAAGTTTACTCGTGTTTATACAAATATGTAAAACTCAAATTTTAGGAATTTTGAACGAGCTCTCCTAACGAACGGACCGCGGCGAGTCACGACGCTTCTTAACAAAACAAAAACTAAGCTCTAATCTAAAATGTTCTACGGGCGAGAGAACTAGGTGTACTTGCAGCACAACGCCGATTACTCTGCTTACCCTGTTTGTCGGAATGCAGCGTGTGGTATGTACATTATGTATGTATTTACGTACTTTAATACCATTTTTTGAAATTTTTCTTCGCCGACAAAATGGGTCTTAAAATCTAAAGCGCCCACAGAAAGGGTCTTAAAATGGGTATGTGGTTTGTACAAAGGGTCTATTAGCTGCTGTATAAATTTGAAGCGGTAACCTCAAAAAGTAAATTATCTTAAAAATCGGCTGACTTCATGTGGTCTTAAATCAGTGTATGCCCACTTGCCATGGTCTTACGATGACGTGTGGTAATTGAAATAAGCTGGAGAACGTAACTACAGTGAGAAGAAGCGGTAACCTCGAAAAGTAAATTACTGAAAATTTGGAGATTTTTGACTTGTCACCGAATATGGTTGCGCCCATTTGCGATCTTTCAGATTTGGGTTTTAGTATTTAAAATGGCGTAATTTATAACAATTTCACAGAGCCAAGCGGTAACCTTTTTGGTAATATATGTTCTATGGGCGACAGGACTAGGTGTACTTGCAGCACAACGCCGATTACTCTGCTTACCCTGATTGTCGGAATGCAGCGTGTGGTATGTACATTATGTATGTATTTACGTACTTTAATACCATTTTCTGAAATTTTTCTTCGCCGACAAAATGGGTCTTAAAATCTAAAGCGCCCACAGAAAGGGTCTTAAAATGGGTATGTGGTTTGTACAGAGGGTTTATTAGCTGCTGTATAAATTTGAAACGGTAACCTCAAAAAGTAAATTATCGTCAAAATCGGTTGACTTCATGTGGTCTTAAATCAGTGTATGCCCACTTGCCATGGTCTTACGATGACGTGTGGTAATTGAAATAAGCTGGAGAACATAACTACAGTGAAAAGAAGCGGTAACCTCGAAAAGTAAATTACTGAATTTTTTGGAAATTTTCGACTTGTCACCGAATATGGTTGCGCCCATTTGCGATCTTTCAGATTTGGGCTTTTGTGTTTAAAATAGCGTAATTTATAACAATTTCACATGGCCAAGCGGTAACCTTTTTGGTAATATGAATGTTCTACGGGCGACAGGACTTATAGCTGTACTTGCAGCACAACGCCGATTACTCTGCTTACCCTGATTGCCGGAATACAGCGTGTGGTATGTACATTATGTATGTATTTACGTACTTTAATACAATTTTTTTAAATTTTTCTTCGCCCATAAAATGGGTCTTAAAATCTAATGCGCCCACAGAAAGGGTCTTAAAATGGGTATGTGGTTTGTACAGAGGGTCTATTAGCTGCTGTATAAATTTGAAGTGGTAACCTCAAAAAGTAATTTAACGTCAAAATCGGCTGACTTCACGTGGTCTTAAACCAGTGTATGCCCACTTGCTATGGTCTTACGATGACGTGTGGTAATCGAAACAAGCTGGAGAACATAACTACAGTGAGAAGAAGCGGTAACCTCGAAAAGTAAATTACTGACATTTTTGGAGATTTTCGACTTGTCACCGAATATGGTTGCGCCCATTTGCGATCTTTCAGATTTGGGTTTTAGCATTTAAAATGGCGTAATTTATAACAATTTCACAGAGCCAAGCGGTAACCTTTTTGGTAATATGAATGTTCTACGGGCGACAGGACTTATAGGTGTACTTGCAGCACAACGCCGATTACTCTGCTTACCCTGATTGTCGGAATACAGCGTGTGGTATGTACATTATGTATGTATTTACGTACTTTAATACAATTTTTTTAAATTTTTCTTCGCCGACAAAATGGGTCTTAAAATCTAAAGCGCCCACAGAAAGGGTCTTAAAATGGGTATGTGGTTTGTACAGAGGGTCTATTAGCTGCTGTATAAATTTGAAGCGGTAACCTCAAAAAGTAATTTAACGTCAAAATCGGCTGACTTCATGTGGTCTTAAACCAGTGTATGCCCACTTGCCATGGTCTTACGATGACGTGTGGTAATTGAAATAAGCTGGAGAACGTAACTATAGTGAAAATAATCGGTAACCTCAAAAAGTAATTTACCGACATTTTTGGCGATTTTCGACTTGTCACCGAATACGGTTGCGCCCATTCGCGATCTTTAAGACTTGGGTTTTTGTGTTTAAAATGCCGTAATTTATAACAATTTCACTAAGCCAAGCGGTAACCTTTTTGGTAATATGAATGTTCTACGGGCGACCGGACTAATAGACCGGCCGCCTGCGCTGCCGCCGCGCCGCTCCGCGCCGCCGCGCCGCTCCGCGCCGCCGCCGCCGCCGCGCCCCGCCACGCGCGCCGCTTTCATTATACCACACTACTGTCCTCACTTTGCGCCTCACCGTTGCACCTTTTATTTCAACGTTCTTGCGGAACATTAGATCCTTTTTAGGGTTCCGTATCCGTCGTACGGGACCCTATTACTAAGGCTACGCCATCTGTCTGTCTCTCTGTCCGTCTGTCTGTATGTCTTGAACTGTAATAGGTAGCCCGTTGAAAATTTCAAAGACTACGTATTATTATTATGGCCGATATAACAACAAATAATAAAAATAAGAAAAAGGTGAAAAATGCACGGGGTCCCCAATTCCCCATACAAGAAATAAAAAAGTGTATGCCATCTACCGAAAATAGTATGAAGCATTTTAACTAATAAACAGATGGCGTGAGTGGCTCTGACCATGACATGGCGATACGGAACCCTTGGTGCGCGAGTTCGACTCGCACTTGGCCAGTTTTTTTAAACACTAAATTAATAAATTTATTTGTGTGAAAACTTTTTATTTAAAGGTAATTCAGAAAAATGTTATTTAACTTTTTTGGTACTATTGATCCCAATAATCATTTTCTAAATTTAACGTAGTGGCCGTTACAACAACCTGTATAATAAGCTTTCTTTTAACGTTCGTTGCTCACGTTGTATTTTCTAATCCATTCTAGGAATAAGAACGAAAGTTTTATGATTCAGCACTCATACTCGTATCTACTACCGTGCGGTAAACAGGAGAGGCAACCGGGGTTATAGCGCCTCTTTACGACTTGCGGTGTACAGGTTGAATAATGCTTTTCAAGTATATCGTTAAACACCGATGCGCATTCATCTGTGTTTTCTGCACCTGTGTGCTTGGTACTTACTGCCGGACAAGGACGCAAATATAGGACACGCGCCGGGGAAGTCTCTGATCCGGTCAGGAAACCAACATCTGTTCCAGAATTATGAATTAATATTTTAGTACAATATAATTATTAGATCTTTTGTAATGGCCGAAAAGTTCACATAACGAATTATGCCGACCATGCCACCATATTTCAATACCGCGAATGAACCGTAAGTTTGAACCTACCTAAAGCTACAAATTCAGCCAATCATATAAACGACTCGGGGATGAGCTCGGTCAAAACGCTGGTCGGTAAACTGTTCACCTTGGAGAAAGATTTCTATGTGGTAGGGTTAAACCCGCCCGGGTTGGTACCACCGCACTGAATGAAAGGTCGGTCGAAACGGCTATGTAAATAGTTTGTGTTTTCCGTCCAGTTCAGTGTAGCCGGCACGACCGAAGGGAAGCACTGACGTGGCACCAAGTTCAACCGGTGTTATGGGCTCACATCGCGGATGTTGTAGGTGATGTAGCCAACCGTGTCAGTTTCCATAAAAAAAAAAAAAATAATAATTTTGATCGGCAAAGAAAACCGTCTCGTTTTTTGTTAGTCTCCTGAGGCTGGCGCGATGGAGTTGTGAAGCATCTCTCACCTGTCTCCGGTATCTGCTCGCTCTCCTCGTCTCGTAAACTGAACGCAGTCAGCAGTAAATAAGCCAGCTCATAAAACTTCATTCATTTCATCACCGACCAACACCGACCGGCATCCGAGCGAACTCGCACGATTTTCAAGTTAAGGTTTAGCCGAAATCTAGGTCAAGTATTCGCTCGCAATAGTAAAAATAAAGAATACTTACCGGTAGAGAGGAAGCTGGAGAGAACGCATGAAATATACTAGGCTTTTGTTCTCTCAAAACTCACTTTACTGTGCGTGAGATGCGAGCGACCCCGACCCCGACACAAAGCCTGAGAAGCGCGGGGAGGCTGTGGAGGAAGTGGTCGAGGCGTCTCGTGTTGTCGTGCGAACAGATATTGAAGCTGATGCGATTGGAACGGAGCCTAATTGAGTACGAATCCATTGTTGAAGGAGCGGTATTCAAAATGTATCACAAAGTGCTCATTTACATTGTCACGAGAGCGTGACGCGGGTCGGGGCGGTGGCGGAACACACCCGACCGACTCAGCCGGTAGAGGAAGCTCCAAGGAGGGCATTAATGGCAAACTGCTCCCCAACGGCTGTTTAATTAAAATGTAGCTCAACTTAGGAAGAGCACTCGCGAGCAGCGCAGCGGGCGCAGGGGGCCCTGACGCAGCTACCTTCCCTCGTATCAGATTTAAAGTAGCTATTCTAAAGTACTAAACTAAATTATAGTGGCTTCCAATATGGCACCGTTGGTGTCCATTTCATAGCAATCCATGCCAAATTATTTTATGAGTAGAATCATAAACATATGAACTGAATACATATCAACTCTTCATTGCTCGTAATTTTGAAGTAGGTACATGAAAATAAATAAAGAATAATTGAAGTGGCCAAGATTTATTTCCATTCAATGTACAAAAGCCAAAATGCAAAAATGTATTTCGGTGTACTTCGTTTAATTAGTCATTAAAGTCATTTTTGAGTAGTTGATATAATATGTGTATTGGTTAGTGAAGGTTGTTGTGGTTGCCGGCAGGTGGACTTCGACACGACTGAGTCTGTGGTGACGGTGGACTGGGAGAACGGGTTCGTGGAGGCGTCCGCCAAGGACAACTTCAACGTGTCGCAGGTGTTCAAGGAGCTGCTCGTGCAGGCCAAGGTGAAGTACAACCTGAGCCCGGCGCTGCGGCGCAAGCGGCGCCAGTCGCTGCCGCCGGTGCCCCCGGGCGGCGCCGCCCCCTCCGGCCACCACGCCGCCCCCCACGTGCCCTCCGCCGCACAGCTCGCCCACCTTCACTCCATCCGCGAGCGCCACGCCGGCGGCAAGCGCAACTCCTGCGCCATCTCCTAAGCGACTCTAGCTAGCCTAGTAGTCTCGCTCGCCTCACATCACCTGACTGCCTCACTTCATGCGTAACGAGCGAGCCATATCCTTAGCCATCTAAACAAGTGGAGGTACATTTATAGAATCTTGTCAAACTCTACAATCAATATAGATTTCTGCGTGATCCTCGAGAACACTGCGCGATGCCAACCAAGCGCGCGTAATAAGTATTTGCACATCGCGTTCTTGAGTTCGTTAGCTTCGTACGCTAACGACCAACTGCTAACCAGCTGTAACAAAAATATGATACCACAGTAAAATTTTCATTCTCCTATGGGTAATTTGATAATCCCGAATAAAAATATTGTAATCATACATATTTTAATGTCCATAATGTAAACATTAGTGGTCTTAAATTAAGGTTATTGCATGAATGAGAAGAAGTTTTCAACTTACTAACCCCCGTTTTCACCATCTCCGGTTAAGCCAAGTCTATATTGAACGGTTATACGGACATTTCTCATACATTTGACAGTAGTTAAATGGCAGCTAAATTTGTAGTCGGAGGTGATGAAAAAGGCCACAAGAAGTGTTAGATAACAACAATTTGTAATTTAGGTACAGTAAAAATGGTTTATACTCGCTGTAAGGACTAGCATCTGACGTACATAATTATTTATTAACTCTATCAATTTCATACATAAGTATGTCTGACCTTATGTAGGTACCAGTAACGATTAAGAATTTACGATTTGTGTAAATCTTCTTAGAGGTTTATGGATATCGACGGACTTGCTCAGCAAGTGACCGAATAGGCGAAGTTCTTCCAATGTTCCAAGTGGCAAGAGGTTGCGTGACCAGTGAATCGAGGTTCTTTATTTGGTCATTTTATATTATGTTTTAACGGAGACCAAAAGATGGTATGTATTGCATGCAGGAATTAACCTAAAATACAGAAATTAGATACATTGTGTTTGAGATTATCCAAAGACATAATAATGTGCCACGATTGACTGGCTCAGTAAACATTGCCATATGTTACGACGACGAAAGGCACTAGTGAAGTAGCTATGTATAGGGGAGGGAGTCGTGAGGCGCGACGTCTGATATAAACAAGCGGTGATTAATAATAATAATGAATAATTATGAAATTCATATTTCATTGGTACCTACTTTCTACTGACAAGATCGGCTCAATCGTACTTGTATTTTAGGATTCTCTCGGAGTTATAAGCTGAACTATTGACTTCTTTCATGTGCTACTTTTATGTAGTCTTAACTGAACTTCACTAAGTAAAACAGGTTGGAAACGGAGCGTTTTTGTACGCTTAGCACAAAATCCTGGTGTACTTTAAAAATGTATTACGTCATAATACTACTGCGGCGGGTGGCCGAGTGGTTTGGGCATCGGCTTCTCATGCGGGAGGTCCGAGGTTCGAATCCGGTCGGCGTGTACCAATGAGTTTTTTCTGACGAAAAAATTTACGTGCATTCCTACACCCGCTGCTTCACCGTTCGGAACCGGTGTAAAACTGTAGGTCCCTTCCCTTGCCCCTTACTAGGTGGTAGGCTCAAATTGTAGCCGACTGGGTTGGTACTACCGTACTGGATGTAAGATGGCCGCAAGCAACCTCGGTTGTGTTCTCCTTTAGTCCAGTATAGCCAGCAATCCAGGGAAGTTTCCGGTATGGCACCTACCTTCTCGGAGGTGATATTGGCTGGTTAGAGCATTGTGCTTTGGCCCCTCCGACTCAGCCACCCATACCGGATTACATAAAAAAAAATAAAAAAAAATAAAAAATAAAAATATGAGAAAACGAACTGTCGGATCGGAAGGTCCTTGGGAAGACTATCAATGCCAGTTATCGCAGGTATATCAACTTTTGAGATATAACCGGATTTTTAGTTTCAAAACTACTCTTTAATATTCCTTTCGTCCATCTGTATTTACAATGAGACCTACGATGAAATTATATCAGCGCGCGTGTTTAATACTGTACATTTATAACCGATCGTTGGACGAAAAGCATCAGGGAACTCCCCCATATAATTCCTGTATATTTATCTGTAATAAATCCTACCACATGCACCATTCATCTTCCTACAAATACAAAATGCTAATTATCAAAGGTAAAATAAAAATAATTTTCAGCGAGCTTTTGTTTTCCGTCCATTTGGGTTACCTAATCGTGTACATTATTCCAAAACTTAAATACATAATTTGTTATTTCAAGTAGAAATTTAATGAATTGTCGATGGCAGATAGATAACAAACTTGTTTAAATTTATTTCAAAGTTTATTGAAATCATATTTTACGATCACTTTTATCATATCGTGTACGAATATATTAATAGCATTCTAAACCTAATTAATTCTTACTTGTGGGTTGTACAGTGTAGTGGAAGGACTCTGTCCCGGTGTGTGTAACCTGTATTTTTGAAGACCGTTTTTAAAAAGCGCAATAATGTTACTATAAGGAGGGTTTGGGACGTGTATGTATGTGGGCAGGTGGGAGGGTGGAAGCAACCTGCGTTCCCATCTGCTTACACAAGGTTAGTACTACTGCTATACAAATAATAATAAAAAAATCCTATGAGTAGGTTAGTTGAATGTATACGTATAGTGTCCATGTACTACTACATCTACCTAAATCTAAAGTAGAATTTTGAACATGTAAAATTGCAAAAATTTCAATATAAAATGGTGGTATCTAGACGTGAAAGAAAAAAACCGATCTTTATAATATGTACTATGTATGAATATGTATAATAACTTTTAATCTTAATTTTTTATACGAGGGTCTACCGAAATTTTGAACTGATTCACCCAATGACAAAATCACAACAAAAAAATTTTTGTAGAATCATTTTTAATACGTATTTCAGTTTTATTGTTACAAACGATTTATATAAAAATTTATAAATTATAGATTTTTTTACATTTAAAATATTAACGTTGCGTTTCCATTATTTTCATCACATACTTAATTTTATTACAAAATTTATTACACCTTTTTTTTTTATTTAATAAGTAAATAGCATGTAATTTGTATATTGTGAGCTTTCTTAAGTGATGGAACAAAATAAGGCAAACTATTTATTGCGGTAACATCGACTACATAATTGGATGAATAGAGCATTACCTGTTCAACTACATGATCGCTGATGATCGCTGAGTTGGGCAAGCCTAGTTACCTGAAATGTAACCCCCATTACAAATACTGGCTACGGTCATGTTGAATTGAATATGTAACTAGCTAGCTACAACTGCTCTCTGCTGACATTACAACCATATCGGAGAATAATACATACATACCAGTCTAATGAATGCTCTAAACTTTAAGTTCCCCATTTGCGTTTTGCAGACTAACCTTTACCAGAATCTATCAATAGGTATTGAAAATGTTTTGAAATTTTCCGAGTAGTGTAACAGACACAGTGTAACTCCTTCTCATTTACGCTCGAGACTTGTATCTTGAATACATACATCATTATACTTATTCAAATAAAACATTACATTTATTTTACATGCTTGTTCTCTGAATGAAGATTGTGTTTTATTACATTATACCTTTATTTCATTGCTTCCGAATTGAGTGGCAGTGTTCGAGGTCGAAGCCTCAGATGCAGCCAAGTTCACCTCCGAAGAGGTGCCAGCCCGGCTTGGACGCAGACTAATGTCGCTGAGGAAATGGGATTAACCCGCGATTTAAAGATTCGTGGATTATAGGAATAAGGAAAGATTTGCAGTGCGACCCAAGAATGATTTAGAGGACTCTTCTGTCCACTACAAAAGGGTGTTCCGCGATCGTATGGCGGGTTTGGCGAAGGCGAACAGGAGGAGGAGGGATGAGAGAAGCAAGTTGGTCAGAGCAGCGACCCAACGATACGTTGTGCTTTAGAGGTTGAAGGTTCTTTGTGAGTATTGAGTTGCCAATGAGTGAATGGCCAACCGCCTGCAAAACATTATTATTTATCAATAATTTTATTAAACTCTTGGAAATAACTACATATATAAAATTTAATTGAAAACAGACATTTTTGTACTGTTACCTGAAGAAAGGAATTCACAAAACGAGATGATACGATCCGAATAAAGCCAAACAAATTGCCCCGAGATCTAACTAAAACGTATATTCATACGAAACAAATGTTATTTTGAACCCTCTTATCAAACAGAAGAGTGTTGTGTGTTCGACCCAGGAGCATCTACAATTTGTTTGTCCTAAGCTGCCTTATTTGAAAATATCGTTTCCGATAGTTGGATCCGCAGGGTCTAGGCGTAACTTCTTCTTGGCGCAAAATAAAAGTTGAAAATTGCAAAAATTACGAAGTCTCGACCCGAATACCATTTTTGTTGACAGTGTGCTCAGATATAAGTAAGAAACGACGATAATTCGGAAGAAGTATCGTCGTTTTCGGAAGAAAAACTAAGTTTTCAACGTTATTTTGGCCCCCATGTACACAAACATATTTGAAGCAAACTAAACAAAATGTTCACTATCAAGTGAGGTTGATATAAAAAGTGAGGTTGATATAAAAAGAACATTTTTCAAATGAGCGAAGTCTCACTGACCACTGAACAGCCTGCCTATTATATTTTGACGATTATGGCAAAAGAAAAATAGCTCTAGCGGCAGCTCTCTCACTAGACGCATTGAGAAGTCCTCAGGTGCGAGTGAGACGGATCATGATAAATAGCTAATAGCTCTTCTCTAGTAGGGATGAATTGCTAAAGGGAATAGCCGCACAGTTGTAGGAAATCTATATTAACGTACCTTGGTATAACTAACTGATGCGTACAGGTGCGCAGGCTGTAGCGGCCAAAAGCTAGTAATATAATATGAATAAAAGAGAAACTCTATAAAGTAAGTGGTTTTCCATGCACCTGGTTGCCGCTTTGCGCCCGCCGGCAAGAGGCTCCAGTGTCGCGTTGAATGAAATATTCAGGAGTGGAAATTCATTCAGAGCTTTACGGCGGCGCGTCAGAGGAGGCGGCGGCGGCGCGGCGGGGCGGGCGTCGAGGGCGGGGCGGGGCGGCAAAGTGCTTCTACTGTTTCACGTTTACGAGTATATTATCATGTTATTGACGACCGACTACAGTTTCCGGCGGGGACGCTGCTTGTCAGCAGATATATCATTATAATATTGTAGAAGTTTGCGGTCTGGAACGTCTTGATGGGCAATATTAGATAGAATTCAATGTGATAGATTATGTAAATTTGTAATTTCAACTCTACTATCATTCTATTAAGATTATGTCACCATTTTGCTCCCGCGCGTGTGCTTATCCAAAGCAATAAGCCGAATTTATGTGGCAGTAGTCGACGTTCCGCCTCCATATATATCACCCCAGCGTAAACGCGGGCAAAAACTAGCATGCAATAAATAGAATACAAAAGAATAAGAATACATACATATATACAAAACATTTTAGTAAACGGACCGTCGTCAGTACTCCAGTGGCCAGTACTCTTTTCTATTCTGAGCCGTGGTGTACCAAGGTACTGAAAACAATACCTACACATCAGCCCTTTTACTCTCTTATACTTTTACTTATGTTAACTCGATAACCATCTATCGAAAAACAATGCATATCTGTTTTATTTTACACTTTTATGGAAAGTTTTTTTCGAAAGTGTTATGTTGAAAAAAAAAATACTTTGTTATTCATGATGGAAAATAAAAGAAAGAACGTAAATGGGGTGTAAATTATAGCTTCTACCATCACACCTTCACAAAAGAAATAAAGCAATCGGAAGCAATCAATCCTCTTTATTTCTTTCATAATACCAACAAGCATCGTGTACAATATCGCATTTGGTCTGTATCCCCGCGCGCCGCCCCGCCGCCGCGCCGCCGCCCCGGCTTCGCGGCACTAAGAACGTTTATTCTAGTGATCGTTGTCCCGATTCATCTTGCTCACCCGATTTCGCTCCGTCCCACAATGCAGTGAATGTATGGAAGAATGGGACAAAAATCGAAACTCCGGCTGTATTTAAATACAATTTTTATTTTATTCATATTTCAAAATATAACATTATTTTTTATATATAATAGCTATATATATAGAATATAGATCATATATATATATAATTAAACTTATAATTAATATTAAATTACAACGTTAAAACTAATTAGAATCTGAATAATCGTCTTCCCTTAAATCTAAATTCGGTAGGTATATCTAGATCTACATTGCGAGACTGGAGCCATTTTTTTCAAATAATCATTAACATCGCCGTCTATTCTCACATATTTGTGTGTAAATACCTTCCTCTGCGAGGATATAACCTACTCACATTTTTTATACTTTTTCATCGTTCAAATATACTCAAACGAGAACATATTTCGTCGAATACAACTTGTTTGCGGTCATTTTTGCTGCTGTTTATGCCGCAAGCTCCAATTTTTGTATGACGATCCCCTCTCTGAAAAAAAATCTATATATTACCTATTGGCAGATATTGGCAGACAAACTTTACTAAATCTGAAAGTACATTAATATAGCTACAAGAAAAAGTAAAAACCTCGAGACACTTTGCGCACTTTTTTTTTAAAGCTTCGTCAAAGTTTGGAATTGCATTAATTATAGATAATTTTCAAGGGTATGTTTAAGACCTAATAGAAAAATAAATCTTAAACAAAAAGACAACATTTATATAACGTATTAAACTACGTACCTTGGGCTACAGAATCCATTTTCAATCAAATCAAAACACTTGCTAATACTTTTGTTAGGACACTCGATGCAACGGACAACATACAACTGATAAGAGGGATTAACTACTCGCCGCGACATTGTTCCAGTTGGAGGGGTGATCATGAGCCAATGAGCGCAGTTCACGGAGTATAACTATAATTCCTAGAAGTAATGCCTTATCTACTTTACAACGGCAGAATGAAAGTCCATGGAATTTATAGCTCATTTTTCGATTTTTGGTAAAGGCTCACTGCACTGTGCGTCCGGCTGGCTTTGTTATATTCCTAAATATTCGAAAATTTTCTTGGTAGCAAATATTCCAATAATTTTTTTTTTTTTCAAAAGTTCTCTCATTCATTACTCGCTTGTTCAAATAAAAAAAATGAGTTTTATGTAACTCAATAATTTTAATTATGGACAGACCAGAATTTTTGTAATGCCATCTTAAACCATATAGTATAACCATAACTCCGTTACCATCAACCAAAATAATCCAAATCCAACTTGAGAATGGTATGGCAAAGTTAATTTTCTTCGTCGAGACACTACGAATGGATTACTTTCACTTTCAGGTTGAGAACTATTGAATTGTTTTATTTTTAGTAATGTTAACTTTAAATATGCCATTGTTAGCAGCCCATAGTATTTATATTTCTTTCTTATCTAAGGATCTCGAAAGTCGTCAACAAATAGGTATAGATAATATAATAGCTTAGTAATAGGCGTCCGTACGGGATGCGGAAACCTAATTAAATGTTACAAACATCTTTTGTTACCAATAATGAATGAATTCAAATAGTCATTCAATGAATTTGTATATACCATTCGTATAACCCCATCTGTCTACCTAGACAGGCCAACGACCCTTGAACCGTGATCGATCCAGTGCGGTCGGCTCCTTAATTGTTGCCCGCAGCTTCGCGCGCGTGAAATTCGTATTTCAAAAGAAGAAAGTGAGTAACTAAGGGCGAGGCCGAATGCCGAGCAGGGTTCAGGCATACGATAAACCTTCTCGAAGAAAGTAACTAAAGGCGAGGCCGAAGGGGGAGCTGCGTTCAAGTAAACGATATTCTTTCTCGATGAAAGTAACTTACTAAGGGCCAGGCCGAAGACCGAGCTGCGTTCAGGTAAACATAAACCTTCTTAACGAAAGTAAGTAACTAAGGGCGAGGACGAAAGCCGAGCTGCGTTCAGGAAGATGTATGTATGTATATGTAACTAAAGGCAAGGCTAAAGGCCGAGTTGCGTTCAGGGAAACAATATTCTTTCTCGGCGAATGTAAGTAACTAAGGGCGATATAATATCGTTTACGCGAGCGAAGATGACGTTACTTACTTTCTTCGAGGTTTATTATTTATTTGAACGTAGCTCGGCCTTCGACCTCGCTCTTAGTTACTTACTTTGTTTCTTTTGAAATACGAATTTCACGCGAGCGAAGCCGCGAGCAACAGCTAGTGTATTTGCTGCCAGTTCTCAATTGATAATGGAGTCACATTTTTTTTATTGATACGCGAGACATTTGGCGCCGTCAGCGTGGATTATTGTGACGATGATAGGAATGGTAACGAAAAGCATCCCTTCGACCACGCATAGAAGACGAACGAACGAACATTCATTTTGATATATTTGATGATGATTTCGTCACCGGCCAGCTGATGCGACGCCGAGTTGTGTTCCATGAATCATATAATCATCTCAATCATTCAATCAATAACTATATCTCCATAATGCGGGACAAAGGAATGCAATAGGTTAGAACTATTTTTGTAATACTTGTGACGAACTAATAATCTAATACTTAATAATATGCACAATTTGCCGAGGGTGGTATTTGGTTTGATAAAGATGTGCCAATCAAACGGTATAATATTGATTGTTAACACGTGCCGAAGCGGCCGTGCCGGCGCGGCGGGGCGGCGGCGGTGGTAGCGGCGAGGGAAGACGGCCGCCGATTGCTGTTCTGTGGCCAGTACAGATACAGTCCGCGCGCGAGCTCCGAGGAATCGGTATTTGTGGAAATTAATTTATTATAGAATTTGTATAGAATTTTTATGGAGATTCACATTTTGTGATGATTATACTATACTAGGCGAGTAATATTATACAAGTGTATAGTATTAAAATTCTATACAAATTCTATAATAAATTAATTTCCACAAATACGGATGCCTCGGAGCTCGCGCGCGGACTGTAACTTTGTACAGAAAATTCCATGCAGTAGCTTTACGGAAACTGATAGAAGCTGTTTTCGATTATAAAAAAAATGCGAATATATGCCCGCCTATAGGTTGTCCCCGTTGCTTGATATTAGGTATGTATGCACTGCACAGCCCTCGTGTTCGCGCAACACGTTCGGTTTTTCGGCCTCGTGCCCTTGAGCTTAAGCCCCTATAGCTTGGCATAAGCGATATATAATACGGTTGCGGGGCGCGGGCGGCGGCGCGGCGCGGCGGTGGCGTACATGCTGAATTGAGTGACTGCTATTTATAGCAGAGTGCTCTGACCGACCAAGTGCAAAATCGTTACCTACTCAGGGGTTAGAAAAAATGTTGCAAAATATGTCTTACCGGTAATCACAATAACTTAGATCTTGTTCTATCTTTCATGCTTTCAAGCCTGCTTAAAAAGAGACAGACAGTTAAGTTTGATCGGCTTGAGCGATAAGCAGAAAAACCCAACATCATTCCAAATATTATATTCTTAAAACCTCTAGATGTAAATCCTTAGCGAGCTTATACATTTATGAATATGTTTACACATTGTAAATCTACGCATGCTGAAGGGCAACACAACATTACTGGGTCTACTCACTTAGATGGGTGTCGGAGACCGACAGCCATCTAAGTGTACTCGTATACTATGTCTTTAGTCCTAAACAAGCACAGCCTTAACTTTCCCGATTACCAAAACTTCCTCAAATGCTCCCGAGCTTCCGAAGCGCAACTAATGGCTTTTGTAAAAATGTAAATCGCGAGGGATCTCTGGCGAGACCGGGAGACATATTTAATTTATCAGGGAGTTAATTATTGAATGGATATTTTCCAACTTTACCGAGACGACGAAATCTGAGTGAGTAATAGAAGCAGCAATATGCTATTTATTGTACCTAAATTGTTTTACTACATAGTTCCTAGGTTTGTGGTGTCCGTCCGACCATGCTACTCATACATATTTCATGCCAGGGGACGGAACGACGACAAACTTGAGGGGTAAGAAGAGAGAGACCGGTGCAGCGGGTAAACGACTACATGAAACCAAAATACAATAAAAAACATTAAATCACAAACACTAAACTGCTTTCATATTTCTACTACATACTGGATAAGTAGTAGTAGTAGTAGGAATAAAACTCGGATGTAGATAAAACATTTCAATAATGTAAACAGTACCTACTCGTACTTTAATTACCAGTAGGCAGAGTGGGTGTAATTTCCGTACGTAGATGTACCGTGCTCACATGTACATAGGACGTGCCGGATGTGGTTCAGCGGAAGTGTGCTGAGCGTAAAAGCAAAATGACGGCGCGACGGAAGTCATCGCAGTCGCGGTATGAGAGAAGCTGTTACAGTATTAGCGGAATGTGAATGTTTATATAATATTAGACATGGTCTTATTTTCTTATTTTATTTGTTTTTGTAATAGGTACTTATAAACGTTCCAGTTTTCCGATGAGCGTGTTTCCTGGTACAATAACCTTTTTCAAAAGTTTCGCGAGTGTTGTTTTGCGAAAAGTGTTGTTATTTTGACTGATAATCGTCAACCGATGAACTATTGGGCACAGCCACCCATACCGGTTCTTTTATAAAAAAACTATCTGTGCCCGTGGCTCCTCTCGCGGTAAATTCGGCTCAATTGGAAATCGGATTTAAACGCGGATGCGATTTACCTACGCAACGATATACTCTCACTTCTTTCGCGAGAGTTGTTTATTTGTTCGATTGTTTGTTTCCTCCCCAGACTCTATTGTTAATGGGGGTGGGTCATTCTCCGCACTGAGACCTCAAAACGGTCAGTTGTACTTACACTCCCAGGTGGTGCTACTCCAGCCACCCAGAGAGATCTTACGTGGTGGAGTACCCTTCTCGGTCGCTTCTAGACTTCAGAGGCAGTTCCCATATTTCTAAGAAATTTGGGGGTTTTGAGGTTTCCGTATTAGTAAGGCTATTACTAAGCCTACGCTGTCCGTCTGTCCTACCTTTAAAGGGTTGTATCTTTTGAAGACGTAATAAGTAGCCGGTTGAAAATTTCACAGAATATGTTTTATTGTGGCGGATATCCTATGAAATAATTAAAAAAAGGAAAAATAAAGAATTAGGTGGGTGCACATACAAGAGTCGCCTTATTTTTCAACGTTTTTTGTTTTTTCTCCATCGTGGAAACGGTAATACATACTCAAACTCAAACTTGGTGTGATTATAGTGCAAACTAAAACAACAAATAACAAAAACTGTTCAATTACGTGGGGTTACGTAAATCTCGGTGGGCGAGTCTGACTCGCACTTGGCCGGTTTTTTGTTTTTATATAAAATTGTTAACTTGTTTCATAGTTCATTTAAATGCCTCTGCATAAAATGATATTACGTATAAGTTGAAACTTTCAGCATTAAAATGAAAAGTTCGTGAAGAAGTTGTCCAATTTCAAGTACCTAGCTAGAGAGTAAGTACCTACTCCTATAGGTATTTGAACGCAGGTAGGGAAAGACCTGGAGTCTTTATCGAGATCGGCATAACATACAACGCCCCAAGACAACATCACATCTTGGACAGTTTTACGTCTGAAGCAGATTTTACACCAACTATCGGGTAACTGGCTACTCAGCTGAAGCCGTTCCTAGTTGTAGCGAACTCGAATAATTATTGAGATAGGGTCGAGCGAGGGAGGGGGAGGGGGAGAGGTTGTGAGCGGAACTTACATAGTTGTCAAAGTTCCGAGGTAGCCGCCGGCGCGGCGGCGGGGGCGCGGCGGCGGGGGCGCGGCGGCGGGGGCGACGCGGCGGCGGGAGTAGAACGTGTAAAGTTGTGGAAGGAGATGAGCTTATCCGAAAAGCGCTTACGAAACTCTTCGCCGCTGCATTTCTATGGCACAAACTCCACAAAGTGCTTAAAATGTTGATGGAAATGTGTACTCTGTTTTTGTAATTCCTAGTGCTCATAATGAACCAGCATGCAGCTAATGTAAACCGAAATGGTTGGCTACATCACTATCCAATGTAACCATTTCGGTCGCAATGTGGTTGCAGTTACATAACTTCGACGTCGCCGCGACCGGAATCGGGGAAGAGTCGAAAGATACATTTAGTATCTCCTAGTTGCCGTGTTACTAAATTGCGACCCGCTTCTAGTCGCAGTGTTACGATCCAATGGAAACTGGAAATACGGATGTCTGATGATAGAAACTTTCCATGGTCCGACATCCGTGATCTCAGCGCATAAGCTGGTATAAAAATTCACGTCAAAATCATAAAATCAGGTATCAACCCGGACCATGCGAATATTATGCTGATATCGAATAAATTCAAGGGGATAGATAGATAGAAAATTCTTTATGGCTCCAGTAAACATTTAACAGTAACAAATACATTGGAAAATTTACATAAGGTGCAAAGGCGGACTTATCCCTTACAGAGATTTCTTACAGTCAACCTTTGGATGTTTGAGATTCGATAATATAGTGGAATGTAAGTAGGTAGTAGCAAAAGAGTTGAGCGTGACAATTGAAGATAAAATAATAATAAGAATACTTATTAACAATACATATATATACATAAGTACATGCTAGTAAAATATAAGCCATACATGTTTAATACATATAAATTACTAAATATATGGAATATTATATACAAATAAATATGCATACATACATACATACTTATCCATCCAGGTAAGTATGAAACAAAAGTTGTTTTTTTATTTTTTAGGTTTTTACTTCACATTGACGGAGGTAATACAGTTTTAGGTGTTAGTTAGAACTGTTGTTGTCATAAATTGTATACCATTTACTTCCGTTCTCATCATAATCTACAAATGCGCATGACACGTGTGCTGATCACGATACACCCTTTGTCAGCCTCTTTAGATCGGTGGTTCATCGTGGTGGATCGTCGAAGTTAAGCACACCGGGCTCAGTTGGACTTTGGATGGGTTACCGTCCGACTGTTGATGCTGACCGTGTTTTGAATGCCACGTCAAACTGAATGTAAGTAAGGTAAAGTAAGGATTATAATATAAGGTATTTCATTAGTAGGTAATTTTACGCTAAGGGGTGTATGTGTGATACTGATCACGTTTCCATACCAATTTTTTTTTATGATGTATAATACCTATACTCATGCTATGAAATAATTGTTCAATAAACTTTATTTTAGTAGGATGGGTAGGTTATTTGATATCCGAAAAAAATGGGTATGGGAACGTGATCAGTATCTGATACACATACACCCCTTAGCGTAAAGTTACCTACTAATGAAAGACCTTATATATATTACTAGACTAGATGGTAAGGTTAATTATGCCCGTTCGCATTGGCAATACCGCTGGGAATTAATTGACAATACAGCACTGGTCTGTCGAAACGGCTATGAAAATAGTTGATATTTTCCGTTCAGTTTAGTGTAGCCGGCAATGAGTCGGCACAACCTAATGGAAGCACCGACGCACACCTATAATGTGATGGGCGGACATATAAAGACAGATTGAAACATTTTATTTCTCCAAAAACATTATACCTGTTGGAAACGCAGTAAGTAAAGTAACAAGATGTGCAAAGGCCGCCTTATTCCTTGAAGAGTTTAATTCCAGTCAACCTTTAGATGTTTGAGACGATATTTTAAATATAAAAGTTGTAGGCAGTAGCAAGGGTATTATTTAAGCAAACAAAACATATACCTGGGTCCACAGGTGTGAGAGAGAAAACATTTATATTTATAACTAGCTTTTGCCCGCGGCTTCGCTCACGTGAAATTCGTATTTAAAAAGAAGAAGGTAATTAAGCCCGCTACCGTACCTTTATTTCGGCGCGCGGAACATTTCGGTGTGTATGAGAGCCACATCTTAGCGTAACCGGAACTGAATTTTATCTAGCCTATCCTGTGTCCCGTATAGTAAAATGTGCTTGTTCTAAGTTTCATCGAATTCGGATGATCGGTTCAAGAGTTATGGAGGAACATACATACATACAGAAAAGATGTCTAAAAATCGACAATTTAGTTTTATTATCATTTACCATACATAGAGTCTACAAACTCAGTATCTCATAAAACAAAGTAACTTACTCCATGACCATCCCTTACAGATTTATTATTAGTATTGATTGATAGATTGATTGATTGATAATTTATGATGTCGTCTTTATGCTGTGAAGGACCTTGATCGTCTAGAAATTTTTTCTTTAAATTAATATAAGTATATAACTGATACTCAGTACATACCAGTTATTTCAACAGTTTAATCGAGCCTCTAGTCAGATAGGCTTTATTGTCATGACTTCACTAATAAATGTATTGCAATTATTTCCTTACTACTTGTGATGTGTGGCCAAAGAAATTAACTGTAGACCGGCCGAGTCGTGTACTAATGTTATGTGTGGACCTAACTGGCTTGTGTGACCTATACAAAACTGAATTTCAGACGAATTTCATAAATTTCAGTAGATGTATTCTAACTATCTCAGATAACCCACCTCGGTGCCAGGCTGTTAAATGAGATCTAGAATAATGAGCGAAGTGGGCCCACTTCCCCGTGAGATTATAATTATAATGGTTTTACCTGCCAGGCAGATAAATCCAATGCGCATTTATTTCCTTTATTTGAGTTCACATCCCTACCGACCGGCAGTTACAGCCAAACCATAAAACGCTAGTGATATACGGCGAGTTCAGATAGTCATAATTTGGGTAATTAATTAGTCATTATATTCGAAGCTTGTCAGCCTCCAGGGAATATGTATTCACTATATTTCTCTTATTTTATGGTTTGCTATCATGGAGTGAACAATCTCCCGACTCTTGTCGGCAAATACAGAAACTCATGAAGTTCAGAAATTATCCAGTAATGCTTCTCTTTGTTAAGGAACCCCAGTGTAATATTGATAGGTGTCTCAGAAATGATTGCAATCCTATATTAGTGAAAGTAGATTTGCCAAACTAATCCAACAATTATATTTGCTTGTCATGAGAACTCGAGAAATGAAACTAGAATTTAATCCAAAATATTACGTAATATGATCAGTTCAAACTCTAAATTACTACAGTGAGTTAATTACTTCATGAACTGTTCAAGATCGACGCTCAGGGAGCGGTGGACTGTAGTGTTTCTTGCAATCTGGATCGACGAAGACACCCAAGTCACTCGGTCAGCGACTCGCGGAGAGGGAATAACGGTGTACGGGCGCGAAATCAAACTCCGGTGCTCGACGGTAAATAGTAGGCCGGCCTACTACCGGAGCAGCGACGGACGAGACGGTACGGCAGGTTGTGCGGGTGCCGCAAATGTGAGACGCGCAGCGGAGAGAGAGAGACGGCGAATGAGGCTCTTGCTTGCCCGACGAACTCGACCGCTTGTGGGAGTATACGTCCTGTGCTTGCTGTGTTCTTGCTGTCTTGCTGGAGGTCTTCTCTCTCTCGTGGTTCGCTGCGGTCTGCCGAGCCGTCGCAATGGCACCTATATTTATATGACTCCCCGCCCGCTCGGCCCAGCGCGCTTGTGTCGCTCGATAATGCGCGGGC
The DNA here is from genome assembly GCA_946902875.1 of Nematopogon swammerdamellus. Taxonomy (NCBI): domain Eukaryota; kingdom Metazoa; phylum Arthropoda; class Insecta; order Lepidoptera; family Adelidae; genus Nematopogon; species Nematopogon swammerdamellus. Next base: position 19,576,623 of record OX336335.1, on the reverse strand, counting down.
GGGGGTAATAGGCGCCCGGCTCGGCTATGAGTCCCGTTATGCGACACTACCGCCCTCTGCCTTACTCGCTTCGTCCGTGTATGCTCCAGTAAAAGACCGACCAGATATATTTATTTATTAAATGAAAACTTATATCTAGCCTAGTTAATATGTTAAAAGCTAATTAAGTCTAACGGGCTAGGCCTTACGAGCTAACTAGTCTACGGTGTTGTAAAAAATATATTTCTTAATAACTAACCTAGATCTAACTTATATTATCTTAATTATACCTAGCCCGCGCCTATGCTACACTATGCTAACTTATAAAACCTACTTCTATGACTACGCCGGCCGCTGCCTCACTACGCTATTTTCTATACTAATTTTCCCTAGCTAAGATGTGCCGACTGCGGAGCCATCGTCGTCCGCCACATTCTCCCGCCGTCGCAGCTCTGCTCGATCCGCTTCGGTGGGAAGGACGACGATCTTCTTGACTGGTCTCCTGAAGAGGCGCCCCGCAGTCAGCACGTCGACGACGCGCGTCACTCCGTCCGGTCCAGGGCTGGTGGCAGCGACTCCTCCCCGCCATGTGTTGCGCGGGAGGTTGGGGTCGGTGATGATGACGGCGTCCCCCGCCTCCAACACCCGGCCACGGCCCCGCGGCTCCCGCCGGTGCTGCTACCCCGGTACCCAAAGCTGGCAGAAGCCGTCGGCCAGTCGCCGCGCCCTGGCGTGGTCGTCCTCCACGTCGGATGCCTCGTGGGAGTCTGCCGCTCCTTTGCGGCTCCCGCCGGTGATGTGGCCAGGGCAGGTGCGCTCGCACCCACCGGTACCCGGAACAAACTGCTAGCCTGCGAACCGGGGGCGTTCTCGCCGTGGCGCACGCTCGTGTGCTGCGCGGCGGCGGCGGCGGGCGGCCCTGCAGCGGCGGCGGGGGCGTGCGGCCACGCAGCGCCTGCGGTGGCGTGCTGCCAAGCAGCGATGTCGGCGGCGTGCGGAGGCGCCGCGCGCGTGTCCGCAGCGGCTTGTGGTGTTGCGGCGTGTAGCCCCGCGATAGCGGCGGGCGGCAGCGCGGCGTTCGTGTCCGCGGCGGCTGCGGCTTGCTGCGTCGTGGCGGCAGTGGCGTGCTGCGTCGTGGCGGCGGTGGCTTGCTGCGTCGTGGCAGCCGTGACTTGCTGCGTCAGCGATGGCGGCGGCGTGCGGCGACGCCGCGGCGGCGGCGGCGGCGGCGGCGTGCGGCGATGCCGCGGCGGCGGTGGCGGCGTGCAGTGACGCAGCGGCGGCGGCGTCGTGCGGCGACGCAGCGGCGGAGGCGGCGTGCGGTGACGCAGCGGTGGCTGCGGCGCGCGGTCGTGCAGCGCCGGCGGCTCCCGCCGGTGTCGTTCCTCGGCCTCCTGGTCAGCCCTCCACGCGAGTCCGCAGCTCTCCGTCGGCGTTGTCGCCGAGCTCCTCCCGCCGTGCAGGACCCAGCCCAGCTGGGTGCGGGAGGCAACCGGCTCATCGCGGCGGCCGCTCCGGATCTCCCTCGAGATGATGAGCGGCCAGTTGTCCTGCCCGATGAGCAGGGTCGGCGACGCGCGCTCGTACGCCAGCACTGGTTGGAGATCGGCCAGGTGGCTGCACCCTTGCAGCATGGAGCGTGTGACGGTCTGCCCGGGGAACCGCAGCCGGTCCACCGTTCTCGCGCCGACGAGCTCGTGCGCCTCCGTGTCGTGGCGGCCACGTGCCATCAAGTCGACGCGCTTGGATTCGGCGGCGTTGATCTGGTTGCCGCCGATACCCAGCACCCGCAGAGGTTCCTGTCGGCCTTTCGCTCCCAGCAGTTCAGCGACGGTGCTTTCGATGAGCGTTACCGAAGAGCCCTCGTCCAGCAGTGCGAACGTCTCGATGTTGGTGGCTGGTCCGGACAAGGTCACTGGTACTATCTTCAGCAGCACTCTGTCGGCGTTTCTCGCTGCCGCTGTCACCTCTGAGACAGGTGTAGCGGTGTCCTCGTACCGCCTTGGGTCATGCAGTAGGGCATGATGGGCCCTGGTGCAGTCGGCCACGCCGCACGTCCGCGCCTTGCATTTGTTGCGCCGGTGCCTGCTCTTCAAGCAGCGGAAACACATTCTCTCCTTTTTTACCATCTTCCACCGGTCGTCCATGTCGGCTGACTTGAACCGGTGGCAGTCTGGGAGCTGGTGTTCAGCCGAGCAGGCGGGGCAGTTCTCCGTCTTCGCTTGTGGCTCGTCGTCGCTGCTGGCGACGTAGGCCTTCTCAGTGTTGCGTCCAGTGCGGCGCTGCTCTGTCACGTTCCTTTTGTCGCCGCTCGGCTCGGGTGCCGCATCCGCGGCGCACCTGTCTGCCTCTTCTTCCATGAAGTCAGAAAGAACTTGCAGGACCGGGCGGTGGTCAGTCGACCTCGGCGGGTGGCGATACCAGTTGTTCTTCATTGTCGGCGTGAACTTGTCGGTGATCGCCTGCAGTATCTCCACGTTGTGAAGCAGATGTCCGTGCCCGAGGCCCACTATCGCCTGAACGCTGTTTGCAAGTTTGCTCGCGAAGGTGCAGATGTCCCGGGCGTTGTCGGGCAGCTTCGGCAGGGAGCGGAGCTTCGTCAGCTCCAGCTTGATGATGGCGTCCGGTTTGCCAAACCTCCTCTCCAGTGCGGTTATTAATTCTTCTGCGCCGGCCGCGGCGGCAAGTCGGCTCGAGACTGCCGCTTCTGCTGGTCCCCGCAGGCTGTGCCCGATCCGCGCCGAGTTCTCGAAGTCGGAGAAGTACCGCTCGGAGTTCCGGTAGGCGGCGCGGTAGCGCAGCCATCTCTCCGGCGATCCGTCGAACGGCGGCAGATCGTATAGGAACTTGGGCAGTTTGGTTCGTGCGACGTACATTGGCTCGGCCGTCGCCCCGGCGTTCCCATGCGGCGGCGCAGAGGTGGACGCGTGCGGCCCCGCCGCGCCGGCAGGTTGCAGCGGCGCGGAGGCGGAGTGGTGCGGCCACGCCGCGCCGGCAGGTTGCGGCGGCGCGGTGACGGCGGCGTTTGGCCACACTGCACCGGCAGGTTGCAGCGGCGCAGTGGTGGATGCGTGCGGCCCGGCCGCGCCGGCAGGTTGCAGCGGCGCGGAGGCGGAGTGGTGCGGCCACGCCGCGCCGGCAGGTTGCGGCGGCGCGGTGACGGCGGCGTTTGGCCACACTGCACCGGCAGGTTGCAGCGGCGCAGTGGTGGATGCGTGCGGCCCGGCCGCGCCGGCAGGTTGCAGCGGCGCGGAGGCGGAGTGGTGCGGCCACGCCGCGCCGGCAGGTTGCGGCGGCGCGGTGACGGCGGCGTTTGGCCACACTGCACCGGCAGGTTGCAGCGGCGCAGTGGTGGAGTCGTGCGGCCCGGCCGCGCCGGCAGGTTGCAGCGGCGCGGAGGCGGAGTGGTGCGGCCACGCCGCGCCGGCAGGTTGCGGCGGCGCGGTGACGGCGGCGTTTGGCCACACTGCACCGGCAGGTTGCAGCGGCGCAGTGGTGGAGTCGTGCGGCCCGGCCGCGCCGGCAGGTTGCAGCGGCGCGGAGGCGGAGTGGTGCGGCCACGCCGCGCCGGCAGGTTGCGGCGGCGCGGTGACGGCGGCGTTTGGCCACACTGCACCGGCAGGTTGCAGCGGCGCAGTGGTGGAGTCGTGCGGCCCGGCCGCGCCGGCAGGTTGCAGCGGCGCGGAGGCGGAGTGGTGCGGCCCCGCCGCGCCGGCAGGTTGCAGCGGCGCGGAGGCGGAGTCGTTCGGCCCCGCCGCGCCGGCAGGTTGCAGCGGCGCGGAGGCGGAGTGGTGCGGCCATGCCGCGCCGGCAGGTTGCAGCGGCGCGGAGGCGGAGTGGTGCGGCCACGCCGCGCCGGCAGGTTGCGGCGGCGCGGTGACGGCGGCGTTTGGCCACACTGCACCGGCAGGTTGCAGCGGCGCAGTGGTGGAGTCGTGCGGCCCGGCCGCGCCGGCAGATTGCAGCGGCGCGGAGGCGGAGTGATGCGGCCACGCCGCGCCGGCAGGTTGCGGCGGCGCGGTGACGGCGGCGTTTGGCCACACTGCACCGGCAGGTTGCAGCGGCGCAGTGGTGGAGTGGTGCGACGGAGCGGCGGTAGGGTCGTGCGGTTCGTCTTGATTCCGAATCCAGCTCTCCAGTCGGCCCCTCTGCAGCTCTTCGTCGCCTTCCTCGTCACTCGATGATCGCTCCGACTCCATGCGGTCGAGCTGCTCGGCCTGCAGCCGCTCGAGTCTCGCCTTGACTGATCTTGTGCGTGCTCTCGCCTCCTCCATGCGCGCTGTTGCCTCCTCCAGCTCCACTTGTGCGAGCTCCTCCTGCAGCGCGAGCTCCGCCACCGTGCTCTTCGATTTTGCCGACCGGGCGGAGGTTGCTCGACGTCCGGCGGAAGCACGGGAGCGCGACGTGGCGACCGAGTTAGCGCGCGGCGTGGTACGTACGCCTCGAGCGCTGACGTCATCGCCATGCGGGGCGGCGGCGGGCGCGGCACGTTTCACTCTCACTGTCTGCGCGGCGAGCGCGCCGACGCCTTGCGAGACGTCAGCCTTCGGCGCGATGCCGGACGCGAGCACTGACGCACCAACGTCAACACGGCGCGTGACGTGTGCGATCGCGGTACGCGGCACTTGCACCGTCGCGGCGGGCGCGCCGACGTCTTGCGTGACGTCAGCCTTCGGCGCGATGCCGGACGCGAGCACTGACGCGCTGACGTCACCACGGCGCGTGACGTCGGCGATCGCGACACGCGGCACTTGCACTGTCGAGTCTGTCGTCGTTGGCTCGTCTTCCGTCGTCGTTGTCCGTGGCTCGGTGTCCGATGTGTCGGGCGGCGATGTTGCGAGCTCCGACGACGCGGACAACGCTCCTTCCGTCGGTGGCACACGCGGCGCGTCACGCGACGACTCTCCTCTCCGCAGCCTCGCGTTCGTCGACCGAGTAATGGGCATCTTCTGATCCGGCGTCGACAGGGCCAATGTTCAAGATCGACGCTCAGGGAGCGGTGGACTGTAGTGTTTCTTGCAATCTTGATCGACGAAGACACCCAAGTCACTCGGTCAGCGACTCGCGGAGAGGGAATAACGGTGTACGGGCGCGAAATCAAACTCCGGTGCTCGACGGTAAATAGTAGGCCGGCCTACTACCGGAGCAGCGACGGACGAGACGGTACGGCAGGTTGTGCGGGTGCCGCAAATGTGAGACGCGCAGCGGAGAGAGAGAGACGGCGAATGAGGCTCTTGCTTGCCCGACGAACTCGACCGCTCGTGGGAGTATACGTCCTGTGCTTGCTGTGTTCTTGCTGTCTTGCTGGAGGTCTTCTCTCTCTCGTGGTTCGCTGCGGTCTGCCGAGCCGTCGCAATGGCACCTATATTTATATGACTCCCCGCCCGCTCGGCCCAGCGCGCTTGTGTCGCTCGATAATGCGCGGGCGGGGGTAATAGGCGCCCGGCTCGGCTATGAGTCCCGTTATGCGACACTACCGCCCTCTGCCTTACTCGCTTCGTCCGTGTATGCTCCAGTAAAAGACCGACCAGATATATTTATTTATTAAATGAAAACTTATATCTAGCCTAGTTAATATGTTAAAAGCTAATTAAGTCTAACGGGCTAGGCCTTACGAGCTAACTAGTCTACGGTGTTGTAAAAAATATATTTCTTAATAACTAACCTAGATCTAACTTATATTATCTTAATTATACCTAGCCCGCGCCTATGCTACACTATGCTAACTTATAAAACCTACTTCTATGACTACGCCGGCCGCTGCCTCACTACGCTATTTTCTATACTAATTTTCCCTAGCTAAGATGTGCCGACTGCGGAGCCATCGTCGTCCGCCACATGAACCATTAATTGAAATTGTGGTTTTTACTTTTAATTTCTACTGATAAGGTTTCAAATAGGTAGGGAAAGATTAAATTAAACATGGTAAGTATGAACTAATGGCGTTTATTTATTTTATTAACTTCAATTCGATTAGTTCATATATTTCTTAATAAATTCTGTAACGTTCGCTCTTAGGCCGTAATTATATTTATTTGCGAGAAAAAGAGCGAACTGGAAAAACTCGCTCGGCTTCTTTTCAAAAAACACTTAAATGTATTACAACCATGAATTCTTAATTACAGTTCTATGTGACTTTATTCACTAGACTTCCGCCTAACCGTAACGAAATCTGATATATTCTAATGCAAGCTAGGTGGGTCGCCCTGTAACTCCAAAATTTAATACAAGGAGTTGAAAATTAATATGGGAACAATATACACAGTTTGAGTAAATAGTGCTCAACTTTTATTTGTCCGAAAGCTCTAACTCTCAGCTATATCCTGCTGTTAGTCTTAATTAATTAATACTGACTCAATGGAAACATAACCCAAAATAATTCGGACAAATAAAATTCGACTTTCAACACAATAAAAAATGTACTCAGCTGTTCAAACGCCTCCCGCGTCTCCCGTCCCTGCCTCCGACGTCACACACTGACGTTAATTACAATAAGTACGATTTGCTCCACAGAGTTCGAGGGTGGCAAAATACTTAGACAACTTGACTTTAAATATCCAAAATTGGTCCTTAAACGCAACCAAGGAAACATTCGCTCTCTGAGGCGACTCCAACAAAATAAGCCCCGCACAACCCCTCGCGACTTGTTTTGTTACAGCCTTTCCCTCTCCATTTTCCTGCCAGCTACACCCAGGCGACCTCTGACATCAAAACTATGAACTTCGCGAAATATCGCATACAATCGTGCTTAGCGCACCAGTCCGCTATAATTTTATCAAATTCCATCCCCACCCGTCAGATGGCGACACCAAAATTAGAACAGTTTAGCAATAATATTTCCGTTCTGTGACGAAAGGCGGCGCTGTATGTATCGATCCGACTGATCGACACGAGAACTCTCCTATGCAAATATTCTAATTTTAATTAAAATTTTTACATGACAGAATTACATGATAACTTAATCTATTATTCCATACATAAGTTCGTCTTGACCGAGGTCCATTTAACGCATAATTTCGCTTGTGTTCGTAATTTTACACTGCCTTTGCGATAAGGCCTCAATTCACTGATAATTCGCAACACTCCGCACTTTTTTGAAATTCAACTACAGTTCTGATCTGCCATTGTCACGACGTTCGCGTTGCGCGGGCCGTTTGCTACGCCCTGCGCATTGCACCCGTTCCTCGTCCCACGTGTCTGGTCGCCAGGCTTCTAACGACGCTAACGTGCGCGGTACTGCGCGACCACGGCGGTGTCCCACGCCTTTGGTCTCCAGGCTTCTCTCGACGTTCGCGTGTGGTACGGCCGACCACCGCGATCCGGGCTGACGAGGGAAGTGTGCGATGTCCGATGCGCCGGATCGCCAGGCTTCTAACGACGCCCACATGTGGTACGGTCGCACCACGGCGATCCGTGCTGACGAGGGAAGCGTGAGATGACCCATGCCTCTGTAATCAATTTCATATACGTGCACAGTACTTGCATTCTTTTCCAATTTCGCGTAAGGACATTTTTTTTTCCGATTTCTCAGAACGGTTTGCTATCTACCACGCACCCCGCCCGATTTCGTCTCACGGTACTCGGGGAGCGACAGCTGAAAGCTATTATGACGCGCCACATAGGTTTATTTATGAGTTTTCTAGTGTGTCATTCTGCCAAACACTTGCATCTTTTCCTTTCACAGCTCAACCTTTTTTTGTCCGTTAGCCGCACAAAAAAAACCGTTTCTCACCCATTTCTACTCTAAATGTCAGAGCGAATTGAGATTTCTTGGTGATTACAAAAATATTCAAACTATATTTTAAGCAAATTTACGACGACACTATGCGATAACACTCACTCTAGTGGTTTTAGCGGTTCCCACAATGCACACACTTTTTAAGTACATTTGATGACAACAACGAGTAGATGATCCTTCTATCCTTTTGAATGGCTCACAGAGAGCCGACAAGGCCTGCAGTTATCTCCTTGCTATTTATACAAGGACGGCCTCACTAACCACATCTCGGCTAACAAGCCGGAGTCCCGTTAATTTTGCCTTGAGGCTACAAGCCGACGTTTTCTTAGACGACGCTACATTGTAGCTAGAGCACAGATGAGATACTAGTTACTGCGTGCTAGAGGCCCTTGAGATGTGGAACTCGGGAGATCTTGGCGGATAAACTGAACGAGGAAGAAGGACCTTGTGGAACATGTTCAAACCCTGGGTTTAAACATACCTGGCAATGGTTGGTTGGTTGCCTGGTTCAACTTTCCGACCTTCAAGATATCACTCCGATTTTTGGGCTATCTGTGAAGTCCATCTGTGACTATGCAGTCCGAAAATCCGCGTAGAACAAAAGATTAGGGCAGGAAATCTTTTTCGCGAAAATTAACTCCGAGATGCTTTGAAGTTGTAATGGATCGAAGCGAAGGCTTTCGTTTTTGCGAAAACGAAGGGGCCAAAGGCCGGGCCAAGCCTTTAGGAATGGCTTCAGGTAATCCATGCCGATTACACAACATAAAGAAACGTTCATTTAGCGTACCGGCCGTACCGGAGCGCGGATGTGATAGATCCGGAGTGGGCGCGTCGTCAGACGTGCTTAGCATTGACAAAATACTGACACGCGTTCCTCAGGGAGGAAGTCACTAAATTCGTTCATCTGGTTGACATCTGATGCGAGATTACGATCCGCTTCGGCTTCGGAATGTCGTGCTGTAAATATGTATGCTATATATGTATAGCTAAAAAGTATTTGTAATATTTATAGTTGACATGAAAACCTAAACCAAGTCTTAAAGTTCTCACGGAAAACGGAAACGGAATAGTACGGAACCCTCCGGTCAAGCAAGTTCGACTCGATTGACCGTTTTTTATTTAATTATTTGTTGGCATATCCGCCATAATAACACGTATCCCGTGAAAATTTCAAAGTTGGAGTTCCCATACAATAAACGTGTTCTTTTCCAAAGTTTTTTTTTTGTGGTGAGGAAACCTCGGTGCTCTAGTCCGACTCGCACATGGCCGGATGTTTTTATTTAAGTTGAACGCCTATGTCTGTCCGTGTGTCTGTGGCATCGTAGCTCCCAAACGGATGGACCAATTTGTATGCAGTTTGTTTTTACTAGAAAGCTGTTTAAGCGGAATGATTGATGATGAATTGATTGAAAAAAAAACCTCGTAAAAACCATCAGCAACCCTTAAATAGTAAAAAAATATTTCCGTTTACCTAGTAGTACCTACCTTTTGTTTTGAGTTTTATTATATTTAATTAGGGGTCTCCCGGCGGCGTCTTCAAGTAAACAAAACGGAATTTATTTTGACCTTTTAAGGGTTTTTGAATTGTCGGAGGTTTTTTTTAAATTGTAATTAATCTTTTTATTTTATGGACTGTTTTGCTTGATTGACTTCGCTCATATTAACGTTTACTTTTAAAAGTAATGTAGATATATATCAAGGAAAATAATTAAAATTGCATATAAAATATATATAAATACATTGGTGACAGTTATAAAATAGGAAACAGCTATTTCTACGACCAACCATCCCTACTCTGATTAAATTTGGAAATGAAACAAAATATAATATAAAGGTAAAAGGGAAGCACTGGCATGGCGATTATTTCCAACAAGAATATGGTGTAGTAGACGTTATCACGGTCGTAGCAGATGTTGTCAATATGTCCAACCAATCGGTTCAATAACAAATACTAAATAATATAATTTTGACATTGAAAATGTCTTTTGGTTCGTTTCAGTATAGGCCCCGATTTCACGATAAATCTAAAACTGCACATGATAAATCCACCTAATTTGGGCTCGTTGGATATAGGAATATAGGTTAGGTTAGAAGATGCGTCGCATTGAAAATGAATTAAACAAAATAAAAAAAATATTACATTTATATATTATTTATTATTTTTCAAAAACACAAGCACCTTAAAAAATGTAAACTAAAATTTAGACAGAAAAAGAGATAAGCTTGACATTATGTCTAACTAAAGTAACTAATTAATAAATATCAAATATAATATAAGAATATAGAAGATAAGAATATAGGTTAGGTTAGAAGATGCGTCGCTATAGCGACGCATCTTCTAACCTATCCTATATTCCTATATCCAACGAACCCAAATATGGAGGATTTATCATGTGTAGTTAGGAGTTCCTATGGCTTCCTTCCGGCTCCATCATCAGGACCCTGGAAATAACACATGACTAGAGTACTTGCGAAGACAAACCCAACGAGCCCAAACACGATGGGCTTATCAGGTGTAGTTTAGGAGTTCCTATGGCTTCATTCCGGCTCCATCATCAGAACCCAACTAAACTTTTTTTGGAATTCCGTAGATTCATTTTCAATGTGCTCGATAGTCGTGTAAGGCACGAAATCTGTGAATTTTTTGTTTTACTTTCACGACCTGTGTTAGCTCTACTTCAGAAGTTGAATTGAGTTAGTTTTGAAAGAAGTGACAGGAGTTTTCCGTCTAAAACGATAAGCTATGTTTATTGATCACAACAAAGGTTACATAACCTATGTACCTATCTCAAATAACTGCGTTTCATCGAATGCGAGCAGCCGAGAAGAGGGTTGGCGAACACATTAATGGATTTTGAGTGGAGGCGGCTTCGGGAGTGATTAGGCTTACGCGCCAGAAGGCGGGGGGGAGCCTAATTAGTAATTACAGACGTTAATGACTAAGCTGATTGATTTATTTTACGCTCATGACTTTGACGGGTAGTAAGTTAGTTTTACGTAAATAATCGCATGATTTACTTTTAGGAATTTTAGTTTACGTTACTCTTACAAATTACATACAACATGTCCCAAAACTCAACGTCAAGCGGGAACCAGGAAGTAGGCCAGTTTATGAATACCCAGGGAAAAATAAGAAAAAAAAAATGTAGTCATTTGTTTTTTATGATATGGGCCTAGAGTTGAAGGCGGTGCTAAAAAGGCTACACAAATCACAAAGAATATCATCCACTCATGTTTTCTTTCATGCATCATATTTGCTTGCTTTAGCACCGCCTTCCACTCTAGGGTTCGTTTTTTTTTTAGGTTTTTATTTCATATATTTTTGAAGGCGGTTTTTATATTTTTATTTTAAATAGTTTTTTAGTTCTACTTTTTTTAGGAAGTCGGTTTTAAGTTTTTTAAAACTTTTTTTTTTATTTCACAGTTTTTTTTAGTACTTTTTTGCTATTAATGTACTCGGCGGACTCGCTCGGCCTTCAGCCTCGCGATTCTCGACTCGCTTTCCAATCCGATTTTGACCCAATTAAAATAGGCACACGTCAGCCTCGATAGCTCAGTGGTGCAGACAGTCAACTGTCGCTATTGAATGTTAAGCAACGCTGGGTGCGGTCAGTACTTGGATGGGTGACCGCTGACCGTTGGAGGCTGACCGAGGTTCGGATTCCTCGTAAAACTGTAGGTCCCTTCCCTCCTAATCTTACTTGGTGGTAGGGTTTAACCCGCCCGGGTTTGCACCACCGCACTGAATGAAACGTCGTTCGAAACGGCTATGTAAATAGTTTGTGTTTTCCGACCAGTTCAGTGTAGTCAGCACGATCAAAGGGGGAAGCACTGACATGGCACTTAGTTCACCCGGTGTTATGGGCTGACATCACGGACGTTGTAGGTGAGGTAGCCAACCGTGTCAGTTAAAAAAAAAAAAATTATGTTATATTTAGTAGAACGGACAGACATGCATTTGTTACGGAACCCTACATTCATTTTGCAGAACTTAGTAGATTGGACAGACATAAACGTGTTACGGAACCCTACTTTTATTATAAAATAACCGTCGGAGGACCTTGGTTGAAAATTGTAAAATTTTGTAGAACGGACAGACATGCATTTGTTACGGAACCCTACATTCGTTTTGAAATAAACGTTAAATTTTGTAGAACGGACAGACATGCATTTGTTACGGAACCCTACATTCATTTTGCAGAACTTAGTAGAATGGACAGACATAAACGTGTTACGAAACCCTACTTTTATTATAAAATAACCGTCGGAGGACCTTTGTTGAAAATTGTAATATTTAGTAGAACGGACAGACATGCATTTGTTACGGAACCCTACATTCATTTTGAAATAAATGTTGAATTTAGTAGAACGGACAGACATGCATTTGTTACGGAACCCTACATTCATTATGCAGAACTTAGTAGAATGGACAGACATAAACGTGTTACAGAACCGTACTTAACAGTTGCACTCCGGGAGTGCCTGCAGATCCCGTGCCACTCTAACTTAACCCTTAATGCAATGACTTAAGGTTTCATTTTAAAAATGACGCTGACGCGATGTCGCGATGTCGCGAGTTATACATTTTTTACCCACCTAAAAAAGTGCCAAGCGCCGCTAAAGAAGTTTTCACTTCAAACACCTCAGGGTTATCCCCTTTCAAATAATAAGAAAAAAAAAAGAATTTTCAAAATCGGCCCACAATTGACGGAGTAATCGCGAAACAAACATCCAAAAAAAGAAAACATACCGTCGAATTGAGAATCTCTTAGGTCTAAAGTAAATTGCTCGTGAAGACAAATGCAACGAGCCCAAACACGATGGGTTTATCATGTGTAGTTTAGGAGTTCCTATACCACCTTCTGTCTCCATCATCAGACCAGCTCGATGGTACTCGTACCATAATAAATTAAGCGCACCTGGCCGGTCGGAAAAGATAAAAAATTTCAAATTTAGAATATTCATGAAAGGGTCCGTATATGTATCTATATATCTATATACATATAATAAAATCGTTAAATTAATAATCTCTCTTTGTCTGTACGCGCATCACGCAAAAACCACTGAACGGAATTTGACGAAACTTTGTATAGTGACAGTGTATATCCCGGATTAACATAATAAACAAAAAAATATAATAAAAATTAAAATTATTATAAAATTTAAATGACAAGTTGACAACGGAGAACTGTCATCTCGACGTGAGCTTGCCGGTGACAAAATGTTTGATAAATAAAAAAAAAAAAATGAAGTCGAACTTATGTCGCTGTCATTGGTGCAATTTATATTTCTGTTGCCCGCGGCTTCGCTAGCGTGAAATTCGTATAAAAAAAAAGTAAGTAACTAAAGGCGGAGCCGAAGGCGGATCTGCGCTCACGTAAACGATATTCTTTCTCGATGAAAGTAACTAAGGGCGAGACGGAAGTCGGAGCTGAGTTCAGGAAGAAAAAAAAACATTCTTTCTTGAATGAAGTAAGTAACTATGGGCAGGCCGCAGGCCGAGCTGCGTTCAGGAAGAAGCTAAACCATCTTGAAGAAAGTAAGTAACTAAGGCCAGGCCGAAGGCCGAGCTACGTTCTGATAAATAATAAACCATCTCGGAGAAAGCGAATAACTAGGGCGAGGCCGAAGGCCGAGCTGCGTTCAGGAAGAAGCTGAACCATCTTGAAGAAAGTAAGTAACTAAGGCGAGGCCGAAGGCCGAGCTACATTCTGATAAATAATAAACCATATCGAAGAAAGCAATTAACTAAGGGCGAGGCCGAAGGCCGAGCTGCGTTCAGGGAGAAGCTAAACCATATTGAAGAAAGTGAGCAACTAAGGCGAAGCCGAAGGCCGAGCTACATTCTGATAAATAATAAAACATCTTGAAGAAAGCAAGTAAATAAGGGCGAGGCCGAAGGCCGAGCTGCGGTCAGGAAGAAGATAAACCTTCTTGAAGAAAGTAAGTAACTAAGGCGAGGCCGAAGGCCGAGCTGCGTTCTGGATGAAGCTAAACCATCTCGAATAAAGTAGGTAACTAAGCGATATTAAGATTGAGTTAAATTAATTTAAATTTTATTATAAAGTCCACGCTTCTGACGGCAAACATACCGTGCATCCTAAAACCTTGCGGTTATTCCCGGCTGGATGGCAAGAGGCCCGATGATATCACCTTAGTGCCATGGGCCAAGGGTAGGTCTTTGATGTGGGACGCCATTTGTGTTCTCACATTGGCTCCAAGTCATGTTCGGGCATCTTCAAGACCGGCCGGCGCGGCCGAGGCCTGGGCGGACAGCCTCAAACGCAATAAATATTATAGATTGATTATAGATATACAGGGTGATTCAGCATAGGCACGAGAAACTTCAGGGTTCAAAAGAGGGCCATATTTGATGATGAAAAGCTCTGTAACTTTTTTCCAGATTCGGTCATTTTATAGTACTTTTTGTTGAAAATAGTTTTATCATTATTTGTTGGACGGTTAACGGATAACTCTGCTTACCCCGATTGTCGGGATACAGCGTGTGGTATGTATGTATGTATGTATGCTACCTATTATACGGTTCAAGAGATACAAAGAGATTAAAATATTCAACACTCGGACGGACAGACACACAGACGGTAGCCATCTAGCCGTGTAGCCTTAGTAATAGCTTCCGTATCCGAGTACGGACACCTAAAAATTTTATCACAGATGCATATTAACTAGTAGAATTGAACTGCTTGTAGGTAAATTCCAAACATTAAAAATTCAATGACATCAAAAGAAATTAATGTTACTGGAGTAGGTTATTGCACTCCCTAGACCTAGACAGCAACGTTGCCAATTTTCTTAAGACTCACTGTCCAACTACAATGTCCAAGTTTTGTATGAAAAAAAAAACAACGGAATTTCGATTTGAGTGATAAGGATTTTTTTCTTCTAATAATGAGTACTTTCTATTCCTGAAGTTTCTCTTGCCTATCCTGAATCACCCTGTATAATTCAATATTTCGAATTTGTTGCGTTTGCGGTTGAAACCCTCGGTCCGTGGAGCAGTCATTGAAGCCAAAAGCTTCTTGAATAGGCTTGGGTCTCTGCTGGTGGACGCAACTGGTGTCCAGCAATCAAGGGCCTACTTCATTCAAACGGTAAGCTTTGCCATCCAGCGGGGTAATGCCGCAAGTGTTCTAGGAACATTTGAAAACGCCCCTTTTATGATAGTTATTTTAATGTTTGTTAGGTAGGTTTTAATTATTTAGTTATTAATATAACTTTTTTATATATTTTATTAAATAAATAGATGGAGTAAACGATATTATATGCTATCGAAGAAAGGAAGTCATTTAAGGCGAGGCCCGAAGGCAGAAGAGGGTTTTTGGTTTACCTGAACGAAGCTCGGCCTTCGGCCTCGCCCTTAGTTACTTACTTTCTTCGAGAAGGTTTATCGTCTTCCTGAACGCAGCTCGGCCTTCGGCCTCGCCCTTAGTTACTTACTTTCTTCGTGAAGGTTTATTGTCTTCCAGGATGCAGCTGGGCCTTCGGCCTCGCCGTTAGTTGCTTACTTTATTTGAGAAGATTTATCGTTTACCTGAACACAACTCGGCCTTCGGCCTCGCCCTTAGTTACTTAGATTCTTCTTTGAAATACGAATTTCATGCGAGCGAAGCCGCGGGCAACAGCTAGTCACTAGTATATCGATTCATGTATTTCAATAGGACAGGAAAAATTTCAAAATATAGGTATTTAATACTTTTAATCGAAATCGAATAGTCGAAATCGATTGAAGTGGTACAGAATTATTCGCCGTATGTGTCAGACTGCAAATTGCTGAATAAGTCCACATCACAAAAGTTTTGCTGAAGGTAACCGCACACCATACTAATTTATCAAACTGAAAATTGCCGAAAACGACCACATCACAAGTTTTGCTGAAGGTAACCACACACCATAGTATTATGTTGATTTTTCGGAAACCACTAAACCAATTACGATAAAATTTAAATGGGACCTCGGAAGTATGACCTAACAAACAAAAAAAGAATTTTCTAAATCGGCCCTCAATTGACAGAGAAATCTCGTAACAAACATACAAAAAAAAAAAAAAACATACAGACGAATTGAGAACCTCCTCCTTTTTTGGAAGTCGGTTAATAACTAACATGTTGCGTTGCGTATCCTATGTATGCACTATAATAACATGTAATATATAATGTACATAGAATTAGCCACGCGCATCTTTGCAGTAGAACATGTGAAAGCAAAATATGCAAAATATATGCAGGCAGTGCCGCGGTATATCGAGCGCAGGCGGCATGCTACATGTCACAGAATTCGCCGACACGCTTTCACAGGGCATCTACTGCCTCATTGTTCTAGTCATAAACTGCAATTTGTTTTGTGGGGAATATTAAGTTGTTTATCAACTAACCATCAACCGTTTCCATAAAAAAAAAATTAAATAAACTGTTTAGAAGTTATGTACCTTCTTATACACGGACAGACGGAAGGACACTTTTATGGAAGTTTTTTTTATGGAAACTGTCACGGTTGGCTACATCACATAGAACATCCGTGATGTCAGCCCATAACACCGGGTGAACTACGTGCCATGTCAGTGCTTCCCCTCATTTATAGTCGGCTACACTGAACTGGACGGAAAACACAAACTATTTACATAGCCGTTTCGACCGACTTTGCGTTCAGTGCGGTGGTACCAACCCGGCCGGGATAAACCCTACCACCTAGTAAGGTAAGAAGGGAAGGGACCTACAGTTTAACGTGGAATCCGAACCACGGTCAGCCTCCAACGGTCGAGCGGTCACCCAATGAGTCACACCACGAGGTTCCGCTTTCACCTCTTTGAGTGTGTAATATACCTACTAATGCGTGATATATGTACGTACATGTGTATTTATATGTATATATTAATATGTATTCATTAGACAATTATTTATTCAATTCACCGGGAAATCGTTGAAAAGTGATAAAATTACAACATTAAAACTACTTTATAGCCATATTGGCGTAACAATGGGAGCGCGCACGGCTCGGGGTCGCTGAGCGGGAGCCGGTCGATCAAGCTTTTAGCGAATTTCCGGTAGCGAATATCATTTTCTGCTCCCCTGCTCTCGAATAGCCGGCGAGGCACCAGGTACAGTCGCCTTTAGAAATAGATGATTCTTATAGAACCGTTTCACACTCACTCGCTTTCTACAATCTTCATAAATTACACCACAGGGTGGAGTGGGATGAGTGAGTGTGGCATAGTTGTACAGATGTGTGACATTTATTTAGAGACAGTCACCTTAAACTGAAAGGGACCCCTTTTATTGCGCTTACGAGAAGTCGTATTGGCTCGTTCCTTTCACTCGCTTTCAATCACTGATTAAGTCGACGGAGATTTTCATTTCATTGCTCGGACTTCTTTTTTGTTGGGGGCGATTGAGTTTGGATAAAGAAATGTAATATTTTATTTTGCTTCTGCCTTCTGTTAAATATTTTAGTGTTGTTTCAAGTCAGATACATTTCAGAGCGAAACGCTTTGTTTTGTTTGTAATTAATTGGCTTTCTTCCAAACTTTTTTGGCCCAAACTTTGCGCACGCAATTTGTATTTTTTGTTTACTTTCCTAGCGATATCAAATGAATACAATAAATGTACACACAGAGTTAAATGAAACCTTACCCAGAATTCAAGAGCAATTTAGAGCGCCCATCACCAACAACAGGATACTAAAAAGAAAACATAACAATAACTTACTTCTCCGGAATCGGTCGTAGAATCGAAGCGTCTCCTTGTAAACTGGATCTGTCGTGCCGAACTGTGCCGGTAAGCCGATGCAGTCTGTTCTAAAAGTGGAAATCAAATACAGTCGTGTCACAAAGAGAAGATAGCGTCACCTAGTTCACCAAGGTGCTATGGGCTAACATCACATTATGTGTGAAGGTGATGTAACCAACCGTGTCAGTTTCCATAAAAATTGAAAATGGAAAGATGGCAGGGGGGGGTGGTACTAAGTAAAACATCACATCATATTATCCTAACTATAGCCATATTTCAATAGATATAACTATAATTTATATGCTTCTAGTTAGGTAAAGTTTCAAGGTATAATGTGTGATAGATTATTGTAATATAATCTTGTAAATTTACTGAAAAATAAGTGGGTGAAAAGTGGTAAAAACGTTCGAAAATGCATTTGCTATATTCGTTACAAATACGTCCGTCCATACAAAAAACCTAAAAAAACGCTCGCGCACGGCAACGGCCCAAAATTTAGAATGTTCAAAGATAGTTCAGTGAAAAACAATTTATTCTGTAAGCGTTTGAATTTATTTAGATGATTCTTAGTCTTATTGACTCTAAGCTCAATGAAGCATTTTTCGTATTAGATGCATTTGTAAAAAATGGCGAGGGAAATAGCAAAGGCATTTTTGAACGATTTTACCACTTTTCAACCACATATTTTTAAGGGAATTCATAGGATTAAATTAAAAATAATGTATTCACATTATACCTTGAATCTTTAACTAACTATATGCATACAAATTATAGTTAAATCACTTGAAATATGGGTATGGTTAGGGAAATACGAAGTGCTTTTGCCTAGTACACCCCCTTAATACCGAAATGTTAATATTAGCTATAGAATAACGTACTGCCGTTTGGAACTCTCTCTTTGGACGTATACAGCGACAGAAATGTACGAAAAAAATCTGCGATGAAATAGTGGTTTCATTTGGAGGAGATAATAAAACAGAAGATGTACAATTTCTTTCTAGTCCATTTCTCTACTGAGCCGGCATTTTGTCGCGGCCTGCGTCGCGTGAAACAATCCGCGCTAAGAAAAACACGCGCGACTTATCTATCACACGCGCCGTGTCGCTTCAGTGATGTGATGATGGAGGATGAGCCTTGGCTCATTCTAGACGTGCGATTATTCGCCGTCGGAAAATCGCTCGACAATCGCTGCAGACACAAACGAAACATTAATTTTTTTTAAACAAGTAAACGATGCATTCTACTTTCTAGATTACGGCGATTTTCCGCAGCTGTCACTTGCGATTCACGGGCGGGTGCGATTTCAACGCAACATGCAGCGTTAAAATCGCGCAGAGGATAATCGCTAGTTCAATCTACACAAGCGATTTCTCGCGTCATTCTGCGCAAGAACTTCTTCTTCCATTTTGAAGAATGAATAAAAATAGCCGTAAATCGCTATGCCTGAAGCGATTAATCGCTATGCGTGTAGAATGACGGTTCTGCAAAAACTACTCGAGCGATTTTCCGACGACGAATAATCGCTGGTGTTGAATATGCCTTAAGGCGAGGCCGCACTACGAGACAGCAGCGGAGTGGCTCGGCACATCTCAGTAGAAAATTGTCCACATCGCGCAGAGCCGCTTCCGCGTAGTGCGGCTTACTTTGTACTATTTTTTATTTTATACAAAGAACATTTTGACGAGCGCGTCGTGCCGCGCCACTCCGCTGCTGTGTAGTGTGCGCGTGGTGCGGTCTCATCTTTACGTGTAGAGCCATTCAACAATCTGAGAGTGAGAAAAGTGGCCAGACCAACTTGGAAGATAACGTAGATATTCTATCAATACTGTTTATAATTGTATACTCGTACGTGGAAGAGGTAAAACTCACGCAAAAACACATAGAATGAAATACAAGAAATACAATTTGTAATATTAAATCAAACCATGAATGTTCTGAAGACGCAAGCATCTTGCACCAAAGCGGTCTAAAGGGCTGCCATCTTTAATATATCATTGCACCACATAAATATACATAAAATCTATGTCTACCTATAAACCTTTTCTCCCCTAGTCTCATTTGCCTTATACCCTTCACATGCCGAGCAAGATAGCCTAATGAAACGGCAGTGCGGGCCCACGGCATTGTGCTTTTATGTCCAGGAATTAAAAGAGGCCTTCCCAATAAAAAGCTTTCACCTAAATGAAGAGAGTGTTCATCCTGGTCTCTGAGGCAAGTGCCTGTAGCTATTCGAGCTAAGTGGTCGAGGGTTTAGACATTACTATACCTCGGAATAATGAGTAGATGGAAGGATCATTCATCATCGTCGGAGCCCGGAGGCGACGAGTCGCGAGGCCTAACTACCGCATGTGGGCTGCTGTTTTGTCTTCTCCGTCCAAAGAGATTGGAGGTAGACATGGGTAACGTGGTCAAATTGTATGCGTTGTCAATTTATAAGGTAATCTATAAATCGGCGGGTGGCCGAATAGTTTCGTCATCGGCTTCTCATGCGAGAGGTCCGAGGTACGAATCCGGTCGGCATGTACCAATGAGTTTTTTCTGACGAAAAAATTTACGTGCATACCTACACCTGCTGCTTCACCGTTCGTAACCGGTGTAAAACTGTAGGTCCCTTGCCCCTTACTAGGTGGTAGGGTCAAATTGTAGCCGACTGGGTTGGTACCACCGTACTGGCTGTAAGATGGCCGCATACTGTGTTCGACTGTGTTCTCCTTTAGTCCAGTATAGCCAGCAATCCAGGGAATTCTCCGGTATGGCACCTATGTCCATTCTCGGAGGAGATATTCGACCGAAGGGAAGCACTGACGTGGCACCAAGTTCACCCGGTGTTATGGGCTGACATCACGGATGTTGTAGGTGATGTAACCAACCGTGTCAGATTCCATAAAAAAAAAAAAAAGATATTGGCTGGTCGGAGCATGCGTTCGGCCCCTCCGACTCAGCCACCCATACCGGATTACATAAAAAAAAAAAATAAGACAGCTCGAATATGAGGGGCGCACTCCCGTGTCCCAAGGCCTTAAAAATAAAATGTTATCTGTATGCCAATATTATTGCAAATTATAACTGCACAACGATAGAGGGAGCGAGATACTGAATTGAAATTCAATTATTCAACCAATAGTCACAGAATCAACAAACGGCGTGCGAAATAAGTGCTTTCCACGTGCGCTTTTCAACCCCCGACGCAAACTGAGGGGTATTATAAGTTTAACGTGATTGTAAGTATGATAAAATTGAAATTAAAATTAAAAATTTACTTAATAATCGTCCTTTGAACTTTGGGCACAGCCACCCGTGCCGGTCGTCTATAAAAAAAGTAAGTTTTTATTGGAAAGCTGGTTTAATCGGGATTTACCTAACTCGGTTGTGAAAGATTAAGTTGGAAGGAATATCGCATAGATCGCCGTGTCTAACAACGTTCATGGACATTCGTTCGCATGTGGTGTTGCGAATGCCATACGGGCATGATAGGTCATGCCCCTTTTGAAGGACCCGAGACTGTACTTGGGGGAATTATATGGGCAGGGAGAAAATTATAGAGTTTAGCAGTTATATGGAGGAAAATATCTGCAAAACCGATTGGTAGGCATCCGTGGTAAGTCCAACGCGTAAAAAAAAATGCAGTCTCTGCCGAGTAAATGTTGTGAGGAGGTAGAAAGGGGACGGAGGGATAGCATCAAGTTAGCACTCCCGTGGAATAAGCGATAGAAAACACTTAGGGCGCCGACATCCCTACGAAGTAGCGTGGTTCCAGTTCGTGGGACAACTCGGGGTAACCACTCGACGCTGGATCGAATCCAGAAGCGCAAGTGCGCAAGTTAGTACTCCAAGCAGGACCTAATCTGCAATTTTTATAGAAGCAGCCTTTGACCCGTCGTCGCGGCGTGAGGTACCGTGGCACTTTATTGAGTTGAGTACGCCCAGCTTTTGACAGGTAATATTACATTACACTATTACATTACATTACATAATATAACACTGTCTTACTACATCGGTACAGGCGGTACTTTGAGGCCTTGAGCGACCCAAAATAGTAATATACAAAGATTTAAATAGTTTAGATTCCTAATAGGACGCTAGCACTCGTCACCAAAAATGCGAACAATAAAAGCGCTCGAACGAATAACTATCTCTGTCGCACTAATGGATTGCGTATGTTGCTGTCTAATATTAATGAGTTGCATGCCATACATTTAATGCTAACGTGTTTGATAGCGTGCCGGGTATGGCGAAGCTGTATCTAACTATTTAAATCTTTGGTAATATACATATGAGCTTCCTATTCAGTGGTGATATGGCCGAGCGGGGTGCCACATGCGTACATCGCGAAAAGAACCTAGCGCAATCACGATAACAATAATAAATCCATATCGTGCAATCACATCAGTGGTGGGTGACTCATGGTAACTGGCACTTTTTCTACGAAAATTGGGCGCACGTCTGAACATTAATTCGTTAACAGTGTTTAATAGTGCTACAGCAATGAAAGTTGTATCATTTTAAAGGGCATGTATGTATTAAATGTTACTAAACTGGCGTGTTTTATGAAATGCTTCATATTAGTTAAAATTCATGATTATTTAAAATGCTTCATACTGTTTTCGGTAGATGGCGCGCATAAATTTTTAGTTTTTTGTATGGGGAACCCCGTGAATTTTTTACTTTTTCTTATGTGTTGCTATATCGGCCATAATAATAACACATATTCTGTGAAAATATCAACGGGCTACCATTACGGTTCAAGAGATACAGCCCTCGGACAGACAGACGGACAGTCATAGAGACAGACAGACAGACAGACGGCGCAGTAACTTTAATAGGGACGTAATAGGGACGTCCCGTACGACAAATACGGGACCCTAACAATATCCATGTGCTCTGCTGTAGTCTGCTTCAATTTAATTTCACTTCTATGACGTGCATAGTGCTTATGTTATGTACCTACGTATCTAGTAGGTATATGATACGTATTTGTACAGCAGAGTGAGTGTTACAGGTGCTAGTGAAATGTTGCTTCCATTTACGATATACATAGTAACGTAATGGACTTTGCAAACGAATGAAATTCATCCTATTTTCGTGCGATGGGCTCGCAGGAACTTTTTATGTGTAACCGCTTGGGTATGATGCAAACATGGAAACTTGAAACACAGGCGAGTAAGGACATTCTAATTTCAAAGCATCAAATGGAACTTCAAAGGGAGCTTGAGATGAATTCGATTGAACGTGCTCGGGCAAAATTCTGCTTCATCGAACAAATAGGTACTTACATACAGTGATCCGCGTGTGTCAACCTTTCGGATCATTTCAGTAGAGTAATGTGCCTTCACTTAGACATCATGAGTAATATAGACGTAAGGAAGATTTTATGATTAAAAAAAAAACAAAACATAAAAAACAAAAACGCACTTACTTGTGACGGACGGACTGGTGACGGAATGAATTATTAAAAAAAATTTTGGAATTTTCTTTCTAATTCTCCTTATTTTGCAGTAAGTATATTAGTTAACTTTGATATAGGTAATTCCATGAACTTGTGTTTTGATTTAATAATTAAGTTAGCTTTTGTTTCGTTTTTAATTTTCTAAAATAGGACTGAAGTTGAGCAGCGGACTTCCTCTGTCGCAACATTACATCTGGCAAAGTTGTTTCATTCATAAATTATATTCGAACGACGAAATATTTTTTGGACACAAACGGGCACCACAAGCGAATAAAAGTTATCCGAACTTTCAGGTACGATTAAATATTTATAAGCTTGTATAAGTTAACACTAATTATATATGATTTTGTAATTTCTTCGGCAACGATCTCTTAGAAAATTAACATTTAAATAATATATTGTAAGATAAACTTGATACGCACTACCCATACTTTTTTTTCAGAAAATAGGTACTATAAATTTATAGATAATTTATAGATAACTATGTTACATAATTTTTTTTATGAAATCCAAGAATAAAACTCTCGATCATTTTATAAAAAAAATCCGCATTAACCAAAATGGTCCACGTGCGGTCTGGAAGCGATTACAGACGGAAAGCGAATGTATATTTCCTCGAGCTGTAAACGGTAGAGTAGGCGAGTAGCAAGTAATCAATTTGATGCGGTACCGACAAACAGAGTTAGGAACCACCAAGGCTGTCGCTATCGTTAGCAGAAGTGGAGCGCGCGGGGACCCACTCAGACCGAACTTAATACTGAGACTCGGTGCGAATTAGCTCACGAATTAGCTAGTTCTCTGAGCGTATAACCTGCTTCAAGCCATGCAGTAAACGAAGCAAAATAACTTGCTTTTTTATCTTGTTAAAAAAACTATTTTAAGTAACTTTGACTCTTTTTATTTTAACTAAGGAAAATTATTCAAATTTACGGACATAGGTACATAACATTATTTAGTGTGTTCCTTCTTATTCGTCTACGACGAACGAACATTGACAGTAACCTAATATTTAACCATGTGATAGAAAATTTAATATAATATGTAAGAAGTGAAAGATCACTAACTTAATTAATATTTACCTTTGCTTTCTCATAAGAATAAGAATATATAATAAGAATAATCACAATGCCGTGAGAGGAAACGAAAACGGTGTTGCCAGTTCCAGCTCCTACAGCAGTTTAGTCGCCGTCGCGTGCCAGTCAAATATCCTAACTTGTTATTTTAATTCTAGTCCTCGGGTTGTAGGAGGTGGCAGGAGGCTCCACGAAAGGAAATGGAGAATTTTTTGTTGCCTATTCCCTAGACTAGAGTCTAGAGACTTTCATTATCTTGTTGTGCTATGGTAGTGACATGAAAGGTTTCCGAAATTGAAGAATTTCCTTGGGAACGATCATATGAATTGCATATTCACGCATAGTTCCACATACAACACAACCCGCTGAATAATCCAGTCAAATGATCGAAAAAAACCCTCCGGACATTTTCGTAACTGCGATTCGCAACAAGTTGCGAATTAAGAATTTTTAATCTTTGTTCGTAAAAAGTTGCGAATCAAGAGAACTTTTTCCATTAACCGCAACTAGGCATCCTGATGATTAATTTTCGCAACCAGTTGCGACAAAAGATTTTTTTTTTTACTTATTCGCAACCTTCGTTATCTGTTTGTTGACAAAATCTTTTAAAAAATCATTTTGTTAATTAGAATAAAAACTTTTCAAGAGGATAATATCCACTACAATAACACCCAAATACAATTAATAGGTATGTAATCTTGTCAATGCAGTCATCGTGACGTGCTCACGTCATAAATAATTTGAATAAGCAATGGGTTAAAAAGAATACAGAATTTTTTGTTGCTGTAAAAATTAAAAAATAAGAACTAATAATTTGCCTCCACTCGCCCGGGTCGTCCATCACGAGAGCCGCCGTGCTTCTTCTCATCACATACGCACACCCCACCACCCAGCTCCACGTCGTCGTCGGTGCATATCATCGACGACGAAGATGGAGCGTTGACGTCGGCCGAGCCACAAGAACTACGGCGAGGACGACGTCCACCACCGGCAAGCTTGGGGTCATCGGGACCTCGCGTCCTGTCTAGTGCCCCCGCTACCGGTGGTGCAGTGCAAATTTGAGGCGATGCGCGCACGAAGAACGAGATATGTGAAAGAGCTGCGCGACGACATCGCCGTGCAGTCCGGCGGATACGGAGCTCTCCGAGATGGGGGTGGTGGTGGCCTACGTGTCTAGTACCACCACCTATCGCTCGTAGCTTGCCTCGCGTCGTCTCGGAGAGCTCCGTAGCCACGGCCTGCACCCGCCGGTGTGCTTGGAGGCCTGCCTCCCGCCGCCGGCGGAAATTACCGTTTTTATTTACATTATATTAATTTTGTGTATTTTTATTACTTTTTGTAAAATTTATGTAAAATTAATGTAATATATTATAAGAACGTGAATAAAGAGATAGAAGGCTGGCTGGCATCGCAAAAATCCAAGTATAGCTCAGTTACTAGATGTTTAACACAGAGTCTACGTGCTTTGATTTAAGAAAAGTCAGCAAAAAGCAGAAAGAATACGAAGAAATAGACGAGGAAATCAATTCGGCGATAAGCGACCTGCAATCCGGAAAAAATAGCGTGGGGCACTGCATAATGACTGCATAGAAATTATTTGCCCATACATATTCAATCTGATTTTTTTTTTTTTTTATGGAAACTGAAACGATTGGCTACATCACATACAACATCCGTGATGTCAACCCATAACACCGGGTGAACTTGGTGCCACATCAGCGCTTCCCTTCGGTCGTGCCGGCTACACTGAACTGGACGGAAAACACAAACTATTTACATAGCCGTTAAGACCGACCTTTCATTCAGTGCGGTGGTACCAACCCGGGTGGGTTAAACCCTACCACCTAGTAATATAAGAAGGGAGTCAATCCCTTAGTCGCCTTTTACGACATACACGGGGAGAGATGCAGTGGGCCTATTCTTTTAAAGTACCGGCCCCACACGGTACAACGGAATGCGGCAAAGAAGGGTGGAAAAGGCCCTTCGAAAATTATTTCAGTTTATTAAATTTTATAGGTGTAAGAAATAAGAATTCTTTGTTTTATTTTTTTCATTTTGATGAGTTTTAGATTGACATTGCGATTTTTCGTTTTAATTGCATATTTTAATTCATTTTATTCAATTACTAGCTTTTGCCCGCGGCTTCGCTCGCGTGAAATTTGTATTTCAAAGGAAGAAAGTAAGTAACTAAGGGCGAGCTGGGTTCAGGTAAACGATAAACCGTCTCGAAGAAAGTGAGTAAGTTTTTGAGGCCGAAGGCGGAGTTGCGTTCAGGAAGACGATAAACCTTCTCGAAGACAGTAAGTAACTATGGGCGAGGCCGAAGGCCGAGCTGCGTTCAGGAAGAGGACAAACCATCTATAAGAAAGTAAGTAACAAAGGGCGAGGCCGAAGGCCGAGCTGCGTTCAGGAAGAGGATAACCTTTTCGAAGAAAGTAAGTAACTATGGGCGAGGCCGAAGGCCGAGCTTCGTTCAGGATGAGGGTAAACTTTTCGAAGAAAGTAAGTAACAGAGGGCGAGGCCGAAGGCCGATCTGCGTTCAGGAAAACTGAACCTTCTCGAAGACAGTAAGTAACTATGGGCGAGGCCGAAGGCCGAGCTGCGTTCAGGAAGAGGATAACATTTTCTAAGAAAGTAAGGAAGGCCGAGCTGCGTTCAGGAAGAGGATAAACCATCTTTAAGAAGTAAGTAACAAAGGGCGAGGCCGAAGGCCGAGCTGCGTTCAGGAAGAGGATAACCTTTTCGAAGAATGTAAGTAACCGAGAGCGAGTGCGAAGGCCGAGCTGCGTTCAGGAAGACCATAAATCTTCTCGAAGAAAGTAACTTCTTTGTTACTTACTTTCTTCGAAAAGGTTTATCCTCTTCCTGAACACATCTCGGCCTTCGGCCTTGCCCATAGTTACTTACTGTCTTCGAGAATTTATCGTCTTCCTGAACGCAGCTCGGCCTTCGGACTCGACCATAGTTACTTACTGTCTTCGAAAAGGTTTATCGTCTTCCTGAACGAAGCTCGGCCTTCGGCCTCGCCCTCTGTTACTTACTTTCTTCGAACAGGTCATCCTCTTCCTGAACGCAGCTCGGCCTTCGGCCTCGCCCATAGTTACTTACTGTCTTCGAGAAGGTTTATCGTTTTCCTGAACGCAGCTCGGCCTTCGGCCTCGCCCTCTGTTACTTACTTTCTTCGAAAAGTTTACCCGCATGCTGAATGCAGCTCGGCCTTCGGCCTCGCCCATAGTTACTTACTGTCTTCGAAAAGGTTTATCGTCTTCCTGAACGCAGCTCGGCCTTCGGCCTCGCCCTCTGTTACTTACTTTCTTCGAAAAGGTTATCCTCTTCCTGAACGCAGCTCGGCCTTCGGCCTCGCCCATAGTTACTTACTGTCTTCGAGAAGGTTTATCGTTTTCCTGAACGCAGCTCCGCCATCAGCCTCGCCCTCTGTTACTTACTTTCTTCGAAAAGTTTACCCTCATCCTGAACGCAGCTCGGCCTTCGGCCTCGCCCATAATTACTTACTTTCTTCGAAAAGGTTATCCTCTTCCTGAACGCAGCTCGGCCTTCGGCCTCGCCCTTTGTTACTTACTTTCTTAAAGATGGTTTATCCTCTTCCTGAACGCAGCTCGGCCTTCGGCCTCGCCCATAGTTACTTACTGTCTTCGAGAAGGTTTATCGTCTTCCTGAACGCAACTCCGCCTTCGGCCTCAAAAAGTTACTTACTTTCTTCGAGACGGTTTATCGTTTACCTGAACCCAGCTCGCCCTTAGTTACTTACTTTCTTCCTTTGAAATACGAATTTCACGCGAGCGAAGCCGCGGGCAATTTTTTATCATTAGTTATGTCCTCTAGAGGGCGCCATATCCTATAGTATAGACGTTGGATGCGTCTTGACTACCAGCGTACGGTCAAGACGCATCCAACGATACCTCATTTGTCAAATTATGATAAGTAGTGTCGAAGTTATTATGGGGGAACAGTTGAACATACATACATACATACATACCGGTCAAAAACATAACTCTCCTTTTCGCTTCGCCGTAATCGGGTAAAAATAAGAATCTCTTCGCTAATATACCGCGCATACTACACTACGTACAATATAATAAACATACGATCAATTAACTTAAATCAAATAGGAACTTCAGTTAAATAAATATCCGCTAACATCGACTCGCAATAACACTTTTACATAGGTTTGCACCTAAAATTAATCAAATAGATACCTAACGAAATTAACCTACATAATATTATGAATCGAATTAAAATATAAGAAACTCTGCCGAGACAATGCATACACACACACTCCCGCGCCTTCGCCGCCGCCGGCCGCCGGGCTGCCATGCCAGTCTCCGCGAGACGCGCTACTAACCCCCGCCGCGCCGCGCCGCCCATTATTTCAGCGCTTGGAACAATTCGATTTGTATGGGAGCCACATCTTAGCGTAGCCGGAAGTGAATTTTAGTAAGCCTATCCTGTGTCCCGTATAGTAAAATGGGTTTGTACTAAGTTTCATCAAATTCGGATTATGGCTTTAAGAGTTATGGAGGAACATACATACATACATACATACAGAAAAGATTTCTAAAAATCGTCAATTTAGCTTTAGTATCATACATAGAGGCTACAAACTCAATATTTCCTAAAACAAAGTAACTTACTCCATGACCATCCCTTACAGATTTATTATTAGTATTGATTTTTAATTCATTATCTTAGCTACTTGTTGCGAATTAAGAATGTTTTTTTTTCCATCGCAACTATGTAAGTTTGGGAAGTTCTTATTCTTTTTTCGCAACCAATTTGCGGTTAAGGAAAAAGTTAGGTATCTAGATTCGCAACTGGTCACGAACAAAGAATAAAAATTCTTAATTCGCAACTGGTTGCGAATGGCAGTTACGAAAACGTCCGGAGGGGGAAAAATATGATTATTCAACATTTTTAATACCAGTTTCCGAGCTACTTTACTACTCTGAGAAGTATCCGAAGCCGGCAAAGGACGACACCGATAGATACTATAAGTGCTAAGTTACTACTAATTAGTTTTGACCTTGACTGACCTTCCTTTACGAGCGTGTGAAACCCTATACGATAATGAAAATGGAAGAAGTCTACAAAAAATGTCTGCTTCGTTTTTTTTTCATGAAAATCCCTTCTACTTATTATACAATTCAAATTGTGTCCTTTCGTCTGTTTGTTACTCTTAAACGCGTCATCTAAGCCATCTATGAAGCAGATTTTTTGCATGGGTATAGCGTGCCGACTTAGCAAATAGGCACAAAACTTCGAAAATAAACTTGAACTTGAACTTGAACTTGTAGCACCTCCCAGCCAGGAGTTCTCCCACAACGGTGTAAGACCGAAGACACCAGGAGGTGCGTTTATTTTTCAGGATTTTAGGAAGACACGCTCGAGGATGGGTGAGAAAGTGAAATAATCGACCGGCCTATGTTTCAGCCTGAAGCCAATATGGGAGTATGCGGAAACACGGGATATTGGGATTTGTTGGAGTGAGCGTTGCTGCGTTATTGGCTTTTCTCTTCTTTTCTTCTGTTTTCTGGTGCACTATCGTCTGATCGGCTCGCTGCTTGTGTCTGGTTCGTTGGTGCCCTCCGATGATCCACTTGTCTCTGAGTCCGTTTCTGCCTCTTAATTTTTGTAGATCTCTTTTGCTTTTTTCATTACCTCGTGGCCTTCTTTACTCAGTTCTTTCCATTCCTCCTTTGACAGGGTGTAATAAGTGAGGTCATGATTGAGCGAGTCATTCCAGGTGAAGATGGCCTCCTTCCTCGTTACTCTGCTATATTCCATTGCTGCTGCTGTTAAGTGGGGCGCTTCTAAGAATATGGGCGCCCTATCATGTATTTGGGAAACTAGCAAAACGTATTCACTTCACACCACACCACTCCGATTCATTAAATAAAACAATATATTGTTTATGTTATCGCTATTTTGTAATCCCCGACGAAAAAAGAGGGGTGTTATTATAAGTTTAACGTGTGTGAGGGTGTGTGTATTTGTGTATGTGTGTATAGATGTGTCATGTGTGCCCTCTGTGGCATCGTAGCTCCCAAAGGGATGGACCGATTTGAATGCGGTTTTTTTATTAGAAAGCTGGTTTAATCGGGATGGTTGTTAGCTATGTGTGTAATCAAGTAATTATGTGATCAAAAAATTAATTATCTTAAAAGTGGACCGATTTGCATGCGGTTTTTTTAAAGCTTGAAATAAAATATAATTACAAATTAAAAAAAAACCCCGACCCCTAAAAAGTCAAAAATAATTTAAGTTTACTTAAAAGAGTCTGGGGACCGCTAATTAAATAAAATATAAAATTATTTCATTTCAGAGCAGCGCGGGAATTTACTTAGGGGTCCCGCGACTCCTTTAAGTAGGTAAGTAAACGGCAATTATTTTTAACTTTTTAGGGGTCGGGGGTTTATAAATTTGTAATTTATATACGTACTAGTAAATTAATGCAGTTTGTCAACTATCAAATTGAAATTGTTACAAAATTAGCAAAAATTAAGTATTGCTTTCCCCGATAAAGGTTGTCTCGAAGGCGGAGCTGACAGCCGGTATTGAAGCGTATCACAGAGAGATTAGCCCGCGGACAGCCACTTGCCTACCCCGTCTAAGCCGAGAAATCCACGATAGGAGCTAAGTACTTGACACAATTTGATACTACATCGATACTAGGTCGACTTCGACCTCGGCTTAGGGAGGGAAAAGCCGCGAACTGATCGGGACGAGGACGGACGATTGAACGAGAATCTCGGTCGAGTCGAGCGAGACTCGTTCCCACTAGCTCGCGGACTTCTCAGCCTCTCCGCCTCCCCCGCTTTCATCTTTGCCGCCGTCTCCGCCTCGGGCGTTGCCTAAAGTCACTTCAGCCCTACAAGACACATATTACAGAGAATTGGGTTCCGGCCAAAGACAATTGAGGGCTTATTTGATTTTGACGTATAAAATATTTGGGTTATCTGACGTCAATAAAATATATACATACATACAAAATTATGATGGGACGGGATTGGTGTACATACCTACTAGATGACCTCGTATTACTCCTACGTATGTTGGTTTATCTTTGTAGAGCGAGTTATGTACATAGATGGAATTTTACTCAGTCTGTAAATAACTTCCAGCTTTCGAATAGAATCTTATTACAATTTCAGTAGGCTGAGAATGCGAATTTTCCCAAATGATTTAAATCGACCCAAACCGACCAGCCGGAATTACTGTATTACTTGGCGGAGCTCAATGCTCGGAGGTCGGTCGGCGAGGCGGCATGAAGCTGGCAGGGGGGGGGGGGGGGGGGGGGGGGGGAGGTAGCGGGGGCTCGGTCGGAGCGAAATTTCAATCTCTCTTCGATCCAGCTCAACAAGTGCCGGTAATCGGTTTAGGCGCGAAGAACCTCCCGCTCCCTAGTCGCGGTTCTGCAGCACAATGGGTGCCGTCAAATTACCTACTGGTACGGGAGATTAGCTCTAAATGTGGACACCTAAACATGTGGAACGTTGTCACATTCACTAGCATCTATTGCGTTTAAAAAGCATAAATAAAAGATAACGAAATTACGAAATTGTAAGGCGACATTAGCTACATACTTATAGGAGACTTCCAGGACATATTTTCCGTTTTTAGGTTTCAATTCCCCGTACGGAAGCCTACTATGCTATTACTAAAACTACGCGGTCTGTGTGTCTGTCTGAATGTCTGTCCTACTGCTGTATCTCTGGAATGCTTCGCAGATATAGCAACAAATAATATAAAATAGAAAAAGTAAAATATTATGGTGTGGACTTTCCCATACATTTTCAGAAGAGCGCCATCTACCGAATTATCCAAACATTTTAACAATATATGAACTATTAAGTAATCTGTGATACGGGCGAGTGCCACTATAAAGTTCGTCATGTTTTCCGTCCAGTTCAGTGTAGCCGGCACGACCGAAGGGAAGCACTGAAACGGTATCTAATTCACCAAGGTATAATGGGCTGACATCATTAATGTAGTATGTGTGTAGCCCGCCGTGTCAGTTGCCATAAAAAAAGTAACATAACAAATAATAAAAACCGACCATTTACGGAAACCTCGGTACGCGAGACCGACTCGCACTTGGCCGCTTTTAATTTTTACTTTATTTCAGAATTTAGGTCTTTCGGGTTTACATTTTTGAAATTATTTCATGAAAATGAAGAATAACAATACCAAACAAATAAATAATTAAGGACGACGTGGGAAACAAAAGATGGGAAAATGTATACAAAGGTGTATTCGATCGATCCCACGCCACGTCGATAAATGTTGTTATTGTGGGCTTTGGGGAGTAAAATGTTTTTAATGGCATGGCTATTACGACTACCTAGTGTAAATGGAAAACAAGCAAGTGATGCCTGGTTTACAAATATATTAATACTACATAGTACTTACGTAGAATCCTGATGTTGTAAAGGAGGCTCAAAAATTTTATTTTCCAAATCATATCTGGAAAAACTGTCTCGAGTTTCTTTTACGTACATTATATTTTCTTACTTCATAGAGAAGCGATTTGATTGCATAAGTACCTACTTAGCTCGCCTCACATTGTAGGTAGGGTGTGAACGAACATCAAAGCGCTGTTTTCAGGGTCCCGTCGCCAAATGCGAAAAAAGGGATCCTTATGGAATCGATCGACTGTCTGTCTGTCTGTCGGTCACACGCAGATATCTCCGGACCTACTGAACCGATTACGAATTAACTGTCGCCAAATTACGGATAATTTTTGCCAATAGATGATATGTGCTTGTACTAAATTTAATCGAATTCGTATGATCGATTTAACAGTTATGGAGGAACATTCCTAAATACATACAGAAAAGATTTCTAAAAATCATCAATTCAGTTTTAGTATCATACATAGAGCCTACAAACGCAGTATCTCATAAAACAAAGTAACTTACTCCACGACCATCCCTTACAGATTTATTATATTAGTATATATTGATTGATAAGTTTGTCTAATAGTCCTGTGAAAGTACAGGTTACCTCAAAATGTGAGCAAAAATAAAATTTGTTTTTTTTTAAATAAATCAAGTGACATGTCATTCTATAGGTATTTTTAAGCCAATTTCAAATATATATAACTTTGCTGTAACAAGTTTGCTTTAACAAATATTTCATTTAAAAGTTGACAAAAAACTCCAGTTTTGTCGGCAAACTTTTTCCTATTAAGGGTTATTTAAAAATTCTGAAAAAAAAACATTTTGCACAATTCATTTTGCTCAAAATGCCATAATTTTGAGATAAAGTTAAATGTCTGAATAGCCAAAATTTCAATTTTTCGCGTGACTTTTTGCTCACAGCTCAGGCCACTGATAATATAGTGTTGTGTGTGATTGATAGCTTAAAATTATCCTGAAAAGTAACACAATGTAATAGTGAAAACTGTACGTAAATTGATAAAGTGGTTCTCGAGTTATAAGGATATTCATATATTGACGTACGTTGCACGGTCGGTCGCCCGCAGAAACCTCTATTTATTTATAGGAATTATCTACCAAACGAAGACACTTACTAGCACCTAGGTACGACAGAAAAAAATATGCTTTGGTCGTAACGGCTACACCGGACGGAAACAAGAACGATTTACATAGCAGAATTTGATGGAAAATTGCATAAGCGCGGCTCTCTCTACGGTCACTTAGAGTTTAGAGAATCGGTGATCAAGAATAGCGCCTGAGAGGTGGCGCCCTCTGGCGGACTGTACGCCATGTATAGTAATTTGTAAATTTGTTTTCGGTTTAAATGTCGAGATCAAAAAGAAAAGTGTGTCTCTGCCCGCTATTATCTCGCCATACCATACCCGTCTCGCAATAAGCGGTTACTGCAGATATTAAAGTAGATATACGTTATTCCCGATTTTACTTTACTATATCCGTTCACATTGCTATCCTGGCGCTCAATCAACATCTAAAGGAGCGGTGCGCCCTTTAGATGTTGGGCGCTGACCCCTTGAACGAAATTCAAGCTATTATAAGCTTCTTTATTATCAAAATTGAGGATGTAAATATTAATGTTTTTGTGAACACTAGTATGGGTTAATTATTTGTAAGAGACTATAATACTTATAAGGTACTATCAAAACATTGTGACTTGTGAAGTTTTTGTCAGTAATTAGAACTGGCGAAATTTTCGACATGTTCAACCGTAGGCTACCTACCTACCTATGGATAAAATTATACAATAAACAATATTACTTTTTGGTTTCTACTAGAAGACCCCTAAACACACAAATTATTGTAGAGAAAATTTGACAAAATAAGGATTATAGACGGAAATGTTTAACAAAAATCTGTCAAGTGCGAGTTTTACTCGCGCACGGAGGTTTCCGTATCTATCCGCTATCAATAATATCCGCCTATCTTTTGTCTTTCAACAATGCAATGTATAAAAGCACCATCTATTATTCAGTAGCGTGTCTAATCGAGTTTTTGCACGTTTGTTGTATGGGAGCCCCCCTTAATTTTTAACATTTTCTTTTTTATTATTATTTGTTGTTATATCCGCCATAGTAAGACATATTCTGTGAAAATTTCAACGGGCTACCTATTACGGTTCAAGAGATACAGCCCTTGGACAGGCGGACGGACGGACGGACAGACAGACAGCGGGGGCTTAGTAATAGGCTTCCGTACGGGATACGGAAACACAAAAAGTGCTCATGATTATGCAATATTATTTTACAACTAGTTAAGGTTTTATAAACACGTTAAGTTTATTTATTGGTGGTCGGTGTTGTGCTTTAATTTACAATAGTACTTGCAGCACAACACCGATTACTCTGCTTACCTCGATTGTCGGGATCCAGCGTGTAGTAATGTACGTATGTTAAATTTATTTAAATAAACAACAATTTCTTGTTCTAAATTTTACATTTAAATTTATAATATGCATCCTCACAGTTCGGAAATGAGGGAGGTGTGCATTAAGTTTTATGTTGTGTGACTGACGAGCCCAACATTCGGAACGTCGAGACATAAATAACCGCAAGTAAATCGGTCAAATTGCTCTGTTACAAGCGAACACATGAACTACTACGGACGGCATGACATTGCATTTTATAATATGTAGGGATGCTCTGAATGGACAAATAATAATGTATAAATATTTAGTTATTAAATACTTATATAAATTGTATTTTATAGATAGATAGACAGAAATTTACCGCACGCAACATACTCCCAAACATCCAAAGGTTGGAAGATAACCCTGTACTGTAAGGCACAAGTCCGCCTTTGCCCCTCGTGTAAATTACATATCATATGTTTCTGTTAAATATTTTGGAGCAATAACACAACAATGTTCATCTCTTTCGTTGTAGCCATCACCATTTCAAATCCACGAAAGGAGCGCTATTTCCTTTCTATCGTGAAATTATTCCCCACAGAACTCGTTCTAAGCTGTATTCAGATTAAACCCGTCTTACTAGCAAATTCTACAGGAAAAAAGCTTTTAATATAAGAGGTTTTAGGTATGTATGTATGTAGATTTGAATTGTATTCCGGCGTGACGGCGCCGCCGCCGCCCGCCGCCGGGTGGCGGGGGCTAACGAATGGGATAGGACAGGATCATAGGGGGTGGAGGGTGGGAATGGTAGTAAAGTGCGCGGCAGCGGTGAGACCGGCGCTAGGTACCGGCGAGGGTACCGGATGGCGAACGGACGTACAGCGAGCGACGGGTCTCGAGACCCGTGTCATTTATAAGCGGGCTTACTGAGACTCGCTACATTTATCACAGTGATTTTGAATAATTATTTTTATGTTCATGTCGGCGCCGCGCCGCGCGGGGGACAAACCACACTAATTACTCGCCACGCCGCGCCGCCGCCGTATAATTTGTTTGTTTTTTATTTGAGTACTGCGCAAATTGCCTTTTACGTAAAAAGTATAATGGTCTTGCTTGCCTGTCAGCAATGTTAACTTGGTTGCTATTTAACCGAGAAAACGAGTAGGTACGTTTTCAATTCGACCCGTTTTTTTAACATTGACACATAAAATTTCATGCGTAAATAAAACAAGCACAGAATATAAGACCAGTTGACCAGATATAGGAACGTCCAGTTCAGTATGGCCCGCACGACCAAAGGGAAGCACTGACATGGCACCTACTTCACCAAGCTGTTAGGGTTGACATCACGGGTGTAGTAGCTATGATTTAGCCAACCATATCAGGGTCAATAAAAAACAATTAGGTATCTTTCCGACAGAACAACTGACCAATCTTTGCGTATACACGGCGACGACGGAGATTTATACACTTTGATAGTTCCGATTTGGAGGTCTTCTTAACCTTCGAATGACCTCCAACGCACACTGTCAAGGTCAACGGTGCAAAATTTCATCAAATCAATTAATTGTGTTGGTTTCGTCGAGCCGAAATATCCCCCCCCCCCCCCCCCCCCCCCCTGCCAACAGGGGTAGACAGACACACTGTCTAGATTAATTATTCCACAAATAACGCTTAGCCTGCTTTATAGTTACTACCATGGCCGGTGCTCTGATGAACTGGCTTCCCTCATCCCTCATACCCCACCCACATCCGCTACGCTCGCCGGACTCGCTCGGTATAACCATACATAGCTGACACCCAACACCTTATAAACGACCAAAGGAAAGCACTGACATGGCACCTAGCTCACCAAGCTGTAATGGGCCGACATCACGGTGGTGTTGTAGGTGATGTAGCCTACCATGTTGGTTTATATGTTTATATCAATCATCAATACTAATAATAAATCTGTAAGGGATGATCATGGTGTTAGTTACTTTGTTTTATGACACTACTCGTAGAACTAAATTGACAATTTTTAGAAATCTTTTCTGTATAACTCTCCTCTGTTCCTCCATAACTCTTAAACCAATAATCCGAATACGACGAAACTTAGTACAAGCACATTTGATTATACGGGACACAGGATAGGCTAAATAAAATTCAGTTCCGGTTACGCTAAGATGTGGCTCTCATACAAACCGAATTGTTCCGCGCGCCGAAATAAAGGTACGGTAGCGGGCTTACTTACTTTCTTCTTTATAAATACGAATTCTACTAGAGCGAAGCCGCGGGAAAAATCTAGTAATATTGAAACCGACATTTTATTATAAAAGAAACTGAGAACACATCGCTTTTCGAAATAGTTCCTGTGTCGTACTCACGTACGATGAAAATATGGAATACTCTTACGGTGGGTGTGTGTGTACTGTATGTAACCTGAGGATCTTCAAAAGGCGTGTCAATAAATTCGACGACGACCTCATTTTTGTCCGCCTTGTAGCTGGCATGGCGCCTCTCTGAGCGTGATTTCGCGAGTAGTGTTATTGTCTGTGCGCTCGTCTGTGCGTCGATCTTTTGGGCACAGTGACCTGTGCCGGCTAGCTGGTTCTGTTATTATAGGAGTATATTACGCAAACAAATTGGTTGCGTCCGCATTAGGCTAAGGGGGAGAGTTTTACTCACAGAACACATTTAAGTCAAAATATTTCAGGCTTCATTCACTAATGCGTCCAAGAGAAAGTTTGACGCTCATTTCTATACATCGTGATTCAGTGACGACGGCCTTAAATTTGGGAAAAAAAATTCTACGTTTGAATTCAATCTTGTACCTACAATTTTATTTAATTAGTTTTACTCAATGTATCAAGTTGTATTCTGTATTACTGTTATGTGTTTTTTCTTCATTCAATAAAAGTTCATTAATTCATTTATCTTGTACCTACATGAAACTATAGCATTGTTGGTGAATAG
The DNA here is from genome assembly GCA_946902875.1 of Nematopogon swammerdamellus. Classification (NCBI taxonomy): domain Eukaryota; kingdom Metazoa; phylum Arthropoda; class Insecta; order Lepidoptera; family Adelidae; genus Nematopogon; species Nematopogon swammerdamellus. Next base: position 19,538,867 of record OX336335.1, on the reverse strand, counting down.
GTTTCCTAGCGGTCTTTCGTCGGAGTACAGCATGTTCAATATAAATAAAATATAAATAAATTCATAGAAAGAAAAGTTAAATATCATATTATTATTTAAAAAATTACATTAAAAATAAAAAAACAATAATTATTATTATTTTTATACAGGGGTAACTCCGTTGAGTGTATAATTATGTGAGTTAGCTGCGGTTTGTGGTTAGTTTGTCTGATCTCGATATCAAGCGCCTAGCTAGACGGTCACATAAAATGTCAGTCAGTCAGTCAGTAAGCGTGAATGCGTCCACTGCTGGACATACGCCTCTCCAATTTTCCTCCAGCCCTCCCGGCCTTCAGCGGTACGGAACACTGCTTTCCGCCGACGTAATTTATGTCGTCGTCCCACCTGGCAGGTGGTGTTCCCACACGCACGGTTACTCCAATGGCCGTCGTATCTTCGGCTAACGTGCCCAGCCCACTGCCACTTAAGCTTAGCCACCGGTGTCCAATATCGACTACTTTGGTACGTCAGTGGATTACCTCGTTACGCACCATATCACGTATATTCCCAGCAAGAACGTTGAATTGGTTGGACGTCGGACTGTCCAATGCTTATATGAGAACCAGCGTCGCCGAGCTCCGCGGGTATCGGAGGGGACGGCGCGCGCTCTGATTGGGTGGTATCGGGTGGTATCGCGTGTTGGTCAGTCAGTCAGTCAGTGAGTCAGTCAGCGTGTAAGCGTCCACTGCTGGACATACGCCTCTCCAATTTTCCTCCAGTCCTCCCGGCCTTCAGCGATACGGAACCACTGATTTCCGCCGGCGTACTTGATGTCGTCGTCCCACCTGGCGGGTGGTCTTCCCACACTCCGTGTTGGTAACGAATGTTATTTGTACGTTTCTACAAATATCGCGTTACGCTGGCGGGGGGAAGGTCCGACGTCCTTACCTATTTAACGTTCTTGATTCCCAGCATGGCTCGCTCCATTGCCCGCTGTGCAACTTTCAACCTTTGGCCAACAGCGGCCGGCGTCAGAGCGTCACCTAACATGTAACACCGTGTATAACAAATAACATCTACGATGCCTTAGTAAATAGTAAGTAGTACAATGTATGTACACCCGCCTGCCCGTTGTTGCCCTCTCGAGAAAATAAGAAGCGACGAACTACTCGCTCGCCGCCAAGAGTACAGTTCAGAAACTTTCAGATAAATTGTAAACAAGCGAAAGTTGCTGCGGTCGATGTTGACTGCGCGACAAGTTTTACTAGCCACTCTCTATTCTTTTGTGCGCAGTTCAAACTTTTCTGTATTGTACTCGTTTGTAATGTAGTTTCAGAAGATGACGCCTCTCGTATGATGCTTAGTTTGTGTCACCTTTGCTTTTGACATTCTTCGTGAGAAGAAGCCATTGCTTACTTGTTATTTACAAGTAAAGACAATCTTCGTAAGCATACATCTTTTTTGTTAAGAGCGTGTCGTGCAAAATGACAGGCGACGGTGCTGCCACTCAATTAAATAATATATATCTCTAGAAAGCCATAACTGGAAAAAACAAGCCATGAAGCTGTAGTTGATTTTGATTATGATATTCTAAGATACTGATAACAGTTTTATAGTTTATGCACAATCATTATAATCGGATTTCGGTGGCCACCGTAATCCGTTATAATGATTGTGCATAAACTGAGCAATATAAAACTGTTTTCAGTATCTTAGAATATGAGAATCAAAATCAACTACAGGTTCATGGCTTGTTTTTTCCAGTTATGGCTTTGTTTAAGAGATATATATTATTTACTTGAGTGGCAGCACCGTCGCCTGTCATTTTGCACGACACGCTCTTAATAGTAATGTTAACAACTAATGTTAATAATATTTTTTTTATGGTTTTTAACAATCATTTGCCAATATCGGCCCCATAGTACTTATCTTCTCTACATCTTAGGGTTCAGAGTCCCTAAGGGATAGATAACGTTCAACGAAGTCTAATATAAATAATATCCTTTTCACTCGAGCTCTCCAACAGTCCATGTATACAAAAACACAAATGAAGTCTGTCTACCTTAAGTGACGTCTGCAATTCTCTTGGTAATTCCTCGTTCTGACCACACTCCACCTGCAAATGGTACATGTCATTGTTGCACTGACCACTGTTTGGAGAATCTTTCTTTTTCATTAGGAATTTAAATTTATTCGATGGATTGTACATGTTGTGATTGTACAGAACAAAGTAAGAGTTCTTTAGTTTTGGAGGTGTATGTTTTTCGTGTTACAGTTCGCCCGTTGGGGCTGAATGTCATTCGGATTCCACATAAAACTGTAGCTCCCTGCCCTTATCTTACTAGATGGTAACCCGACCACTCACTCCGACCGACCTCACTGAATGAAAGGTCGATCGAAGCGAAAATAGTTTGTGTTTTCCGCCCAATTTAGTGTAGCCTGCACGATCAACGGGAAGCACTGACGTGGCACCTAGGTCACCAGGGTGCTGTGGACTGACATCACGGGTGTAACATACTATAGGTGACATAGCAAACCGTGTCAGGTTCATATAGGTATCGCGAGGAGTGGTGTTATTGGCTGTGTCAGATTATCCGACGAACTCCTGGTAGCGTAGTAAATGAGTGCTCAAATAAGGGGTGTAGCCGGAAAGCTCGGAAGCAGAAAGTTTGACTTCGGAACTTTGTTCTGACTAGTTAGGAGGTAAACATACTTCAATTACGGAATAAGGGTGATAAAATTCTCTACAACTTTGATATTACACACTTTTTACCAATTCTCAATCGTTGTCGAGATATAAGGTCCGAAAAAAGGCCGATTTTAAAAAAATAGTTTTTTACCTCACGTTTTTTGTCATACATTGCTTTTATTTGCAAATAAAATAACTAGTCAGAACAAGGTTCCGAAGTCAAACTTTCTGCGTTCGAGCTTTCCCGCTACAATCATTCGTTTCCTTTCCTTATAAAAAAATTTATTCAAGATTATGTTCCCGTGATTTGATGATTTATTGAAGTACTGCGGTGAAACTTTATTGCCCATAGTAGCCCGCAGAATGTAGAGTTTAGAAATTAATAAGTCGTGTTAATTACTTTATTTTCAAATTTACGTATTTTTAAGGTTCCGTATTCTGCGACGTCTGTCTGTCCGTCCGTCTGTATGTCACACGCGCGAGGAGATTACTCAGGAATTTAAAGCTCAATAAATGTAAAAAAAATCGACCAAGTGTGAGTCGCACCACGCACACTAAAGGGTCCCGTAGTCGGAAAGAGCGTTCACAGTTTAACCGAAAACATCCCATTTTATTCAAACAAATTTTCCCTGAAAGTATTTTCTAAGTTCTTCAACCATAATTTTCTTCAGAATTTCCCACCGTGTAATTGAAAAATTAGTGGGGCTGGGGGCCACACTTTTTACTAATTTAGAAGCGCACATCTCACCAACTAAAATTTTGAAACTTCTTTATAATTTTTTAAGACATATCTAACGATACCCCCACGAGATTTTCGAGCACGAAAGGCTTTTTTTACTTCACTTAAGAGTTAGAACGTTCCACTACACAGTGGTGCGATGTTGTGCTTGATGAAATCCACGTGACTATCATACACACAGTCAGAACACGTCAAGTACAGGATATCTATACAGAGAAGCATTGTGTAAATATCATCGTTCCCGCGAACACGAACTATGCGTCACATGAGAGGGAAATGTGGAAGGAGGGACCTGCCTCGCCGAGACTTTCTAGAAGTGAAATCCACTACTCCGTCGTCGCATACTGAGCTTCTACTAGCGATACCTACGAGTGTGTAAATATATGTATGTACCATCGGGCATGTAATCGCACGTCGTGTGTACGTTAAAAAGGATTTGGTCAAACCTTACAATTTTGGTTTCATTACCAACTTGATAAACCCAAATGGGCAACTTGAAATGTTGGATTACTGTAGTTGGAACACGAAGTCGTTAATTCGGTAAAATAATTTCAATTTTACGAACGAGATTGCAAACACGTCACTTTTCAATGTATAGGTAAGAGATATTTGATTGGGGCACAACTAAAATAATTGAATTTATAATGTACATGCATTTTTATCAATGTTGTACTGTCGTCGCCGAAATATAAAACTGAAACTGACTAAGCGAGATAGCCGAAATAGCAAACGCGAAAATTACACCTTTCGTTCGACTCCCAGTTCTTTATAATCTCAACATATTTTGCTTATATAACATATTATGTAGGTAGTCTCCTCCGCCGCTGCCGCCGCAGCCGTGGGTCGTCGAAGTACACCCGCGTTGTGCCGCTCGGCGCGCCGGGCCCCGCCTGGTACACACAATGGAGGCGGCAGACGTTGACTGGAATTTTAGCTTGTGACTTCACAATTTATCTGAATGCTTCATTCAGAATGAGAAATTACATGAAGTTTGATAAATAGGCACAAGCGTGTGTGTTTATTTTATGTATGTGGTACGTTAATAGAAACCTGTCAAGTGAACACTGGGTGTATGGGTGAGGGGTGAGGTTGTACAGAGAGGAGAACACTGGGTGTATGGGTGAGGGGTGAGTGAGGTTGTACAGAGAGGAGAAAACAATTTACATGGCTTCGAAAATTATTCAGGCAGTTTTATTTAGGTTCACTTATTAAAATGTATATTGAAGTAACATTTGGTTGCCTACATTGTAAACGCACGGCCGACATTTTTTTAGTCCATCCGCAATGTCAGCCCATAACACCGGGTGAACTTGGTGCCACGTCAGTGCTTCCCTTCGGTCGTGCCGGCTACACTGAACTGGACGGAAAACACTACACCGTTTCGAAACATCAATTAGAATAATATATCGAATGTCGAATAAAGTAGATTTTATAAAAATAGCCTTTATTTAGTCTTAACGGTATTTTGACCTTATTTCTAATGATACCTTAAACATTTTGGTTCTTCTTTCCTTTTTTTTTGCATGTAATGGCTTCATCTTTGCAAAGGTTTCTCAAGAGAAGTTCTTGTCAAACAAAAAAAGTAAAATTCGTTTCATCGACGACGTGCCGAAAACGAAAAGATGAAAAGGAAGATGTTGACAGGCTCATCATGACCACAGATGTCACTCTTGCTCCTCCTTGGATGTATTGTTACTAGCTGCGGCGAAGCCATCGACTTCGTGATGATGATGAATGTGAGTTTTTTTTTTTAAAAGAAATGTGGAAGAAACAAAGCTACAGGTGTGATCTATTCCAGCATCACCTCCTCAAAGTATACACATCAAAACCGAAACTTATGTAGGTACGTGTCAGGGGACAAGGTTACTGGACTTTACTAAACCAATATTGTATGTATGGTGGTTACAATCATCTCAATACTATATAGCACACTATGTTTAAATTTTCCAAATGAAGGCACATTTTTACAAGCACATGTCGTTTTGGATTTGTAATTGTATACATACCATTAGTTAATTAACGAAGGAAATTACTAACTGTAACAGTAGAACGAACTTTTATGAGATAAGATGTTAATAACATTAGGAAATATAATCTACGCTATCGAGTATGACCTCCGGAAGACTGTAGGGCTGCGCTCGCGCTGCGTCCGCTCGCGCTTGTGTATGAGGGCGGCGCACGCGCAATCCGCCTGCGCCTCACTCTGCACAGCCAGCTGCTCCTCGGAATCGACGCGCGGCTCGTCGTTCACGAGGATGATTGGTTTTATCGCGAAGTTTGCATCTGTCGTAGCCTGGTGCCCGGAAACCTCATCCGGAAGAACGTTGCTCCCGTGGCAATATCTGACTTGGAAACTGACATTGGTGAAGGAGTTGGCGGCGCTGATGGCGCCGCGCGGGCGCGGGCTCGAGCTACGCTCGCGGGCGCCGCGGCCGGTGAGGCCGACGCGCGCCTCCGCCCCCGCCGCCGCGTTGTTCAGCTGCAAGTCCACGTCAACCTTGTGTGTACCGCGCTCCTCCCCCGACTGCGGAGTCGCCGTCCCGCGCTCCGGCGACGGCGTGGGCGAGGCGCTTTCATTTAACGCGCGCTCGAGGTCCCGAGCCTGTAACAAAGAGGTTTATATTTCACTTTGCACAAAGTATGTCAATATTGTCAGCCAATATACGTGCCCTATTATCAGAAATAGGGACAGGGAGTTGATGCGCTAAAAGAGCTCCCATGAAGTAATTGTGTACAGGTAAACAATAACTACACAGACCGACAGACAAATTTCATAATTCAGAATATTTTAATAAACTAATTCGCATGCTTCTCAATAATTACGCCCAGAGAGAATAATTTATTCAAAAATGTTTCAGCGTATTCGAACTGGCTTTCAGTAAATTAGTAAAACATGATTTTGTCTAAGATATAAAATACGAAGATGCAGTTTTTTGGCCAGTTGGTCGATTACACAGATTTGCGCCACAACGATCTCACCAAGCCAAGGCCAAGTCGGGTTAGCGTAGCCGTCGTATGCAGTCGTCTGTTGCTAGGAAAAACAAATAATTCACAACACAAAGTTTATCTTACTAAGCCGCCGTCCAAATTAACCTTACATACACAGGTAATTAATCTGACATGTCGTTTTGTTACTAACCCAACTATGACTAAATCGATGAAGCGATACTCACTGCCAATAAAATGTTCACACTTTCGAAGCGTACGCGTACGCTACAACATTTAATCCGATAGTCCGGAGCTAGGGCACGGAGCTGCGTACGAGGCACTTTGCGAGCACGACGCGGGGCGGGGCGCGGCGGGGCGCGCGGCGCGCAGCAGTATACTCGTTAAACACGGCGAGCTGGCTCGGAGCTCGGTGGACTGGGTGCAGCACGAAATCGATTACCAACGGTCGTCGTGCGGTGAGCCCGGCTCGAACAGAGCCAAGGCATTCATGTTGCAATCCGCTATCGGATAAATATACGCTGCAACACGCCTCGCCGCACGGCACCCTAGTTTGTTAACGCTGAAATGATGAGCGCAAGCTTGTAGCGCTGAAATTTACTTCTGAAATCTGAATTACTAGGTACCGGTCGCAGCCTACGCACCCTCCCTCACCGCCCAGCCCTAGCGCTCCGGCTCTGCTCCGCCGCCTCCGCCGGGCTAGGTAACTTGCCAGCTATCACAATGAGTAATCACTAGGCTATTCACTAGTAAATTCTTTAACAATTTTTTAGGCCTTAACTAATGAATAACATTGATGATTTATTCTTTAAATATTTAATTCACGTTTAACTCATCGCGAAGAAAAATTAAAAAGCCAAAGAACAAACGATAAAATTATGTCCATCGCTTTGTTCGGCTCACGAGGGACGCTTTGCATTCGTCTGAGTTGTAATTAAACGCAATTAATTTAGCTTACCTTCCATCCGCGCCGCCGCGGCGAGCGAGGCGCCACTGTCGGAGGAATTAAAGAAAGATGAAGTGTCTGTGCGTTGCGGCGGGTGCGACGGGCGGCGGCGGCGCGGCGCGGGGAGAGTTTGCTCGTTATAAATTCACTTTCAAGGAAAGGGTTAAGGGTCTCTCTAAACTCGTAAGGGTCGCATCTTCCGTGAGTTCTGTTGAAAAATCGTAAATTACGCGAACATCGACGAAGGGCTCACCGACGTCTTACGATCGTTTCCAGTATTGCTCCATGATGCTCTACCGGAATACTAACGGTCAGGAAATCCCATACTTTCCATCCCTTACTTTTGACAACATTGATTGCATAAAATCTACAAAATGTAGGCCTAATAATAAAATGTTAGTGGAATGTAACCGGCCAAGTGCAAGTCGGGCTCGCGCAACGAGGATTCCGTACCACCACGTAATTGGCCGGTTTATATTATTTATTGATTTACTTTAGAGTTTGCACTATAATCACAGGACGTTTGACGTTTGTATGTTTTACCATTTTACGATAGAGCAAAACAACAACCAAAAAAGAACATTGAGAGTAACACGTTTGTTGTTTATGGGCCCTTAATTTTTTACTTTTTAACCGACTTAAAAAAATAGGTTATTATTATTTCAGCAAGAAAAACACAAATTCTGTGAAAATTTCAACCGGCTACCTCATACGGTTCCAAAGATACAGCTATTCAAAGGTAGGACAGACGGACGGACGGATGGACAGAGACGGCGTAAGCTTAGGAATAGGGTCCCGTGCGGATACGAAAAACTAAAAACTAATATTAATGTAAATTGAATTGATTCATTAATATTTAATAATTAATTAATGTACGAAGGTTATTTAGGAGTTAGAGAGACATTTCCAGAAATTTCAAATCTCGTATTTCTTCATCTTGCCTGGCGGGGTAGCGGGATGGCGGGGTGGCGGGGGTGGCACCCCCTTACGTCTTTTTATCTTCAAGTAACAAAAAGTGCGTTTTATTAATCAACCTTGGTCGTGATACTCGCCGACCGACTAACTGGTTTGATGTTAAGCGACGCAACTATACGAACCCCCGTCGATGTACCTGCGTAAATGAAACATCGCTCGCTGAATACTTGCATTATTTCGGGTGAGTGATTATCGGATGTGGGCGGCACCTCTTTTAATAGGTACGTTTGCTATATTAGATCGAAACCATTTGCTTTTACACACCATGATAAAATAGTTCAATAAAATACACTTTACTCACAATGCTGTTCAATGAATGATTATAAATTAAACTGGCGAATCCGTAAGACTGAAGCATGATAGTTAATTTGACGATTACATTTACGTAAGAATTATGATGTCAGGAAAACTACTTATTTATTTTTTTTCGTCATACATCACAGCGCCGCTGCCACTCTCTCGAGGAATATCTACGAGTACACTGGCGAGTACAAAGTCTAATCTCATGAATGCAGCCAAGTTAAAAGAAAAAAAGCAAAACCAAAGAAATTAAAATTAAATTTAAAATTAAATTGTATTTTTTTCTAACCGACTTCATTGTGTATTTTATATATTACTGTTTTAAAGTCTGCTATTTAATGCACAAAACTTGATTTATTTTAATTTTTAACTGTATTTTTTTTATTGACAATTTGCTTCATAGGTAGGTATGTATATTATTGCTTAGGCTAGAATATAATAAATTATTAGTTCCTTGCAAGGGCTGGACCCCGAAAGTTATAATTGTTAAAATTTTGTATACCTACCTACAATTTGTGACGGATTAAAGTGTACCGGTGTAGTACCTAAGACTGAAACGAATAAATGAAATAAAATGTAAAAAAAAAATTAAATATCAATTTAATTGTGAGTTAGCATCATGAGTTGTTTCCGGAGCTTTTGCTTGCGGCAAAACATCTTCTATCTATAATAATCAATCATTCTTAGGCGTGCCAGAAGACGGCTTTGACAACCCCATGTGAGTAGTTCTCAACTTATAAGCGAACATACGAGTAGCATCGACGATGACGGCGAATGATGTTCCACTCTATTTATTAGGATTTGTATCGTTGTTGCACTTAATGTCGACATATGGCTTAGTTAGTCGATGCGTAAGCGTAGCTCGTAGAGTAGAGCATATTATGAGCGCGTGAAGTGTAAGCAGAATCGACCTTCAGGGGCCGGAAGAGCAGGTGCGGGGCAAATAACTCGAGCAGAGGTCAAGATGAGGCGATGACACCCTACCTACTCCATCGCTACATACATGATATGAAATCGATCGTTTTGATATTTGTTATATCGGGAATATATCTGGTGCGTAACGAGGCAATCCGCGGACACAACAAAGTTGTCGATATCTAATCCCGGGTGTGTTAGTTCAAATGGCAGTGGGCTGAGAACGTCAGTCGACGAGACGACGACCATTGGAGTAAATGAGTCCTACACTGGCGGCCGTGGACAGGGTAACTAAGTGTGGAAAGACCACCCGCCCGGTGGGACTACGACATAAAGTACGTCGGAGGGAATCAGTGATTTTGTACCGCTGAAGGCCGGGAGGACTGGAGGAAGATTAGAGAGGCGTATTCTAGCGCGCACTTGTGCGCAGTGGACGTATAAACGCTGATTGACTACAGTACCCTAATCACGAGATTTAACCTAGTACGCTACGCTACGCTACGCCGTGTTCTCCGCATCATTTTGTACGGAGTAACGGAGCAGCGCCTCTAGTGATAGATTTGTGAACTTCATTTCTCCATAGAAAATGATGCGGAGAACACGGCGTAGCGTAGCGTAGCGTAGTAGGTTGAATCTCGTGATGAAAGTGGTCCGTGTAGAGGGACTTGTAATTTAGCCTATTTCTTAGCAAATTATTACGAAAATTTCTTTTATTAACCCCCGACGCAAAAAGGGGGGTGTTATAAGTTTAACGTGTGTATCTGTGTATCAGTGTATCTGTGTATCAGTGTGTCTGTCTATGGCATCGTAGCTCCTAAACGGATGGGCCGATTTACATGCGGGTGTTTTAGATGGTTTTTAGCTATGTTAGCAATCAAGTAATAAAGTAATTACGCGGTAATAAAAAAATTACGTCTCATGGATGGGCCGATTGAGCTTGAAATAAAAGTTGAATTACAAATTTAAAGCCCCCGACCCTTAACTATTCAAAAATAATTTCTGTTTACTTACTTAAACTAGTTGGGGGACCGCTAAGTAAATAATAAAATATAAAATCTCAAAGCTGCGGGGGTATTCACTTAGCGGTCCCCCGACTCATTTAAGTAAGTAAACTGAAACTACGAGTATTTTTTACATTTTAAGGGTCGGGGTTTTTTAAATTTCTAATTTAACTTTTTGTGGGGTGTAGTTATAATTAACTTAAAACATATTACAATATTAAAATATAATAAATAAATAAAAACGTGTTTATCAACGGATATTCGAAAATTTTACAGAGAATTACTTTAGAATCGCTCGATCTGTTTGCTATACTCTGACCAACCCAGTACACATTTTCGTTTTACATTCTAAAAGAAGCTTTAAAATTAATAATTGAATTAAATTTAATTTACCAAATTACACTCACAAAATGTCCCCCCAATTCTCTTCCATGAGCGTTATCACAGAATGTCAAAAGCATATTGTTCTGTTCCCTTGTGTTCCAATCTCGGACATTATTACAGCGCTCCGCTCATACAAATTACGAGAACATTTCAACGTTAATAATTGTGTTGGAAAACATATTTCTAAGCCCCGACAGTGGCGGTGCCGCCCCTCGTGCTATATATTATACCTATCTATACACAAAGAAGAATACGGCCGTCCGCAAATTTGTTGATAATTTTCAGAAGAAAGTTAGGAAATTTGTTCAGCGTCCCTTGTCACAACTCGTATTTTGTATTTGATAAATTTTCAAATGACATTATTAAGTCCTAATCAAAAAGCATTTGGTTCTGGTCACTTTACGCAAGTTAAAAAGTATGAAGTTATACCCACCCTATTTCTTTTATCTCTCGAGGCCGTGTAGAGAACCCAGGCGATGTAGACGAACATGATGAGCGCAGGCACGATGAGCGAAGCGACCACAGGGATGCGGCGCACCCACGCCTGGTAGAGCGCCAGGAACAGCAGACTGATGCCCACCAGGATCGCGATATACCGGCCGGTGCGGCGCCGCTCCTCCTGCGAGAGAGACACGTGCACCGTTGAGCGAGGGACCACGGGCACAAGGAGCTGCCATGCCTGATAGAGCACCAGGAACAGCAGACTGCTGCCCACCAGGATCGCGATATACCGGCCGGTGCGGCGCCGCTCCTCCTGCGAGAGAGACACGTGCACCGTTGAGCGAGGGACCACGGGCACAAGGAGCTGCCATGTCTGATAGAGCACCAGGATGCCATGCCTGATAGATCACCAGGAACAGTACTAGACTGATGCCCACTAGGATGGCGATATAGCGGCCGGTGCGGCGCCGTTCCTTCTGCGAGAGAGTCACGTGCACAGTTGAGCGAGGGAGCACGGGCACGAGGAGCTGCCATGCCTGATAGAGCACCAGGAACAGTAGACTGATGCCCACTAGGATCGCGACATAGCGGCTGGTGCGGCGCTGTTCCTCACGAGAACGGGCACGAGGAGCTGCCATGCCTGGTAGAGCACCAGGATCGCGATATAGCGACTGGTGCGGCGCCGTTCCTCCTGCGAGAGAGCCACGTGCACCGTTGAGCGAGGGAACACAATAATTGTGCTCCCTCGCTCAACGGTACACAATTATTGGCGAACCTAAGATTTTCTTCTGAGGGGGCCAAGGCGCGATTCTATTTATTTATATAGATTTTTTTAAGTAAGCCATCATGGTTGGCTGTGCCGGACCGATGGTGCAGTCAACAGAGCCAAAAACATATCTCCTCTCGAATACGCGGTACGACAAAGAAACGATTTTGAGAACCTATGGGTTCTCAAAAGTCCAATGTCGACAACAAAAGGGTGTTCAGTGTCTATGAAAGAAGTGACATGGATTAACCACTTCTTTCATAAAGATATTCGCAAATTTTCAGAAGTTACTCAACGAGCACAAGGGGCTGTCATGCCTGGTATAGGGTGAGGAACAGCAGGCGGATGCCAACCAGTATGGCGGTCCCGATGCCGCTCGTGATAACTAAATGAATAGACATTGCATTACAAACATAACATTGACATGCATGATACGAGTATTACAAAATGTTCCGCTCGCTTTATGCTGGTAAATAGGTAGTACGGAGAAAATAACTCTGCAATGCGTGTATATTTCATGTTGAGAAAAATGTTATATCAATTTAACAGCACGTAAAACTCAGCCTCAGTAATAAAGACAGCAATATTAGACTAACTCGGGATGGGTACATATTTAAAAATCATGTCTAACTTTTTCTCAGCATACACTAACGTAACGACCCATTAAAACTGTGTGAAAATAAAGATTTATTGTTTTAAAGCCTAGGTTGTTATTTTTATTGCTACTTCTTCTTAATTTATGAGAAGCTATGGTTGTTTTTTTATTTTCAACATCAATCATCCGCCGTTGGCAATAAAAAAATCGCTACATATTAGAGGAGCGTAACTTTGTACAAATGACGTGGGTGTGTTTAAGAATGAATGAAAATGTGACGTCTAGATGTAACAAAGTTAGTGAGACACAGACGCAGACCTACCTACTTGCTTCTATCTTTTCATTTGTACCGAAATAAGACTATGAAGAAGTCAGTCAGTTGTACACTCAGTCAGTCAGCGTATATGCGTTCACTATTATATCGCGTGTTGGTACGTCTCTCCAATTTTCTTTCAGTTTCCTCCTTTCCTTTCAGCGGTACGGAACCACTGCTTTCCACATATAGCGATAGTGTATTATTAATTCCGTGTGTTTACTTCTCTTCACTTTACGCCCTTTTCCTTGAGATCTTAAATTAACGAAACTGGAACAAGGAATCTTAAATTCGTGCTGTACGTTTGAGCTGTATACGATATGCACATAAATACATACATAGGTATACTGATATCCGGAGATGCGTGACACCTGTGTATACATTATATATAACATCAAACCCTGCAAGTAATCGCAAAGAAATCTGCAGATTTAAATAGAGATGCGTGCACGCACGCATTTTGTAGAAGTGCTCGATGTCCAGACGTTCTTATATATATTTGATTGTGGTCAACCGCACAACGTTACATTCTACGGTCAATCGGGTGGCATTCAATTGAAATTTGACAACATTGCTTTCCGTTAACGAAGCTATTACTTGTCTATTGCTGGTTTGCTGCTACCTCAGCCCGCGCTTCCGCACATCGCGCCTCACGCAAAACCCGCTGACGCGAATATAATACAGCGAAAAGAATATAATACAGCGTAGCCACGCCCGTATTATATGTGTAATTGAGCTACCTACCCCTCGCGCGTGTACGAATTTTGGTTTTTTTTTGCTTTATTTGTTTTATTACTAACATTTGTTGTGTTCAAATGCCAATACGAGTAAAAAAAGGAATAGGAATATGACTATGACGTGTGCGCTAGCTTCACTAGTCATGTCACTTAATTACGTAGAATTATTATTACATGGTAGTACATATTAGTTCAATGCCTGAAATACGAAGTCACGACAGTTCAGTTTAACACCTGGTGGCGGGAGCATTCGTCTATCCGACTTTTTTGTCGACGGTACCGATAGCTGTTACGTCATAACCGTCAGCGGTGGCATACTGGAACCAGACGACTAATAATTACCTACAGTGTCACGACCTCTTCGTGCAAGTAAAAAATATATATTTATAAAAAAATTATGTCTCTTAACGCGAAGTTTCCATTGGAACTTTTGCTTCGTTTCTAATAATAAGTATGACGGAAAGCAATGTTGTGAAATTTCAATAACACCCAAACTAAGCTAAATTTGTCCTAGAAGGATTGAAACGATTAGGAAAGCATAAGATAGAAGATTAGACTCAAGTCTCAACCCGACGACACGCGCTGAGACGTAGCCTATCTAAACATCTAATCTAGGCCGCTCGACCAAATTCTATCTCCAGAAATCTATGTCTACAGCTCGAAATAATATCCACTGCTTAAATAAGTATGTAGGTACCTGAATGAATAAGCCTTCGATTAATCCCTAAATGTCCAAATCTTGTTGCGGTTTGCTCAATCAATTTAGTGAACCGCGACGCGCCTCGAAGACGGCGCGGGTGGAACTTCAAGTACACCCTTTTAATATTCATAGCTTCATATAGAGACAGATTACTGAGCTATGCCGCTCGTAGACAAGCAATTTGCATATTAATACTTGTTACTCACTAGACACGGCAACTAACTCGCTCGCTTGCTCGCGCCCACCACAACGAACATATTATTGTTTGTCGTGTTTATACGTGCCATTCCATGGCACTCGTTTCATGTGTGTGTTTCTATTCTCTCCGTCTATGGTGTGTCGTCATGTTGCCAATATACGATTAATTACGTTGCAGATGTAATTTGTGAATTACAAAAATTTTTACATGATTTTAGTCTAACGAGGATCATCCATCACACTGATTTTGAAGTAACTCATTGTAAGTGCGACAGTTTGTAGAAACCGTGGTAAATGGTTCAATATTCCGAAACAAAAATAAATCTTATTACACTACTTTCTGTTTTGTTTCTTTTGGTATATGTCTATATACCTATAACTATTTGAAGATGCATGTCAGAATCCATAAATAAATAAATAAATAAAAATAGACCGAATGATAAACCTCGGCATGTTCGAAATTTGTACTTACTCTCGCTATAATACACCCGAACACTCTAGTCTAAATCCGAGAACTCAGAAAGTGTGCCGGTTCATTATTACCAAATCGTCACAGGATTAACCCGGAGCCCAAAATGTTAAGCAGTCAAATGCCCGCTCCAAATTAAAGGACATAAATACGAAAGCGGTTATCTAGCTACATTTTACGCTTTTGTCATAAATATAATAATGCCTCACATACATTTTGTGGTAACATCCCCTACGCAGCGCGAACGCCTTTCATTTCTATGCAAATAAGCAGAGTGGAAAATTGGAAGCAATGTTACAAAATTAACAACGTTTATAAAAGCGTTTGACATTTTCCCGCCTCGTTTATGGGTCGCTAGGGACTCGTTTAACTGGTTCTTCTGTTAATAATTTATATTCCCTGTTGTTTCAATAACGCTTATTTAAAGTTTCCACGAGTGCCGGACTAATAAGCTTTCTGTTTTACTTTTAACAAGACAAGGTCGACAGACGATTTTATCGATTGTTCGAAGCCTTTAAGGCTTTGACTACGTTTGGTCAGGGCGTCCAAATTACCGGTGAAAATGAGCTAATAGGAAAATAGTCGTCCAGACCGGAGACACTCCGAATGTTTTGGGTTAGGTTGTAATCATATTCCTTTCTATTTTTCCCGCACTTCTGAAGGTTTAGATTAGGTTTCTTCCCTAAACCTATCTTTCATGTAACTCCACACGTACTCCTCAGTGCGCGCATTTCCACAGCATTTATCCTGCTTTCATTCTCAACTTTCATGATACATGATCCTGTGACTAATATGAAATGTAGATGTAGCTGCAGATGATGCACCTACAGCAACGGGTTCCAACCCACAATGCCCCGAAACGCGACAATGCCATGAATTGCCGATTGGCCACGACTCGCTCTTGCAGTAGTTGAGTCGAGTCGAGCCAAACTCCTTTTGTCCATGTTTGAACGCAGATCGAAAACGTAGTCCGTTTTCTGCAGTCTTCGTTCGGATACTACGATCGTCTAGTTCAGCCCCAAGGTGAATATCATATTGTATTCAGTCTACAATAAATGTATTCCCGAAAATCAATCAAGTAGACGGTGTCTAGTGGGGGTGGGCGACGGTTTACGCATAGTAAGTAGCAAAGCAAATAGTGAAATGAAACTACAATATGCGATGAGTGGGTGTATTTTGAGCTGACTAATAAGAGGCCGGTACATAAACATTTATGTGTTTGGTTACGCACATTTACACCACTAGGATTTTGCAGGGGCTATGGAGAGGCTACGCAGGTAGAGTACAGAGTAGGGTTGAGATAACTGAAAAGGGCCTTATTATTTCACCTACGGTAGCTAACCTTACACAACACAAATTCGACTGCGTGTTGATGAAATATACGCTGAAAAGTATTATTGGTCGCTAATGCCATTATTAAATATAATTCAAATTCGAGCTCTAAATGTAGGTAGGACCTACGACAAAACCGCGAATTTCCTGAACATCTGCCCGAACAATTCCAAACAATTACGTACTAAATCATAACTAATTTCACTTTCAGTGCCTACACTGTACCTAAGAGAGTTTATAGTTATAAGAGAATTTGTAGCAATTTCCGCTCGAAAACGAAATTTTCACGTGCACAGGATTTTAATGAAGGCGTTATTATAGACTCCCCCGCCCCGCCCGCGTGCGCGGCGGCGGCTCCAACACGTCGCGAATTGCTTTTTGCGCTTTCAGAAATGAGATCGGCCGCCGAGCATGAAGCCAGCTCACAAGTGCAAGTTTTGGATGTTCAAAATGTGGAATGGCACATGCAAGAACAATTTAAACTCGCTCAAAATAAGCGTAAGCGGGCTTCGATCCAGTTTACAAATTGGAATGACTTGCTGAATTGTAACAAAAATACAATTAGCGACGTCGTCGATTTGTTATGCTTTATTGTACAGTATACTATTTTCCTAGTGTAAACATTTTCTCGGTAAAACTTTTTTAGACTTTTAAATCTGGCTCGATTGCATAATTTCTAACATGAAATTTTTGGTACAGTGTCAACTCACAGATACTATTCTATAGGTTATACTTTAATTAATTAGTGTTAAATGAGGCTAGATGGACAGACGACCTAAAAAAGGTATAGTCGGGAGTGGATGGATGAGAAGAGCGGAAGACCGCGTGTGGTGGCGTATCTTGGGAGAGAAATACGTTCAGCAGTGCACCGATACAGGCCGATGATTGATTGATTGATTGATATAAGTACTGCATTGTATTTTATTATTTTCATTTTTTTTAGTTTCTAAACGTGTTGTCAATGCATTCGACATGTTTATTAAATAACAAATAATTCCTCGCATTTCTGTGTCTTATAAGACCGCGTTTAAGCTGTTAGAAGGTTACAATGAAATACTAACGGAGCAAAACTCGTTAATCCTGGGATCCCTTATTGGAGGCGCTACGTCGAGTATGCGATGTAATAAATGTTTATGAATTACATTACTGCCGCAGGCACACGCTACACTCAGAGCTTTTTGGAAGTCAGGCCAGATTTACATTTGTTTGAAAAACTTTACACTACTTACATACTGACTGCATTATACTTACTAACTAATTTTACATGGGTTCATACATTTTATTGAAATTAATTTTCAATAGAACTAAAAAAATTGGCTCGTGTACTTATGTACGCGTGTTAGAACTTATGCTTCTCTCCCCCCCCCCCCCCCCCCTCTTTCACTCCCTCTCTCCCCTTCAAACCCCTTGATGGCAACACGGCACAATACCTACATACAAATAATTTGTACGCGGTGACGATGAGCGTGACGATGACGTGGCGTTTTTCCTGAGTTTACACCCCATGTTCATAGATAACGCACCTCAATAGAAGTTCAATTTATTTGATCACGTGTCGTAAATAAATATAACTTCAAAAGTAACGCACTTCCGGGAGACAGAAATCCCTCATGGCTGTGCTATAGGCTTCCACTTGTCAATGATCGAACAATGCAGTAGCTTTGTAGAGGATCTAATAAAATATGAAGTATGTTTTGCTTTCCTATTATTTCTCAAGAGCATGATGAAAGCTGCGTTCGGTTCTTATGGATGGGCGGGCACTCTAGCGGCAGGGCGGGCGCGGTGGCGCGGCGGAGGCGGCGGTCGGCTATACAAAGACGAGACGGTGCGGTGCGGCGAGCCTCAATCACCTGTCATTGATAGCCGCTACTTTGTCTACGTCCGGTCGAATGATTTAGCACAGCCTCCTCAGTCCGCCCCTAACTACCTTCGAATTGATATGCGCCATCCATCACAAGATTAACATTAAGCTCACATGCGAGTCTACTCATACAACGATGTCGATAACACGGAACAAATATGGTAGAAAACTATTTCAAAATAGTTTCAACAAAAGCTATAACAATTCAATTCTAGTTCAAGGTGGCGGAGCGGTCAGGGTCCGGCGATCGAATGCGGCCGACCCTGTATACATATTCCAATAAGTTATTCTTATTCAATTTATCGCCCAGCTCTGACCTCTCAGTCTGAGTCAGTCATTCATACCGGATTGCATACAAAAATATACATGGTGTCCCAGATCGTGCGTATTTGTTTACCACTGCAGGATTCCTCATTTAGGTTGTTTCAAAAAAAGCTCAGTAGCATTTTTCCTAGTACTCGTATTTTTCGAGATAATCGTGGGTTTATGCGTTAGGAAAGGGTCGCCAAAACCGTGTCCAACATTGGAAGCTGACCTTTTAACAGCAATTGTCTCGAAAAATAACGAGTCCGAAAAAAAATACTGAGTTTTTTTGGAAGCTTACTCAACGAAGAATCCAATGGTGGTAAGCAAATCTGATCGAACAGTGACAACGTATATAATATAATTCATCACGGATGTAAATAACGGCCAGCCCGCGCGTGCGGTGCGTGCGCGTCCTAGCTCGAAGACATATACCACACCTACCCTTACTTTCAAATTAATTTGCTTGCTATTGATTTATATGCATTTTTTTAGCAATATATTATTTTGATAAACGTTACAAACAATATAACAGCGAATTAAACTAATTTAATTTTACACATGAAATTACTTAAAAATCGTTAACTCCAAAATATTTTTGTAATTGTTAAAAAACACTCTGTTAAACTAAGAGATAGGAAAAGAGTGAGAGTGGACGGACACGTACTTACTTTGATGGAAGCTCGCACTATGAGCGGCTCGGCGGGCGGCCAGCTCCGCCGCTCGTTGCTCAACTTCAGGTTCATGTTTGCTCTGAAACAATACCAATTATGTACATTATATGTCTGATATGCACAATCAACAATACGTTTGTCTCTAATGGTGCTCCTCAACTATTCATGCTGGCCACACTAAGTTTTGGTTACATAATTTCAGAACATTAAATTACATACATTATCAAAATTCAGTGTTGATATACTTACCAGCCGTAGTCGTATTACGTTTCACGGGTTTAATGGGTTTGTACAACCTAACACCGTCTTGCGTTTCAGTTCTGAAATCCTAATTTGTTTTAAAATAATCAATATTCAAATATTATCAAAGAGTAGTTTAAAATAATTTTGGAGATTATTGATGAAGAGGATATCTTTTTCTTTGAAGTTTTAAAAATACTATTTAATTTTGATTAACAAAATCCGTTTGTTTTTACTTAAACGAATGCTAACTTTATTTATATTGTTGTAATGCGGTTGTGCATCGATACATTAATTCAATTGAATAGCGGCGGGTGGCCGAGCTGTGTGGGCGTGGGTGTCTCCGCTGCGCTTCTCTTGTGACAGGTCCGTTCGGTCGGAGTGTATCAATAAACTTGGAAAGTACAATATTGTCTAAATACAATATATATCATTAATATATATCAACCAAATCCAATTATGTATGTATACGTATACTAATAGGTATAAATAACAATATACTAATACAAGATCACTTAAATTAATACGACAAATTGTCTGTCATATTAACTGTTAAATATAAGTAAACATAAAAAAAGGTACGAGAACTGAAACAAAAATACATTTTTAATGAAAAAGATAGAAAATAGAAGCTTACCCACCGTGTCTACAGTATAGTATGAAGCTCCTTGTATCAACAACTTTCATTCGATCGAATAAATCGAGAAGTAGTTCCCGTTGAAATAAAAGGCTTTCGTCTGTAAATATTGGCTCTATCTCTTGCGCTTTCTTTGCAGAGAGAATTCTTCACACTTTGTCAGTTTTAATTACGTTGCCCAGAGCCGTTGCGAGGAATTTAATGGTCGCCGGGAACCGAACACCGGACCCTTCATTCAGTGCGTTCTTCACTAAACGTTATTATCACTTTGAATTTAAATAGACAACATGTGTCGGCATTATGTGTTACGCTTACGCTACCGGTTGAATTTTAAAATAACATTTTTGGAACGGTATATTTAATTAAAATTTTTATTTACATAAAAATTATTCAGTATTTTTTTTATGGAAACTGAAGTATTTAGACACATCTACACATCTGTACATAAATCGTTAGTGCAAAAAAGAACATGGTACATGAACCCTGAGCGCGGTCAGTACTTGGATGGGTGACCGCTCGACCGTTTGAGGCTGACCGTGGTTCGGATTCCACGTTAAACTGTAGGTCCCTTCCCTTCTTACCTTACTAGGTGGTAGGGTTTACCCCGGCCGGGTTGGTACCACCGTACTGAGCGAAACGTCGTCGGTCGAAACGGCTATGTAAATAGTTCGTGTTTTCCGTCCAGTTCAGTGTAGCCGACATTAAATGAAGGGAAGCACTGACATGGCACCTAGTTCATTCGGTGCTATGGGCTGACATCACGGATGTTGTAGGTGATGTAGTCAACCGTGTCAGTTTCCATAAAAAAAATACACAGCTTGTGTGTAAATAAAAACATTTGATCGCGGCAGCGGCATGAAGCAAACAGTGCTTTCCTCAAAGGAATGTGCTGTACCAAAACATCTCCGTCGTTGTAATATCCTTATTATTGTAACTGAATGATACGCGGATGTGCTCCGATGCGGTTTAAGTGTTTCTTTACAGCCACTTTTTCAGCGGAAATTTTAAGACGAGCCGCGGGCGCTGAGCTGAGCGGCCCCCGAGTCCTGTTTACATCTGCCGCGCTGACGTATCGCGGGTTATGTAAACATATCCGTTACAAGCATCCGGGTGATGCCTCACGCCACGTCTAAACGCCCCATTTGATACCTACACAGCTCTGTTTAAAAATGTAGATACACATATATCACTTTATCACACTCGGTAACTATCTGAGCGCTTCTCCTTAGAACACTAATCGTGGTGAACGAACGTGTATGCGACGAGGTCCTAAGTACGTATATTATGTGTATTTTTGAGCGGACGAAAATACGTTAAAAATCTCTATGGAAATGAATGCAGGCTTCATAGCATAGAAGAGATTCAAGTGACATTTGAAAACCTCTACCCGCCCTTTTTCATCCCGATATTAACGTAATATTCGTACCTCATACAAATAATACCTACCGGTTGTAAATCAAATGTATGCACGAATCAATTCAATCCAATTTCCAGTTCAAGGAAATTAATTCGCCCTTAATCGTAGACCCCAAAGCTACGCTTATTTGCTCAATTCATTTTATTGGACTGACTATACCAGATTCAAAAAAGATGGCACTCAGCACATTTGATTAACGTAATCTCGATGTTGTTAAATCTAAAATGTCAAACACCAACTGCAGGTGCCTTCCATTCTTACCTTACTAGTTGGTAGGTTTTAGGCCGCCCGGGTTGATACCACTGCACTGAATGAAAGATCGGTTGAAACGTCTATATAAATAATTCGTGTTTTTCGTCCAGTTCAGTGTAGCCGGCACGAACGAAGTGAAGCACTGACATGGCACTTAGTTCACCAAGGTGTTATGGACTGACAACACGGATGTAGTATGACGTAGCGAACCGTGCGAGATTCCATAAAAAAAAAAATTGGACTTGAGGATACCCGATTCAATAAATATGACACTCAGCACATTTGATTAACGTAATCTCGATGCTGCTAAATCTAAAATTCTAAGCACCAAAATAATGCGGTAGGCACGTAAAAGATCAATTATTTAAAAAAATTATAAAAATATATATACTCGTATATAGAAAATGTATAATGAAAGAAAGGAGGCTCATCAACACGCAGAAATAAAACAAAGATACATAATATCAACAATAGAAACAAGACACCAATAAATCAGTCGAGGGTCCGCAGTGTCCACAGAGAGCTCTCCAAACTTCAAATAAATTTCTCTCTGAGTAAAAAGAATAAAAGAAACGAACAGAAACGACGATGATAAGGGGATTTTATTTTTTTCAGAAAAAGACTTTACAGGAAATACAAAAAAGTATACCAGTCTGTATCAAATAGGGGTATATAAAAGATACATAAAAGTGAAAATAGCGTGGAAGTATGTAACTCAAAGTTTTTCACTTGTAAATTGTAAAATACTGTTAGTTTATTAAATTTAGTAGGTACCCAAACCCATGTAGTGTCTAAGAGGAATTTCAATCTGACCTCAACTTGGTAAGTTTATCAAGTTCACACTATATTATGTTTATGTGTTAATACTTTTCCAACTAAAACATTTTATTACAAACTATTATAAGAGTTTTTGGAGAAACTAATTCAATATTTTCAAGTTAAAGCTTACTTTGAAAAGAATATCCGCTTGGAGATAGATCGACAAAATAAATTGTCTTGTCAGTTGCACTGTTTTAATTTGCTTCTGTGTATGTACACGTTCACACGGAAATTAGTATCACATCGTTCATCAAACAAAATTCACTGAATGTCCGGAAATTGAAACTGTCACTGTGTTGCGGGGCGTTCAATTTCTCTCTCGCTAAGTGTCAGGCGGCTTTGATTCTCGCGTGTCTCCGCTGCGCAATGTGCCGCGGATCCGCCGTCATCCGCGCCGTCGTCGCTTCACCGGCACAGTCGAGCAGGGCTGCGATAGAACTGCGGATAAAATTAACGCGACTCCGCACTGCATTACCGTTTGTTTTGGCGAAACCGTTAAAAGCGCGTAAAACGCCGAAGTAGTCAATCTCTCGGACGGTGTACGCTGTAAAGCTGCTCGCGGCCGCTCTTTTAAGTTCGGACCATCTGTAGGAACAACAGACGAGATAATAGGATCATTAATCTGATTCGATGCCGACACTGACGCTCTCCAGACGGAGGGATCGCTTCCCCAATTGTTGTGCGAGGAGATATTGTTCAGATTCGTTGTTCGTTGTAATTGTGTGTGGCTTAAAAAGTGAACTACACCTGCACGCAGAACTTTGCCCCGCTCACTAGTTCCCTGTTCGCCTGTCCGAGAGCGAGGCATGCTTCAATAATATTCTTTACGTCTCTCTCCGCTTTTACAGCCGACCGCATACTGAAAACTTGGGCCAAATAATGACAGATTTTCGTTAGAAATAATACAACTGCAGTACCTTTACTCCGTGATGTATCTTTTTCAGAATTTTTTTTATATTTTTAAACGAGGAATTCGATTCGGAATATCGGCCGATTGTGGACATTTCACTCTACCAACTCTGCCGGGTCAGCCCTTCGGTGTCCTCACTGCAAGTTATAGGTAAGTCGAAGAAGGCTGTGGAAGCGCAGAGCCGGGGTGGCCGGGCGGCGCCCAACAGACGCTGTCGTCTCATTAACCACCGACGCGACGTCCACATCCAGCAAGTCGGCAAGACGCTGCTACGGCTCGCTCTGCCTATGTTGGCACTCCTCTTGAAACCCTAGAAACGGCATAAGAAAATACATCTTTACGCAGTGTACAGACTGGTGCAAGTGCGTAACATGCAATTTAACATGCAATTTAACATGCAATATAACATGCAATGTAACATGCAGTGTACATTCAACGTAATATTATGCCATTTCACACCAATGTAACATTGGATGTACTATGCAATCAAAGATATTTAAATATAAATGACATGCAATGCAACAATTTGCCGTATAACCTGGTTATTTAATAAAAAAAAAGGGATTGAAATAGCGGCGTTTTACAGCTGCACAGTCGTCATGCATTTTTTTTTTGCATAGTACTTAAGTATTTTATTTTTTTGCAAATTTTTGTCTTGGAACAATTGCTTTATTTTCTGACGGCAATACTGTATGAGCGAGAGGCAAATAGGAGCGCTGCCATTTTCAATCCCTTTCTATAAATAACCAGGTCACAACACATTGCCATAAACATTGCTGCAAGGTATGCAAGGACTATGGGAATGTGGCACAACGTGCGTTACCTTACATGTTACATTGCAGCAATGTGTACTTTACGTTTTTTTTTATTTTTTTTATTGACAGCGCGACATATGGCGCCGAGCCACCCATAAGGTGTCAGCGACGACCATGGACATTCGGTAGTATGCGGGGGTTGCGAATGCCATGCCGGCCTGACAGGTGCCCATTCACGCCCCTCTTGAAGGACCCGAGACTGTACTTGGGGGGAAATATACGGGCAGGGAGAGCGTTCCAGAGTTTACCAGTTCTGTAGAGGAAAGATCTGCAGCATCGATTGGTACGCATCCGCGGTAAGTCCAGCGTGGATGCAATCCCTGCCCTGTGCGCGTGGTGCGAAGGTGGAAAGGGGACGGCGGGATCGCATTAAACAGCTCCTCCGAGCACTCCCCGTGGAATAAGCGAATGGCATGCGAATGTGAACCACATAGCAACGTACATAATACAGGCTGTAAATAATGAACATTGAGCTTTAGAAAGAGATAATCTGGTTGTAGAGAGTCGTCCTTGTCGCACCCAAAGAGTTTGAGCGCAGCGACGTTTACAAACTCTTTGGTCGCACCGAGACGAGAGAGTTCGTGCGACAGAGATGACGCTCTACAAATTCAAATTCAAATTCAAGCTTTTTATTTGCAAACAAATACGTAAAACAGAAAACATAAAAGAAAAAAGAAATACACAACAGCATTGTCTCTTTCTAAAAGCTTAACGTTCATTACTTCGTGTTGCTCTGTTTGTTGTTCATGACAGAAGTACTTTTGGTGAAGAATTATAGGGGACAAATATTTACCTATTTACCAAAGTTGTCGTTTAGATTTTTTTTTATCGATTCGTTCTTTTTCCATAACTTCGAATAGCTTCTTTTTATGTTGATTGTATTTATTATTTATCCTGTACGTGCATCACAGGCAGCAAAATTAAAATTAATTATTGTACGACCAATTATTTAAGAAAACCGACGAAGGTGGCGCCTAAGTAGTCGTTCGGCTGAGTCGCCGAGCATAAAGTTACTTTTGTGTGTATTTGGTATATATGTGTGTGTACATGCATATACCTAGGTATCAAAATAATAAACGTGACTTCAATTTATTATACACGTGTGGGGTTTCCTTCAATAAAAAGATTTAATTTAATTGAAAAAAAAATTGTTTACATCTTGGTCCTGGAAGAAGTATACTATGAAAATGCACACTGAACTGAATATGACAGTACTGACTGGACATATCAAGACAACTCATACAGTCTCTACTTCCGAACGGATGGACTGAAGCAATGACAACTGAAGTTTGTAAGCACAATTAAGCGAATGTTTACGATTGCAAATTTAGAAATGCTCTTAAAGCTGAATTTGAGTCTAAAATGGAAATCGGCAAACGTTTGTACATATTTTACACAATACAGGCATCTGGACATATTTTAGGCATCTGCAATAACAATAAAAAAGCCGGCCAAGTGCGAGCCGGACTCGCGCACCGAGGTTCCCGTACCACCACTATTGTTAAACTACCTAGGTGTTTATTATTTAATGTTTTACTTTAAGTTTGCACTATAATTACTTACACTATGTTTGATGCATGTAGGTTTTATTTTTATTTTATGGAAACTGACACGGTTGGCTACATCACCTACAACATGCATGATGTCAGCCCATAACAGCCTAGACCGCTCGACCGTTGTAGGCTGACCGTGGTTCGGATTCTTCCCTTCTTACTTTCCTAGGTGGTAGGGTTTATCCCGCCCGGAGTGGTACCACCGCACTGAATGAAACGTCGGTCGAAACGGCTATGTAAATAGTTTGTGTTTTCCGTCCAGTTCAGTGTAGCCGACATGAAATGAAAGGAAGTACTGTCTCGACACCTAGTTTACCAAGGTGTTATGGGCTGACATCACGGATGTTGTAGGTGATGTAGCCAACCGTGTCAGTTTTCATAAAAAAAGGTACTTTTCGCGTAGAAACGAGATGCGGCGCTTATGCGTCCAACTTGGATCGAATGCAGAAGAGGAGACCGAAAACGAAAAAGAGAAAAATAATTTGTTGCACGCTAGTTTGAGCTCTAGCAGCACTATAGGCCGTGCTATCACTACGTCACCAATACCCAACAAGCCCAACACCAACAAACGATCGACGGATTTTAATATCACTGTTCGCCAAATAATTCAGAATATAATATTGTTATACAATGCATACAACTTATTTTGCCCCAAACATAATAACACTAATGAATTGAGGGCCGTGGACGTCAAGTACGTCGACGGAAAGCAGGGGTTCCGTACCGCTGAAGTCCGGACTGGAGAAAATTTGAGAGGCTATATTGTCTAGCAGTGGACGCATAGACGCTAACTGGCTGGGAGACTGGCTGACTTACGCATAGTAATAAAAATACATTACCCGAGCTTTAGAAAAAGACGATCCGGTTGAGCGCCGCGCCGTCCCTGCCGCGAGTTCGTACGACAGAGACGACGCTCTACAACCGGATTGTCTCTTTCTAAAGCTCGATGTTCATTATTTACTGTCTGCTATTGTGCCTGATTTCACAATCATTATGACAGTATTACATTTTTGTAATTTTATCTCTGTGCACACCATTTTAAAATTACTTATAACCTGCTCGACGAATGAACCCTTGTAACTCTTTGATTTATTTCCTGTTTGTTAACATTTTAGGAAGTTTTTAGGAAATGTGCCAATACGTACTAAAATTATCTCGAGGTAGGAAATTGTTGGATTTTATTTATTTATCGATTCTCATCGCGGCGGCGGACGTAATTGACGGAGCTTTTCGTGGAAAAATGGAAAACGTAAAAGATCAAATACCCTGACCACTAGTGACGGCAGACCGCAGACACGCACCGTCTCGTAACAGGGGACAGTCGACTCGATATACCTACCAGTATTTATACCTATGAATGTAGGTGTGTAGCGAAGACGTTTTGAATTAACGACATAAATTTGAACTCAGTTGCGCTGTTTGTTAAAACCGCTGGATATAATTAGATTCTGCGCCTTGTTGAATTGACGTCGAATTCATCGTTCGTTATTTGTCAAATTGGACATTCATAAATTAATTTGAAATGTTTATAAGTTGTACGAATCAACAAAAAAACTAAACACCTAGGTGTGTCGCACGCATTAAAGTTGGGCTGAACAGAAAATTTAACTTGGATTTTTTCAGTCTTCGATCACTTCCTTACCTACTTCAGCTCTGCTCAGTTCATATTTACGATAGCGTGATGTGATGTGGTGTGATGTAATGTATTAAAACCGTTAATCATCGGGGGATATGTATAATATAACGATGGAAACTTCATAAATTAATAAATCAGTTTAAGCAGTAGTTTCGAGTTTTTTGCGAACATACTTATAGCTGACACTTTTCATCGTTCTAGGCTGACACCGTAGACTTTGTATTTTATCATACACAAGGATGAGGATAAGTAAGAATAACTACATCCCCGTACTTAGTATTGTAGTAAATTGTTTATTTTTTATTATTGATGAGGTGATAACATAAGGTGATAACCACTTGTATGTAGGTAGGTAGGTATACAATAGACTCTATTGTATACCTAAATACCAAATTTTCCTGGAAAATTCGAGTTAGTTGGAAGCGAAGAAAAGGAAAAGAAACGTGAGCAGGAAAAATGACTACGCGACGTGGTTGTGACACGCGCGCGTATAAACGAGGGGTGGTCTCCAGATCATTCCATACTCATACGCCGCGCCGTGCCGCCGCGCCGCTCTCAACTCAACGTTAGAACAAAAAATTGCGGAGAACGCGGGAAAAACCGTCCATAAGTTTTTTACTATGCTAGCTGCTTTAAGTAACCGATATCCTCTACCCATTGATTTGACAATCCATAACCATTCGACCAAAAAATTATGTAATTTTAGACAATTACATTCCTGAAACTTTTATTCAGTTGGTTATACAATATAAAATATATTTGTACAAAAAATTATTTTGAAGTTTGTATCTTAAACGGATATAGAGAAAATCGCATTTTATGAGGGTAGAATCGTCTCACAGACGCGCGGAGGGTAAGGTGCGGCGCGGGGTGGGGGGCAGCGGCCATGGACTAGTAGGAAATGGCTACGGAACCCTCTGCGTGTGAAAAAAGTTTGCACTTAAGACTGCGATACGCAAATTTTAAGAGAAAACGAAATTTTCAAAAATGTATTTCAGAGACACCAGGCCACACAGAAAAAATATAAAAATTGGTCACGAAAGCCAAGAATAAAGAGAACTTTATAAAAAAAATTGTACTCAAAATGTGGCTTATTTACTTAACAAACCCCCTTCAAACCCCACCTTGTCGTAAACAATTGCTAACATGGTGTTTTTTAAAGCTTTTTCCAGGGTCAACCTATACAAAAACTAAAAAAACAAGCAGGATAAATAATCGTTCTTATCTTTTTCTTGTATTTCTCCAGAATACTTTCTGTATAGATGTCTTAATTTTCTTAACAATTTCTTCGAAAAAAAAAACGTTATTTATGGTCCTCTGTCGTATTTTTAATATGCATGTTATAAGAAATAAATCACTAAGCATATAAGATAAGTAACTCGTATATTTTTATTGAAAAGAAAAAAAAATCCGATTGAAAAATATGAGTATTTGGTTTCGAAAATTTTATTATTCTAACAAATGGCACATAATATAAGCCAAAACGCTCATTGTTCGCAAGTTTTGCATCGGCGGAATTTTTTTTTTAAATAGTGCACGAATATACTCGTATTATCGCAGGTACTAACGGAACAAAATTCAAATTTAGCTACAAAAAAAAAATTGGTAGCCCCGGGGTGCAATTTAGTGATGCAATCAAACTGCGTGCATTTAGCGCTAGCCGATTCAGCACCCATAAAACAAGATAATGTTTACAAGAGAGCGGTTCGCATCTATTACTCCTAAATACTCGCGGTTCATTCGTTGACGGGCGTACGGTGCATCAAAGAGCTGGCAGTGCACCCAACATTAACAGGAGGCAGATGAATGCGGTGATGCTGCGGTGCATCTTCTCCGACCGATGATTGACGCTGAGATGTACGCGCCGCTCTATTTCTGGCTTTCCATAAACAAACACAGCCTCTTCGCTCAGGCAGACAGCTGATGTGTTGTTGTGAAGTTATTAAGTATGTAAGTAGGGAAGCAGAGTAGTTAATTATGACTATATCTCGTTCGCTTAAATTTTGAAAATAAAACGAATATAATGGAAAATATTTAGAAACTTCACGACCCAATCTCTTAGTTCATCTATGTACTTAGCCTCGTCTCAACTTTCTTTCCCTTGACAGAAAGGGAAAAATATGAAAAACATGTCCACCAACAACGGCATCGAGTTTGTAAGTCCTCTTGTTATCGACAGTCTTGTCAATCAATAGTTATGTTATGTACCTACCTATAGCAACGCGATTGAGATCCACCCCGAGCTTTACAGAGCGAGTTGAGCAATGAAGTATGTAATTTACAATTCAAATATCGCAAGCCCTTAGGCAGGTTTATATAATTTATTAATTAAACTAATGTTTACCAGGTCGGCGGCGCTACAGGGAAGGGTAAATTTATTCATTCAAACATTTAAATGGCAAAATTAAAACATATTTGCTATCTTTCACTAAAGAGCCAGCCAAGAATAGGGATAATTAATAATATATGAAATAATATGTAGGTAGGCGGAGAGTGGCGGACATAACGAATAGATATTGACGAAAGCATTGCCAATTAGTAATATATATAAGTACCAGTCACCAAGTGGATGGAAAGTAAGATTTTTGTAGGAGGTACTTAAGTGCTCATTTTATCTGTAAGTAGGTACGTATTTAATTTTGCCTTTTGCCGCATCAAAATTCTAGGCCTTCCATAAATCAAATTAGTAGATGACGAAGTTAAAGTGGAGGGCTAACGAAGACGTCCCTGTATAAACAGATGAACGAGTGCCGTTGGGGGGAAGAGTCGGGGGCTCTCCCACGCCCGCCCCCAGCCCGCGTTCGCAATAACAATGTTCAATCAGTGACAAAAATGTCGAGAGAAACAGACCGAGGGTTCCCGAACCCAATTATGGTCTGGCAAACTTTTTGCTAAATGAGGTCAGTTCGTCGTCGCCGTGTCCACCTACTCGTATGTTCAATATGCCGCGTGAAACGCGAGTACCTAACTAAATACTACTTAATTTGTTTTCAGAATCTCTAGATTTTACAAATGCCCTGCCCTTGGTGTCATTTAATTTGTTTATTTTATCATATTGGTTTTAAGTCAATACGCCTATGTTTTCGAAATGAGTTATTCCATTCCATAAAATTTTTCAGAATATTGTGATTTCATATAGTAATCAAGAACCTTCTGAGTTATTTTACTTGAGGGGATTACGAAATGTATGCCGCGGTGCCAAAGGGCGACAGGATGGCCACATCTCACCATGGCACGGTTCTACCACCGAGTCATGCAGCAGGTGGGTCTTCGTGCCTTACTTGCTGCTCGATAGTTATCTTGTTCGAATACTTTGCGAAACGTAGTGGTCGGTGTTGTGCTGTCATTTACCAGATTTCT
Source organism: Nematopogon swammerdamellus (assembly GCA_946902875.1). NCBI lineage: Eukaryota > Metazoa > Arthropoda > Insecta > Lepidoptera > Adelidae > Nematopogon > Nematopogon swammerdamellus. The sequence goes on along the minus strand of OX336335.1, from coordinate 19,507,965 downwards.
TTCAGCACAACATAGATTACTCTGCGAACCCCGATTGATATTGATACAGCGTGTGGTATGTATTTATGTATGTATGGATTACGAAATGAATACCTTGATAAATAGGTACTACTAAGTAGGTATAAGTACGTACTTGAAAGTTGAAATACCTACAATGTTTAGTAAAAAAATTTTACATTCATTTGCTTTAACTAAAATCTGGGAATGTTTTTTTTTTATGGAAACTGACACGGTTGGCTACATCATGTACCTACAACATCCGTGATGTTAGCCCATAACACCGGGTGAACTAGGACGATAAACCTTCTCGAAGACAGTAAGTAACTATGGGCGAGGCCGAAGGCCGAGCTGCGTTCAGGAAGAGGATAAACCATCTTTAAGAAAGTAAGTAACAAAGGGCGAGGCCGAAGGCCGAGCTGCGTTCAGGAAGAGGATAACCTTTTCGAAGAAAGTAAGTAATTATGGGCGAGGCCGAAGGCCGAGCTGCGTTCAGGATGAGGGTAAACTTTTCGAAGAAAGTAAGTAACAGAGGGCGAGGCTGATGGCGGAGCTGCGTTCAGGAAAACGATAAACCTTCTCGAAGACAGTAAGTAACTATGGGCGAGGCCGAAGGCCGAGCTGCGTTCAGGAAGAGGATAACCTTTTCGAAGAAAGTAAGTAACAGAGGGCGAGGCCGAAGGCCGAGCTGCGTTCAGGAAGACGATAAACCTTTTCGAAGACAGTAAGTAACTATGGGCGAGGCCGAAGGCCGAGCTGCATTCAGCATGCGGGTAAACTTTTCGAAGAAAGTAAGTAACAGAGGGCGAGGCCGAAGGCCGAGCTGCGTTCAGGAAAACGATAAACCTTCTCGAAGACAGTAAGTAACTATGGGCGAGGCCGAAGGCCGAGCTGCGTTCAGGAAGAGGATGACCTGTTCGAAGAAAGTAAGTAACAGAGGGCGAGGCCGAAGGCCGAGCTTCGTTCAGGAAGACGATAAACCTTTTCGAAGACAGTAAGTAACTATAGGCGAGTCCGAAGGCCGAGCTGCGTTCAGGAAGACGATAAATTCTCGAAGACAGTAAGTAACTATGGGCAAGGCCGAAGGCCGAGATGTGTTCAGGAAGAGGATAAACCTTTTCGAAGAAAGTAAGTAACAAAGAAGTTACTTTCTTCGAGAAGATTTATGGTCTTCCTGAACGCAGCTCGGCCTTCGCACTCGCTCTCGGTTACTTACATTCTTCGAAAAGGTTATCCTCTTCCTGAACGCAGCTCGGCCTTCGGCCTCGCCCTTTGTTACTTACTTCTTAAAGATGGTTTATCCTCTTCCTGAACGCAGCTCGGCCTTCCTTACTTTCTTAGAAAATGTTATCCTCTTCCTGAACGCAGCTCGGCCTTCGGCCTCGCCCATAGTTACTTACTGTCTTCGAGAAGGTTCAGTTTTCCTGAACGCAGATCGGCCTTCGGCCTCGCCCTCTGTTACTTACTTTCTTCGAAAAGTTTACCCTCATCCTGAACGAAGCTCGGCCTTCGGCCTCGCCCATAGTTACTTACTTTCTTCGAAAAGGTTATCCTCTTCCTGAACGCAGCTCGGCCTTCGGCCTCGCCCTTTGTTACTTACTTTCTTATAGATGGTTTGTCCTCTTCCTGAACGCAGCTCGGCCTTCGGCCTCGCCCATAGTTACTTACTGTCTTCGAGAAGGTTTATCGTCTTCCTGAACGCAACTCCGCCTTCGGCCTCAAAAACTTACTCACTTTCTTCGAGACGGTTTATCGTTTACCTGAACCCAGCTCGCCCTTAGTTACTTACTTTCTTCCTTTGAAATACAAATTTCACGCGAGCGAAGCCGCGGGCAAAAGCTAGTAATAAATAAATGAGCACGCACGTTGTACTGTACAGTTGCTTTCACGAGTCATGAACACAGATGGACAGTGGACTAGAATTACACGCAAGTGTATAGTAGTCGAACGACGCGTGTGAGCCCAATAGGCGACGAGCGTTGACTGACGCTGACTGACGAACCAATCGCGTGAAGCGTCGGCGCCGTCGACGTCACATCCCGTCAAACCGACAAATGAAAAGTGTGCTCATGACTCGTGAAAGCAACTATACCCATGTTTCACTTTGATCTATGAATGTGGTTGAGTTTCTTTGTTCCCTCGTAACTAAACGGCTCATCTAAAACGGCTAAATGGATTTTGATGAATGAGTTTTCCAACGATTTAACTTAGTACCACGAGTAACCATATAGGCTCTAAGGCAAAAATAAAAACAAACTGCCTTAAAAAACATTGAACTGACTTTAAAAAAAAAGTCGGCAAGTGCGAGTTGGGCTCGCGCACCGAGGGTTCCGTATCATCAGCATCACTCCATATATTTGTATTATGTAGGTATGTACAAAAACAATTGTTTTGGAAAATCACGAACGCCTAAATAAACACTACAGCAATGGTTTGACTGTGCGGCATTCGTGAAGTTATACAAAAATATATTTCTTATATTATGACTACGACATAACGACATAATATCTAAAATTTTCGGATTTTTTCTTTACTTGTGATGTGAGACCATGCTTCTTGCCAAATTTCATTACTCCAGGTCAACGTAAGTACCCTATAGGTTTTGATTTCATTTGAATGAGTTTGCAAGTATTAAAATTTGCCGCATAAATAGCCGTATGTTTTGATTATATTGATTTAGAAGCTTTCATTTTATATAACTCGAAGGGATCGCAGACGTTAGTATTCCATATTAATTTCAATTTGATATCTTGACTCGTTACTGAGAAAAAGGGTCTTGACTTGACACACAAAACAATCAATTTTTTTTTAATATCATAACTACAAGTTTACAATTTTAGGATTTTTTCCTTTACGTGTGCTATGAGACCTTGCTTATTACCAAATTTTATGATTCTAGGTTGACGGGAAATACCCTATAGGTTTTGATTTGTTTGGAGTGAGTTTGCGAGTATGAAATCTGACATAGATGGCCGTATCTTTTGTTTGCGTTGATTTAGAAGCTTGCATTTTCTATACCGTAAAGAGATCGTAGCTCTTAGTATTTCATATTAATTTCAATTTGTTATCTTGATCCGTTCCTGAGAAAGGGGGTCCTTGACATACAAAACAATATATATTTTTTTAATGTCAATAACTACAATTTTACAATTTTCGGATTTTTTCCTTTACTTGTGCTGTAAGACCTTGCTTCTTACCAAATTTTATGATTCTATGTTAACGGGAAATACCCTATAGCTTTTGATTTGTTTTGAGTGAGTTTGCGAGTATGAAATATGACATAGATGGCCGTATCTTTTGATTGCGTTGATTTAGAAGCTTTAGTATTCTACACCTTAAAGAGATCGTAGATCTTAGTATTTCGTATTAATTTCAATTTGTTATCTTGATCCGTTCCTGAGAAAAAGGGACCTTGACATAGAAAACAAACAAACAATTTTTTTAATGCCACATAACTATGAATTTACAATTTTAGATTTTTTCCTTTACTTGTGCTGTGAGACCTTGCTTCTTACCAAATTTCATGATTATAGGTTAACGGGAAGTACTCTATAGGTTTTGATTTGATTTGCCGGTAGCAAAATATGTGACTTAAATGGGCGTATCTAGTGATCCCGTTGACCTAGAAGCTTGCATTATCTACACCTCAAAGGTTTCGTAGACCTTAGTATTTGATATTAATTTCAACTTGATACGTCTACCCGTTCCTGAGAAAAAAGGTCTTGACAGACAGACAGACAGACAGACAGACGGACAACAAAGTGATCCTATAAGGGTGCCGTTTTTTCCTCCTTTGAGGTACGGAACCCTAAACAACAACTACTTAGAACTAAAAATAAATAAAAAATTATTAAATAATTGAGTTGAAGACGGTACAAAAGCACAAAAGGGCTTCATCTATAAATTTTCAGGTGTGCTTTTGTACCGCCTTCAAGTCAATTGTTTAATCATTTTTATTTAAGTATTTAAAGTTGGTTCAATGTTTTTAAAACTGTTTTTTATTTCACTCTTTTTAGCAATATCACATAGAAAGAATCACATAAATCAGTTGTTGTGGTATAGAATTATTCGCCCATTTGACACACTTTACAGTCCACATCTTGAAAACTACTGAACCGATTTTGACGAAACTTGCACTGTTCCCTAAGTTGCAGTAAATGTAAGCCAATAATGGTCTCAATCCGATTAATTTCGGAAAAAAATAATATACACTCGAATGGAGAACCTCCTCCTTTTTTGGAAGTCGGTTAAAAACAATTATAATGTGGAAAATTAAGTAAATAAATATCGGCATATAAAAAATTTATAAAATAAACATTTACAGTATATTTAACATTTTCTTTATTAGCGAAAAACATACAAAAATATGTTTATCAAAGTTTTCTACGTAACGGACTTTACAATACAACTATGAATAGTTCCTAGCTAAGTACATAATATTGATGAAATATGGAATATGGATAAAAAAATATGTACACAATAAAATTACATATGGACAATATTTTTATGTCATCTGCTCATGTCACTGCTCATGTGTGGACATAAAATTTGTAATGCAGTATTATATCATCGCAAATAGATAGATGCATAATACGTTGTATGTACTATATGGTGTTCCATTTGGTGTAAAGCAGCCAACAATACATCGTGCAAGCAATAACATATCCTCTTTCATGTGCTTTTATTTTTGTCATTAGATGTTATTAAATTAATTAGGTATATATTTTATTACTAGGTAGTCAACGCTTAACCAAGCATAAGTAATTTTTTATTGCCGCTAATTATCAAGTAAGTGTTCATTTTGTTACATTTTGCCTGTGATGTTGCGTTTGTCTGTACAGTAAATAAGAATCTTCCTTTATTTCCTTTTTTTTATAAGTCAGCTCTGGACTTAGAACTCCGGGCGTACGTTGCAATGTCAGCGTGCACAATGCCGCGCGGCAGGTTACAAACTGCACATATCGTTGAAGTTGCACTTGTTGATAGTGTCGTGGAAGTGTCTGCGCAGCAGCGGCAGCGGACACAGCGCGGACGGGCAAGCCGGCAGCACCAGCGGCCTCTCCTGGTGCAGCGTCAGCACAAACTCCTCGTCCCCACATCTGGAACCAACCCCCGGCTACGTATCAATATGGATATGCGACTGTACTTCTGCAGTCACTACCAAACAATATGACCATGGTATAAATACGAGTAAGCATGAGTAGATAGTGTAAATTAATTTTCTCCATGGATAGGTCCTATAGGGATAAGTCCCACCTGATCGCCAAACCAAATTCATAAGCCCATGGCATAAGTAGGTAACACAATGGACTGTTGATCTTGTATGGTGCTATGCATGTCCTACTTACAGTATTCAGTACAGTATTACAGGTCTGGCAATCACTATAAATTCGCGATTTCAGTGAAGATAAATTCGATAATGAGGCTTAGTTTAGATGGGATTTAACAATATTTACTGTACATAAATAAAGTGCTTGAAAAGGCTAATTTTTGAAGGGTTGTATGAGTTTAGCATGTATGTATGTATAAACGTATATGTATGTGACTGTCTATGTTAAATTTTTTTTTATATAATTCAGTATGGTTGGCTGAGTCAGAGGGGCCAGAGCACATCCTCTGACCAGCTAATATCATCTCCGAGAAGGTGCCATACAGGAGACTTCCCTTTGGATTGCTGGCTATACTGGACTAGAGAACGCAGCGGATCCTGCTATGCGTACATCTTACGCCCAGTACGGTGGTACCTACCCAGTCAGCTAGAAATAGATTTTATTATATACAGGTAAAGTTATTATTGGGTACGAGATGTTTATAAAAATTCAAAATAGCAGGCCTAGCGCCTTAATCCCAAGCTTTGAAATGTGTTTTTGTTCAAACACATCAAGCGGGGTATTACTGTCAAGAGTTTGAAAAGGATACTTCAAATATATACCACACATTATGGTTTAGAAATGAAAATAATTAAATATAAAATACAAATTGTATAAGACAAAAAACCAAAGAAAGAACGAAAGTTAATCTTAAAGAGCATGCGGAGGTTGATGGTAAAAATGTGAACGATGTCGTGTCCTCTGGTGTCGTTACAAGCAGTAGAACATGCTGCAGTCGGGGGTGTAGAAATATTCGAATAGAGAGGGAGCTACGGTACGGATACTGCAGCATTTTCTACTGCTCCGATCAACTTTCCTTGTTTCCTTTGTTTTTCCAGTTTTTTCTTAGTCAGGTTTATCAAAATTGTATTTGAATTTGTTTCATCTGCAATGACTTTGAATGGATAGTACGTAGTACTAGCATATTGGACAATCCTTATTAACGGGCAGCTTGACTATGAAAAAATTCCACAAAATATTTAGATATTTTCCATCCAACCAAGTATCATTCAAGCTATTTTAAAGAGCACCTACCTATACAAAACAAAAGCCAAGTTAGAAGCGAAACCATCTATATCAGTCGTCTTCCACACTCTGTCGGCGCGGCGACTGTCGGCACGGAGCGGAGTCTCCGGTTTGTACAGGTTGAGGTGCGACAGAGTCTTCAGTAGTGTGCCCGAGTGGGCGAATAGGAATGATGCATGAGGCTCTTCGTCGCTACTGAAAATGCCACATAGATGTACTTTATTTTGGTGTATATTTGTACATCAATCAATGAACATGAAGAAATAGAATTAGAATATAAATGTTTTATTGTATATCAGGCAGAACGATAAAAAAAACCGGCCAAGTGCGAGTCGGACTCGCGCACCGAGGAGGGATACCGAGGACCGTACCACCACGTAATTGACCAGATTTTATTATATTATTTGTTAGTATATCTCTTATTATAACACATATTCTGTGAAAATTTCATCCGGACACCAGATTGCGGTTCAAAAGATACAGCCCTCAGATGGACAGACAGACGGCGTAGGCCTAGTAATAGGCTTCCGCATGGATACGGAACTCTAAAAAACCATAAGGGATAGACTTCAAAATGCATTGAAAATGGCCTGAAGAGGACAGATTAATTTTACAACTTGGGGAAAATATGTTGTAACCAAAGAGTTTGTATTACGTCGCTGCGCTCCTTTATAGAGTGACCCTATGGGCACACGGCTACGAGAAAGAATGAAGCCCGCTGCGGGGTGTAGTGCGGGCAGGGGAACGACGTTCGGCTCCTACTCGGGCATGCGCGAACAGAAAGCGTCCAAGCGTAGAAACAATGTATCTCTTATTTTGCAAAATTTAATTTTTATTGTAAGTGAGGTTGTAGGTACCTTCATATATTTAATTCTTACGGTGCTTACTTTTATTACTTTATCCTATTACTTTAAGTGAGCTAAACTTGTTTCTCTAATATATTTGTTTCTCGGAGACGAAATACAATTGTATTTAGATAATGTTACTTTTTCAAGTTTATTCATCTACATAGATAGGTGTAGACACCGAGCAAAGCTCGATCGCTCAGGTACTTGCCATTATGAAAGATTCGTATTTACGACAAACGAGTGAAAAAACAACAACATAATAAAAGTTTTTCAAATCAAAATTTATGAATTTTCAAATTTCAACGTACGAACGAAAACATGATTGAGGTCTTTATTTGGAATTTAACTAAAGCTCACACAAAAAGTTGCGGATTATGAGTTATCTATCACTACTACATTACTATACTACGAAAACGCAAAGGATGGTGGTGTTCGTAAATTGCTCCAAAAATTCAAGTTTATATTGAATATCACTCGTTTAGGACTTTAATGTGGTACAGATAAAGGCTTTAAAATTCCATGCACTCTTTTTCTTCTCTTTTGTAAAGAGGGAATTTTTTTTCTTCTAATAACCTTGTAGTTCAGGCAATAAAGGAGGTGTTAGAGTGCGTGAGCAGGGTCAAAAGCGATTTCCTCAGAAACCTGTTCGGGTGCTTAAGGAGTAAACATACTAAAAGTCCTGGCGTCTACGAGGTGAGCCGGAGGGGGGGGGGGGGGGGGGGGGGGGGGAGGAGGGGGGCCCAAATAAGGTCCCGTATTTAGGTTTTTCGCTACGATCTCGAAAACGGTGCCCCGTAGAGAAAAAATGTCTTATACCGAATGAAAGCTCATAAAATTATCTACAACTTTTATTCTATTCACTTTATTCAAATTCCGAACCGTTTTCGAGCTACACGCTTAGGAAAAGTGAAAATTTCCGAAAATATTATTTTTACCTCATCTTTCTCATCAAACATTCCTTCATATCGTCTAAACTATTCACCTGACAAAGATATTGTCAAACAAGAAGTTATAGAGAATTCAATTCCCTTCAATAGTGTGTATATATAGGCTAATTTATCTCCAGCCGGTCAACAGTTGCACCAATTTTAAGATATTTTTGTAAAATTTCATAATTTTCAGAAAAAGTTGAATTGGTCATTCCTGAGTCACAACTATCGCTTGTTACACCTATGTATTATCTAATAATATGTCACACTTGAAAGCGGGTTAAATGCAGTAAATGGAAATCATGTCACTTGAAAAAAATGGAAAATTGTATTTTATAGATGATAAATAAAAGTTGGTTATAAGGTAAGTAATTTTATTTTATTTTAATAATTATTCATTGTTTTCCTTCCAAGAAGTTTTCATCCTCTTTGGACGTGAGGGCCCTGGTAAGGGTTCTTCGTCCATGGCATCGTCATCCTCAGTGATGGGTGGTTCTTGATGAAGCGCCTCTGCGTGCTGTTTACCTGCGCTCTCAGTCGGTGGGAGCGAGCTAATTTCAGGTTTTATATTAGCCACTGACCTCATAAACGACTGGAAGATGTACTGGTTGAGGGAGGTCTGTCTTGCTGGTGCCCCATACCATTTGAGGAAGCACATCTTCCCAGCCTGTTCAACCTCGCCGTGAGTGGAGGCGGGGTTGCAAAAGATCACTGTCGCTTCCTTGATGACTTCCGACTTCAAGTACAATTTTAAGAAGCCCACTTTACTTCTCCTGAAAGTTGCAGATGTTGTGTCGCAGCCGGTAGATGAATGTAAGAACAGGATGTGTTCAAATCTACGCTGCTGCATCTCTTGGCTGGACAGTACTATTGTTTTGGTTTTTCCTCGGCCGGGTTTCAGTAGCGGGATGTCTTGGGTGGAAGGAGTGGGCACCAGCAAGACAGACCTCTCTCAACCAGTACCGCTTCCAGTCGTTTATGAGGTCAGTGGCTAGTATATAGCCTGAAATTAGTTCGCGCCCACCAACTGAGAGCGCAGCTAAACAGCACGCAGAGGCCCTTCATCAAGAACCACCCACCACTGAGGATGAAGGTGCCATGGAGAAAGAACCCTTACCAGGGCCCTCACGTCCAAAGAGGATGAAAGTTCTTGAAAGTAAAACAATGATTTATTAAAATAAAATAAAATTACTTACCTTATATATAACACACTTTTATTTATTATCTATAAAATACAATTTTCCATTTCTTCCGGTGACATGATTTCCATTTACTGCATTTAACCCGCTTTCAAGTGTGACATATTATTAGATGGTTGGTACATAGCTGTAACAAACGATAGTTGTGGCTCAGGAATGACCAAAACAACTTTTTCTGAAAATGATGAAATTTTACATAAAATCTTAAAATTGGTGCAACTGTTGACCGGCTGGAGATAAGTTAGCATATGTATACATGTACACACTTTTAAAGGTAATTAAATTCTCTATAACTTCTTGTTCGACAATATCTTTCTCAGGTGAATAGTTTAGACGATATGAAGGAATGTTTGATGAGAAATATGAGGTAAAAATCAATTTTTCGAAGGTGCAATATAAAAGTAGTCTTCCTTGAAATGTCGAAAAAAGGAGTCTTCTTTAAAATGTCGAGAACAAATACGGCTGTAAGTGTTTCCTGTTCTTTTTATTGCGGCCTCCCACAGTTTAATTTTTCAGGATTTTTGGGAAACCAAAGGTACCTAATTGAAAATTACCTAATTGCCATCTTTCACTAAACAAAATTACTCGGAAACCAGTATACATACTAAATAGTCCATATTTTGGCGTTTTTTTTTTTATGGAATCTGACACGGTTGGCTACCTGCATCACCTACAACATCCGTGATTTCAGCCCATAACATCCGGTGAGCTAGGTGCCATGTCGGTGCTTCCCTTCATTTCATGTCAGCTACACTGAACTGGTCGGAAAACACGAACTATTTACATAGCCGTTTCGACCGACGTTTCGTGAGAGCGGTGGTACCAACCCGGCCGGGATAAACCTACCACCTAGTAAGGTATGAAGAGAAGGGCCTACAGGTTAACGTGGAATCCGAACCACGGTCAGCTCCAACGGCCAAGCGGTCACCCTTTCCAAGTACTGACCGCGCTCAGGGTTGCTTAAGAACGAAGGTAGGTATATGCGTGATTTACGTTAAGCTCATTCCATTCGTTTCGAAATGGCGGCCATTTTTAAAAAAAATAAAATGCTTCCTAAGATAAGATACCTACGTGAACGAACATGCGTCGTTTAATAAAGTAACCGAGCTATAAAGTCCTTCCATAGAGTATTGACTTTTACTTGGTTTAAAAAAAAGTACACGAAAGATCAATCTGCCTCCTATTTTGGAACTTTATCATCAATACTAATAATAAATCTGTAAGGGATGGCCATGGAGTAAGTTACTTTGTTTTATGATATATTGCGTTTTAGACTCTATGTATGATACTAAAACTAAATTGACGATTTTTAGAACTATTTTCTGTATGTGTGTAACTATCTACGTTCCACGATAGCTCTAAAACCGATCATCCGAATTCGATGAAACTTAGTACAAGCATATTTACCTATGCGAGACATAGGATAGGCTAAATAAAATTCAGTTCCGGTTACGCTATGATGTGGCTGTCATACAAACCGAAAAGGTACGGGGGCGGGCTTAATTACTTTCTTCTTTTTAAATCCGAATTTCACGCGAGCGAAGCCGCAGGCAAAAGCTAGTACTACTTGAATTAAATACGTAATCACATGGATTATTATATAAATATTCGGAAAAAAATATGATTTAGACTTAGCATGTTCTATAGGAAATCCGCCACCCCCGTCGCTCCCGGTTAAAATATCACCAAAATACCAATTACCTGTGGAATCATAGACCATTCACGATTCTAGTCTCCTTCTTTGAGTCAGATTTGCAAATTAAAACGCAACAGTTGACCATTTTGGCTGAACTTTAGGAATAAAACTAAGAAATTGCTCCCTCTGCATCGCGCGACGAAGCACGGCCGATGACTGCCGATCGGACCCGAACGCGGTTCGTGGCGCTCACCAACGAAGCTTCACCTCACCAACGCTCACATTCTCTCTATAAGGAGCGCAGCGACGTAATACAAACTCTTTGGTTGTAACAATATTTCAACAAGAAAATATAAGTGAGATCAACATACATACACACCTGAAATTATCGAACATATCTTTAATAGATAAGCAGGCCTGTCGGTATGTTAGCATGTGCCCGTAACCATCCATCCAATAATGTTTCAAATCATAGTAGTATTCGAATTTCTGTAAATTTTAGCAATAACGGTTCATAGATAACACGTCTCAAAAATCTCTAATTCAGCAATATGTAGGCATTCTCTCAAAAATGGTGTAATCAAATTTCATTTACAAAAAGCATTTAAAATAAATGGAAACGGGAATGGCTATGTTAATAGCTTGTGTTTTCCGTCCAGTTCAGTGTAGCCGGCACGACCAAAGGGAAGCACTGACATGGCACGTAGTTCACCAAGGTGTTATGGGCTCACATCACAGATGCAGTAGTTGATGTAGCCAACCATGTCAGAGTCCATAACAATAAATAAATAAATAAAGTTACCTCGGCAGCGGGGACATCAAAAGCGTTGCACCAAGGTGATGTTCTATGTTTGTGCCAAGCGGTCTCGTATCCGCACACTTTGTACAGCAAGCTGGCTTGTTCTACAAATTCATTATTTAATATATTTAATTGTGTTATTTGTATACATAGGTAATAAGCAGGCGACGAACACAGCACTCTATGGCTTCACCAAACACATCCGAGCCCATTGCAGGTAGAAGGTTTCAATCGAGTATGAGACCAGCGAGTGGCCACTCTTGTTCTCTTACAGTGCGCTAGACGTTTCGGCTCACATAGAGCCCTCGTCAGCTAGTCTGCCTTCACTAGGACATGGAGCAGAACTAGTCCTAGTACTTGTCCGAGTCCCGTGATTGACTTCCCTCACTCTACCGATCCAAATTCTGTAAGAGGCTTCCAGTGTGGACCACGATACATAAAATTTTTATATCCTTCTTACCTTACTAGTTGGTAGGGTTTATCCCAGCCGGGTTGATACCACCGCACTGAGCGAAACGTCGGTCGAAACGGCTATGTAAATAGTTCGTGTTTTCCGTCCAGTTCAGTGCAGCCGGCATGAAATGAAGGGAAGCACTGACATGGCACCTAGTTCACCCGGTGTTATGGGCTGACATCACGGATGTTTTAGGTGATGTAGCCAACCGTGTCAGTCTCCATAAAAAAAAAAATACTAAATAAAAAATATACGAAAGCACAGAACACCTGCTTAGATGTCTCGTTAAGTGGTGATTGAGCTTAGCAAACTACAATAAACTTTTCATTAACAGCAGCAGCAGAGAAAGCACACTCAGCTCATCTATGAATACAATCAGTTTTATGATCCAAAATACTTGTGCGAACAGTGCCACCAGATGAAAAACGTGCATCATAATAAAAGTGGTTAGAAGTGTTTGTTATAAGATGGTTAGGGTGTGTACAAACCTAAGCTTATTCTATAATGTAAACCCAATCGTCTAGAAACAGTGTCCAGACTTTCTATCATTTCCTCGCTCTCTCCATACAACTTTTGTTCTTTGTACGTCGTGTGATTTTTCTTCACCTGCTTCTGCCACCTGTCACAGTGTTTGTAAAACTGAAAAATCATAATGAAGAATAAAAACCTTGAGAAAAAAATCATAACCCTGCACTTCGGCATAATCTCAATAATACTCGACACTTATTACTATAGACTCTGCTATAAGACTTACTCGAAGTACGGGATCCATTTTCTTGGCTGGAGGAAACCACACTTTGTTCGCATTTTTTCTGTCAAATAGTCCAATAGTAAAATGTCTAGCACTCTGGTGCGCTCTCTGTGTTGCTGTGTAGCGAAACTGAAATAAAAATATTAGTCTTTAAACAGATTTGTAGTTGAAATTTTCAGTAAAATTGTTAATCTTTTCGATTGTTGTCTTGTTAATTTTTGTAAGCAGTGTATTGCATCGTAGTGGTAATGGATATTTACTAAAACACTTTTAATAATAATATAAAAAATAATAATTTGCGAAGTTTTTTGCCAGCTCTTCTTCGTGGGTATAATGAACCAGATAAAATAAATTGGGACAAGTTCAAAAGTAGTTTTACTACCATATGAATGTTCAATAAACAATAAGAATGATATACAAACATAATAAGGAAATATATAATTTATAAGTTACTTTTTAGTTATAGTTTTTTTAATTAGTTATATTTGACGTTACATTTTATTTGATAGGTAAGTAGTTATAGTTTATTTAATGATTTTAATTTACAAATTGTGAATATACATATTGTTATAGGCTATTGATTAATTACAATAAATAAACTTTGTTCTAATAAGGTCACAAAAGTTATTTACATAATTTTAGTAATACAATGCAAGAATTCATAATGATCACTACTGCAATGAGTTTTATTGATGATCAACTAAGATTAATTTTAAAATTTTCACAAAATATATACATAATTAAGTATGTACTAACTAGGAAAGTATCATTGCTGTATTTGTCTTTGATAGCTCGTGGAAACCTTTTCTGGAGTCGCTCCGCTAGAAGAATCATCTCATCTCCTCCTTCCTGAGTTAGACATTTTTCTTCATCTTCCATCAGGTCTGTTGACCAGTTTTTTAACTGCTCCAGCTGGTGATTACTTAGTTCACCTAAAACAAATTGAAGAGCAGCAATAATGGGGGCTAACGTTCAAACGCTCACTAGGTGGCAACACTGTGCCGTGACGTCCACTGACCGAACTGTCAGCCAAATACTGTCGATAACTCCACAGTAAATAGGTCTAGGTATATTCACTTTTTTTTGCCTGAACATTCTCGACGTTTTCAGCACATTATTTCAGATTAAATAGGCCTTAACATTCTCACGCAATGATGATGAGTGTTGGCCAGTGCTAATGTGTTTGGAAAAAGAGGGTGGGCACAAGTTCATGAAGGATAAAGATATGTAAAAAAATGGCTCATAGTCAGCCGCCGAGGCAAGTTTGAGGTCTAAACATTCCAGAGCAATATGATGATTGTTATTGATGATTATGACCATTTAATGCTAGTTAGTTAGTTTCTTCACGTTTCGGCTCGCATCAAGCCCTCGTCAGCTAGTCTGCGTTGACTAGAAAAATGTGGAACGCTTCACGATTTTGCGTGTCTTCCTTGCACAGGGCCCATGCTAATCTTCTCTGTATCGTTCCAATTTTAGTATATGTACTGCCGAAGCAAGTACATATTTAGGGGCAAAATGTAGCGTAACTCAATTTACCTTTTCCAAGTTTGTGCTGTGTGAGTATCTCTCGTGCTAACAGGCTGAGTGTAGTCTTCATACTTGTAATGTCTTTTGCACCCGGAAGCCGCGCGCCGTGGCGGATCAACATCCATATCTTGTGCTCCTGGCATCCTGCAAGACTTCCTTCCATAAAAACATTCTCACATAATTATACAGCAATAGGTAATACATGAAATTCAATATTTCCGCATGGCAAAGCAAGATGAACTGATAATTTAATTTTCTATTTACATACCGGGGAAAGTGACTCTATTGTCGTCCTTGTTGTATTTGTACCGGTAGGGAGTGCGCGTGCCTAGGTGCTGCCACACCTCGTCTGCACCACGCAGCAGCACGAACTCAGACCATAATATCACGAAAAATATCGCTATGTACACAAGCACAGACACAAGTGACGCCATTACACACTTTTTTGGAAATTACTTTATGATCTAGTCTTTTCGTAGCATTTCGTTGACAAAAAGCATTAGATTTTACTAAATACATGTACCTAAGTACCTAGTGAGTGAGAATTTTTACAAATTATTGAAAATGAATTCGTCCGTCGCTAACTTAACTTGACTATCAGTGTCACATTGACAGCCAGACTTGTTGTTTGTGTGAGGATATGTACAATGTACCCGTAGTTTAGTTGCCCCGTGACGGGACAGAGAAAGGAAGGTTTGTTTGAAGTTATTCCCATTTTTAAACGTCCATGGTACCTAACCCACGTCAAAATGTTTGTTTGCCATGGTCACGGACTTAAAAAATATATATTATAAGGAAAATCCTTGCTTGGGCATGTGCCAGGCCAGGAGGGAACAGAGAAGATATTTGTACATAAATTATGGGAACATGGATTATATTATAATTTTTTTTCTCGGTATATCGTAAGAAGGCTAGGTCTGAGTCCATATTTTCCAGAGGTAATAAATAAGATTTAATGTGTCGCCATGTTTCTCATGGAAGTTTCACTCATCAATTACATTAGAAATAGAAATACTTACGGAAATATTTTTCGAATTACATTATCGTACCTTAACTATATTTTAAATGACAACAATTGAGCATTACTTATGAGAAATTTGTGTTATTACAAAATTTGAATGTTATATAAAAACCAAAGTAGGTATTATTACGACTTAGTAATTTAGATAATGATACATATTACGTGATTAAATATTTAGCTTTACTTTTAATAAATTAGGTAATTTTTAACGATCACAAAATAATGATTGATATTCTATCCAAACTGTTGTAAATTATTCATTGTCGGTTTATATGTACGTAGGTTATCTGTCAAAAGCGTTCTTTGTGGCGGGAAATTGAGATTTTATGTTGCATTTCGTTCGTACTTAGAAAAAATCAATAATTTTTACTTTCAGACCATGGCGAGCGAAGAACCACAGGGTGCAAGTAGACTGAGTGAATATTTACAAAATGTTCTGGATGGTTTTGTCCAGTCCAAAAACGTTAGTTCAGTCAGAATGTTTCTAGATTATGTTAGTTCATTTACTTAGCGAATAGCGCTAGCGCTCAGAAGGGATTGCATCCCTCCCTACAAGTTGGACTTACCGCGAATGCGTACCAATAGGCTCTGCAGATCTTTCCTCCACAGAACTGATAAACTCTGAAACGCTCTCCCTACCCACATATTTCTCCCAAAATTGTAGCCTCGGGTCCTTCAGGAGAGGCGTGAATGGGCACCTGTCAGGCCGGAATGGCATTCGCATACCCGTATTGGACCGAATTTCGATGGACGTCTTTAGACACCTTATGGGTGGCTCGGCGCCACATGTAGCGCATTCTATAAAAAAAAGTGTGAATTTGGCAATCTAGGACAAAGTATCCTAGATTGCCAAATTCACTAACTGAGGAACAATTTGCATACTTACCTATTTTAGGCTAAACATTGAAAGTTCAACAGGAGTATATAAAGGACAAGGAGGAGTGCGCGCGGCTCCGTGAGGCCAACGTCCGGCTACAGGTCGAGATGCAAGAGGTTCGGGAGCGGGAGAAGTCGCATCGGTACCACCTGTCTACCTCGCGCGAAATAATCTCCAATCTGCAGGAGTCCGTATCTAGTCTCGTGCCGCTCAAGAGAGACATCAAGCGACTGACTACCGAGCTTGAAGCCAGAGATAAAATTATAATTTCCATGGACGAGGTGAAATACTATGAGAATGTATTATATAATTTGATTTGAGATTTTATTTTATTTATTCAGTAATAATCATACAGTACATAACTAAACAATTAATATAAAAGATTTAACAAACTAAAAACCAGCTAAGATTACATTAACATATAGTTAAGTAGTAATATTTAAACAAAAAAAAGTATGATGCTAACTTAAAAACACACAATTTTATTGTAAACAAAATGTCAAAAGAGAATAACAAAGCTATAACCCAAACTAATATATTTATGCAAAAATAAATCAAATATTAAAGGAGAAAAAAAATATATAAACTTAATAATAAGCTAATGAAACACTACGAGTAAAATTGAATTTTTTTAAGAGATATTCCGCATCAAATTTAACATTACGGGCATTGTGTGAGAGAATGTGATTGTTTAGGTATGTATCAGATGATCACATACGGGGAGTTTTAGGTTACTCTCGAAAATTCCAATTGTGCTTCAGAAAGTTTAAACCCTTTGACATCTAGGTACTTACATATATTAAAGATACTCTCATAATATCGCACCCATTAAATAATGCACAATACTTTCAAAAATGTCCTTTATTTGACTAAACTAAAAGTATATTACCCTCCAGAATATTTTACACAAATTCACTGAAAAATAACATTACAGGTTCGCCTGAAAAATTAATTACTACACTTTTGCAAATAGCTTATTTTTATAATTACGACAGTTTGACACCAACTTTACCTTAGTAAACTTTTACTCGCATACAAAAATAATTTATGCAATCACATTTTAAGATTTGTTTCATTTAATTTATTTTAGATTTTTGTAAAAATTGTTCTCCATATTTAATTTATGCAACGATTTTTAAATTTTAAAACTCTCTGTGACCAATTAGGCCATAATTTCAAAGTGAACGAAGAAGGAGAAACTGTGAAATGGAATGACATTAAAATGTTAAAAGTAGAAAAAACCACTCCTCATGTTATAATGTACAAGAACGACTACGATGATGAATCGTGGCATAAATTAAATATAAGGAGAATGGCACGTAGACCGAAAATATACACAAATGACATACCTGTCCCTCTTGAACCTGCGTACCCACAAAATCCGAAACTTTCCAATAAAAGATTTAATTTTTCCTTTGCCAGGAAAATCTTATACCACAAAAACATCACAATTTTTACAAAAATCTATACATATAATAAAATCGTTAAATTAATAATCTCTCTTTGTCTGTACGCGCATCACGCAAAAACCACTGAACGGAATTTGACGAAACTTTGTATAGTGACAGTGTATATCCCGGATTAACATAATAAACAAAAAAATATAATAAATATTAAAATTATTTTAAAATTTAAATGACATGTTGACAACGGAGAACTGTCATCTCGACGTGAGCTGGCCGGTGACAAAATGTTTGATAAATAAAAAATAAAAAAAATTGAAGTTTAATTTATGTCGCTGTCATTGGTGCAATTTATATTTCTGTTGCCCGCGGCTTCGCTAGCGTGAAATTCGTATTAAAAAAAAGTAAGTAGCTAAAGGCGGAGCCGAAGGCGGATCTGCGCTCACGTAAACGATATTCTTTCTCGATGAAAGTAACTAAGGGCGAGGCGGAAGTCGGAGCTGAGTTCAGGAAGAAAAAAAACATTCTTTCTTGAATGAAGTAAGTAACTATGGGCAGGCCGCAGGCCGAGCTGCGTTCAGGAAGAAGCTAAACCATCTTGAAGAAAGTAAGTAACTAAGGCGAGGCCGAAGGCCGAGCTACGTTCTGATAAATAATAAACCATCTCGGAGAAAGCGAGTAACTAGGGCGAGGCCGAAGGCCGAGCTGCGTTCAGGAAGAAGCTGAACCATCTTGAAGAAAGTAAGTAACTAATGCGAGGCCGAAGGCCGAGTTTCGTTCTGATAAATAATAAACCATCTCGAAGAAAGGAAGTAACTAAGGGGAGGCCGAGGGCCGAGCTGCGTTCAGGAAAAAGCTAAACCATCTTGAAGAAAGTGAGTAACTAAGGTGAGGCCGAAGGCCGAGCTACATTCTGATAAATAATAAAACATCTTGAAGAAAGTAAATAAATAAGGGCGAGGCCGAAGGCCGAGCTGCATTCGGGAAGAAGCTAAACCATCTCGAAGAAAGCAAGTAACTAAGGGCTAGGCCGAAGGCCGAGCTGCGTTCAGGAAGAAGGTAAACCTTCTTGAAGAAAGTAAGTAACTAAGGCGAGGCCGAAGGCCGACCTGCGTTCTGGATGAAGCTAAACCATCTCGAATAAAGTAGGTAACTAAGCGATATTAAGATTGAGTTAAATTAATTTAAATTTTATTATAAAGTCCACGCTTCTGACGGCAAACATACCGTGCATCCTAAAACCTTGCGGTTATTCCCGGCTGGATGGCAAGAGGCCCGATGGTATCACCTTAGTTCCATGGGCCAAGAGTAGGTCTTTGATGTGGGACGCCATTTGTGTTCTCACATTGGCTCCAAGTCACGTTCGAGCATCTTCAAGACCGGCCGGCGCGGCCGAGGCCTGGGCGGACTGTCTAAAACGCAATAAATATTATAGATATATAATTCAAGATTTCGAATTTGTTGCGTTTGCGGTTGAAACCCTCGGTCCGTGGAGCAGTCATTGAAGCCAAAAGCTTCTTGAAGAGGCTTGGGTCTCTGCTGGTGGAAGCAACTGGTGTCCCGCAATCAAGGGCCTACTTCATTCAAACGGTAAGCTTTGCCATCCAGCGGGGTAATGCCGCAAGTGTTCTAGGAACATTTGAAAACGCCCCTTTTATGATAGTTATTTTAATGTTTGTTAGGTAGGTTTTAATTATTTAGTTATTAATATTACTTTTTTATATATTTTATTAAAAGGCGTTTTATTAAAAGGCGAGGCCCGAAGGCAGAATAGGGTTTTTGGTTTACCTGAACGCAGCTCGGCCTTCGGCCTCGCCCTTAGTTACTTACTTTCTTCGAGAAGGTTTATCGTCTTCCTGAACGCAGCTCGGCCTTCGGCCTCGCCCTTAGTTACTTACTTTCTTCGTGAAGGTTTATTGTCTTCCAGGATGCAGCTGGGCCTTCGGCCTCGCCGTTAGTTGCTTACTTTATTTGAGAAAATTTATCGTTTACCTGAACGCAGCTCGGCCTTCGGCCTCGCCCTTAGTTACTTAGATTCTTCTTTGAAATACGAATTTCACGCGAGCGAAGCCGCGGGCAACAGCTAGTCTAAAATAAATTAAATGAAACAACTCTTAAAATGTGATTGCATACATTATTTTTGTATGCGAGTAAAAGTTTACTAAGTAAAAGTTGGTGTCAAACTGTCGTAATTATCAAAAGAAGCTATGTGCAAAAGTGTAGTAATTCATTTTTCAGGCGAACCTGTAATGTTATTTTTCAGTGAATTTATGTAAAATATTCTGGAGGCTAATATACTTTTAGTTTGGTAAAATAAAGGACATTTTTGAAAGTATTGTGCATTATTTAATTAATTCAAAGTCGAATATTCAGAAAAACTCAATTATCTCAAAACTATAATTCCCTAATTACGACAGTTTTATTCTGAGGGTGCGATATGACTATGCAGTACCTACTATGTATTACTACTATGTCTTGTCTTCAACCCTAATTTGAAATTTCTGAGCTACCTGCTTCATGACAAAGTTATGGTAATTAAAAGTTTTAGCTTGTTTAAAGTTTATTGGAAATTGTTTATTCGGAGTTTTCATTATGAAATTATATAATGATATTGCGTAATATATTTGTGTAATTTATATGAACTAATAAGATTATGTCGTAGTTTAATGTAGAAAATTATATTGTTAAAACGTATCAAATTGTTTAAGGAAAAAGAAAAGTTGCAAAAAGCTCACAACGTAGAACTTCAAGCACTAGTGAAGACGCTTGAAAAACAAATGGAACAAATCACTCTCGAGTGTGACGCCAAAAGTAAGTTGATTCTTGTAAATTTTTCTGGGAACGTATGGTTACCTACCATATCACGGCAGTATTAATATTAGGTATTGTTAGAACTAGCCGTTTTAACTGCATAGATGCATGGAAAGATATTGTTATTCAGAGCTATTTTATTTAAATCATATTACACTGATAGAAGGATGGCAGCCATGTTATAAACAAAATAACATTTGACACATTCTAAATTCAAGCTAGGCCATGAGTATTATAGCAAGTAGTTTTCATTCCAACACTCCTCCTTACGAATGACCTTCTTGAATAAATAATAATCTTCATTCGCATAAACCCAGTTCTCTTCGCAACTGTAGGAACTTGGGTCCCGGTAAAGCCTTTGTAAATATATCTGCTTCTAGATCCTCCGTTGGTTTATACTTCACATCAACATCTCCACTTTGAATCGTTTCTCTAATAAAATGTTGTTTTATGCTGATGTGTTTTGACTTTGAGCTGATAACAGGATTTTTGCATAGCATTTGCGCGGCCTGTTTGTCATTGTAGATAGTGATATTTTTCACTTTCAGCTTCATTTCATTCATGAGCATTTTTAAATGTAATGCCTCCTTTGCTGCTTCAGTCAAGGACATGTATTCTGCTTCGGCTGTTGAGAGAGCAACTGTTTTCTGTTTCTTCGATTCCCAGCTTATGACGCAGTTGGCAAATTTAAAACAGTAACCTGTGTACGACTTTCTGTCCACAGTGCAAGCTGCCCAGTCAGCATCAGCCATTCCAATAATTGGTTTACATGTTTTTGTCATGAATAATCCAATATTTTTCGATCCCGCCAAATATCTCAATACTCTCTTTGCGGCTTTCCAGTGCTCTGTGTCGTAACACGTGTTGTATTGGCTCAGATAACTTACAGCGAACATTATATCAGGTCTCACAGCTACGGCCAGGTACATCAGTGAGCCTATTAATTTTTGATAAGGAATATTATTCCTTTCCGCAATATCAATTTCACGCTTTTCAAGCTTTAGGCCAAACTCCATGGGTGTTGCACATGGTTTGCAGTTTTTCATTTCAAAAGTATTTAGTAACTTTTCTATATAATTTTTCTGTGTCAGTTTTATACCATTATTTTCTCTTCTGCATTCTATGCCGAGACAGTACTCCAACTCTCCTAGATCTCGCATTTCAAAAGTATTCATTAGAACTTTCTTTATTAGTTTTAGAGTTGTGTTATTGGAGAACGCAATGAGTATGTCATCTACGTATATGGATATGATTGTTTTCTTTCCCCCTTTCTCCAATACATATATGCACGGATCAGCATTGGTTGGTTTGAATCCCATTACCTTTAGTTTTGAGTCCAATTTTATGTACCATTGTCTTCCAGCTTGTTTCAGTCCATATAAACTTTTTCTTAATAGGCATACATTTTCACCTTTTGACTTTTGTATGTCTTCTAGCATCTTCTTACTTTTCAGAAAAATCGGCTTGTCTTTATCTTTGCTTTCTTTCATTATATCTTTCAAATATTTTTCTAGGTTTCTTGGTGTTTTCATGTAGATATTTTCATCAATATCACCATTTAGGAATGCGGTAGATACATCCAGGTGGTTGATTTTCATGTTTTCTTCAACTGACATTGCAAGAAACAATCTTATTGAACTTAATCTAGCTACTGGTGCAAACGTTTCATTATAGTCGACTCCGGGCTGTTGCGCAAAACCTCTAGCTACGAGTCTAGCTTTCTTCCTTTCTAGGCTTCCATCAGCACGGTATTTGTTTTTAAGAATCAGTTTACTGTCGATTATGTTTGCACTGGCCTTTTTATCTACGATTTTCCAAGTTTCATTTTTAAGATGCGCTTTTATTTCTGATTTGATGGCGTCGTACCACTCATCTGACTCTTCATCTTCATTGCACAAATTTGAAATCTCATAATCTTTCATCCAGCATGGAGGTCTTCTTTCTCTTTTATTTTCGTCATCTCTGGCTCCCACAATAATTTCTTCATCATCAGTTTCACAATTTTCATCAATTTCGTCACATTGTGGAACACCAGTGTGTTCTCCTCTGGTTTCATTTTCCATTTCTGCGGGTTCATTTTCATTTCGTTCAGAACTTTCATCTTGATTTTCTGAAGAGCCATAATCTTCGATATCATCTTTTTCTGTACTTGGACGTGGTATTGTGAAATCAATAAAATGTAGTGGTCGTTGTCCTTTATCATGATTTTCTTGTGGTCGTTCACCTTTATAATTTTCTTCCGGTTTTGGGTTCTTGAAATACTTTTCATTTAATATTTTTGTGTCTCTTGATATTTCCATTCGCCTTTGTTTTGTGTTCCATATTCTGAACGCTTTCGATGTCTCAGAATATCCAACAAAAATGCCTATTTTGGCTTTTGCTGCAAATTTCCCTTTTCTATTTGCTTTGTTTAGGACAAACGCTTTTGAACCAAACACATAGTAGTGCTTTACACAAGGCACGCGTCCAACCCATTTTTCAAATGGAGTTGCGCTCTGTAATGGCTTACAAGGACTTCTGTTCGATAAGTAATTAGCAGTGCAAACTGCTTCCGCCCAAAACGTTTCTTCTAAATTTGATTCTAGTAGCATGCATCTGGCTTTATCACATAGTGTTCTATTTTTTCTTTCAGCCAGGCCGTTTTGCTGTGGGGTGTATGGCGCCGTGATTCTTAATTGAATTCCTTGGCCTTTCAGATACTGTGTAAACTCGTGGTTACAGTATTCACCTCCATTATCAAATTGTAGACATTTTATTTTCTTTTCTGACCAGTTTTCGGCCATATTTTTGAATTCTATAAACTTTTCATGAACTTGATTTTTCTTTTTCATGAAATATACTTTGCAGTATCTTGTGTTGTCATCAATGAATGTTACGAAATATCTTGACCCAGCTAGGCTTGGTATTCTCATGGGTCCACAAACATCTGTGTGTATTATTTCTAACGTTTCTCTTGCTTGACGATCTCTTTCAGGAAATGGTTTCCGTGCCAGTTTTCCTAGTATGCACGTTTCACACTCGCCCAGTTTCTCTGATGGATTGAATTCTAAGCCTCGTAGGCTTCCATTTTTTAATGCTATCTTCATATCCACTTCGTTCATGTGGCCCAACTTTTGATGCCACTCTTTTATGTTTTTCTGCTCACTTACAATGTTATTACTTTCAAACATTTTTACTTTCAAAAAATACAGATTTCCTTTTCGTATTCCTGTTAAGCAAACTTTTCCATCCGGAAAATATATTGTAGCATTATCCTTTTCGAATTTTACGTCATAACCTTTATCAGTCAATTTACTTACTGAAATCAAGTTTACCGAAAGACCTGGTACGTACAGTACTTTCGTGAGTGTAGTCTTCTTGTATTCTGATAAGTTCAGTTCAACACTTCCAATTCCTTTTATTTCTGACATATATTTATCATTTCCAAACTTCACAGTTCCATTTTGATTACTTCTTCTTCTTCTTTTTTTAAATAGTGGCAACCAAACGAATAGGAAATTCGTTTATTACTGCCAGTATCCAGTGACGGAGTTGCACGGTATAAATTTGTGATTATTTTTTATAATATAATAAAACAAAATAATGTTGAAAGGAACGAAGCATTTGAAGTTACTAGTTTGCATGCACAAATTCTGGAAGACACATACTTAGTTGTAAATAAGAAGATGAAAATAAATAACTAAAACATTATACATATATTTATATATAATTAATTACAGTCTTACGTCATTACATTTTATAAATTTTAATATATATTTTATAACATGGGAATTGTTAGTATACAGTATCGTTTGTATGTTAGTAGGAAGTGGGACTTTAAACAAATGTAAAGTGGCATATAACGGAGGGGAATTAACCGCGAGGGTAATTGGACAACCAAAGAGGATATGGTCTAGGGTTCCTTCGTCCAGTCCGCACTCGCAGATTGATGAGTCAAGTATACGAAGTCGGGCTAGATGCACTGGAGTGCAGCAGTGTCCAATTCTCATTCGGCACAGAACTGAGGTTTCCTTTTTATTAGCCGTAATTTTAAAAAACCAAGGCTTTGCGGGTATGACCCGCTGAATGGTGGCATAGTAAGACCCTCTCGCTCGACTGGACACGGACCATTCATCGGACCAGGAATCATGAAGGTATGTTTTTGGGAGTGCCAACAAATCATGGGGAAAATTAATGAACGGAGCCCTATCTCCACACACCACCGCCTCCTTGGCTAGAGCGTCTACACGCTCATTGCCTCGAATGCCGGTATGTGAAGGTATCCAGGCAAAAACAAGTTGTTTTTGACCTAAGGTGAGTAATGTATCTTTAATACATAGAACTATGGGATTATGAATTTGGCAATTGAATGGGTTCTGTACCAATGCCTGAAGAGAACTGCGGGAATCTGAGAAAATTATGGTCCGTTCCAGTGTGTCGGAGAGGGACACAAATCTGACAGCCTCCAGTAGAGCCATACACTCGCCCGTATAGACCGAGGACTCGGGTGGGCACTGAGTGCGCATGTAGTCGTTGCTTCCGGGCTTATATACGGCAACTCCTACGTTACCTTTTGGTGTTAATTTTGAGGCATCCGTAAAAATTACATCCCACCCGTGCCAATCTCTATCAAGAATAATCTTGAACGATTCTTCAGCGCGTGGCATGTCCTTTTCAAGGCCAAAATCTAAAATTACATTCGGATTACATAATTTGGACATTTACATTTTTACATTTTTTGGATTTTGATTACATTCTTCCATGTTTACAAACATTTCCCTGTCACCAGTCATATGTGACGTACATGCGCTGTCAATAATCCATATGTTTTTATTGTTTATGACTTCAAAATTTGACAGTACAATTTCTTCTGTGATTTTAAATCTATTGCTATATTTCTGACAACTTCCGTTTTCACCATAGACTTCTTCATTTATTTTATTACATCTATGCGCCTTGTCATTTCCCTGGTAACCATGACTATTTCCTTTGTTATTACCTTTGTTAAAATGTTTCCGCCAACAATTTTTAGCTTTATGTCCCTAATGTTATAAACAAAATAACATTTGACACATTCTAAATTCAAGCTAGGCCATGAGTATTATAGCAAGTAGTTTTCATTCCAACACTCCTCCTTACGAATGACCTTCTTGAATAAATAATAATCTTCATTCGCATAAACCCAGTTCTCTTCGCAACTGTAGGAACTTGGGTCCCGGTAAAGCCTTTGTAAATATATCTGCTTCTAGATCCTCCGTTGGTTTATACTTCACATCAACATCTCCACTTTGAATCGTTTCCCTTATAAAATGTTGTTTTATGCTGATGTGTTTTGACTTTGAGCTGATAGTAGGATTTTTGCATAGCATTTGCGCGGCCTGGTTGTCATTGTAGATAGTGATATTTTTCACTTTCAGCTTTATTTCATTCATGAGCATTTTTAAATGTAATGCTTCCTTTGCTGCTTCCGTCAAGGACATGTATTCTGCTTCGGCTGTTGAGAGAGCAACTGTTTTCTGTTTCTTCGATTCCCAGCTTATGACGCAGTTGGCAAATTTAAAACAGTAACCTGTGTACGACTTTCTGTCCACAGTGCAAACTGCCCAGTCAGCATCAGCCATTCCAATAATTGGTTTACATGTTTTTGTCATGAATAATCCAATATTTTTCGATCCCGCCAAATATCTCAATACTCTCTTTGCGGCTTTCCAGTGCTCTGTGTCGTAACACGTGTTGTATTGGCTCAGATAACTTACAGCGAACATTATATCAGGTCTCACAGCTACGGCCAGGTACATCAGTGAGCCTATTAATTTTTGATAAGGAATATTATTCCTTTCCGCAATATCAATTTCACGCTTTTCAAGCTTTAGGCCAAACTCCATGGGTGTTGCACATGGTTTGCAGTTTTTCATTTCAAAAGTATTTAGTAACTTTTCTATATAATTTTTCTGTGTCAGTTTTATACCATTATTTTCTCTTCTGCATTCTATGCCGAGACAGTACTCCAACTCTCCTAGATCTCGCATTTCAAAAGTATTCATTAGAACTTTCTTTATTAGTTTTAGAGTTGTGTTATTGGAGAACGCAATGAGTATGTCATCTACGTATATGGATATGATTGTTTTCTCTCCCCCTTTCTCCAATACATATATGCACGGATCAGCATTGGTTGGTTTGAATCCCATTACCTTTAGTTTTGAGTCCAATTTTATGTACCATTGTCTTCCAGCTTGTTTCAGTCCATATAAACTTTTTCTTAATAGGCATACATTTTCACCTTTTGACTTTTGTATGTCTTCTAGCATCTTCTTACTTTTCAGAAAAATCGGCTTGTCTTTATCTTTGCTTTCTTTCATTATATCTTTCAAATATTTTTCTAGGTTTCTTGGTGTTTTCATGTAGATATTTTCATCAATATCACCATTTAGGAATGCGGTAGATACATCCAGGTGGTTGATTTTCATGTTTTCTTCAACTGACATTGCAAGAAACAATCTTATTGAACTTAATCTAGCTACTGGTGCAAACGTTTCATTATAGTCGACTCCGGGCTGTTGCGCAAAACCTCTAGCTACGAGTCTAGCTTTCTTCCTTTCTAGGCTTCCATCAGCACGGTATTTGTTTTTAAGAATCAGTTTACTGTCGATTATGTTTGCACTGGCCTTTTTATCTACGATTTTCCAAGTTTCATTTTTAAGATGCGCTTTTATTTCTGATTTGATGGCGTTGTACCACTGATCTGACTCTTCATCTTCATTGCACAAATTTGAAATCTCATAATCTTTCATCCAGCATGGAGGTCTTCTTTCTCTTTTATTTTCGTCATCTCTGGCTCCCACAATAATTTCTTCATCATCAGTTTCACAATTTTCATCAATTTCGTCACATTGTGGAACACCAGTGTGTTCTCCTCTGGTTTCATTTTCCATTTCTGCGGGTTCATTTTCATTTCGTTCAGAACTTTCATCTTGATTTTCTGAAGAGCCATAATCTTCGATATCATCTTTTTCTGTACTTGGACGTGGTATTGTGAAATCAATAAAATGTAGTGGTCGTTGTCCTTTATCATGATTTTCTTGTGGTCGTTCACCTTTATAATTTTCTTCCGGTTTTTACACTAGTCAACCAGGAGTTTTGATGTATGGAGACCCATACATTAATTCCTCAGTCAATGAAACTTTGATAATATCTTGGAGTAATGTTCGGAATTACGACTGACAAATAATCCAACATTTTTTTTTACGGGAAGTTGGGTATATTCAAAGAAAAGTGAAAATTTAATATAACTCCTATAGACAAATTGCTCCGTCCAAAGTTACTTCGCCATAGGGTAGGTATTATTTATATGAATAAGTACGTAAATAAATCCAACATTTTTTGTATATGGAAATAGTGAATTAAAAACAAAATGTGTTTTTTTACTATATTTTTCTCGGCAAAATTGCTCAGTCGGTTCTTTAATCGGAATATACCTTAGTATTATTATGTGCATCAATAAGCATAAGAATCCAACAACTTTTTTATATGCATCATTTTTTTTCAAGTTGACGACCGAAACTCTGTTCCGCAAAATTCCTCCGTCCGTTTTTATTGTACAATTATGATTAAGAATTTTGAAGAAAATTATTTGCAAAAGAATCCAACAAAAAATCCATCGGCAAGTTTAAAAAACAAGCGGGCCAAGACGGGCGCGGTGCGCAGAGGAGCGGCCGGCCGCGGGAGGCGAGAGACGCGGCATTTTCCCCTCCTCTGCGTCCATGCTGCGCCGCGCCGCCCCTGGCGCGCCGCTGAAGTTGGCGTGCGGTGTGTGCTAACCAGGGACTGAAAACCGGTTCGAAATGGGGTTCGGGTTCTCCGAACCGGTTCGAAGAACCTTTTTAACGAGCGAACCAGTTTGGTCGCGAACCGGTTCAAAAAAACCCGAACCTGAAGCCTAAAAACCGGTTCAGAACCGGTTTGGACCTCTAATATTAACCGGTTCGCAGCAGGGTACGAAATGGGGTGGAAACCTATATACATTTTTTTTGGACTTTGGGCTTCTTTTTTAATGTAAAATATTGTTGTTTTATGTATTTAATAAAATAAAAAAATAGGTGGTTCATTTTTATAGCCTAATCGATTCAGTTTCATAACAGTAACAAAAAAGTCTTAATTATCATTATGACATAACACGTGTAAGTTGGTAAAAAAAATCGAATTCTTTCTATTCCATACTAATAAAACTAAAATTGTGGTTTTTCACAATTTCTGAAAGGAAGGGATCTATGTGTTGGAAGACTTTTTTGTTCCTGGCATGAAACTGAAATGATTAAGAAATTTTTTTTTTACATTTTACATAGAAAAAATGTTTTTGTGCGAACAAAAATTATTTGTTCTTCAAAAGTGATCTATTTCCGATACAGAACCCTCTCTTAGCGTACTATTAACTAATTTTGAAAGACATTATATAAGGTGCTTCGTTATTCATCTCAAGTAAACACGTTACGCAAAAAAAAAATTATATGTTTTTAGCATAACTTTACGAGAAATTTTCAAACGCAGAACAGCTGTTTATTGTAAGTAAGTCACAAGGTCACTAGACCTGTGTGTAACAGTAGGTAGCTTGCATTGTTCGGGGTCAATGACCGTTGTATGTCCAAACGCAGAACAGCTGTTTGTTGTAAGTAAGTCACAAAGTAACTAGACCTGTGTGTAACAGTAGGTAGCTTGCATTGTACGGGGTCAATGACCGTACTATGTTCAAACGCAGAACAGCTATTGTTGTAAGTAAGTCACAAGGTCACTAGGCCGCCGCCGCTCTAAAACTAGCTACCTACCTACCTACCTACCTACGTGTGCGGTGTGTGTGCCTACGTTTCTTGTTTCTTGTTTCTTGTTTCTTCGCCGACTTCCTGCATGGGCGTAGCATTCATTCAGCAACCGTGCACTACGGTTGCTCGTCGGACATGTCAGTGAACGCCGGCATACCCCAAGGATCTGTGTTGTCACCCACGCTGTTTCTTCTGCATATCAATGATATGCTGTCTCTGGACAACATACATTGATGACAGTACGGCACACGGATCCTACACCAGTCACCCTTCAGCCAGTCGGGATGTTGTGGATGAGAAGAGGCGAAGACTTGTGTCTGAGCTCGAACACACACTCGACTCTATTTCCGAATAGGGCCGTAGTAATTTGGTCGAGTTCAACGCTTCCAAGACACAAGTTCGCGTGTTCAGTGCGAAGAGAGCGGCGTTCACACCGGTTCCTTCATTCCAAGGCACGTCGCTTAAATTAAGTGAACACCTCGGGGTCCTCGGAGTCGAACTGTCGCACGACCTGAACTTTCGTCGCCATATCTAGGGGAAGGCCAAGCTGGCTTCTAAAAAGCTGGGCGTACTCAATAAGGTGCGACGGTACTTCACACCAAAAGCTGCTTCTCTATAAATCGCAGATCAGGTCCTGCTTGGAGTACTGCTCGCACCTGTGGGATGGCTCTGCCAAATACCAGCTTGCGCCTCTGGACTCAATCCAGCGTCGAACCGTGCGACTAGTAGGTGACCCCGAAGTGTCCTGCGATCTAGAACCACTGCAACACCGTAGGGATGTCGGCTCCCTAAGTGTATTCTATCGCTTATTCCGTGAGGAGTACTCGGAGGGGCCATTTAATGTGATCCCGCCGTCCCCTTTCCACCTTCGCACCACGCGCACTGGGCAGGGATTGCATTCCTACACGCTGGACTTACCGCGGATGCGTACCAATCGATTCTGCAGATCTTTCCTCTACAGAACCGGTAAACTCTGGAACGCTCTCCCTGCACATATATTTCCCCCCAAGTACAGTCTCGGGTCCTTCAAGAGGGCCGTGAATGGGCACCATAAGCAATGCTCGGCATGGCATTCGGAACCCCCACATACGACCGAATGTCCATGGGCGTCGTTAGACACCTTATGGGTGGCTCGGCGCCATACGACGCGCTGTCAATAAAAAAAACCTTTTTGGGGTCCGCTTGCACAAACGCAGATTTCCAGACCGCCGGCACACAGCCATTGGAGTAGGAGATACGGAATAGGCGCGTCAGCACTGGAGCCAGCTCGGGAGCACACTATTTTAACACCAATGCAGGAATCCATTCCGGCCCACACGCTTTCCTGACGTATAGGGAGAGAAACTCCGCCAGTACAGTCTGTTATCGAAACTGTACTTCCGGCATGGAGTTCTCACACCTAGGTATGGCTGGGGGAGTGGCACCCCCATCGTCTAGGTTGAAGTTCCCCGCAAAGAGTAAGTCGGCTTTCTCCTTTGCGGAGTGGGCAAGTGAGCCTCCAGGACACTGCAGAGGTGGAAGAGAGGAGCGGCAGAAATTCGACTCGACAGATTTGGCGAGAGACCAGAACTCACAGCTCCCAGTTGGGTGCTGGTTCAGTCTGTCGCCGATGTAGTCAAATTTGGCCCTGGCAATAACCCTTTTGCAGGACCTGGAGAGGCGGTTGTATTCCATCGTCTGTTCGGATACGTTTGATTCACGTCCGGCACGGGCACGCGACCATGCCCGATAAGCTGTGCATTTAGCTGCGACAGCATCAGCACAGTCGCGGCTGTACGATGGTTGGCTTTTACCACCGAGGTGGACAGAGGCGCTGGGAATAAACATTTCCTTTGCCCCCAGAACCACATCGGCAACGGTATTACCGCATTTTGACGGATCGTCCGAACTGAAGCAGATCTCTCTCCAAGGGTAGGATGCGAAGTGTTCTCGCATCTCATCTTAATCTGCTGACGCGTAGTGCCAAATTCGACGCGTTCCTCCAGTACGGGACTGAGGAGGCGAAGATGACACCGTGGACCCCACTAAACAATGATCAGAAGAACCCGGCGGGGCTCTCACTGAGACTTTATATCCAGTGGGGTTTGTCGTCAGCGGAAGATCCAGCAGAGAGGGTCCATGACCGTCTATATCTGGCAGCCTGGTGGGCTGGTCCACCAGTTGAGACAGGCCATGCGTCAGGGCGAAGTCGTAGGCGACTCTCCCCGCAAAGTCAGTTCTCCTGGAGCCTAGCCATGCCTTGTGATGGGCATTGAAGTCTCCAAGGAAACCCAAATCCGCGGTGGGGAACCGCTCTTGGACTTTGTCTACCGCTCCACTCAGGTACTCGAATAACCGAGCTGTCTCCGCATTGCCAGAGTGCGACCTATTGGGACCCCCGACACCGTTCCCAGATCCACGTGGGGCCAGAGTATTGAGAGCTCGGAGTCCTCAATGCAGCGCAGGCGACGACAGGAAATATCAGCCCTGACAAACAGGCAGACTCCGGCTCGCCAGCGGAAGGCTTCATCCAGGGTGTAGCCGGGGTGGTGCAGGTAAGAAGTGTCGGCAGGGCGAGATATTTGCGTTTTCGTCGAGAAAGCAAGGCCGGCTTCATCCTCTTCACGTGGTGATTGACGGCATTAAGATTGGTGTGCAACCCCCGCACGTTGGTCAAGTCAACGCTAAATAGTGGTGTAGGGGTGTGCACAGCTGATTGAAAGTTGTTCTTTCTTTGTACTGCCATGGTTGTAGTAAGAGGGGGGGAAAGAGCGTGAAGGGTGGCTGTGGTGATTCACGGGCAAAGCGTGGACCATCGCTTACTGCTCAGGTTAGTGGTGCGCCGACACGGAAGACGGAAGGGCCCCCGGTCCCCCCCCCCTCCCCTCCCCCCGGAAGAGGCCGCCGGGACCCCTACTCCGTTCACCAACCGGCACGACGGACCACTCCGGGATTATGCGCCGGTTTACCAGGGCAGCCTCTCGCGTTGGTTAGACGCGATTGGGCCCCTGTACCACCGGCGGGCGGCCAGCGGAATAACCGTCTCACCGAGTCTC
This sequence comes from Nematopogon swammerdamellus, assembly GCA_946902875.1. Taxonomy (NCBI): domain Eukaryota; kingdom Metazoa; phylum Arthropoda; class Insecta; order Lepidoptera; family Adelidae; genus Nematopogon; species Nematopogon swammerdamellus. Next base: position 19,475,491 of record OX336335.1, on the reverse strand, counting down.
CCTGTCAACCGTGTCGATGCATCACGTCGGAACAGCGAATCCGCGTCGGGATTACTGACCTACTCCTCACCACAGCCATCCCCACCTGCTTTTGGGTCCCCGGGAGGTGCACCGGAACACAGTGAACTGTTATGGCGGTATAATAGTACTGAGCTTGCATCGGTCGGCGACGGACGCGCACACGATGCACTCTAGACGCACCTGCGAAGTAAGCGAAAATGGCGTGCGATAAATGCAATATGGTTGTGAACGAAGTACTAGCCTTCACCGAAGATCAGCCTTCAGCATCATCCGGATTTGTGAGTCCGCCTTCACCGAAGATGACGTTGCGACCGCGAGAGTTCTGCTTTGTGCGTGCATTCCGTCAAGAAGGCCGACTCGCAAGGGAGAAAATCGGAAGAAGAAGACTATCCAGGACATCATCACCATCTTAAAGCAGACAGACCCCGACGACGTGCCAAGGTTCGTGGCGTACGACCTCAATAAGTTGCCGCCTGTGTCCTTCGACCACGTCGACGTTACGGCCTTCCTGAAAGATTTGGTGATCATAAAAGCGGACATAGCTCAACTGAAGGGAAACTGTGGAGCGACAGCGGCGTAGGGGCCAACATCTCTCGTCCCGGAAGTTCAACAGCTGAAACAGGCAGTTGAGAAATTGTCATGTTCCGAGTCACTCCGGCCGATAACCCCGTCTCTGCAGCCTGATCGCATTCCGCAAGTGGGAACACCGAACGAAACGCTGAGTGTACGCAACATCAATATGCGCAGGCGAGGTGCTCAAGTGTCGTCACCCAGCGATTGCACATCGACGCCGGTATGCTACGTAAGCGCTGATGGTGCTGTTGATGCCTCGACTTCTACACTGCGCACCCCTCCCGCTCCTCTGCCCACCCGCCCCGTTGCCGCTCGTCCGAAAAGGCGACGCGGATCTATGACGAAGCGTATCAGTAAAACGGTGGAGAAAACAACAATGGTATCCCCGCGCTTGGAACCGCGTCCCGACTGTCGGCAGGAGGCTGCACGTGACAAAGACGGGTTCGTACTCGTCGAGAGCAGGAAGAAGAGAAGGAAGAGGTGCAATAAGCGCGGATCTGCGCCCCCTGAAGAGAGCTGTTTGAAGGCAGCTCCCCGCACGGCTCTCATCTACTTGTCTCGCCTGCGAAAGGACATGAAGATCGAGGACCTCATCCGCCACGTCCAGGATAAGGGTAAGCGAGTTGAGAGTGTCGAGGCTCTTCCTTCTCACTGGGCTGACACGAACTTTTGCGCTTTCAAGCTGTGCATTCCTGCCGAGAAGGTGAAGACATTCCTTCGCAGTGAGTTTTGGCCCTCCGGGGTGGTGTTCCGGCGCTACAATCGCGACCTTCATCGTGAGGTCGCGCGCCATAAGTATGCTGAGGCCGCGCCGGAGCTGTCTACAACTGCCGTCCTGCACATTCAGGAGACGCAACCCGCGCCGCCGCCGACGACGCCCGCGCCGCTGCCGACGCCCGCGCCGCTGCCGACGCCCGCGCCGCTGCCGACGCCCGTGCCGCGGACGCAATCTGCGCCCACTCTACGCGCACCTGATTCACCGCGTCAGCAGACTAATATGACGCATACGGGTCTCTATTGGGACCCGTACAGACACAAGTGGAGAAAAAGTAATTTTAGTTCTTAGGTTAAGACATTTAATATGTATTGTCAATATGGCCCTAGTTGGCTGAAATAAAGAGATAAATAAAAATAAAATAAAAATTAAACAAATAATTGATTCTCCCAGGGTGTGGTCGCGAACCCAGTCGATCCGAAGATCTCCCACACGCTAACTGCTGTTCATTTGGCACCACCCAGGAGGCACGTGTGACTTAAGGACCATGAGGTGTCACAGACGCGAACAGCTTTAACTCCCTAAATAAGGTGCTTCGTTATTTATGTCAATAACTTCGGGAGGGTTACATACGCGCTCAAACAAACAGATTCAGATTCAGATATTTATTTCGCCATAAAGAACACACAACAATAACAATATTTCATTGAGACATATGCATATTCAGTATGGTTCGTCATTATCATTATCATTATTATTTTTTTTTGTCATGTCCCGTTCAGCTCAACACTTTACACAAAAAAAAACGTGTTTATAGGAGCATTGTTTCTCCTAACATCTCCTAACAAAAAAATTAAATCAAATAGCTGTAAAAACCAATCAAGGCTATAGACCCTTGCAAACAAGAAACGTAGGCACACACACCGCACACGTGGGTAGGTAGGTAGGTAGGTAGCTAGTTTTAGAGCGGCGGCGGCCTAGTGACCTTGTGACTTACTTACAACAATAGCTGTTCTGCGTTTGAACATAGTACGGTCATTGACCCCGTACAATGCAAGCTACCTACTGTTACACACAGGTCTAGTTACCTTGTGACTTACTTACAACAAACAGCTGTTCTGCGTTTGGACATACAACGGTCATTGACCCCGTACAATGCAAGCTACCTACTGTTACACACAGGTCTAGTGACCTTGTGACTTACTTACAATAAACAGCTGTTCTGCGTTTGAAAATTTCTCGAAAAGTTATGCTAAAAATATGTAATTTTTTTTTTGCGTAACGTATTTACTTGAGATGAATAACGAAGCACCTTATATAATTTCTTTCAAAATTAGTTAATAGTACGCTAAGAGAGGGTTCTGTATCGGAAATAGATCACTTTTGAAGAACAAATAATTTTTGTTCGCACAAAAACATTTTTTCTATGTAAAATGTAAAAAAAAAATTTCTTAATCATTTCAGTTTCACGCCAGGAACAAAAAAGTCTTCCAACACATAGATCCTTTTCTTTCAGAAATTGTGAAAAACCACAATTTTAGTTTTATTAGTATGGAATAGAAAGAATTTGATTTTTTTTACCAACTTACACGTGTTATGTCATAATGATAATTAAGACTTTTTTGTTACTGTTATGAAACTGAATCGATTAGGCTATAAAAATGAACCACCTATTTTTTTATTTTATTAAATACATAAAACAACAATATTTTACATTAAAAAAGAAGCCCAAAGTCCAAAAAAAATGTATATAGGTTTCCACCCCATTTCGTACCCTGCTGCGAACCGGTTAATATTAGAGGTCCAAACCGGTTCTGAACCGGTTTTTAGGCTTCAGGTTCGGGTTTTTTTGAACCGGTTCGCGACCAAACTGGTTCGCTCGTTAAAAAGGTTCTTCGAACCGGTTCGAACCCGAACCCCATTTCGAACCGGTTTTCAGTCCCTGGTTAGCACACACCGCACGCCAACTTCAGCGGCGCGCCAGGGGCGGCGCGGCGCAGCATGGACGCAGAGGAGGGGAAAATGCCGCGTCTCTCGCCTCCCGCGGCCGGCCGCTCCTCTGCGCACCGCGCCCGTCTTGGCCCGCTTGTTTTTTAAAATTGCCGATGGATTTTTTGTTGGATTCTTTTGCAAATAATTTTCTTCAAAATTCTTAATCATAATTGTACAATAAAAACGGACGGAGGAATTTTGCGGAACAGAGTTTCGGTCGTCACCTTGAAAAAAAATGATGCATATAAAAAAGTTGTTGGATTCTTATGCTTATTGATGTACATAATAATACTAAGGTATATTCCGATTAAAGAACCGACTGAGCAATTTTGCCGAGAAAAATATAGTAAAAAAACACATTTTGTTTTTAATTCACTATTTCCATATACAAAAAATGTTGGATTTATTTACGTACTTATTCATATAAATAATACCTACCCTATGGCGAAGTAACTTTGGACGGAGCAATTTGTCTATAGGAGTTATATTAAATTTTCACTTTTCTTTGAATATACCCAACTTCCCGTAAAAAAAAATGTTGGATTATTTGTCAGTAGTAATTCCGAACATTACTCCAAGATATTATCAAAGTTTCATTGACTGAGGAATTAATGTATGGGTCCAACTCCTCGTTGACTACATTATTTGGGTTCTTGAAATACTTTTCATTTAATATTTTTGTGTCTCTTGATATTTCCATTCGCCTTTGTTTTGTGTTTCATATTCTGAACGCTTTCGATGTCTCAGAATATCCAACAAAAATGCCTATTTTGGCTTTTGCTGCAAATTTCCCTTTTCTATTTGCTTTGTTTAGGACAAACGCAGTGGAAGCGTGCTGGGCCCATAACCTGTTAGAACTAGCCGTTTTAACTGCATAGATGCATGGAAAGATATTGTTATTCAGAGCTATTTTATTTAAATCATATTACACTGATAGAAGGATGGCAGCCATGTTATAAACAAAATAACATTTGACACATTCTAAATTCAAGCTAGGCCATGAGTATTATAGCAAGTAGTTTTCATTCCAACAGGTATGACCCCTCTATCATTGGGTGGAAGACCTCGCTATGATCCTGGTGATTTTGGATAAAGTTATTTTAGTTTGTGTAGGTAATAGATGTGTGTAGGTATCTATCTCAAGTGCTTAACAATGCTTGAAACACTTTTTTTATGAAAAAAATAAGTTTTATAGTTTCTCTACTATTTATTTTAATTAAAATTGTTTGAAATTAACTACTTAATTGACAGTAGTTTCAGCGTTACGTGATTCCCTTGCCCCTTACTAGGTGGTAGGCTCAAATTGTAACCGACTGGGTTGATACCACCGTACTGGATGTAAGATGGCCGCATAGCAGCCTTCGTTGTGTTCTCCTCTAGTCCAGTATAGCCAGCAATCCGGGGAAGTCTCCGGTATGGCACCTACCTTCTCGGAGGTGATATTGACTAGTCAGAGCATGTGCTTTGGCCCCTCTGACTCAGCCACCCATACCGGATTACATAAAAAAAAATTAGAAGTTTGGGCCAAACCCTTCTATGTATATAAAGAGTCGTCGTCGCCGTGGCCTTAGTTGTTTGCACGGCAGTTGCTTCTATTGATAGTCGAGACACATTGTTCTAAAACCACTCCAACCTGTGTGAACTTCGTTTCTATGTTTAATTTAATAAGTTATTGTATTGCATGTAAATGTGAATGGGCAGTTCGCAGTATGGAGCGAGAGCGCGACACACAAGTGGCACTGTGCACGTGCCAGGTCGCCGAACTCAACTCCAAGCTGGCCGAGCTCGAGCTCGAACATAAAGAAAAGGTAACACTATCAAAACATCACATGTTTGGCTAGGTAACATATCATGGGTACTTACCATACCTATTTTTGAGAACTTTGTTTAAACAATGTTAGTCTGGATAAAATTTTTTTTTAACTCAGCAATTTTCTACTTATTGAGCAGTCGTCGTCCAGTTCCTTCAACTAGAACAATTTGTAATGGCCTGGCGACATCGCGAATAACTGGAACTGAAAAAATATCGTAATATATAAAAATATATATGAATGAAATATATTATATACTTATCGCATTATTTCATTCATCATTCGCAGATGATCGAATGGAAGCACTGACATGGCACCTAGCTCACGCGGTGTAGGCGATGTAGCCACCGTGCCAGTTTCCATAAAAAATAAAAATAAAAAAAAGATATCATGAGTGGAGGTTTTGCAGCCAGGATGGTCCGCCCTATAACAGTAAAGCAGTGTTCTGGAGACTGGGCCAAAGTCTAAGTATTCACCTGTATGTGACAAAACATTTGAAGCTGGAAATAATATTGAGTTATGATAATATTATGTGCAGATGAACGTAGCGGTGCTGGAGTACGAGGAGCGGCTGCAGAGGGCCAGCTCTCAGCTGACGCAGCTGCGCGACCAACACGCCGGTCTCGCCGCCAGGACCGACACCAACATGGAAGTCTACCGCAAGGTAAGTACTATTCTCTCTAGCACACACTATAGTTTAAAGGTAATTACTATAAGATGTGTAATGTGTGTTATGTATGTGTAAGTATTTATTAGCTGCAAATATTTTTGGAGGGTTACATACACGCCATAATAAACACATTAGGCAATCTAATATATATATGTTTTAAAATTAGTTTTCGAGTAATTTAAGAAAACATGTCTACGTTCTACAGAATCAAAACGTGCCACTAGGTACCTAAACAGCTAATTTATTTGAGGTGATTGCCTCTACCGGCCGCCCCGCACCCCGCGCGCATGAAGCTCCCTGGCCAGAAGGGTCAATGATTTCAATAAATCAGCTGTTTATATACCTAGTGCCACGTAGGTATTGATTGTGTAGAATTCATGAGTAAGGAAGCGGCGGAGGCGTATAGGACAGTGGCACGTGGAGATTTATTGTATGTAAGCTATTCTATATATTTCAGTGTACTTCCTGCTGCAGTGTGGTAAAAATGAATTTCGACTGACGTCCGGCGTGACATCGCGCAACCAGAAGGAGGGCATTGGTCGTTCGTGATTGAAGCTGATAATCGGTCAACGACGTCATACGTTGACTTCCACCTTGAATATACTCACTAACATTGGCACTAATATTATTTTGTGTTTCAGAGAGTTGAAGAACTAGAAGAGAAGTTGAAGCAGAGCGAGTTCAAGCACTTCCTAGCCAACAACCCGGCCGTTCAAGCGCACACCGCCTACGAGTCTCACTCCCAGAGATACGCGGACTCGGATTTCGTAGGCTCGGAGCACGAGTACCCGAAGCAGACCAAACATGTGAGTGCCAGTGCTCAAGTGAAGCCTCTACCGCGAGGCGTGAACCCGCTCCACGTAGTCCACATCCCCGCCGGCAAGCCGGAGAAGAAAACTTTTAACATAGTTAAGAAACGAAAACTCTACACTGATAAAGATTTTATTTAGTACATTTCATTCGTCAATGTGTTTAGTTGGTCTAATTTACTCAATCTGATATTCTTAAACTTAAACAATATGTTAATTATATTAAGGTGTTTTTAAACGCAAAACTTTGGTCAGTATAGTGTCTATGTGTAGTACTTTAGATAATTATATAATTTTCAACAAACTAAAACTGGACCACTTTAAGAGTGAAACTAGGTTATTACCGCGATTTCTTCTCTCAGCCAACCATTAATATCGCATGATCGAAACAATTCGTCTCTCCTCTGGCGTATAATTGATCATCATACACAGTCGGCCGGCTCTACCTAGACGGCGGCGGCTGTAGAACATTGTCACACTCAAATGTATTCAAGCATTGTTCTATAGCTACATAAGGCTAATGAGTTTTCATGTGACAACATTGTACAAGTCTGTCTGTAGTACTTGTGTAGTCCAGCTTACACTCTCGTCTATTGTCGCACGCACGCGGCGCGTCTCGTACAGTGTCGGACTGTCGCCGTCTGCAGTAAGTAGGAACATTCTGACAGCTTTAGTACCTACCTAATAGGTGCCATTACCGCACTCCTTCGTTCGGCCATTATCACCTGCGTATTATCCGCGCGGTGTTATCTCACCGCAGCTATTAATAATACGACCAGACAAAGATAGAAGGAAAGCGGCTCCGGTCGCCGCGATGCATCAATCTGGAAGTTTCTACAAGAGTTATTTCCACTAGCAGTGACTTTACGCTCGCCGTCCGCGGCAAACGATGCTTTCGTTACTTTATAATAAGACATAAAGTTGTAATAGTAGTGATTGCGGAATATTTCTCCACGGATCTCGCGGAAAGCACTTTCTCGCGAGGCCGGTACGCGCTCGCGGTATCTGGAAAATAAAATTGTCGTTCAGTTTACCGACAACGCAGACGAGAAGTCGCGCTGGCTGCGATGTCGTGAGATGCGATTTCTACAAAGCAATCTCGCGTAATGTTATTACCTATTACCTATATGCATAGCTCAGCTGCGCAGCTGCGCCTAGGCTGTTGGGAACTGTGAAATTAAAGGTAAATATAATTTCTACTAGTAGAAGTACATCACTCTAACTTATATATTTTAATTTGAAAATAATGACAAACACCCGACGTTGATTCTTTGGTAAATTTAATTCATATAAGTTCTTGCAATGTAATTACATTTCAGTAAATTATTTGAAACAATTGCAATACTGAAGTCTTATTTTTTTACATTCAGATTAGCATCCAAATTAGCACCGAAAATTATTTCAACTTATACTAGTATCAAAAAGTAAATCCTATTTATGAGTGCAGGAGGATTCCTTCTTATTTTCTACACCTTTCCTAAAACTGACAAAATTATGCATTTTGTTCGAATTATCTTCCAGATTCTTGTTAGGTACCTCTTCTTAATTCTAGAACATCTTTAGATTGTTTCGTAACATGCACTAACAATACTAAATCTAACCTAATTTTATTGAAGGCAGCGTTCAGGTTCAGGTTTCAGCGCTTTCAACGATTCGATTTTAACTTCTTGTCGCCGCCAAAACATACAATCTAATTGAATATGAAATAGATTGTATGAAAATAATCTAAAGATAAGATCTAAGAATTAGATCAAATAACTAGCTACGAGTACCTACCTATAACATTAATTTTTAAAGTCGAATCAAGTATAATATACAAGTTAACATATTTTGTTAACATATTTGGCAAGTTTAACATATTATGTTAAACTTGCCACCTCCCAACTTTTCCTGTGTGAAATCTTAACTTTTATAACATTCAAGTTCAGTGTTTATCTGTTGTTACTCATAAGCTTATCTCATTATCTAAAATTTCGCATGGTGGCAGGTAGCCCACGTTCCGACTTAGCGAATATGGAAATTTATCAAGCCGAACTAAACGCGGGTGAAGCTGAGGGCAAAAGCTGCTAGTTTGTAATGCTTCGGCTCCTATGTCTTCACCTGTGCTAAACAACAGCGTGTTGCTGTGTAATCAGTAGTATAATATTAGGGCAGTTGCGTAGTCCTGGTCCTGGTAAAATGGCTGGGTGAGTGGGAGTAAAGTTTATTGATTGCGAATGAGTCTGTCGAGCGAGCTCCAGCTGCAGGAGTAATCGATCTTGAGGTGACCGTAACGCGACAGGTGGAAGTTGTCGGGCGCCGACTTGGGCAGCGCGCGGCGCGCCCACTCCTCGGGAGCGGCACCGTACTCCGACATCAGCGTCTCGTACGCGTACCGATCGCAAGCCTCCGTGTATCTGTAATCAAATCATTGATTGTTAGCGAAATCAACATTTAGATGACTTTTAAAATTATGCAATGCTTAGGCATAAATAAACTGTTCAGTTTCAGAAATACATAATTTCATAAATAAAATGATCAAATAATAAATATTTCTGGAATTAACCTGCCAGAAGGATTACATATAACACACGCTGAATCCCGACAATCGGGGTAAGCAGAGTAATCGGTGTTGTGCTGCAATAACTCTCATAAATTACAGCACAACACCGACCACCACGTTTCGCAAAGTATTCGAACAAGATTCAATCGATCAAGCAGCAAGTAAGGTACGAAGACCCACCTGCTCCATGACTCAGTGGAAGTACCGCGCCAAAGTGAGAGGTGGTGAGCCTATCGCCCTTTAGCACGGCATCTTGTCCTTATCCCTTAGTCGCCTTTTACGACATGCATGGGGAGAGATGCAGTGGGGATATACTTTTTAAGTACTTTTTACCGGCCCCACACGGTCAGAAGGATTCTTTCAATAAAATGGTAAACAGAGCAATTGAAAAGTGTAGATGTATGCATAGAAGCATATCTATCACACACGCCGCCGCAGAGAAGCCCATATCGGTTCTCAAAATCGTTTCTTTGTCGTACCGCTAGGGCGTGGAACTGTCTTCTGGCAAGTGAGTTTCCCGAATCCTTTAACCTGGGTGTCTTCAAGCGTCGTAATAACAGGCTAAACAGCCTAGCAACCGTCTGCAAATCTGCTGGCATGGTGTTTTGGCTCTGTCGACTGCACCATTGGTCCCACATCACCACCCGTTGGTTTACATAAAAATATATATATTTAGCGCTTTTATTCAACCAGACTTTTTTTTATTATAAAGTAAAAACAAATTTATTTTATAATTGTTTTATTTACACCTACACAATCGAGGGCATTAAGGCTCAGAACAATTTTGTCCATTCACACGGTAAAACTATACCAGCGGCTCGCCACCGAAATTACTTACTTTCTATGTTTCTTTTTCTAAAAAAAAAATGGGTGCTATAAGATTGACGTCGTTCACGTAATAAACATGACTTTCTACAGAGGTGTGTTGCTTCGTACGTGATGATTATTAACGCAGACTGTGCATTTTTTGCTTCGCTATTTGTCTTACTTACATGACATTACACGTGCTCTTGTTGTTTGCACATGCATGTAAATAGTACATAGACCGCGTTACATAAACTAGTATGTATTTAGAGTGAGAGACTGCGCAAGCTGGCTTGAATTATTGACGGTTTACCTACGGGTTGGTAGAGACACGACTATACAAAAAGCGGCCAAGTGCGAGTCGAGCTCGCGTGGATAGGGTTCCGTATTATTTTCGTGAGAACTTTATGACTTAGAATGTTCGTTCTTTATATATTCTATTTATTTCGATATTTTAGACTCAGTAGATGCGGAGGTAAGGGAGTCGCAAAACTTTATCAGAGCTGACTCTACCTGTCGTAAGCATCGGGCGACCAAGCGAAAGTGCAATCTTTCATAGAGACAGGTTGCCCGGTCGACACAAATGCCTTCGCCTATTCGATATAATATGTTTGAAATGCCACACTTATAGAATATAGTTACATATACTGGCTGACCCCTTGGCTCCGCTCGCGTAGTTTTCTCGTATGGCAAAGCCAGTTGCTTTTACTTCCGTTCAACCTGACTGCTCAGCTCATATAAATAATGGCGTGATGGGGATAATGGAACGTCTATATCTATCAGGGATATAATAAAAGTGCTAGGCTAGATCGATTATGATTTAAATGACCTACCTACCTACGACAACGCACTTAATTTTGTAAAATTTCTAGTATTTTCCATGAAACTACTCGGCCCTCTAAGAGATTAGCTATATTTCCCGAAATTCTAGTTGGTAGGTTCAGTATTTCTCGATTAAATCACATAAATCAACACTGAAAAAGCCATAAATTATTAATATATTAATAATGAGGGTCTAAAAGGTAGGGATACGCAACTTTTAAAACTTAAAGCTGAGATTAAAGTTCAACCTGTATCCCAAGCAACAAGGAGCTTTAGCCAGTCCCGATTGATACCACCACACTGAATGAAAGTTTGTATGAAAATGGTTGGTGTTTTTCTTTCGTGTCGCCAGCACTAGAATAGAAAGCACTGATATGGCACCTAGTTCAGCAAGCGGTGATGGGCTGACTTCACGGACGTAATAGGTGACGTAGCCTACCATGTCGGGTTCCATAAAAAATTCAAAAGTGTGATAAACGTTTTATTATTACTTCTGCTGGCGACGAAAACAACAATATTATTTTACTTTCTATATGTAAGAGCGCACAAAAGCTTGATTGTGAAATTGTATGAAGCACCTGTTTAAATTACGTACACAATAAGGAATGAGTCAACAATCTTTATTTCAATCACGTAGGCATTCATAAAATTAATATGATGCTATTGGGGGTGACTAACCAAAGGTGACTCGGTGTTGGATCCCTGATGATGATACATACATACATGATGATACATACCACACGCTGTATACCGACAATCGGAGTAAGCAGAGTAATCGGTGTTATATTGTTGCACGTACTCTTGTAAATTACAGCACAACATCGACCACCACGTACGACCATCCTGATGATGAACGTTCATTACTCTCAAACTCGTGCATTTATCTATGGTAACTTCCTTCATGTGGTTAGGGTTAAGTGCATCCGAATTAATAATACGGCACTGATTAAAGGTCGGTCAAAAGAGCTATTAAAAGTTATCTTCGTTTTGATTTCGCCATAGTGGAGTAAAATATAGTTGGGTATTTTCCAGAAAGTTCAGGATAACCGGCAGGACCAAAGGGAATCACTCACATGCCACCTAGCTACAACACCAGCAAGGTGTAACTATCTGACATCTCGCGTGTAGGAGGAGATAAAAAAAACCCCAAGCTTCGCGGTCAAAGGTGACACGCTGTTGCTGTTGGGCTCTTCATTTTCAATAGGCCCAACAGCCGTGGCGCAGACATCAGACAGAACGATAACTCTGAACTTGGGGTCATGGTTAGCGGCGACTTTTTTTCTTTTCTTAGCGAACCTCCGCCGCAACCGCACAGCGACTGTCTCGATTCACGCGTGCAACTTTCATTTGTCAGGAGCAAAAAAACTGGTCTACACTACACCCAACGTTCACACGATGAAGATAACTCTGTCATTATAATTCTAGCCAGCGCAGCGCAGCGCTCCTACGTATGTGGCCAGCTCAAAAAAACGCATATACACCAGTAGAACTTTATCAAATGGATTGTTCGATAAAACTAGCAGAAACATATCGCGTTTGACAAGGTTGTATATTGCACTTCTAGAACAGATTGTACGAGTTGCTGTCTTATTTTTTGTTACAATGCTTTCTGCAGAAGTCAACGGCTTGTGTTACCTGCCTCGGCTCGGCGCGTTGGCAAGAAACACACTTCGCGTAGGTACGTTTTTGGAGTGTTTGATAAAATCTATTTGATTTATTCTGATCTGAATGTAACGATATCGATGAGTGTAACTATTTCCGAAGGCCAATATGGAACTATTAGGCCATATTATAAGTTCGTAATATCATATAATCTTAGGACACCTTTATTATACCTAGGTTATTTTGTTTTTGTTTTTAATGAAAATGATGTAATGAATATATCTAGAAATAGTTGAAAATTAAATAGCTTCGATAATGATTTATTAGCTAATTGCATACCAAGCATAAATTACGCATAGAGAAGGTAAATATGAACGAACTTTACATACTTATGTACATTAATTAGATTGCATTGTTTAGTTTAGAAAAAGAAAATTGTCAAGATGATAAATTTGACAAAATGTATGTCGGTTAATGGTAACATGATATAAAGTCGGTAGGACGATAACCGACTGAAATAACCGACTGAACTGTTACTTAGAGCTAGTGGCAGTCATCACATCATCGTCTAATAATCATATACCTACGCCACAGATTAAGTAATAGTTAGGTACCCTACGCGCCCTTTTGGAATAGAATGAATGGAAGAATATGAATATGAGACACGTAACGTAATGATAACTAACCCATGTGTGAACGGGATAATCGTACATTTACTGAATGAATCAAGACGAGCAGCAGCGGGAGCACAAATGCGTCGATAAGCCTATATCGATCGATAAACATCTATTTGCTTCGTTTGACGAAGTAGAATAGAAGAAGACGAATAGATGTTTATCGATCGATATAGGCTTATCGACGCATTTGTGCTCCCGCTGCAGTCGCATTTATGTGTAGCACTATTGATTACGATAAAGATGCCTAACAAATGCGGTGGTTATAGTTGATTCGTGCTTTTAATATAACTTTCTCTTTTTGTTAGCATATAAAACGCACATGAAACCTGTTCACAAGGAACCGATTAATGCGAATATTTCTTCAGCAACAACGATGCATTCTTCAGTTCCTCTAGTGCGTGGCTTGGTAGGTATACAGTATACATACTTTACCAGTAATTCAGGATTATAGATCTATGCAGCCATGCGATGCATAGATACCTAGTAAAATGGTGGGTGGTGCGACTACTTAGAATTGATATTCCCTAGCTAGGTGACTAGTAAAATGTATATATAGATAGGTATATACATGAATCAACAGTAGATCGAAAATTTGATTTTCCGTTTTATAAACTTATATACGGTTAGAAAGATACAGTCATCGGGCGGACGGACAGACAGACAGAGAATCGGAGTAGGCTCCGTAAGGAGTATGTTTTTCGATCCGTTCAATGTTTCTACGACTAGTGTTGGTAATTTCTCGAGAAAATGTTTCTTCGAATGCTTAACAATGCTAAGAACAGTCGGTCGTATAAACAGAATGAGGGTGATGTGAATGTGAGTTCATTATACCTATTAAGTCTGAATGTATGAATCTCACGGTTGGACGCGACGAGACTTGTGTACCGTACGCATCCGTATTCACTGCTTACCTCTCAACGTTTTGCTAGTGGTATGTCGGTCGACACATTTGTAAAGCATTGCAAATTTTAAAATCTATTGTGAAAATTATGGGTTTAGTTAGGGTCTCTAAAAGTACATACATAGGTACTTACCTAGTTTTTTTTACAAAATCTGGGGGCATGGCAGTGCTCCTGCTGAGGTTGGAAAAACATCAAGAGTGTATGCTGGATAGAAAAACAATTGTCTGAAAAACCACTTTTTTCCTGAAAAACTATTAAAAGCGCGCGATTGGTTAACTTCCGAGAGGATTAGAGAAATATTTATACTTGTTTATATACTAGCTTTTACCACCGGCGCGGCGGCGTCGCACTCTGGTTCGATACCTACCAAACGTGGACACGTACACTTTTTTTCGAATTTAGAATTTTTTTTTGCAGAATCTTATATGTCGCCTAAATACAAGCTGCTTTTATTCTTTTGTGATTTTCTATAAAGTTGACGGTTACGGAGATAATCGACCGAATCTGATTTCGTTGTATGGAGATAGACACTTTTTATTATATTTCTCGAAATGTTAAAATTTGTTAGAGTAGTGAGTTACATAAACGTATTCTACACATGAGCCCCGACACGACTGTAAAAAAAACTCATCCCGCTACGTCCCGCTTTTCGTTTTATTTACATTTGAATTTTTTTTTCTTGCTTATTTTAAAAATAAAAATAAAACACCATAGTGTGCCTACGTTACCAAACGAGTAATCCATTTGCAAGAGTCAATGCTTAACTTTAAAGTTTAATAAACAAAATAAGTAAATTTTGAGTCAAACTATAAAAATAAAGCATTATGTAAACCCAATTTTTCGAGTAAAAAAGTGGTAATAATGTGCATATTACTTGTATTTTGTATTCTATTGTAGAAATATTAAAACGTACAACATAATGTACTTTCCATGGATTTTTGTAACGAAACATTACCTACTACACGAAAACAAATCGTATAAAACGTAAAAACTTTTAAAAATAATTAATTATCCAGAATCATTCGTTTATTTCGTATCTATCCTTAAAACTGCTGCATGCCTGAGTATGCCGATACACGAAATGAATACACAGACGCGTAATAATGTATGTAGTTACATCTATCCTCAAAACTGTGGCATGCCTGAGTATGTCGATACTCTATAAAATTCTGATATTACATTATATTTACTCATTACGTTTGTATCAAATTTCTTAATTAATTATATCAAAACAGCTACAGGTCCGGGGCCTTCACTGGAGGAATTATTGACGAAAATATACTGTACATTTATTTATTCTTATGTTGTCTTGCATTTAAGAGTATCGTCATTTGTCATTTGTATAGAAATTTATAAACTCATCACTCAGTTGTAAAATTACACTTCTTGAGCAGAGCGAAGCGGCAAAATTGCATGAACGGTACAGTTAATCTATGATACAACTAGTTCGTTAATTATATTATGTAACTCGCTCGTTCAATTTTTGGGGAAGATCACATTAGTTATGAATTATAGTAGTCAATTAAATTAAATTTATGAAAACGAGTTTCTTTCTTTAGAATGCATGCAGTGTAGCAATCAGTTTCTCAGTTTATATAACTTACAACTGCTACTCACGGGGAGGGCTAGAGTATGAACGTATACTCTTCGGGAAAGCTTGCTACTTCCTCCCCATCAGGATGAATGGATTGATAAAGGGAAATGATGTTGCAAAGAGAGCAATCATTGCAGGAATAAGGCGGCTCCTGAGACAAAGGAAAAAGGAATAGGTGAGATACCAAATTATACAAACTCAAAACAATCTAGCACATCAGGTTGTGAACTTACATCAATAAATTCTACTTCTTGAATTTATTTTTCCCCAAGTGGTGAGATCAAGAGAGATCGAACCTCTTCTGGCAGTACTTTCGCAGTGTTTGTAATCATTTTTGGACCAATTGTTGTTAAGTATGGATCACATGAAAGCAATAAGTTATTCAAGATATCGTGATTTGATGCGCGTCTACTGATTTTTCGAGAATGAAACTCTCTATAGTTTAGGAAATCCTTATTCCGGGCCTCAGATGCCTCTTCCGATAGGTGTCCTATTCCTATTCCTATAGGAATAACATTCAAATGTTTAATTATTTCGCTGCCATGAATGAGAAGTTTGTGAACGCTAAGTGGCATGCGATACCACCCATACAAAGCTACGAATAGCTTGGCAGTTTCTAAGGCATATTCGTGGAATTTTTCGATATGTATATTCAGACCACTAGAAATACTAATCAGAATAGTAGATAGTCTTTGAATACCTGTAATGTCTGAACTTAATGTGGGATTATCGAAAAAGCGCCGAGACGTATTTCCGTCGTTTGTCGTCCCTGATCCCTGTTTCACAAAGTCAATCAAAAAGTCAAAAAGTCTAAAACAAACACTGCGAAAGTACTGCCAGAAGAGGTTCGATCCCTCTTGATCTCACCACTTGGGGAAAAAGAAATTCAAGAAGTAAAATTTATTGATCTAAGTTCACAACCTGATGTGCTAGATTGTTTTGAGTTTGTATAATTTGGTATCTCACCTATTCCTTTTTCCTTTATCTCAGGAGCCGCCTTATTCCTGCAATGATTGCTCTCTTTGCAACATCCTTTCCCTTTATCAATCCCTTCATCCTGATGGGGAGGAAGTAGCAAGCTTTCCCGAAGAGTATACGTTCATACTCGAGCCCTCCCAGTGAGTAGCAGTTGTAAGTTATATAAACTGCGAAACTGATTGCTACACTGCATGCATTCTAAAGAAAGAAACTCATACATACATACATACATACATACATACATACATACATACATACATACATACATACATACACACATACATAACACACGCTGTATCCCGACAATCAGGGTAAGAAGAGTAATCGGTGTTGTGCTATAAGGACTCTGGTAAATTACAGCACAACACCGACCACCACGCTTAGCACAGTATACGGACAAGATAGAACAAATTGTGACAAGTTCGAGCGCAGTCTAACTGCCGTATGAATGATCAATAAACAATACAATACAATACAATACAATACAACTATCAAGCAGCAAGTAAGGCACGAAGAACCCACATGCTGAATGACTAGGTGGAAGGACTGCGCCAAGGTGAGAAGTGGCTTGCCTGTCGCCCTTTAGCGCAGTATCTTGTCCAGTATGTTATTCCTTAGTCGCCTCTGACGACATGCACGGGGAGAGATGCAGTTGGGCTATTCTTTTTAAGTACCGGCCCCACACGGTACTCGTTTTCATTAATATAATTTAATTGACTACTGTAATTCATAACTAATGTGATCTTCCCCAAAAATTGAACGAGCGAGTTACATAATATAATGAACGAACTAGTTGTATCATAGATTAACTGTACCGTTCATGCAACGTTGCCGCTTCGCTCTGCTCAAGAAGTGTAATTTTACAGCTGAGTGATGAATTTATAAATTTCTATACAAATGACAAATGACGATACTCTTATATGCAAGACAACATAAGAATAAATAAATGTACAGTATATTTTCGTCAATAATTCCTCAAGTCAAGGCCCCGGACCTGTAGCTGTTTTGATATAATGAATTATGAAATTTGATACAAACGTAATGATTAAATATAATGTAATATCAGAATTTTATAGAGTATCGACATACTCAGGCATGCCACAGTTTTGAGGATAGATGTAACTACATACATTATTACGCGTCTGTGTATTCATTTCGTGTATCGGCATACTCAGGCATGCCGCAGTTTTAAGGATAGATACGAAATAAACGAATGATGCTGGATGATTAATTATTTTTAAAAGTTTTTACGTTTTATACGATCTGTTTTCGTGTAGTAGGTAATGTTTCGTTATAAAAATCCATGGAAAGTACATTATGTTGTACGTTTCAATATTTCTAGTAGATTTTGTTACAATAGAATACAAAATACAAGTAATATGCACATTATTACCACTTTTTTACTCGAAAAATTGGGTTTACAGAATGCTTTATTTTTATAGTTTGACTCAAAATTTACTTATTTTGTTTATTAAACTTTAAAGTTAAGCATTGACTCTTGCAAATGGATTACTCGTTTGGTAACGTAGGCACACTATGGTGTTTTATTTTTATTTTTAAAATAAGCAAGAAAAAAAATTCAAATGTAAATAAAACGAAAAGCGGGACGTAGCGGGATGAGTTTTTTTTACAGTCGTGTCGGGGCTCATGTGTAGAATACGTTTATGTAACTCACTACTCTAACAAATTTTAACATTTCGAGAAATATAATAAAAAGTGTCTATCTCCATACAACGAAATCAGATTCGGTCGATTATCTTCGTAACCGTCAACTTTATAGAAAATCACGAAAGAATAAAAGCAGCTTGTATTTAGCCGACATATAAGATTCCGCAAAAAAAAATTCGAAATTCGAAAAAAAGTGTGCATGTCCACGTTTGGTAGGTATCGAACCAGAGTGCGTCGCTACCGTACCTTTATTTAGGCGCGGAGGGCGGAACAATTTGGTTTGTATGAGAGCCACAACCTTAACGTAACCAGTACTGAATTTTATTTTGCCCATCCTGTGTCCCATATAATCAAATGATCTTGTACTAAGTTTCATCGAATTCGGATGATTGGTTTAAGAGTTATGGAGAAACATACATACATACAGAAAATATTTCTAAAAATCTTAAATTTAGTTTTAGCATCATACTTACGAGTACATAGAGTCTACAAACGCAGTATCTCATAAAATAAACTAACTTACTCCATCTCCGTGGCCATCCCTTACAGATTTATTAGTATTGATTGAATGGAGGAAATTGCTTAAGGCAATACGTCTGCCCCTACCACACATTAAGTTATACAAAGTGGAATAAAAAAAAGGCGTAGCAGAGGATACAAAAATGCTAGCTGACAAATTCGGTTGTTCAGTGCGAGTGCGGACAGTAAGAAGAGGTGTTTTGCTAAAGAAGGAGAATACTTTTTGCTTACCTGGACGGTCGCCTGAGTTTTCCATTCCTCACTGTGGTCATGACGTAGTCCGGGTGGGGGGCGGGAAGGGACACTCGCTTCCTGGAGGCGGGGGGCGGCATGAAGACTCCGGGCGGTAGCATCGGAGGCGGCAGGGGGTGGTATACGGGCTCGTATACCATCGGCTGAAGCGCGTAGTACTGCTCTTCAGGGTTGTATATCGACCTGCGACGTTCCGCTGTAATGCAAAAGGGTAATGTTTAGTGACGTATTGGTTAAATCGTGACCATTATAAGGCCGTTCAACGCTTTTTTTTTAAAACAGAAAATCGGTTGACCGCTTCAAGGTCTGTCCGTCCGTGAATTTTTCATTTTACATTTTCTATGTTAATCTTAATAATGTCATATCTTTAAAAAAAACGTATTGACGAAAGTTTTTACCACTTCTGCTTGCTGTTATCTCAAGTGGAGTGACTGAAATGTATGTTTCGTGCTTGCACAGTATACATAGCACGAAGTCTGTTTGTCTCTCTGTCACGACGACCTACCTCGCTTGCCTCGCGTCGCGTATCTATTGCTTGCAGTACGTAACATAACTATGCATGCAAACATATAGTTAAATAGAACAAATTCAAAATGGCTTTACACGGTGGTTACTTTTTTTGTTGTTAAAACGTCGGGTTACAAAGTCTTATGTATAATATTTATTATCCAAGACTTTGTAACCCTCTCCTTCCTCCATCGACGTAGTTATTCTTGCACAATTTTTATACCAGTTTCCAAGAGTTTTTATTAAAGTGAGTACGTCGAAGCCCGCCCGCCCTTATTCATATTTAAAACAGAAGTTTTAACAACCTTCAAGAGGATGGGTGATTGAATAACACGAAGAAACTGTGGGAACACATTATCAGGTTCATAAATAACACAAAACAACTTTGTCAAACTAATGATATTACTACCTACGCCATTTAACACTCCACGTGGACTATCTAAAGCATGCGTATTGTTTTTATTGCTTCCGAACTGGGTGGCTGTGCCCGAGGTCGAAAACTTTCACCCCCGAGGAGGTGCAGCCAATTTCACCCCCGAGGAGGTGCCAGTCCGGCTTGAAGGCGGACTAAGTAATGTCGATGATTTGAAGACCCGTAGATTGTAGAAATAGGGAAAGATTTTCCTGGAACTATGACACTGCAGTTCTTCATGTATTAGTACTTTTAGTATTAACTGTACAACGTATGTGATGCGTGTGCTCAGTTCAAGAACCCGCCATCACTATTCACCTTTTTGTCCGATACACGGACTCCACATGCTATTATAGATACGTACGTGCATGTACTATAATTAGTAGATACGTGCACTTTTTATGCGAAATGTGCTGCGGCCCACTGATTCCCTTGCACATTATTTGTGCTGTGCCAATTATTACATATTTTCCTATGGTGGGTTACTTACATCATAATAAAGATTGACTGAAAACTAGCTTTTGCGCGTAGCTTCACTAAATGTAATGCAGTAAGTACATAGGCAATAGGCAGTGGTGCCCATAAATTTTTTTTTATTTTTTTTTATGGAAACTGACACGGTTGGCTACATCACCTACAACGTCCGTGATGTCAGCCCATAACACCGGGTGAACTAGGTGCCATATCAGTGCTTCCTCCTTTGATCGTGCCGGCTACACTGAACTGGTCGGAAAACACAAACTATTTACATACCGTTTAGACCGACGTTTCATTCAGTGCAGTGGTACCAACCCGGGCGGGTTAAACCCTACCACCAAGTAAGATTAGGAGGGAAGGGGCCTACAGTTTTACGAGGAATCCGAACCTCGGTCAGCCTCCAACGGTCAGCGGTCATCCATCCAAGTACTGACCGCACCCAGCGTTGCTTAACATTCAATAGCAACAGTTGACTGTCTGCACCACTGAGCTATCGAGGCTGACATAATATGAAGATCTACCTACAAAAATTAAAAGTTTTGAGATCGACACTTGTACCAAAGATTTTCGTTGTTAAATAATTTGAAGTAATTTTTGTTTGAATTGAAAACTATGTTCAATACATCCTTTAAATTGTTACTATTGCGGTCCTTGTGGAAGAAAACACCACCCGGAAAATGTTAAGTCACATCCAATATTATGAATTCTTCCATGTTTCTACGAGTCACTTCTTGCTCTACATATTTTAAGCGATCGACCTAAAAGCCACTTGCGATCGACCGTTTGGGCACCAATGATATAGAGTATATCCGGCTGGAATCATCGTTGGAAGTATGTACTATGGAACCACGAACGGGTTACATTATGCTGTGTCTATGTTGTGAATCTAAGGACGAGTCAGCCCACTGAACGTCCCAACTGTGTCTAGCTTTTGCTACACCGGGGTCCCTGCCTGGAGGTCCTTGGAATCATTCTTCCTAAGAAGCTCTACTTAGAAGATGTCTTACCCAAGTCATTAAAAACATCGCCTGAATGAAAGGGACAATTACTATAATTATACTGACAATGTGTGCCTGGGTCATGCAACAATGAATCCCCAAAAATCTGAATTTGAAGTAGGTACTATCTGATACAGAATCTGACACATCTTATATAACTCTGCGGCAGACCTGCCACGCGACGGAAGATAAAGTATTTAATATGATGATGTGCAAAAATGCGAGGTTTTCTCTTCTCTAGTAGGTCAGCATGTGGGTAATTAATCCGTCACGTTAACTAACGTGAATGTAACAATTCTTAACTATATCTCGATGCTAATAATAGTATGATGCAAGGCAAGCGGCCGCGGCCAACTCGACCGCTCTACTCTACGCTTTTACCGCCAAGTATGAAAATACAGTGAGCGTGGCTTCCTTGTGTTGCTTTGGGAATGCGGTAGGTACACATTACATATCGTGTGCGAATACTTACTTCCTATTATTGGAACCAAGTTCCTTATCGCACGTTATACTCCAGACACTCGGCGAATGAGAGCTAGGCCGAAAAAAGTGTGAGCGGCGATCGGTGTTGTGCTGCAAGAACTCTGGAAAATTGCAACACAACATCGACACCTTATTCAATACAATTCATTCAGCCGTTTTAGAGTTACGATACAAAAAAACTCTACCTCTCACATACATACATATTATATACATGTATACATCAAAGTGTAGCCTCCAAAGATTCTGCCCGGCTCGGAATTCTAGGATTCTGGAATTCTAGTTTCCTGAATTCAGACTGCATCTATAAAAAATATCCCGTCGATGGATGTTTGTTTACCCAAAAAAAAATTTAAGCACTTAAAAAAAACCACCAGCACACCTGAAAATTAATAGATGGACCGCTTTTGTGCTTTGGACCCCCTTCAACTCAAGGGTCCGAATATGAATCAAAATATTATTTAACACTTTTCAGTTCTAGTTGTTTTTTGAAGTCGGTGCAATGTTTTTTAAAACAGTTATGACGTGATGCTTTCAATGTTTATCTAATCGATTTGAATGAAAAACGATCTTGCTCTGTCAAATATTCATCAGAGACCGTAACGACATAATTGCCTATTTTCCGCTTTATTTTATTCGCAAAACGTAATTACCACAACTATCAAGGTTCTTACTTAGCAATTAGCCAAATGTCCGTGGTTCATTTAATCCTCTTTAAATATTTCCTGCTCATGCAAATGCGGTTCCTATTGGTTTGATGATGGAGAAAGTTTCTCAATACAAATTACTTCGCCGTAATCATTGGACGGCAATACCTCAAAACGGTGGCACTTTTAGCGCTCACGTAATCGTGTTACAATAACGTGTCATTTCTATCAATAATTTCTACGACATACTTATTGATGCACAACCGGTGATAAACCTATGCACAAGCTTATAAATGGGCCGAGTGGGCCGTGGCCCAGGGCGGCAATGCCTTCAGGGGCGACAATGCCTTCAGGGCAGTGCCGGACTTGTACTGTTCTTAAGTATAGGCCACTTGACTTTCGCCGCCCACGCAAAACATAAATAGCATAGGATAGAAGTATTACTAAGTCCCAATGGGGACTTAAAACCTTTACCCAATTTAGAGTATTGCGGCCATAATTACGCACGAACTTGACGGCTTACACTATACCAAAGCGCAAGTGTTACTCTTTAGCGCATTCGGAAATCTGCCGCCCCCTAAAGTTTGGCGCTCCTAGGCCGCGGCCTATATGGCCTAATGGGAAATCCAGCCAGGACTGATTCAGGGGCGGCCGCAGCGGCATCGCTGCGGTTCAGCGCGACGGCTGAGTTGGTACGCAATAAATAAAATAACACATTAAGGAGGCGGTGGTGGTGGAACGGAGGTGAAGACGAACTACAAAGATGAGTGCAAGGAAGGTTATAAAGCAGCTGATCGGTAGGGGGCGGCGCGGCTGTTTTCCTAAAAATATATCACAATGATTTGACAACAAAGGAACATTATATTTTGAATATTACGTTGAAACAGTCTGTTAAGTGGGAACGTTGTTCACACACAGAGGGTTCCAAAGCTATTTCATATATGCATAACCGTTACCAGCCTAACATTCCAGTCTCAAGAAGATCGCTAACACCAATTAGGAGGTCTGTACAGTTTGTGACAGAGAGACGGACTTACAGACAGTCAGACAGACATATTTATTCGTTTATTTCCTTTGGCTGGATTTCGAGGAAGTAGGTAGGTAGGTACCATAGATTTTTTGTTTAGCACCCACGTCGGCTAATTTATGAATAGCTCAGGTGGGGCGGCGGCGCGGCGGCGGCGTACATTTCAAATACGCCCCTGCCTATGAAGCGTCATGTTGTCACATACTATCGTTAAAGGTGGCACGACGAGGTAACTTCACCGTGGTCGACGCGGTGATCCAATGATATCAGACGTAAAAATAAGTTCGACCTCGGTCGAGTGCGATATAGCGCAGCCATAATTTAAATGCATTTCCGCGAGCACGTGCGATGGAGAGTAACGCATTGGGTAATAGAATAGATTAGACGATTCGATGCGGTCTGAAAGCTAACACCTGCTATAATATTCCGGTCCGGTTATGGCCAATGATCAGGCGGGTAGAAACAGGATTTACTGGGTATAAACACTTTTAGCCGTGCATTTACATGACCTAAATCAGGTCCTTAAAAATAGGGGTATCCTGAGTTTGTATATGTATTACTCAGAATAGCCCCACTGCACCTCTCCCCGTGTATGTCGTAAAAGGCGACTAAGGGATAGACTCCCTTCTTATATTACAAGGTGGTAGGGTTTAACCTGCCCGGGTTGGTACCACCGCACTGAATGAAAGGTCGGTCGAAACGGCTATGTAAATAGTTTGTGTTTTCCGTCCAGTTTAGTGTAGCCGGCACGACCGAAGGGAAGCACTGACGTGGCACCAAGTTCACCCGGTGTTATGGGCAGACATCACGGATGTTGTAGGTGATGTAGCCAGTCGTCTCAGTTTAAAAAAAAATTCTGTTATTTCACGATACATAAATTCAAACATTTCCCCGCACAGAAAATTAAATAGCAGAAGATATTGTTTTTAAACTATAGTTTAAATCATAGTTAGGTACTTGAGTTATAAAATTTGTATACTCACGCATAGGCATCATATCATATGCATAGTTGATGATGTCGGGATGATGGTCGGCGTGGTGGTGGTGCTGGCGGGAGCGGCGGCGCGGCTGCTGGTACGCCGACAGCTCCTCCGCCGGCGCCGCCAGCGTCCGCCGCGGCTCCTCCTCGCCTCCATCCTCCTCGGACTCGTAGCTCTTCGTCGGCACGTAGTAGAAGCTCGCGCTCACCGGCTCCCCGGCCATCGAGTTGAAGTTCTCCCCCAGGCTCGAGTCTCCCTGCTCGACTCTCCCGAAAGAGTACTGCTCCGAATCCCACGGATCCAGGTACACCCGTCGCGAAGAGTTCGGCGAGGGCTCCTCGTCGCCCTCGCTGTCGAAGTCAACAGCCGTCCAGTAGGGGCTACTGGCGTGACCCGGCATCCTACACGTCTTCTCGCTGACTATTAATAGGGCTAACCGATCAATCGTTCGTCTAGCTTTTCGAACCACAACCTTCCACTCACGACAACGTTTCGCCACTTATAAGCACTAACACGCGCGGGCACGTATTTCTATTGTTTTATTTACGACTGCGAAACGCTACTCACTATTCTCAGCACGAAAACTTAGGAAACGTTGACGGCTATCATTGATATAGTATTTGGTGATAATGGCGGGAAACTCGTGTGCCGCTCGTGACGCGCGCGCACGTACTCGCCTCGCCGCCGCCGCTGCCCGTCTGGTGTCGGTCGAGTTGATGTGCGCGCAGCGCATTGATCGAAGAAACAGATCGTAGGTGTAGGGAGGGAAGGGGGGTGAAAAAAAACATGTAATTAATTATTAACATGTGGACGTGACTATTTCGGAATTCAGTTTTCAAGTAAGTACCTACCTAGGTTTTTTTTATGGAAACTGACACGGTTGGCTGATGTGATGTACACCTACAACATCCGTGATGTCAGCCCATAACACCGGGTGAACCAATGACATTCTACTTTCTTTTTTATTCTATTTTATTCTACATTTAATTTAATTCGTTGGGGTGAACTAGGTGTCATGTCAGTGGTTTCCTTCATTTCATGTCGGCTACACTGAACTGGACGGAAAACACGAACAGGGTCTGGGTAGGATATTATATTGACTTACTAGGTACTTTAGGAAATCGAAGTATTCCTACGATGTAAACGAAAATAAAGCCTTTTCTACGAAATAGGTACTTACCTACGCAAAATTAAGGCATGGAATAGGTACGCATACGTATATAATTTGGTTTAGAACCAAAGTTTAGAACCACATTTTTGCTGGTTAGGTGCCTAGGTAAATTAGCTTAGTTAGGTAAGGTAAAAGCGCCTCCCCTTGGTAGGTCGTATTACGACTCCTACATCCAAACTCACAAACTTTACCCCTTTATATTATTATTTATTAGTGTATCTAGTTATCAAGAAGGTAGGCAAAAAAAAAAATTATTAAATCGGTAAAAGAGAGAGGACTGGGCAAATTATGGCGCCAGCCTTGCTTGCTTGAGACCAAAGAGCAAGAATACTATACGGATGCAACGTGAATTGCCCCTATTGCGAAAGAGACAATCATTGATACAAAATCAATGGTCTAGCATTTTAATACAAACAAAGCTAACAAAAATCTTGGTTTTTGACGTGATGATCTCACGTCTTATAAATTGATGAACACCGGCTGCACGCACGAAGAAGTGTAACGTTCCATCTAAACCTATGTGTGCAAGCGAGAGCGCGATAGAGACCTGTGTGTCCAAGCGAGAGCGCGATAGAGAGGCATATACAAATAGTAGGAAATACAAAATATTTTTCTCCGTCGTTTGCGAGCCTCGAACCCGCGGTCCCTGCCACCATCACTGACCAGGGTGTTATACACGCGGGCTATCGACCGTCTACATAACGCTGCAAAAATATCGATTTACATAATATGTAAATCGTTTGTGTTAGAATGAGACAAGAGTAGACTAGACGTCTCATTTCATCATTTCATTGTATTAGGAACTGACACGATGTAAACTAGATAATGAAAGCACTGGCGAGAAAACGTGAAGCAAAACCAGACGGTAGTTTGTAATTATTGCGGCTGCCGTGCGTTGAGTAATCCGGGCACCCGTAGTTCAATTTGCAAGTTGATATCATTTTGATATAGGTACTTCTATCCATCACACTAGCTCTGAGTTCTACATATTACAATTGAACGCTAATACCAGTTTATAACTATGGTTCAATAAAAACTCTTAAATATGTCAGAACATAGAATTACCTACAATATCTTTTATATTTAAAAAGTGTACAGTGCGACAAGGCTTGAAATGAACGTGGATGACGTTTGTGGGAGGGCGCTGTTGCAGCATTAATGTTGTCAATTTTGAAAATTTCCTTACACTAGGGGAAAATATCGTTGCAAAAGAAAATGTATGTATAGTATCTTTATGGTAAGTAAGTACTTACTTACCTACTTATTTTTTATTTTATGTATTGAATTTTAGGAAGACTTGCTCTCTAATAAAATAACAGATAGACTTCGATTTCTGCTAACAACACCACAGGCACAGACTAAGAAGTGATACTAACGTACGCGTGATAGTCCTGGGAAATATATTATATAGCAGGCAATATATTCTATTATTTTACAGCAGTTATAACGTTATAAATATTCCACCTTTCCTGCTGTTTGCTATAATGCTGTTTTGCTATTTATACTCGTACGTACCGCCATCTAGTTGATATATTAAAAATTATTTGTAGTGTAGCCTGTAGGTATGTGAAGCTCTCGCTCGATAGATGGCAGTGTTAGTAGTATTTTGTAACTTAACCCTTAATACAATGACTTAAGGTTACATTTTAAATAATTAAATAAAACAGCAGACTAGCACATTAGAAATATTCGCCAGCTAAGGGCCGTGACATTTGCTGTCCAGATCAGCGGGCGGCCCTTTGAGAGCCACGCGCACGACTTCATACAAAATAATTTATTGTAACGTGCAACATCCTTCTTAACTCTTCTAACGAATGTCTAGTAATTGATGAAAGAGTAGGCTACCTAAAAATACACACTTCTATGTGCTTGTCACGTCAAAATAATATTAACAATCGATCTTTCAGTCGGTCTCTTTGTGTTCGCGGACGGTGACGTGTGCGCCTCGTGTTTTTAGTGGTTATATTGTGGAATTTTTGTGTTTTCTTTGTCAAAAACGATGGAAGGGTAAGTTATCTTCATTTAAAATAGTTTCTCGGCGCTGAGGAATGATTTATTCGTAAAGTACCGTCATTTTTGTAACCCTCTAGGAAAAAACCCTTCCGAATTTTTTTTAATTTTTAACCCACTTTATTAATGATAATATTAAACACATTACCAATGAAATTATAGAAAATTTAATGCACATTTTGGAAAATAAAACCTTTTCATATACGTTTAATAGAAAAAAAGTCTAGAAATATCGCCTGCAACGCAGAGCGCACCGATTTTGGCCAAAATCGATTTTGGCCAAAATGGCGTCGCAGTCAAGGGCTGACAGCTAAATTTAGTGTCGCAGGCGAGGGGATAATAGAATTAGACTGCTGTTTGTTAGAAACAGCAACAGCAACAATAAAACAGCAGTATAGCAGTGCGCGCTCGTTGCTTGCTATGAGCAGACTTATACAGCAGCAGCAGACAGCAGTTTATATAGCAACTTATGGTGTCTAGAAATTATTGTGTATAACTAGTGTCTACTAGATATATTTTAATAGGAATAAAAACATGGCTTATATAATATAGTG
Organism: Nematopogon swammerdamellus; assembly: GCA_946902875.1. Lineage (NCBI taxonomy): Eukaryota > Metazoa > Arthropoda > Insecta > Lepidoptera > Adelidae > Nematopogon > Nematopogon swammerdamellus. Next base: position 19,447,277 of record OX336335.1, on the reverse strand, counting down.
AGTGAACCATAGGATTAGCAATATTTGTGAAAATTCCGCCGAGCTGAAGATTACAATGACAAGTTGTGCAATCTTAAAATTACTGATTTATTAACTAAATAAAAATATTATAAAAGCCTTCACAAATACATAATAAATACCGTCGAAAATATTATATAAATTTTAAAGAAATGGCAGAAGGACCCGGCATCCAAGCCAATAATTTAAAAAAATTTACCACAGACAGATTACTGATCTGTCTGCCTGCTGTATTCCTGTGATTATATAACATTAATATTTATCTCTTATTTCAATTATGCTAGTTATTCCAACAGCGTTATGGTCAAATTCCAACAACGCACCAAAAATTGCAATATAGCAATGTAGCACTTTAAAACAGCAGTTCTATATAAAAACAGCAGATCATTCTAACGTGCTGTTGAAAAACCGCCGTTATTCCCACGACTAAGCGTGAACGGGTGAAACGCGAGACGGTCATCTGGCAGCACTGTGGTGGCGTTTAGTTCAGCTGTCACCCACGTTCATTTGAAGCCTTGTCGCACTGTATAGTTTTTTGCCTCCTCATAAATCGTGTTTTTGTGACATAGCACGACAATTTAGAATTTGGTTTTAATCTAACAAAATATAACTAAAATTGTATTGGATTCTATTGTATTATATTTGTAACGTGGGCCATTTGATTGTTGTCACATTTGGATGCCGCCACGTCTTTAAATTAATATTAAATTGCTTTGGTACTCACGCCGCTATCACTTTATGTAGTTAGTTCTAAAATATAATAAGGTAGATTGCACACATCACATTAGAATTATTGTTGGGTTGGGATACATTGCATTCATCGACATCCCTGGAAAAGTGTGAACGCGTCATTGTTTTGCACGTTTCTGTGTTGCCAGGATACAAAGTGACGCCTCGCTGTCAAGTTTTCGCGCCGGATCCAGAACCCACCAGCTGTCAGTCAAAATTGGAGTCGCCATCGATCTAATCTAAGTTTGTAAGATTTATCTGCAATTTACAATTACCTAGTCGGTAGTAATGTGTTATTTCTAGTGGAAATATAAAGCGTTAGTTATAGCTTTTATAATTGACGATCTTTAGGTGCGTGGGTGGGTGTAGCATCCTGCATATTTGTTGTATTTGCTTTTGTCGGTTATGTCCCTGCTTTGTCCACTTTAACCCTTTGCATTCGCTTACCCCTCTTGCATTCCATGCCAATTACGCCGCGTGGAGATACGGCGCCGCGGGGTACGCGCGCGCGCTCAAAACTCAAATATTTAGTAAAATAATGAAATCAAGTCAATAAACTGTGGACTGGCACAAAACCATTTAAATTACCTACAGGTCCATGTAAAACAAGTGAAAGTTGACTTATTTAGACCAGACCTTCTTTAACTCCAGGAAAAACCAAAGCATGCTCGACATTTTTTCCGAATTTTTCTAATCTAAAAAAAATTAGCAATTCCCCCATACAAATAATATAGGTATATCAATGTGTAGGTAAAAAACGCTCTCTTTAGAAGAATTAAAGTGGGTCAATTAAAGTGGTTACCAAATCCCGGAGAGCACACCACACCCGAATTCATTTGGAAAAAACTCTGCACAGTGGTAATTATTTCAGCTTTCGATCTATCTCTGTCTTTCCTAAAGGAAAAATTAATGAAAATACAATAGACGAAGAAGTGTGCCCATATAACGCGGACAGTTTCGACTGTGGATCGGCCTTACTGGAAGTCAACGGTATGAAATGTTCGAAGGCCAATCGGTCGATCCGGAATGCAAAGGGTTAAGTCTAGTAAATTGTCTTACGTACCTTCCTTATTGCCCTCGGCTCACAGGGTCCAGCAGCGCGATCTCTTAATAGTAAAATTGTATATACAGGTGGTTGGGTGAACAGATGGCAGAGGACTCCAGCGTGCAGGCGGCCCTGCAGGTGCTGGAGGACTACTCCATATCGTACCTGATGAGGAGTGAGAACTACAGGACTGTCGAAAATGTTATCAGCAGTGGAGAGCTCCTGCCTCCGCAGCAGATGAAACAGCTGCTTCAGATATTCGCTCACGATCTCAAGCAAGACACAAAATATGCAGTCACCATACTGAAGTTGCTCTCTATGATTTTGGAGAAAGTGAAGGTGAGAATGAAGATGTGGAACCTAGCATGCATTGGCTCCACCGAGCATTTCCCGGCCCACATGCAGTAGGGGAAGGAGTAATCAAGGACGGGACTAGCAGGTGGCGTTCGACGTTTCGGATCGCATCAAGCCCTCGTCAGCTAGTCTGCAATCACTAGGACGCCTAGAATCACGAGTCCCGCTCTCGACCTCCCTCTCTCTACCTATCCATATTATGTAGGATGCCTTCAGTGTCGACTCGACTCTCTCCATAAACAAGGTTAAATTCGATCTTGGCAAGCCTAGAGTCTTGAAAAAAACTATAGAGTGACTTCACTTTCATAAATTGATTACATACAGCAGAGAAAGATTAAGAAAATCAACATTCTTGTTAGTTAAATTTTAAATTTCAAGATCATATTAATGGTCTAGCAAAATTAGAGATAGAAAATTCTTTATGGCTACACAAATATTTCACAAACATAACACAATAAATACAGGTGCATGCGGCTTATCCCTTAAAGAGATTTCTTACAGCCAACCTTAAGGTGGGTGAAATGTGTAGATAAAGGAATGTAGGTAGTAGCAAAGATAAGATGGGAAACATTTTTTATTGAAAAATGTAAGGATTTTTTAAAACCTGAAATATAATATAATTACATTGATATTAGTAATACTATGTAAGAATAAATAGGCATTAGAGACATTAATTGTGTTAGGATATTAGATTATTATATTAGGTGTTAGGTCATGCAAGATATATAATAGGCATAATAGATAATCATACTAAGGTGATTATAATATTGTGGGAATTGGACTACGAATAAATAAAACAGTATAATAAATGGATTACTGAATAAAAGAACAAAGTGTAGTTCATGTAGCTCAACTCAACAAACACCCACCAGCGGTCTGATAAGAATAAATGTACTATACTTTACACACAAACGGAAACAGAGGTAAACTTAAGAAAAAGATAATAAAAAATTATGAACAAAATAAATTACATAGAATTGAATCGAGACTAAATGTACAAAATGTATAAATGAAATTTTAATAAGCTAGGACAGACCGCGAGATCTAATCAACTAATTGACTAATTCTACACGTCACAGTTTGTGTGACTCCCGCCCCAACCGAATCGCACTCAATGTGGGCGGTAGAACGCAGCTACTGAAGTGAAGATGAAACATATTATGTAGGTTAGAGGGAGAAAACTGTAATGTAATAGAAGAAGAATAGGTAGATGTAATAGAAGAAATTATTCACTGATCTTAAATTAATTCTCGTTATTGATATTGTAGCTGGGTGAGCAGGCAGCTTACCCCGAGCTCGTGACAACTGCGACTGGTATCATGGACATACTGAGCAAGACTGCGCCCCTGCACAAGGTTCAGTCCCTCCAGCACCTGTGCCTGCAGGTGCTGCTGGCCTTCCCCGACGAACTGTATGTGACGCTCGGCACTGTTCACACTGCGGACCTATTCGCCCTTGTGGACCAATACCTGAGCACCACTAATAACGTTGAGGTTGACATTAAAATTATGGTGAGTGTTTTTATTTGGACAGTGTTACCAAACAAGCATCCATCGTTGCAGGTAGATAAAGGCTAAGCTCAAGCTATCTGAAGTCGGGTGACCATCCATGAAAATGTTTTGTTTTGCACCAGTATTATAGTATTACTATTGCATAATTAATAGAAGTAAAGTAAGGTGGTAATACCAATGTGAAGGGAACTTTACATGTGCCTGCCTCGGTCCCAAGCCCAGCAGACAGCATCCTCGCCACCTTGTTAGGGTTAGTCCCTTCACTAGAGATACTGTTGTAACCTCAAGATGAAAATTGAACACACCATGCTTACAGATGATGGACACAATAGGAAGAGTGCTCAAAGTGCTTCCAGAGCAGGAGAGGAAGGAGTTTGTGAAGGAAGGACTCTCCGTCTGGTTTTCCCGCCTCATTCCTCTTGTCTTCGCCGCTCATGGGTTGAGGCAGAATGCGGTGAACATCACCGAGACTCTCATTCCAGACCTGACTCTCATCGACTATGGTGACCATCCACAGTGGATCACGTTGTTCAAGAATATCTCTGATGTTGACAAGTAAATATATTATTTGAAAATTTAAAATTTGACTTGTATATACTAGAAACTTGCAATAATGTGTAAGCTTGAAGCAACTACCTTTTCAGCTGTGGATGTACATTGCTAAATATTTCGTTTTGACAATATTGTATCCAGTGGTGGCTGGTGACTTCAGTGACCGTTAGTGCGCTAAGTACCTACCTACTTAAATACCAAATTTCCCAACACATTCCCAATGTTATTTTAAGATCGCGACTTCCGAACTTTTTAAACACCTGCATTTTATTTTGTACGTACCTACCTAGTATGAATACTCTCAAGCAAAACATTCAATGAGTTGCAAAAAACAAGAAAAAAAATCCAAACAACTTTTTTAACTCATTTTTAGTACATTTATAAACACACCCATAGACCACAACACTACTGCAGCTTTCAAAAAGAAAACAGTAGTAATGCCCCAAAAATACTTCAAAAAAATATATAAAGTCATTTGAAAAGTAGGAATTGAACCCGGGATCACCTGATTGTAAAGCCTTACCTTTAACCAACGCTTAGGCAAATATCGGCACCACTTAATTCATAGTATCACGTGACAGAAAGCACAAAACCTAACCATATCCCATTTTAAATATTCGCGCGCTAACGGGTATGTGACATCAAATGACCCGCGCTGACTCTAGGTAGACGGACTCGTGCAAAACAAATCGCTTGCGACGTGTCGCACTTGCGGCTATTCACGATATAGCGTCCTTGTTTGGCGCACGCAGAACTCCATTTCGGCCCATACTGTTTCTACGAAGTATCTTTTGTCTCACGCTTCAGCGGTGTTTTGCCGATCCCTTTACATTTAGTATGGGAGACCCGCATGCGTTTTCGATTCCGCACGGAGCGCGGTAGCGATGGCACGGGTTTACTCGCAAAAACGTGCCTTGTGATCTATAAAATAAGGTCAAATTCACATTCGTATTTATTTTGAGTACGATCTTTATGATTTTAATGTAGGTGATATTATTTATTTTGAGTGAAGTGTACACTTCTCGTGGTATGGTAGTGCGGCGCACGAGCGCACTTTAGGACCAGCCGCCAGTGATTGTGTCATTCATTAGGTAATTTGAAAACTTTACGTACTTACAGTTACCCGGCAGCGTTGAAGACTATGCTCACAAGTGGGGACACGCTGTGGCATCGAGCCTGGTGCTGCGTGGTCAAGCTGCTGGGCACCAAGCTACACAGGTCGGCCAGCCTCATCAATTCACTACTAGCTGTTCTGGAGAGCGCGTTCAAAATGAACGTAGTCGACAGATGCAGAGCCTTCCAATGCTGGAAGGTACTCATAGAGAACTTCTCCCTCAACATGGAGCAATTCTTCACAAATCGCAGGATAAAATTGCTGCTCATTCCGCTCATAGTGAACAATGCCAAAGAAGAGAACAGCGCGTCGGCCAAGTTCGACACTTGGTGGTTCTTGCTCGGTATGCTGCAGCCGAAAATAGATCAATACATGGATTCGATAGTGGTTCCATTCTTGCGCTTCTGCTTCGGCCAATTGAAACCGGCAAAAGGTAATCACATACCGCCTGTTGTGCCGGGACTGAGCTTTCCGAAAGTGCAAACTGCTGCGATTCAAGCTATCATAGAAGTAATGGGACACGATGAGTGCACCGGGTGTGTTTTTGGAGATTTTAGGAGATTAGCCGAGCCGATTCTCAACCCTAAAATGTTGACGTCCCATCTCAATCACTGGATGCACGCAGCCAGAGAAGCAACAATTCTCTTCTCAAAATTGACGAAGGATAAAGCTGAGCAAAATGTCAACTGTCTCTGGAGGAGTCTGCTCAAGCACATGTCTGCAGTCGATGATCGTACCAAGCAGGAAGCAGTATACAAAGAGTTTGTGAAAATGTTCTCCCAGCTTGTGCTGGTAAGCCATTTATTTTTCTTATTCTATTAAACCTACAACTTGTGGATATTTCGAATGACATCACACATACGCCTGTTTCCCATATATACATTTTCTGATATCAAAGACAGAAAAGTCATGTAAAATAGTGCACATAATTTTAATAAAAATTATTTCATTACAGGAAAGTCAAGAAAACGCATCACTTGCTAATTTAATTTTCAACGATATTGTACCTTGCCTCTTTAAACAAACTTCGGGAATACTACAGTTGGATGACAAGTATAAAAGTAGGGATGAAATGGCTTCACAATACTGGTTTCAATTGTTGCTTTGTCCGGCCTTCAAGCAGTTTTACAGGTAAAGTCAAGTCTTCCTGTTTTATTAAGATTTTTTTTTTTTTTGCTTAAATCAGGTCATTTTATTCAACTTATAAAAGAGAAAGGTATAACAATTGAAATTGTCAAAAGGGTATGATGGAGGAGCCTTCGGTGAAGCCATGTTCGCTATTGCCTATGCACGAGTCGATAGGGTAATGGGCGCGGCGATACGTACCGTAGTTATCTGGAAGGTTATTATTGTGTTCTACGTAATAAATAATCATAAACATCAATAATTGACTATGCTAGGCACTCATAGGTTGTATTCTCGCCTCTTGAGCATCAAAGCATGTAACACAGCACATAAATGTATCACCACAATATTAACGGAGACTACGTTGAACCAATTAAGAGTGTATTTATGTGAACAGCGCCTCCCACTTGAGTCACAAACGAAGAGCCTTCTAACAGTTCTCATCATTCAGCAAGGGTGATAAGTCTAAGGGTTGCTTTAGCAGCACATCCTTGTGTCGCTGTCGCCCGTGAGCTCATCCCAGCATCTGCCCGTTCTCCGCGCGTGATCTTGTGGCATGAACACTTGCTCTATGAATAGATATTCTATACAGTTGGGGTCCAAATATAACACCCCAACCCAACTTAATATATAATAATAAATACGCAAGTGAAATCCGATGAAATCCTTATCCGTATAATATCACTCAAACCTGCTTTCAGCCCATGCAGTGAGGAATCAGTGCAGAAACTAAGAGCACTGACAGACCTGGGAGTCCAACGTTCAGTTGATGGATTCTCCAAATGGCTACTGCAAGAATTGCCAGCCGAGGAGCATTCACTCACTTGGTGGATCAGCCTCGTCAAATCCATCATCAACGAGCACTGCATTGTTTCGGAAAACACTGCAAAAGATATCTTCATATGGCCTATTACTAAGCTGGAATATTTCACTGATGTAAGTGTTCATTTCTCAGGTCATATTTGTTTTAAATCAACAGCCAACTGCTCAATTAATTGGTCTGGGGAAATTGTGCCAAGTGTTCTTTACTCAAAAAGCAGCAGCAAGCAGTCCTTGAAATAATTAAAATTATCCAAATGGAAAAAATTAATTATTAAATTTATTCAGTTTGTTAAATTTTCTATTTCGTTTTTTGTGTTTTAAATTGTTTATTATTGCAGTCCTGGAACGTTTGTATGTGCTATTTAATTTTGTAATAATAAATAAGTTAGTTAATAAGTAATTACACTTTATTTTATTATGAATGCTAGATTCGCTATTGTCATTACATTTCTGAAAAGTGTTAGCGTGTTTTGGAGATTGGCTTGTCTAGAAATTGTTGTTTTTTTGTTTTAGGTGCAGTTGGCGGCGCAGAGTTGGTCAGAAATATTCATCATACAGAGCTTGCCAAAAGACTCTCTACTTCACTTGGATGTTTTGAACATACTGATGCTACATTACAAGAATACATCTGTTTACAATGTGTTTGCTGTTCAAGCTCTACCTCTGACTATGAGTTCTGTTTTGGAAAACAATCCAAGTAAATACTTTAAAAAAAAATATTATTGGTAATCCACTACTCAAGACAGCCAATGATTATAAAAGGCATACTTAATTATACCTACTCCAGTGCGATTCTTGCCATAAAGACTCGGCCCAAGCCCCGCTCTCTGTAATCTTGGTGGCAATAGTTTCAATCTAATGCTCACTGTAAGGCCGGAGAGACAGCATCGATGAAAGAAAACAAAAATATTGCATTGCACTGAGACAAATTATGCATCCTGGTATTTTCAGTTGATGACTAATTTATCTCTGATTTGTAGATATTTTTAATCTCGAAATAATTTTTTTTCCTTATCTATATTTGAAATAATGTAATGACTACTTACTACTTGGATTGCAATATCTTTGTTTTTTGCAGCATTTTTTTCTCTCTACTTGCATGTAAGTGACTGAAGGCTTACTCACTGATACTAGACAGAATGTAATGTACATAGATTTGGTAACGTGGCAACTTGGGTTAGGCGTGTCGACTGGAGTGGTTATTTGACGATTCTTTAGTAATATGAGGCTGCCTATTGATAAAGAAATCAATTTAGTTTTTTTAAGCTTTATTATTCATTAATTGTATATATTTGCAGACAAAGTGCTGTCAATGGAAAAAGAGTTGAGCATTCTATCCGATTTTTCTGGAAGAATGTATGAAATATATCCTCAGATAGATCTTGGTGCCACTGCCAAGTGCCTGAGCCATACTGTAAGTGCGTTATCGGTAACAGAAAGAAGTCACACTGGGATCGATAAAAATGCTGTTACTGCTGCCAATAATGTGTTAAAAGGTTTACTTACTTCACAGGCCACAGATGAGGTGTGTACATTATATGATAATATTTTTTATTGCTATATTGTCCTAAGCAAGTTTCCTAAAACAACACTATTTTAAGGATTAAAAATACAAAAATTAATACATATTACAATTGTATTTAAAATTTTATTCTTATTCTCTATTCCAGAATGCCACCGAAAGTAATATTCTGATAGTATTGAACGCTATAAAGAAGTTATTTGTAAATGACCTGAATGAGCTAGTTGTGCATATGGAAGAATCTCTTATTGAGTGTGCGAAGACTGAAATGTTAAATGTGAGAAAAACAACTTACGATGTCATAAACATTGTGTTAAGGAAGGGCTATAAATCTAAAGCACTTTCAAGTGTACTTGAAATTAATAAAATATCAGACACTGAAAACGTCGAAAACAAACCACTGAACAGTAAGTTTACAACACCTAACACTAAACAGACACCTAATAAACCGAAAAGTACTGGAAAAATTGTGAAGAAAGTAGTAGATGGAGATGAGGAATTTGTGGTTGTTAAATCAAATTGGAAATTCAATCCGAACAAACTAACTGAACATCAGAAAGAAGTGTTGAAAAAGAAAAGAGAAGATATTCCAGCTCTGTATCAAGACCTGTCTCAGTCACAAGATGAAATGAAAATGAAAACGTGGAAAGTACCAGACTATTCGGACTCTCAAGACGTTTCTACGTCTGTGAGTACCTCACTCGATAAAGATAACACAACTGAAGCATCTATGTTGAATATCCTCAAAGATATACCAAACCGTGAGGTTTGCCCCAATGTAATGAAATCAGTTATGAAAGAAGATGATAAAATAAATGAAAAAATTCAAACTATTAAAGCCAATGTGGACACATTTAAAGAAAATTCTGAAAGGGATAAAGCTAACTTGATTACACCTAAAGCCTTACATACTAAAAATACACCATCAAAGTCCCCTCGAATGTCCATAAAAGACAAACTTAACAAAAATTTGCAGAATTTGTTGGGAAATATGCCTGATAAAAATGTTGGCTTAGTTCCTTCGGAAATGACTCCTCCCATGAATAAAACTCTTAATGTGCAGAACCCACATACTTCAGAAATAACTGCTGGCGCTGTCTTATCTGCACCACCAAAACTGGATTCTGAACGACCATCGCGAACTAAACGGAAACCAAAAAAACTTGAAGGAGATTTTGAAATATTAACATTAGTTAAAAGGAAAAGGAATTCTTTAGACACTGATGCGAAAACATCTGACAAATCTGATCAAATTGTCAACCAAAATTGTGAGTCCACTGAAATGGAATGCCCGCCTGAAGATGATTGTGAAATTGTGGAGCCTCAAAATATCCAGGAGACAGATGGAGTCCAAAACATCAGTGATAAAGTCGCAGAAAATGATCATATACCTGCTCCAGCATGTTCGACGGAGAAAGAAACATGCGAAAAAGAAATTTCACGTACTGACTTAACGGTTCAAAGTGTGGAAAGCGATAACCATATTGGTTCAGACAATAAGCCTGAAAATACACCTAAGTATACTCCAAAACCAAAAAGTAAGCAAATTGCAGATTCAAAATTATTGTCATCGAAAAAGAAAAACAGGCTTGAAACGCAACTGGCCATAGATATGGTGGAAGGTCATCCTCTACTGACCCCCAAAGAGGACACACGCTCTACTAGAAAGTCTAGACTGTTAAATGAATCTCTTGCCAAAAGAGGCATTGAAAGATCCAACCTAAAAGAAAAGACGAAAAATTCTTTTGACAGTACTTCTCCATATATAGATCCAAAAAATAGTAAGTTGAAAACTGCCAGTAATGATAAATTGGACAGCAAATGTGATCAGCACACTGATGTATGTAATGATAAGGCTGATAATGTTGTAAGTACTGCAAACAATTTGAAATCGTCAAAGTTAGACTTTCTTCTGCCTGAAAGCACAGATCTTCCCCTATCTGAAGACATAATTGAAAGTTCACAGGATTCTCCCATGTCGACTATATCGATTAAATCTTCTCGACGTTCTAATTACAATCATTCTGATAAGAAGATTCCAAAGCCTAATAACAAATCTTCGGATTGTAGCAGCACATCAGAAAGTGAATCAGATCCTGGAGCAACTGGAACCCGTGGCAGTGTAAACAGCTCTAATAAGAAGCTTGATGTTATGTTGCCTGCTGATTCAAACAACCATAAACTTGACCAAGGTTCGGAAAGTGTAAATACTTCGAAGACCACGCTTGAAAACTTGAGTGTTGACACAATTGCATCAATGGATACTCAACCAGTTGCAACAGATAGTGCGAAGGACAATGCTGATAGCCAATGTGATACTGTTGAAGAATTGAGACGTGAAACAGACACTCAGTCTGAAATAGACACTCAGTTACCTGAACTCCATGATTTAAACAATTATTCCAACCTTGATGCAAATAAAGCTAGATGTATGAGTGATGAGGCTATTGCTGAAATGGATACTGAACCAGTTCTTCTCAAAAGTGGCATACCCAAAATAGATCTGTGTTCGGATGACATTATAGTTATTGATGACAATAGTTGTGATGTAAATGTGCCTGTAACTGTAAACCTCGATAGTGACACTGAGATTGGTGCAGAAGCTGATACGGAACCTGTCGAAAATCATCCCTCATGTGATATTGGTACAAACAAACAGCTAACACCTGCTTTATCTGAACCAAATCCGATTGAAAATTCACTGCAAGAGGAAAAGTCTGAAACTGAAAATTCTGAAAATAGTGCGCCAAGTTCGCCGTTTAAAGCTATTAAAGAAAGAAATAATGAGTTCCTAAATAACACTTTTGATATATCACCCATTAAAGTGGCAAGTCCTCAAGTACATATTCCTTCACCACCTCCATCCGATGACAGTTCAAATGACTTTGTAGTTATTACGCTGACATCTCCAGTCAAATGCAATGGAGAACCTATGGAAAAGTGTGATTCTCCAGAGATCTTTACAAATGATAAAATATCACCAGACAAAAGAGAAGAGTCTCCTCCTCGGGTGGAAGTGACTGGATCCTCAGGAAGCCCGAGCACCTCACTGTCTTTGAAGAAGAATAGAACCCAAGTGAGACCGTCTGGCCGGGGTGCGCAGATGCTCGGTCTATGTAACCCTAGAACTTTCTATACGAAGCCTGCAATGAATACAGACAAATCAGTAGAATCTGAGGAGTCTAATGATACACCAGTAATCACTCCTGCAAGGAGAAATTTAAGGATCTCATATGGAACTGGTGCTGACGGTGAACCGCATCCCGCTGAAGTCCCCAATTATGTTGAAAACTTTCTGAGCCTCACCAAGGAATTGCCATCGGCGACTTCGAGTCCTGCCGGTCCTATATTAAAGAGAAAGCTCATTGAGATCACAGACGAAACTACGCTGTCCCCTGCTAGCAAGGTAATTTAAAATTGTTTTTTGTGCATATTCACTAAACTTTCAAATTGCAAGTAGATTTTTTATTTTTTTATTTTTATTGGAATAGGACTTTAGCCGCCTTGCGACTATGCCAGCCCATAGTACCTATTAAACAATTCTCCAAACTATCTGTAATCCTCTGAGGGCTAGAGATTTTTTTTTATGGATAGCGCGACTTGTGGCATTGTTTCACCTACAAGTAGATGTCTTAACGATGGCCATGGACATTATGTGATGCACGGGGATTGCGAATGCCATGCCGGCATGACAGGAACCTTTTCACGCTTTTGAAAAATCCCAGGCTGTACTTGGGAGGGAATAAATGGGCAGGGAGTGTGTTTCACATTTTTCCAGTGTCTACTACAGTATCCGTGCAAACAAGATGCTTAGAAAAATATCGACAATGTGTGCCACTCCGCGCTTGTCATGTACGTTTTGTGTTTTGAAAGGATTGATTGCTTTAGAGCTACTTATATAATAGAATTTTTTTGTTAAAAAAAAAAATGCTTGTATAAACATAGATTTTTTTTCTTGTTTATTCGAGCGGGGATGCAACCCTCCTAAAATATTTGACACTAATAAAGAGGCATCTTATATTACATACTGGGCAGATGCTAGCACTGAATTCGGCCCATTCTAATTTCGCCCTCATAACTTTTCCAGCGGAAACGAGTTAGCTTTCACGACCCACCAGTCTCTACTACAGTATCCGTGCAAAAGTATATCGAAGACTCAAGCATCAGATCACCTCAACAGAATAAAAACAAGGATCGGAAAAATAGGCCATTGAGTGGTAAACCTATCGTTAAAAAACTTGAAAATGATTATTCCGAACCATTGGAGACAAAAAATATTGATGATACGGATGATATTGAGATGAAAACTAATGGCACATCCGAGACTGATGATGTTCAAAATGAAACAGCAAACGAGGATACGGAAATGAACTCTTTGGTAGACACACCGGTTGCTGTCATCGTTGCCAGAGACCAACTAACCAGCAGTGGTCCTATTTACCCTGAGCTGGTCGACTGCACTGATCCCATAGCCAATGTGATCAGTGAACTCACTACAGATTCCATGAAGGAAATGTTTCTGAAGGACTCCGGCAGCATCATCACCATCGGGGATTTGGCAAAACTGACCGAGTTGGAAGTCAACCGACTCAGTATTAAAGCTCCTAAAGTTGAAACTGCAAGATCAGTTTTGACGAGTTACACAAACAATTTGGTAGCAAATGTACACATTCCGAAATTGATTGAAGTGAGCCATATGGAAATACAAACGGAATTCGAAGAGGAATTCTTATGGGTCACTCTAAAGGAACGTTCGAGCAAAGAAGTTATTGAAGCCTGCATAGAAAAGGTATGAATCCATTTACCTTTAGGTATTCCCCTACTTCATCATATACCTGATATACACAGTGTTGCAGTTGCCCCTGTAATATTTTTAACTGACATAAGGGGGTTATTCTATATGTGAAACTAAACAACTTCTGTGAAGAAAAAAATGTTTTTGAAACAAAAACTAATTTTTTTTTTCCATACTAATTTTAAATGCCTATTCTCAAAATGTATGGAGAAAAACAATTTTTTTTTCTTCAAATAAAAAAGTCGTACAACAAAAGTTGTTCTATTTCACGTACAGAATCACCCCCTTTCGGGTTGCAACACCATGTATACACGGTGTTGCAACCCCAACCGTTACTAGGTGGTAGGCTCAAATTGTAGCCGACTGGGTTGATACCACCGTACTGGATGTAAGATGGCCGCATAGCAGCCTCGGTTGTGTTCTCCTCTAATCCAGTATAGCCAGCAATCCAGGGAAGTCTCCGGTATGGCACCTTTCTTCTCGGAGGTGATATTGGCTGGACGGAGCATGCGCTTTAGCCCCTCCAACACATTGTGCATTGTGAAAAAACACTTTGTGCATTTAATCGAGTGCAATAAAGATTTACAATACCATATTAGTTTAATTTCTCTCTTTAAATTTCAGAAGGCTGATTTCATTGAAGAATTCTCTAGCATCGTGTGTCCGGAAGTAAAACAGAAGATTGCGAAGAGCATACCGATTATGACTCTCAGTGGCTTGTTGTGCGACAGGCTAGAGGAAACAGACAATGAAGAATCTGACTTAATATTCACAAGCTTGGTTCAGAAACATCCACAGCAGTTTCTCAATAAAACATTTAGTGAAGCAGGAACGCATGGTTTTCTAGAAAAATTGGGTGTTGAGAATGTACAGGAATACTTACTCCAGAAACTAACGCCCGGAGAATTGGTGAAGTTTTGTAGCACTATTCTACAAAAGAAAATACCCAGTGACTAATTGTAATATTGAAAAATATTCATACTGAAATATTACTAAAGTTATTCAATTGTGTCAGTTTGAGGTGAACTTGTTTAACTAGCAAAATGACACTTCTCAGATATTTGACTTTAAATTTCCTTATTACATACTAAAATGTTTACCTATTCCCAAAGATTTTCTCTGCCAACAATTTGTGCATTGCCATATAAAAAAAAGTATTTAGTTGACTATAGTATTGACCAGGAATAGACGCTTCGGTCAGTCGAAGTGGCTATGTAAATAGTCCAGTTCAATGTAGCCGGAAAGACCAAAAGGAAGCACTGACATGGCACCTACTTGACCAATTTGTGATGTGTTGACATCACAGATGATGTAAACCATGTTAGCTTTCATGAAAACAAAATTGATCGAACCAACTGTCCAGGGCCGAATTTAGGATCTGTAGGCCCCTAGGCTGGCCTGTGGTGCGGGCCCTTCTGGGGGAACCCTAAAATCGTAGTTTAAAATTTTTAAGAATGTTTTACTATACTGTAATTAAAAGTTTTTAATTAGATGAGGTAATTTAAATGAAAAGTAACCTTGCTAAATCAACCATATTTGAAAGAGAACACAAGTCGAGATTTATGTTGATGTTCATAAAATAAAAAAAAACTGTTTCATTTTTTAATACTTACATACATACCAATTTTTATTTTGCAAGTTTAAGTAAACATATTAGACAATTGCAATATAAAGAAGAAAGAACGGGTATTGTAGAGATATCACATAGGACTTAGGCGTGTCTTATGATTATATAGGGGCCCGCACCAGTGTTTGAATAAAATTTTTTTTTACAAATTTTCTACTTGTGGTGCGGGCCCCTTTGTGGTGCGGGCCCCTAGGCTGCAGCCTAGGTAGCCTATGCTTAAAAACGGCCCTGCAACTGTCTTCAAAGTGCTAATTCGTAAATAGTGCTAAATATCAAATCGTTTTGCAAATACAGTACAGCCGCGCTTATCTGAACACGGGGAAAACACGGGTGTTCGAATGAAAGGGCGTTCGGCTTATGGAATGCTGAATTTCTTCGCAATGTTTGGATAGCTTACTCCTTGATCTAACATTTGAATCACTTCGGAGAATGGGCGTTTTGGTCTACCCCTCCTCAAGCTATGAGTGTTATATCAAAGCAAAGGTTGATTTATATAGAACATTTTTTAGTATGGCAGCCAACGTCAATTATTAGTAATTTAGGAGTTATATCACTTTTAAATTTTATAAACATAGAACCTTATCATAATAATATGCTTACCTCTGTACAATGATCATCGTTCTAGGAAGGGTAAGTTCTAAGAGCGAAACAGTTCCAAAATGACCGAGCGGTATTGAAACCGTAATAATTAAAATACAATTTTTTTGGTTTACATACCGCTCGGTCATTTTGGAACTGTTTCGCTCTAAGTACTTACCCTTCCTAGAATGATGATCATCGTACAGAGGTAAGCATATTACTGTGATAAGGTAAAGTGATATAACTCGTAAAGTACTAACAATAGAAGTTAGGTATGTTTGGACAAAATGGTTTTCTTGGAAAGACCTTTCCATTGATATATCATTCATTGTTAGAGGAGGGGTAGACCAACTCCCATAAATTTTTGCCCATCCTCTTTTGTCGCGTAAGGTCAATGTTACATGTTTACGACTTGATTGTGATGCCATGATTGTGTTTAACCAAAAGCCAAGTTACGCAAAAAAACTCTTGATACGTGGAAAATTCCAGAGTACTTTACGTGCTCAGGGCTAAGTCCGGGCGAACTAAGGAAGCAAGGTAAAACAATATTGGAGGTGGTCGCGCGTGCGGGGAAATTTGGGGATTTCCGCTCATTCGGATTATCGCGATCATCGGATAGGCCGTGTTCAGACTAGCGCGGCTCTACTGAATATATATTTTGCTGGCCCTAGTGTTAGTTCAAGTTCGTTCACTTCACTTGGTGTTTTTATTAGGTCAGTTGAGCGGAGCATTACCATGGTGAAGTGATCTAAGGTGTGTTAGTTCACTTATTTAAAGTATAATGAACAGCCTGGTAATATTGACTGCACTTTTTCAAAATGCTAGGTTAGACTACTTCACCTCTGACCGGTCCAATGAATGATGGAATTGAATATCCACTCCACCTTGCTATAAGGTTATGTTAGTAATAGGCACTCTATTCATGTGGACTGATCATATTTATTTCCCATTTTCGCAGGAAAATATATCTTGTAGGTACCTACTATAGTTATTTTATATTGTTATCATATCATCGTTTTGTTTGACCGATTGGATGATAAAAACAGTAAAAGAAATATACAAGGAAAATACAATAAGTCTTTATTTTCAATCATCGGAAAACATTTACCTAATATTTACAATTTCAGTCACAAACTTTAAAAACAACGTTGATTTTAAAAGCATAGAAATTAATTCTATAATTTAGTTGAAGATTTTCCACGTGTCTCAAAAGCTGAAATAACAAATGGCAACGTGGACAGTAATTCTAGTATTTACAAATTAATTTACAATACACTGTGAATGTAGTTTTAAGTTAAAGCTTTCATTTGATAATCCTACATTGTTGTGCATTACTATGCACAAATTTGATCAAGTATCGAAATGCTCATATGACATTCCCCATAACCTCTTGGCTTCTGGAAACGAACTGCTTGCATCCATTGACATCCGGAAGGGCAGGCCGGCCCAAAAAAAAAAAAATTATCGAAAAATATCGCAAATTGGGATTTATATGAATTTTACTTACAACGAGTGAGAATGCTGGGCTGTACAGATAAAAAACTTTGCCTTTCTTTAAAAATATTCCCAGCATTCCCAGGTCTTGAGAAAACAATTTTTTTTTATACCTGTGTCATTTTTTCTATACCTGGCTGGCAGGATGGTAAACTGGTTTCTAGTCTAACATTATTTATAATGCGTTATTTTAATAGTTTATTTATGATACATACAAACATACATACCAGACGCTGTATCCCGACAATCGGAGTAAGCAGAGTAGTCGGTGTGGTTGTACTCTTGAAAATTACAGCACAAACCAACCACCACGTATAGCAAAGTATTCGGACAAGATAACTATTATCAAGCAGCAAGTATGTCACGAAGACCCGCCTGCTGCATGACTCGGTTGAAAGACCGTGCTAAGGTGAGAGGTGGCTAGCCTGTCGTCCTTTAGCACGTCATTGTGTCCTTATTTATCTCCTAGTCGCCTTTTACGACATGTACGGGAAGAGATGCAGTGGGGCTATTCTTTTTTTATAAGTACCGGCCCCACGTGGTAAAAATTCGAAAAAAAAAAATGTTGGGCGTGTTTGATTTTTCCTGTAATTGAAAAAATCGTCCGTGCTTCTAAATAAGTGGATCCTCACTTGTATACCGTTTTGTGGGGAACTTCATTAGCTGTCAAGAGTCCATAGCGGTTATTGATTTGACGTCATTACTTTATGAAATATTTGAGTTTACGTGCGCTAATTTCGCGTATTTTCGCGCGGCGAAAATGGCATATGAAGCCAAGGGGTGTAAGCATATTAAATATTTGGGAACTCGTAAGGTTAACTATGAATATTATAAGATATTTTTATACATGCAGTGGTAGGAAAATAAACCCTATATATATTTCTTGGACCCTTTTCATATACAATTTGTATTTACCCTTTACCAACCACTATTACTTACATATATTTAATATTTTCTGAAGTCACTACCAATAGCTTAAAACATAATGAACTTAACTTTAACGTTAATAAATCCATTCATTAAGCGGAAAAAAGTTACTCCTGTAACTATTTGATATTTTCGTTTAATTTCAATACCTAGAAATGATAACTCATACATGCATGCATAGCGTCACACCTGTTTCCCAACCATGTCTCCTTATGCCACGATATTATGAAACACGCCTTTACAAATTTTAGATCTAAAACATATAATTCTGCTTGAACTGTTGATCTCTGTATAGATACGTAGGTACTGCACGTACAATATCCGTGTTTACATATTAACACATAGAAGATAAACAGACATAGAAATAATTAATATTTGGGAACTCCTTATTTTCTGGCTAATATCAAAGTAATTCCAAAGTAAAAGTAAACACCCACTGTTGCAGGCACATTTGAAGGCAACGCCTAATATACACACATATATTTATATAATTACCTAAAATAGGTATTTTTAATTTAACACTTAGGAATATCACTTCGAACATGATTTGAGCACTTTTATTTTAATAGTTCTAGTTTTATACTTTGCTTTGTGAGAGCAGTGAGGTCACTATCAGGGAAACCTCATTTCGGCCACATAGTCTATGTGTTCGAGGTTTTGGTGTGAGTTGGAGCGGCGCGGCGCGCGCGGCCGGTGCAGGTTGTGGTGCGAGTGCGCGCGCATCACGCGGTACGTGCCCTCGCGGGGCGAGTTCGTGTCGCTCTCCTTCCCGCCCGCCCTGCTGCGCCCGTTGTCCTTTTTCGCGCCTCTGCTTTCTGGGTTCTTTCTGTAGTTGTCGAACGCGCGCCTGTTGTCCTCGACACGCTGCCGCTGCCAGGCTGCCTCCGCCTCGTGTCCGTACAGATCCAACACTCCCGATGCTTGAAATTGGCTCGAGGACGGAGTGTGACCCGTTATTTTCCAGCCCTCCTCGTAACGCTTCCGGGTCTTTTCGTCCTCGTCGGCGGCGGCCTGCCGTCTCTGCGACTGGCTGGAGCTACTCTCGCTGGTGTCCTCTCCAGAAGTTCCTATTCCTAGGTCCTTTTCCTCTCCGTAGATTTTATAAACCCCGTTTGGATTCTTTCCGTTGTACATTTGATCGCTGAGGACGAGCTGCGGGTGCGGCATGCAGTACGGGTGGGGGAAACATTTCTGCACTTTTGCTATTTTTATTTCTTCCTGCTTGGTTTTACACGAACCGGGTCCGAACAGTGAAAGTAGAACCGGCAGAAGAAACAGTCCGTGCATAGCTCCAAAGAAGATCACCATGAATACCATTTTGAAGAAAACAGAGAAAATGTAGCTATCGGCTAACAGTAGGGCGACCACTCCTAGAATAGTACTGAAGGCTCCCTGGAGTATGGGCAGTCCGAGCGAGTACAAACATTCGCTCACTCTTTCGTCACTCGTTTTAGCTTTCGATGTCATGTAGGCGTAGCAGATGTGTGCGGTGAAGTCTACTGAGAAGCCGATGCACATGATCAGATTGACCATGGATATGGAGTCGAGGTTGATGTCCCACAACGCCATGTAGCCAACCACTCCTATCTCGATGGAGATTATGCTGAAGGCGACCCACAAGGAGCAGAGGACGTTGGGGATGAATATAAATGTTATAATCATCATCATTAACGCACCATAGCACAAATTCTGTATTGAGGTGGGCTTCACCAGCTCAAACTGCAAAGAACAAAATCAAAACACTTAGTAAACTTATTTCCTAACCAGACACTCAATAAATCTAAATGGAGTTTACAGTTGTTACCAAATGTGTGAATGAAATCACTTCGAAATTGTAAAAAATAAAACTATCCGATTAGACTAACCTGATCAAAGAACACGAAGTATGGATGGAAAATGGAGGCGTTCAGGGGTGACGCGGCCACCACTTGCCTGAGGGCCTTCACCATTTCTTTCTCGTGGTTAGTATCTGTTATGTTTACGGCTTGTATCAGGAATCTTGATGCTAATATTTTGTTGCCAGCATCGTTGAATTTCACATCTAGCGAAAATGGGTTTGCTGGGAAGAGCCACAACTGGAATAAGAATATAGGGGTAGGTATTTAAAATTCAATGGTCAATGTGCAATTTATTTTATGACCTAACTGAACCTACCCAACAATGGTTACTAGCTTTACATGGCTTCTTAAATTCTGTATTATCTCACAGTGCAATTGGGAATATATAGGCACCCAACAATTTTAAGTACATTTTTTATTTGGTCGCTCATTCGAAAGGGTCTTCGACGGAGACCTTAGACCCTGAATTTGCGCATTGATCAAATTGCCCCTTCCGCCGCCATCTTGGATTCTGTTTTTTTTTATCTTCAACCGCTCATATCTCGCAATCAATCATTGGACTCGTCATGATGTACTCTTTAATTGTGTACAGAGTTACACTATCCAATGTATACTGGAAAAAAGATTTCAGCGTCCAAATTTGAATATAGGTACTCAGCCTAAAATTCGTTCGCCCGGTTTCGGATGCAATCACTGCCCAGTGCACGTGGTACGGAGGTGGAAAGGGGACGGCAGGATCGCGTCAGACAGCTCCCCGGAGCCATTGAATGAGCGATAGAACACGCTTAGGAAGCCTAAATCTTTACGAAGTTGACGTTGTTCTAGATCACGGGACACTACTGGGTCACACACTAATTGCACGTGTGGACACTGGGCTGGGTTGAGTGCAGAGGCGCAAGCTGGTATTTAGCTGAGCCATCCCACAGGTACGAGCACTACTCCCACCAGCGAACTTGGGTGTTCGGTGAACTTGGGGAAGTGCTCGATATTAAAAATAAATGTAGTGTTAATTACCTCTTTAAGATTGCTTATGAATTCGTCCTCGTTGTCAATAGTAATGTTGAGATAGTCATTGTTCCGAGACACGTAAGTGACGAAGGTCCGGAGCCAGGACTCTGTGTAGAGTGAGTTTGAAACGTAGGATGTGTTCTCCAAGTTCTGTGTCAGCAGTTCCACCTCCTCTTGTACTCTCGGGTCGGAGTAGTTGTATTCCCCGCTTATTATCACCTGGATAACCAATTCGTTGCGATTAAAGACGTAACCTCTGAATTTAGCCTAACTGAGCATGGTTTTGCGAGGAGAGGGGTTTTTGGCTCTGTCGACTGTACCATTGGTCTCTCGACACAGCCACCCATGTTGGTTTACATAAAAAAAAAGCTTCGGGTTGCATTCCGGGAGTGCCGGCATAAGTGAAAACTTAAACATCAACATTGTGCATTTTTGAATATTTTGGAATGGTTTAGGGAATAATTTCGCACGAATTGTTTTATTTATCAGTAAGTATATAAAAGTACTATCATTTATGTGGTAAAATACAATATTCATTTATTGCGCTATCGTAGACAAACATGACAATTTATATTACATAAAAAATTTAACACTACAGAACTATTATAATTATTTTACATCAAAAAGTTTATTTCTCAGAAAAATCAACTTTCATCCATAATTTCAACGAATCTTACGCTTTTTCGATCAGGCTACGGATCTGACGCGAGTTTAACATTTTTTACCCATCTAAAAAAAGTGCCAAGCGCCGCTAAAGAAGTTTCGAATCTTACGCTTTTTCGATCAGGCTACGGATCTGACGCCGAGTTTAAAATTTTTACCCATCTAAAAAAAGTGCCAAGCGCCGCTAAAGAAGTTTTCACTTCAAAAAAGATAACTTTAGCAGTGGCTGTACAAAACATGAGCCAGAAATGTATGCACAAATGTATATTTACTCACTTAATTCTGACTAGATCGTCTTACTTCTAGAAGAGCGTATGTAAAACATCAAATTTAATTATACTTAAAAAAAATAATTATGGAACCTGATACGGTTGGCCACAACATTCGTGATGTCAGCCCATACTTAATGAACTAGTTGCCATGTCAGTATTGGCAGTGCTTCCCTTTGATCGAGCTGGCTATACTGAACTGGTCGGAAAATACTATTTATATAGCCGTTTCGACCGACCTTTCATTCAGTGCGGTGGTACCAACCCCGGCGGGTTAAACACTACCACCTAGTAAGGTAAGAAGGGAAAGGACCTACAGTTTTACGTGGAATTCGAACCACGGTCGTCCTCCAACGGTCGAACGGTCACCCATTCAAGTTCTGATCGGGCCCAGGTGTGCTTACGATCACGAACGGCGGTCGCTCGATCGCACCACCGAGCTACCGAGGCTGACATATATATATATATATATATTTAAACATATATACCTACATATCCGATAAGGTAAACAAATTAAAACATGTTACTACTTATGGAGTTAGTGAAATATTTTCTTGTTTTTCTGTCTTTTTAGGTTTCCGTATCCCGTACGGAAGCCTATTACCACAGAATACTTCTATTACTAAGCCTACGCCGTCTGTCTGTCCGTCCGTCCGTCAGTCTGTCTGTCTGTACGAGGGGTGTATCTCTTGAACCGTAATAGGTAGCCCGTTGAAATGTTCACAGAATATGTGTTATTATGGCGGATATAACAAATAATAAAACATAGAAAAAGTATAAAATTAAGGGGGGTTTCCATACAAGAAACGTGTTTTTTTTCAATGTTTTTTTTTTGTGGTGCGGAAACTTCGGTGCTCGAGTCCGACTCGCACTTGGCCGGTTTTTTTATTTATCACATCCTTTTCATATTGTGTTGTGATATGCCTCCTTGTGCCGTCATTTATGTTTTGATAGACCTAATAACACGCTGTTACACTTGTTTTAATGAACAGGCCCTGCGGTCATCTACATCTGATTCTCAAAAGTTGTCAGGTCGTGCAAACACGTTCCAGTTTTCACATATTACCAGTTGGAAGCACCAAAATATGCCCTTATAAAACAAAAACTTTATAAACGTAAGTTACCTGCATTACATACATACATACATATTACACGCTGTGTCACGAGTGAGCGGGGTGAGCAGAGTAATCGGTGTTGTGCTGAAAGGACTCTTGTAAATTACAGCACAACACGTTTAGCAAAGTATTCGGACAAGCAGCCAGTAAGGCATGAAGACCCACCAGCTGCATGACTTACCTGCATTCTGTACGGAAATTCCCTGTAGTAAAGATCTTCTCGGTCGAAAAACACGACAGAGTACGAGTCGATTTTAGACAGTTTCCTTCTCTCTAATCCTTCCTTCAAGTTGGTGACTCCGTAGCCGGCCCCGGCCAGGTACAGCGCAAACACTAAGATGATCAGAGCCTTCATCCACCCGTTATTGATGAGCTTCGCTACCGAGTCTCGGAAGAAAGCCATGATGCAGTGCTCCTGGTTATCTATTGGATTGTCCGGGTCGGCCAGGTCGATACCACCGCTGCAGAAAACTCTGTATAACCACATCTTCTCTTCTGTAATAGAAACAGTTCGCACGTTTTTTTGTTTGTCTACCGACTTACATGAGATGGTAACCCAATAAAATTAAGATTGCAATTTTTCTAGTGTTCAAGTTCAGCTAACTAACAGTTCAACCTTAAATAATTTTCCCAATTCGTTATTCACTTGTGGATTAGTATAGTATACCGGGTGTTTGATGACCATAGGTCATAAAGCAAACCAGGTAATCCTGAGCCTATTTGGAGCAAAAAAGTTCGTTTAACAAAATGTCATCTAACTTTTTTGCTCCAAATAGGCTCAGGAGTACCTGGTTTGCTTTATGACTTATGACCTATGGTCATCAATCAGCCTGTATATAGTAGGTATATATTATTTTATTTATATGTAGTATCTATGTGTACCTATGTAATGTTAATGCTGTTTGCATTTTATGTATTGTATAAATAGGTAAGTATTTATGTTACATGTAGGTATATTCACAAAAATAAAACCCATCCTCCTCCCTTTCGCTTGCACTACTCATACTATTTCTCTGTATTTTATCCTTCTTTCCTGTAATTGTAGTGATAAGTCCGTCTTTGCGCACTCCTGTATTTCTTATTTCTTGTCGTGTACTGTTTTTCTTTCAATTGTGTGCAATAGTTTCTATTCTATTCCGACAGTCAGCGTTTATGTGACCACAGCTAGGCATAGCCTCTCCAGATTTTCTCCAGTCCTCTCGGCCTTTCATGTTCAGAATCAACTGATTTGCGATCCGTCTGTTTATAGTTCGAGAGACATACAGATACGTCGCCATACAAAACACATGGCGGCGACCTCAATTTCCGTGTCTCGAACATAGGTACCCGACCTTATAAATCAAGTTAAAATATAATATAAAGACAAAAAAATATTACCTTTTCTGGCTCTAGACTCTGGTAATACTTTCATAAAGGTGAGAGTATGCAGGTTCTTCTTTTCTCGGTAGCCGGATATAGCCATGCAGCCCGCGAAGAATGTTAAGTGCCACACGAATGTAAAGCACACAGCTAGACCTGCAATGAGCCAAAACAAATCCTCAATACAATTTCCATGTAATTAGATATTTCATTTTAGACAAAGATAAGAAAAGAAAACTAACATTTCAGATTTTGTGATCTTCAAAATTAACGTAATTATTTGTTTCTTTTCGAGAGATAGGTATTAGTAATATAAAGTATGAAAAAAAGATGTAAGTATGAATATCTTTAATTAGGTAGGTATCTTTTAATCTGATTTTGAAAAGCCTAATATATCCGTCCTAATTATCCTAATATATATATTCTGTATACCTACAATTCATCCATGAGGTGGAAGGAAAAAAACCGGCCAAGTGCGAGTCGGACTCACGCACCAAGGTTTCCGCAGAACAAAAAAAAACTTAAATAGGTAACACGTTTCTTGTATGGAGACCCCACTAACTTTTTTATTAAATTTTTTATTAGCTAGCTATTACGGTTCCAAAGATACAGCCATTGGACGGACGGGCAGCCAGACAGACGGCGTAGGCTTAGTAATAGGCTTCCGTACAGGTTACGGAAACATAATGGTCTACATTTAGGTTCACATTAGACCGTACGTTAGACGTAGAAAATTTAAGAAGGCTAACTATGTTTATAAGATACGCCTGTAGGAAAATGCTGTAAGTACACTTGAAAGCAGATGGTATACCTGAGTACATGCAGAAGATCTGCACGGATGGGAAGGGTGAGAAGACGCCGATGAAGAAGGAGAGCATGTCCGTGACAGATGTGATGGTGATGGAGACGGCCGCCTCCGACAGCATTGTCGCCATCCGCTCCGGCACCGACAGCTGAGGCGACGTGCGCCGCCACGCCGCCAGCATCACGAACGTGTCGTCTATTCCGATACCTGCCCACAAACCACCATATTGCATCCCATTCCAACAAGTTCTTCTTGTAAAAGTCAGGTGGGTGGATTATCCTCGTGGGTAGGTAATACCTAATTACATTAATCACGCGGTTTCTGTCAATGTCAACGAAAGCTTATTGTTAGAGCCACGGTTAAAGCGGTATTCTAACAATATTGAAAGATTGTTGGATGATTTATTAATCATCCAACATAAAGTTTGACATAAAGCAAAAATTGTTCGATGATTAATAAATAAATATCTCTATTTGCTTCGGTGTTCCACAAAGAGTGTTCCATAATTAAATTTTTAATTCTATGATCGACACTGAATGTGGATTATACATTCTGAAGTAAACCCTTGTCTCACTAGCTTGGACAAAACCTTACGTGTGAGAAGGTTCTGGAGTCGTCCACCTTACATTCCGTTGCTTTATCTGACAGACCTTGTCTTCTTAGGGCTGGACTTAAATACAGCGCTGAATCTTCAATAGATTCAGCACAGGCTGTGTCCAGTCCTTTTTTCTCTTATTCATAGCTATTGTTATCTAGTATTGGTTTTGTACTTATGTATTTGAAGTGAAAAATAAATATTTCTTATTCTTATTCTTATTCTTCATACTCACCTATCATCAAGAACGGAGCAGCTAGGTTGATGCCTATAAAAGAGATGCCCAAGTATATGGCGAGTCCGAACGCGGCGCCCGTTGCCATCACCGCCGATATGTTGCCGAGCAGGCCCAGCCAGGGCTTCGAGCGAACCCAGTCTCCCATCATGCACGTCAGCACCGAGAACACTCCCATGAGGATGAACGTGGAGCTGAAGAACGGGATGACGGTCCGCGTGTTCTTCTCCAGCTCGTGATCGAGGGTCCGGGAGGCGAACCTCGCCACCGAGATGTGCTTGAACCTCCCGTTGTCTTCCGCGTCGCCCACCACGTCAAGGAATGCGTCCTCCCAAGCGGCTCCTCTGCAATGCATAGATACGTTTGTCCCTTAGTGTTGGCAAACCATATTCTCGGCCCAAGTTTTTGCTAAAAATGCTACAATAATAGATTCAGCCAAATACGGGGTAGAGAATGATGATTCATTCTTGTCGCGTCTGTCAATACATTACGAATTCTTATGTATTCTAAACGGGTTTCCTCATTTGTGTCAAGATCGTTGGGGCCATTATTTATTAGTTTGTTTCATTGTGCTGTTTTATTTGCTTACCAGACCATTAGACTTTAGTATTTTGCCAAAAGAAATCCATTCATATTGTAATGGGGTGTCGCTTCCACGATCTTCTTTAGCGCACGCAAGTGGCGACACTCCAATGTTCAGTAACACTTGCGGCCTTGTTGTTGAATGGCAGGTGGTTACTTGTTTTCCTCTGTGTTTTGCCTACATGTCATATTGCAAGCGTATTCATGTAAATTAGCAGCAATAATAGTTATCTTCTTAACTCAGTGGTGCCAAAACAACACATTTTACGTGTTCAGTGATAATGTTTTGAAGGGCCTCAATTAGAAATAAAGAGTGCCATTATTTACTACAACCTGGCTGTCGGTACCTACAAGTTGCAGGACCTAACTAAATATATCGATTTGTATCTGAATAAAAAGTAAATGATGGTATTGGGTGAAAGTGTTCTAGGTAGTAGGTGTTCTCACCTGTCTTCCTGTAGTTTGGTATCAGTGCGGACGAACCAGACGAGCTGCACGGAGGGCACGGAAACTATAATGTCGTCCACCACCTTGGAGCCGCCGAAGAACACCGGGAACGCGTGCGCCTCCCAAGTCACGGGGTTGAACATGATCGGGAACGTTAGGTTCAGTTCACCGCGCTCCACCTGCAAAAAATAAATTTTGTAGATAGATAGATAGATAGAAAATGCTTTAAAGGTTCCAGTAAAAATTAAACAGTAACAAGTACATTAGAAAATTTACATAAGGTGCAAAGGCGGACTTTTTTTCTTTGTATAGACGTTTCTACAAAAATAAAACTATTTTCATGTAAATCTATATTGATAAAATTGTTATTACAGAAGCACAGCAGATCTTGAGTAGAAAACTCGATACAAAGTAAAATCTTTATCCTAAGACAAATCGTTTTAAAGTACCTAATCGTATTCAATGTCATTGAACTTCAAATACTTCACTCTCTTGACTCATCGCTTGGTTACATCAAATATTCGTCATGTGGTGTTTATAACAAACACCACATGAATCCTTTGTCTTCCTGCAATGTTACAACGAAAAGTGAAGGTATCACACCTATCGCAGGAAGACTGCCAATCAATGACTCAGTAAACTGACTAACGCCCTTTCTTTGTGCAAACTGCGAATCTAACCAACATGTAGGTACCATAGCCATAACATAGACGCGGCGCCCTATTATGAAAACTAAGATAATAATTTCCAAGACACTTCACTTAGACCTGGATAGCTGAGTTTAAAACTGTTTTTTTTTTTCGATGCCTTGTAGATGTGTTTGTGCGAGATTCCATTTTAGTTCAGGAATAGCACAGCTAAACTTCAATTCGGTTACTTACAGAACGAATGGATTTTCTTTTCTTGTTCCACGCGATTGGATTGTGTTGTGTTGTGAGGCGCAGCTGAGTCACTCTGTTGGGTTTCTACACTCAATTACGTGAAACCATTCAAGCGAGCAATACACACATCACAATCAATTTCTTATTGAAACGAGGCCGTCTAGTCTTCAGCGCTACGTACTGGCGCTACATCCCGGCAACTACAACCTATTACTCTGACGGAACTATACTATAGGTACCTACCTAACTATGTGATTGAGGTAGCTTCTATGGTTCTTGAATATTATAATTGTTTGCTTGTTAAAATAAATACAATCTTTATTGTATTATCTAAAAGTTAGTGAAGCTGTCTGAAAAGTGGATTTTTTTCCAATTATTTTGGAGTATTTATTTATACATACTTATTTATCAACTTAATCATTCTACTGTATCGATTATTTGAGCAAGTAATTGCATTGTACTCACAAATCCACACACAACCACAGTTTTTTTTTTATTATTATTTATTGTTTATATGCATATGCATGTAAACAGATGTTCGTCGTTACTGCCCAACTAGGCAAAGCCCGTTCTAGGGCTAGCATTATACATATATACATTTACATTATTCACTTAGCTATGCCTAATAATTACATCACCAATCAATGAATTACTGTCAATAAAAACATAATAAAATAAGAAAGAAAAGAAGAGATAAAGATTACGAGCTCCAATTCATGAAGTGATTCCTAAAAATGATATAATATAAAAAATACATCTATGTACATGTTGTATGTATAAGTTGAACTGTAACTTCTAAATGTGTGCTGCATCGACAACTTTGTCAACAACTAATATAAAACACAATACTTATTTTGTTTAGTTGGCTATTTCGATGGTGTAGGTAGGTATTGTGACAAAAATGCATCAGATTAACCTCTTCGATGATGTGGTCGAGATTGAGTATGTCATTGGTGAAGCACTGTCCCTCCCAGCGCGCGCACTCCTCGTGATAGGTGAAAGACTCGCCGCTGGGGAGCAGCACTGTCGCGTTCTGGACCAGCTCGTCCAGCAGGCGCAGCTCGCGCCACACCTCCGCGCGCAGCATGTTGGTGTTGCCATCTTTTGGCACCACGATCACTCGCCCGAAACGACCTGCAGCGGAATTGTTGGTTAAAACATCTGCTACGCCCGTAATGTCAGCCTATTAGGTACAACTTGCTCTAGCGGAACAAGGTACCATGCCAGTGCTTCCATTTGGTCGCGCCAGCTACACTGGACTGGACCGAAAATACGGATTATATTCAATTAACGCAAGTGCGAAAGATGGTCAAATTAATTTCTGGTTTTGAATGTGTATAGTAATTGAGAATTCCCACTTAGTACGAGCAATAACTAATTCATAGCAAGATAACGACGTGAAGACCACATTGAAGTAGGTAAATAGATAGTAAGTAAATAACTGAATATATAGCTCAAACATAATGAACTGATAAAACATTTCCCAGCTCAATCTCCAACTACGTAAAAACCTGACAATAGAGACAACAGGGACGCCGATAGCGTGGGACAAATGTCAGGAGACTTGGAAGTCATCGACGAGTTTAAAATGTAGAGCTTGTTCCCCACACATTCGGACAATTTACAATAGAGCACATCCTTATTTAGCTTTTGGCATTTTGCACAAAATATTAAAATATATTTCGAGTTCCTTGTTTCGTTGTTTCCTTATTTAGCTTTTCTTATTTTGCACAAAATATTAAAATACATTTCGAGTTCCTTGTTTCGTTGTTTCCTTATTTAGCTTTTGGCATTTTGCACAAAATATTAAAACACATTTCGAGTTCTTTGTTTCGTTGTTTCCTTATTTAGCTTTGTAATTTTGCACAAAATATTAAAATACATTTCGAGTTCCTTGTTTCGTTTTTTTCTTATTTAGCTTTTGTAATTTTGCACAAAATATTAAAATACATTTCGAGTTCCCTATTTCGTTGTTTCCTTATTTAGCTTTTGGCATTTTGCACAAAATTAAACTATAGGTATTTCGAGTTCCTTTTTTCGTAATTTTTTTTTCTCCGTCAGTCTTTATCAGTTCAATCTGTCATCACAATCAATCAATTATTTTCATTCTGGCATTAAACTGATGCATCTCACGTTAGTCGAACATCAGGGCTATCGCAAACAGGTTGTATATTATAAATAAGCTATAAACATTGAATGCCTAATATCTATTAGTCACATATTAAAATGTTCAAGGTCATTACTGACCTGCTCTCGTGATCCGCCCTACGTTGAAGCGATGCGAGTAGTTGACCTTGAAGTTCTCCTCGACTATTCTCCTCTCGAGCTTGCCCTGTCCCTTGACCGGGGAGAACAGGTACTCGGGATCCATCTCGTAGTGAATATGCCAGTAGCCCGTGATGCAGAGGAGAGACAGCATGATGGGCATGATCACGAAGTAGCCGGGGTGTCGACCCACCACCAACCCCAGCCGGTAGAACGACCGGTTTAGAAGGTCGTCCACGAATTTTAGACTGCAACCCATCTGTGAACAAACACCTTTGTTAGTCCTAGCAGACTGGCGCAGTCTTATTGACGATTTTAATTGAGTATCTCTAGAAACAAGTAAATAGTCAAGATCCTTGGTGTATGTCGGTTTTATTCAGCTCAAAGGATCATATATATGTATAAAATTGATAGGTAAACTCTCAGAAAATTATTGTATCTAGGTGACTGACTAAGGTTTTTTTTATGAAACCTGACGTAGTCGGCTACATCACCTAATCTAATACATACAACGTACTCTCAGCCCATAACATCTTGGTGAATTAGGTGACATTTCTTTCAGTGTTTCCCTTTGGTCATGCCGGCTACACTGAACTGAAGGAAAACACGAAGGTTATATAATAGTAATCGCTTGTATATTAATCATATGGTATCACGAAGAATATATAGCTGTTTTTCGTGGTTTTTGTTTTTTCGTGATTCTTTAGAACGAGGTCTCCTCAAAAACTTTGTGGTAACGTCTGCCTATAGCTATTAGTACAACGGGATTAGAACAACGGCATAGTTTAAACAGACTTATTTTCTCGCATATTTTACTATTTTACTATGACGGAGGCGACCCTTTTTAT
Source organism: Nematopogon swammerdamellus (assembly GCA_946902875.1). Classification (NCBI taxonomy): domain Eukaryota; kingdom Metazoa; phylum Arthropoda; class Insecta; order Lepidoptera; family Adelidae; genus Nematopogon; species Nematopogon swammerdamellus. Next base: position 19,416,153 of record OX336335.1, on the reverse strand, counting down.
TTTTATTTATATAATAACTGAAAGTGTGACAATGTTGATTTATATTTGTTGAACAGCCGCACCGTACGAGGGGGCGTTATCCGTCACGTGCACCGAGCAAGTCGTAACTCCTGTGCGTAGAAATGATAGCAAATACGTACTCTTCCGCGGCCGGACTCCGCTCCCAGTACTGCGCAATTCACTTCCTATCGCAAGGTTGACTGAACTCGCGCGCGCGGCACAAGTGCGAGCTTCATCGCTCAGATAATATGCGTGTCATCTCTCGTTACGATGTCAATGGGTTCACGAAATATCCACAGTTCGGAACAACGATAATGTTTATATACTTTAATATTTATAAAGTACTATCTAATTCTATCTACCTCACTAGAAAGAAACAAGTAGGATATTCTACCCTACGCACAATTCTCTTGGAAACCTGCCTTAGTTGGTGTGGGTAGAGTAATTCAGCAATTAGCTGTTGTGATCGTGTTTCTACTTAATTTTTTATTATTACCCTCCGATATTTATTCGGAACCTTTATTTAACTACACAATTTATATGAAATTTTATTATTTTTATTAGAAGAGCCAACAGTGGCATAATTAATATTGTAGTTTCAATATAATGGTACTTGAGTTATAAATATAAATAAAACATATTATTATAATGTATACTAATTAGTCAAGATAGCGATACAATTTGGATCTTTGAAAGATTTGATCGCTGTGCTGGTGTTAAAGTTGGACTGGACAGCAAAATGACAATAGCAACAATAATGCAATGCGCCATTGCATAATTGGAAACCCCATGTAAATCGTTTGGGTCATTCTCGAGTTCTATGCCAACATATGGATATTCCAAGAATAGGTACCTATTTAAATGTTCTTGAGATATTGGTATGTACGCAGACGGCACGTTATAGGATAGGAAGTAGGTATTATTGTTTTCAGGAGGTACCATCTTTTCGCCGATTTAACAAATAAGGCTTTGTAGGCATTGATCATGCAGATACGAATTACTTACGAACATAAGATAGGATTCAATTAAGACTAGATGTAGTAATTAAACATACATCTTTACTTATGTGCGAATTCTCACAAGATGCTGTGAATCCATCTCACGAGTGAATAATGATTATTTGAATACATAATTTTAACTATTATTTCCACGTAAGCCCAAATGAATTTTGCATTGTTTAATTATCACCGATTAATCATAATATCCTTTGATCGTTTCTACAAATACCGAACTTGACGTATGAGTAACATTATTGATTCGTTTTTTTAGTTGTATTAATCTGTCTTGTCTAAATTTCTTTGAAATACCTACTAAACTTTTTTGATAAATGTAAACGTTATAGTTCTGGAACTAAAATAACTACTCGGCGGAGTCGGCGGAGATGGATGAAATTTTTTTTATTTAATAGGTGTTAATTTAAGTTTTAGTTTTTTTTTTCATTGTTATTGTGATTTTCTAATAAGTGAATTTGTACATTGTAATATTGAAATAACTACTCCGTTATTAAATATTTTTTCCAAGTATACAAAAATCGTTATCCTAAATTATTCTGGCGGTAAATTCAAAATATGGATGGGGGTCATGAATTATTTGTAATGTAGAATAAAAAAAAAACAAAGTTTTACTCTTAAGCTTCAGAATCAACTATTAAAATTCTGTTAGCTATTTCTGAATTACCCTGCATATGGGATATACCTGCATATACTCCCTGTGATAAATACGAATGTATATCACCTAAACCAAAGGATACCAAGTACCATAAATTTGCAGAGTTTACTTACATCCTTCATTAAACTCGAGCAACCCAACGTTATATTTGATTTTTGAAAGGTCGCATTAAAGTACGAATGACGATAAATTTTAAAGGTATACTTAAATATATTATACTAGCTGTTGCCCGCGGCTTCGCTCGCGTGAAATTCGTATTTCAAAGAAGAATCTAAGTAACTAAGGGCGAGGCCGAAGGCCGAGCTGCGTTCAGGTAAACGATAAATTTTCTCAAATAAAGTAAGCAACTAACGGCGAGGCCGAAGGCCCAGCTGCATCCTGGAAGACAATAAACCTTCACGAAGAAAGTAAGTAACTAAGGGCGAGGCCGAAGGCCGAGCTGCGTTCAGGAAGACGATAAACCTTCTCGAAGAAAGTAAGTAACTAAGGGCGAGGCCGAAGGCCGAGCTGCGTTCAGGTAAACCAAAAACCCTATTCTGCCTTCGGGCCTCGCCTTTTAATAAAACGCCTTTTAATAAAATATATAAAAAAGTAATATTAATAACTAAATAATTAAAACCTACCTAACAAACATTAAAATAACTATCATAAAAGGGGCGTTTTCAAATGTTCCTAGAACACTTGCGGCATTACCCCGCTGGATGGCAAAGCTTACCGTTTGAATGAAGTAGGCCCTTGATTGCGGGACACCAGTTGCTTCCACCAGCAGAGACCCAAGCCTCTTCAAGAAGCTTTTGGCTTCAATGACTGCTCCACGGACCGAGGGTTTCAACCGCAAACGCAACAAATTCGAAATCTTGAATTATATATCTATAATATTTATTGCGTTTTAGACTGTCCGCCCAGGCCTCGGCCGCGCCGGCCGGTCTTGAAGATGCTCGAACGTGACTTGGAGCCAATGTGAGAACACAAATGGCGTCCCACATCAAAGACCTACTCTTGGCCCATGGAACTAAGGTGATACCATCGGGCCTCTTGCCATCCAGCCGGGAATAACCGCAAGGTTTTAGGATGCACGGTATGTTTGCCGTCAGAAGCGTGGACTTTATAATAAAATTTAAATTAATTTAACTCAATCTTAATATCGCTTAGTTACCTACTTTATTCGAGATGGTTTAGCTTCATCCAGAACGCAGGTCGGCCTTCGGCCTCGCCTTAGTTACTTACTTTCTTCAAGAAGGTTTACCTTCTTCCTGAACGCAGCTCGGCCTTCGGCCTAGCCCTTAGTTACTTGCTTTCTTCGAGATGGTTTAGCTTCTTCCCGAATGCAGCTCGGCCTTCGGCCTCGCCCTTATTTACTTACTTTCTTCAAGATGTTTTATTATTTATCAGAATGTAGCTCGGCCTTCGGCCTCACCTTAGTTACTCACTTTCTTCAAGATGGTTTAGCTTTTTCCTGAACGCAGCTCGGCCCTCGGCCTCCCCTTAGTTACTTCCTTTCTTCGAGATGGTTTATTATTTATCAGAACGAAACTCGGCCTTCGGCCTCGCCTTAGTTACTTACTTTCTTCAAGATGGTTCAGCTTCTTCCTGAACGCAGCTCGGCCTTCGGCCTCGCCCTAGTTACTCGCTTTCTCCGAGATGGTTTATTATTTATCAGAACGTAGCTCGGCCTTCGGCCTCGCCTTAGTTACTTACTTTCTTCAAGATGGTTTAGCTTCTTCCTGAACGCAGCTCGGCCTGCGGCCTGCCCATAGTTACTTACTTCATTCAAGAAAGAATGTTTTTTTTCTTCCTGAACTCAGCTCCGACTTCCGCCTCGCCCTTAGTTACTTTCATCGAGAAAGAATATCGTTTACGTGAGCGCAGATCCGCCTTCGGCTCCGCCTTTAGCTACTTACTTTTTTTTAATACGAATTTCACGCTAGCGAAGCCGCGGGCAACAGAAATATAAATTGCACCAATGACAGCGACATAAATTAAACTTCAATTTTTTTTATTTTTTATTTATCAAACATTTTGTCACCGGCCAGCTCACGTCGAGATGACAGTTCTCCGTTGTCAACATGTCATTTAAATTTTAAAATAATTTTAATATTTATTATATTTTTTTGTTTATTATGTTAATCCGGGATATACACTGTCACTATACAAAGTATCGTCAAATTCCGTTCAGTGGTTTTTGCGTGATGCGCGTACAGACAAAGAGAGATTATTAATTTAACGATTTTATTATATTATTATATAATTATTTAAAATGCAATAAATCACACCGGCCTGTTGGCCGCCGTGAATATTCCAAAGATTTTCCTCGAGAAAATTGCACTCTCGGAGTGCGTGCGCGCCGTATCAAAATACAAACGAGGACACTGAATGTAGGCGTTAAGCCTGCCACACCGGTTGATGTCGGTTCGGCGTATACGGCAGTTGACCTGTCACTTTGTGATTTGTTAGCTCGAACATTTTTTAACTTATTGGAGATCTATTTGTTCAGTTTTGTTTTACTTATCGTGCGATATGGTCGTGAAATAGCAGTAAGATGCATTTAGTCAGACGAGTCCTGTCTTTATTCCAGGGGCTGATTCTAAAAGTGAAAATAAAATATATAGAAAAGAGGTTTTCATCTTAGTTTATTCGAAATCGAAATTAAAATTTCACCGTCCCACTATTTATATTAGTAAGTAATTATGGTCATGAGTGAAATTGACCTTAAGAATCACTATGGTGTAATAGCGACCAAAATTATTCATTAAAAATATGGGTACATAAATACATATATGGGTACATAAATACATAATATGGGTACATAAATACATATATTTTAACCAAAGGCACCTACTAGGTACTTACTAATTTGCAGATTGTTCGAATTCTATTAAACCTCAGCATTTAATCTGCATTTTAAATTATTATTAGACACTTCGATTTATAAGTATCGGATAGGCTATTAGTAAAAGAACGAGTAAGAATCCGTAGCCCACTTCATGCCAATTAGCCGCGCCTTAAGTCACAATTAACTCGGAAAATACCTCACCGGTATTAACATTTGCATAAGGACCAAGAAATAAGATATTTAGCACGTCTCAGTTCACGTTGTACTTAAAGTGACCGAAGTTTAAGACTTCACATAATACCATATCGTATTGTTGGCTGCAATATAGGTACAGTTTGCTGTAAAAATGAAGACCCCTATCTTGTCACACGCGGGTACTTAACTGACCGCTTCGTGTAGTATAGGCTACACGTTAGTTGAGGCGAGCAGCATCAGATGGATAGTGTGAAAAGGTTCTACAGGTTTATGTAGGCTTATGTACAGATGAGTTAAGACACACAAATAGCCATAACCTGCGTCTTATGCATCCAATTATGATTTTATGATTTTGAATATTTTGTTATAATATTATGCATGGTCTATGAGGATATGAATAATTTATTTTTCTCTTAGGCAATATAACAAAACACATTGTGTGTCCTGTGAAAATAGATGCAACTCGAGTTGTATTGATTTATGTTTTCTTAAACCATTATGTGCTCGGTGATAAAATGCGGATTATTCGCTCTTTAAATATACTGCTATGTATAAAGATACCCCAGAGATACGACTCGGCAAAGTAATACAGTTCACAATTTTAGACGAGCAGTTGGACAAGTATTGCCCTCAAATCTGCTGTTAGCGTTTAAAATGTATGTCAGACTAGCAATGTGCTGGGTATAGTCTTTTTGCCATTGTTAGGGTTCCGTACCTAGCGACGCTGGCGGGGATCCTTATATAAAATCGGTCAGGTGTCTGTGTGTCCGTCCGTCCGTCCGTCTATTATCTATCTGTCTTTATGTCTGTCTGTCACAGCCTGTAGTTCCTAACTGTTCGAGCTGTCTTCTTTATAGGTTCTGGAGAGACAAAAACATCTTATTGGTCACCAATGAAATTTGGTTGCCAACAATTTAGGTGAACGCGGCTTGGCCTTCGGCCTCTCACTGACTTGCTTTCTTCGACAGGATATAGGTATCGTTAATTTGAAAGCCGATTGGTATTCGGCCTCGTTTATTATCATAAAGCAACCGTTTGCCGTGCTAAAGGGCGATAGGCTAGTCACCTCTCACCTTGGCACGGTCCTACCACCGAGTCATGCAGCAGGCGTGTGTTCGCGCCTTACTTGCTGCTTGATATAGTTATCTTGTCAGAATACTTTGCTAAACTTGGTGGTCGGTGTTGTGCTGAAATTTACAATAGTACTTGCAGCACAACACCGATTAATCTGCTTACCCTTAGGGGATACAGCGCTAGGTATGTATATATATGTATGTATGCTATTAAACCGACTTTACCGAGAGCGGAGCCTTGGGCACAGCTAGTGAATATAATAAAAAGACAAAATTAATTTGAAAACACATGCTGTACTTATTACGCTGGCCAGATGTGTGGTATGACTTCATCGCCAATATTGTTCAACCAACATGAAATGAAAAACTACTTTTTTACGAATATTATACCTACCACAAAGCGTAGTCGGTCATCCTTGAACGATTGCATTGACCTATAACTATCTCTATCTCCATTTCTCGATATGATATCTATCTCAACATGAATGGACTAACAACATGTAGGTACAAGATTAAGAATAATAAATTGTTTATTCACAGCGGTTATAAAACATAGTTTTAAGGGATCATATAAAACGATCACATCAAACGAGAATTATATAAAATACATAGGTCAAGTAGAGTTTAGTACTTCTCGTACTAAGAAGTATAGATACGATAGCACAAAACACACACAGGCGAACATGTTTCGTTGGAAAAAAATATTCACTACACAACAAACGCCATGGATAAATCTGGTTTATCCATGACAAGCGCATTCGCTAACTCACACACATCACTACTGTTTGAATAAATAGGTACCAAATTCACAAAATATATAACTCCCTATTATAGTCATTGCTTTGTCCCAGTCAGATACAAAATGATAACTTTTCCTTTTGGTTTTGCCGTAGTCGAATAAAACATTATAACTCTTCCTTTTGGCTTTGCCGTAGTCGAATAAAAAATGATAACTCTTCCTTTTGGCTTTGCCGTAGTCGAATAAAAAATGATAACTCTTCCTTTTGGCTTTGCCGTAGTCCGATAAAAATGATAACTCTACCTTTTGGTTTTGCCGTAGTCGGATAAAAAATTATACCTCTTCCTTTTGGTTTTGCCCTTGTCGGATAAAAATTATAACCCTTCATTTTGACTTTGTCGTTGTCGGATAAAAAGATACCGCATGTCTGATTATAATTTATTTCTTTATTTTCACATTTTTATTCTATAATATTTATATTAATTATTTATACATCAGTATCAAAATATAAAAATATTAAAATATATATATTATAATATATATATTTTAATATTTATAATTTTTTTTATAATTTTTATAATTTATAATTTATAATTTTATTTTATTATTTATAATTTATAATATATATATTATAAAAATAATCAATTAATACAAACATATAAAAACAAAAACGGCATCATCGCCGGCGGCGGGAGACAGGCCTCCAAGCACGCCGGCGGGCGCAGGCCGTGGCTACGGAGCTCTCCGAGACGACGCGAGGCAAGCTACGAGCGATAGGTGGTGGTACTAGACACGTAGGCCACCACCACCCCCATCTCGGAGAGCTCCGTATAGCTATGTCCACACTTGTGCGCTTTCGTCTTCAACACGGCCATGCGTCATGTCATGACGCATGCCTCAGCGCACGACGCATGCGCTCTTGCGTGCGTGGACGCATGCTTCAAATCAGTTGAACGGGTAGCGCACGTTGAGACGCACGCGTACCCGCCGGTGGTGGAAAACCGTGCAACTCGCTGTGCGTCACGATGTCATCTGAGCAAGAAACTAGCTTTTATCGAAGATTACCGTGCTAATCCAGCGTTATGGGAACATACGAATAAAGACTACACCACTCGCTATTGGTATTTCTAGAAATTTAGACGTACAAACAGTAAAAAATAAAATTAAGAGTCTCCGCTCTTATGTTATATTATATACATATATTATATATTATATGCGTATATATATATTATATATATATACTAGCTGTGCCCGCGGCTCCGCCCGCTCTCATATTTCACTTCTCTGCTAACCTCATAAGCTATTTAGCGTGATAGTAAGTAGCCTATAGTTGATGGGAAGAATCAAGCTATCCGTAGAATTTTGTTTTATTAAAATCGGTTCAGTGGTTCTCGAGTTATAAGCGGACCAGACACTCAGACAGACAGAAAGCAGACGTTGGATTTTATTATAGGTAAGGATATACGCGTCCATCTTTCTGCTAAATCCGCCGACGACTGGTGGATGAGGCATGCAACTGGCGCACAAGTGTGGACAGTAAGCTGCATGCCTTTAGATGCATTAACAGAGGCATGCGCCAGACGAAAGTTGAATAGAAATAGTTGAAAGTTGAAAGTTGAAAGTTGAAGACGAAAGCGCACAAGTGTGGACATAGCTTATCCGCCGGACTGCACGGCGACGTCGCGCAGGTCTGTAAACGTCTTCATCTTCGCGCGCGCGTCGCCTCATGGGTGCACTACACCACCGGTAGCGGAGGCACTAGACGGGACGCGAGGTCCCGATGGCCCCAAGCTGGCCGGTGGTGGACGCCGCCCTCACCGTAGTTCTTGTGGCTCGGCCGTCGTCAACACTCCATCTTCGTCGTCGATGAAATGCACCGACGGCGTGGAGCTGGGTGATAGGGTGTGCGTGTAGTGTACGAGAAGAATGGCGGCTCTCGTGATGGACGACCCGGGCGCGGGGAGGCCGGGCGACGCGGTGGGCGGAGGCAGTGCTGCTGCGGGCGAGCGGTGGCGGCGGCGGCGTCGAAGTCGAGCGCGGCGGCGGCCGGCCTTCGCCGCAGAACCTGCTCTCCATCACGCGCGCCGCGTCCCGGGTGGTCTGCAGCCGCTTCTGTCGCCAGGCATGTCGAGCTGGTGAAGTACCGAGGACGCCGAGCGGCGGCGGTGGTGGTGGTGTAATTTATTATTATTAAGTTCCGAATTTAAGACTAAACATACGAGGACTCGTGCGTACGTGTTATACTAATACTAGCTTTTGCCCGCGGCTTCGCTCACGGTAGATTCGGTTTATTCTTTATTCTTTATTCTTTATTCATCATTCGTATGGTAGTACACTACGCTTGAATTTGTCCTGTTTAGTTTTTACAATCCGGTTCGATTACACCCACAAAGAAGAGCCTGTAGTTCCTAACTGTTCGAGCTGTCTTCTTTATAGGTTCTGGAGAGACAAAAACATCTTATTGGTCACCAATGAAATTTGGTTGCCAACAATTTAGGTGAACGCGGCGTTTAATAGCAAATCCGATTTAAACGCAAATATGATAATAAACGATCTCTTCTCTTATATCTTTCTCCTCTCTCTTTCTCCCGTCCATACTATACTTTATTTGATACTGCTTAGCCCTAAGGCTAATTAGCGTGATAGTATATAGCCTATAGTGAGCGCCAAGAACTACTCTTTCCATTCTTGCAAACCGCATCAAAATCTGTTTAGTGGTTACGGAGTTTACTCCAAACATACATACATACAGACATACGTTCCCGTTTAAAAGATGTAGAGAGTAGAAATAGAGACGAGTACATACTCCTGCTTGAATACAACATGTGTACAAGCAGGAGTACAATTTCCATAGATATCAGCTATGCCTTGGGTAAGATCTGGTAAGGCGACAGCGCGTAATGGAAAGTATTTGAATAGTATGCATTTACTCAAGTAGTACCTAATGGAACTAGTTGCCTAGCTAGAGTTCTAGGTACTCACTCAGCCAACTGTTTTCACCGGGATCTCATCTCGCCCCTCAGTCGAAGCTAAGTACAAATGCGCTTAAATATATACATAATATGTACTTGTATATTATTTTTTATAACCAAACAGCTTTACTCACGCTTGTACTTGCATATATTTATTACACATTTCTTTTTTTTTTTTTATGGAAACTGACACGGTTGGCTACATCACGCACATCATCCGTGATGTCAGCCCATAACACCGGGTGAACTTGGTGCCACGTCAGTGCTTCCCTTCGGTCGTGCCGGCTACACTGAACTGGACGGAAAACACAAACTATTTACATAGCCGTTTCGACCGACCTTTCATTCAGTGCGGTGGTATCAACCCGGGCGGGCTAAACCCTACCACCTAGTAATATAAGAAGGGAGTCATATCCCTTAGTCGCCTTTTACGACATACACGGGGAAAGATGCAGTGGGGCTATTCTTTTAAAGTGTTTTTTGTTTCTGCGGCATTATAGCTAATTCGTGCATAATTTGAAAACTAATGCGTAAAGTATACTAATGTGCACCGTGTTTCAATAACAAGGTGAAGGTAAATATTTATAAAATTGCATAGGTACTGATGATTTTTCAAGATAATGTCTCTCGTGTAACATGGTCACTAAAAATGTTTTATCTCCGCGTTTAATTAAACAAGTGTAAGTAGAGAGAAGCTGCAAGGTAGGCGAGGCGGTTTGTGTTATCTTACACTGTTATCGGAGGGGACAATGTTCTTAAACAGAAACTGAACGCATTTAACTCTCTAATGAGTCTCGTGTCGTGATAGTGCACCTGGAGATATTGCTAGTATGTATGAAGAATAAACTCTAAGAGAGCAGATTTGTATAACCTGTTCACACTCACTTAAAATTAGCTCAATAGGCGCTCCTCGCTGCTCCTTGCGGTGAGCGAATATATGCAAAATGAATATTACAAGAGCGTATACGCGATTTGCGCGACGACAATCGTAAACTTTCGTACATTTTATGTTAACTTTTTTAAAAGAACACAATATCAACAGCATAAATATGTGCCTAACAATGTACGAAATATGCACATTCAATAAGTACTTGTTAGGTATCTACAGCTTATATAACATGTATCTGTATATTTTTCATTAAAGAAAACCAAGAAAATGTTACTAGCGTTGGTGTCTTTTGTACCGAAGGCAATGTTAATTCACGACTTATGTAATTTAAAGAAAAGAATGTGAGTTTTGCGGCCAAGGCAATGTACTAATATTAGTAATGTACTTATACTTTAGCATTTAGTATGTTTTCCTATAATCAACATATTTGAACTGTTATGAGATGTTATAAAAACTACGTACTTATCAAATTAGATAAAAATAAATGGTTAAAACTAAAAAATTACGACATCGAATATTGAGTAAAGCGAAAGTGGAGTAATATTGCATGCATAATATTGATTTATTGGCTTACTCCGTTGAGGCGTGGAAGAGGGAGACGGCATTCAAGGTCAAGGTCATTTTCTATCAGCTTCTATTTCACTGCGGATTACAGGCTGCCTGTTTACAACGATCGACCCCGATGTCGATTGCAAAATTCTGCTGGAATATTGTATTTAACATTTCGAAAGACAACTTAATTAATTAAAATGTGTTAATCTATAGGTCTATTTCATCACCTTCGACTAAAATGCGTTGGCCGTAACTCCTATCGACTGCATAAGAAATGTCATTTTAGGCAACAGATAAATACTAACCGAGACTTAAGAGGACAATGACGCCATATTTCAATATTTAGGATTTTGTTTGCTGTCTCCCTCTCTGTTTTCGCGGTCTTTAGTTTAGAGCTGCAACAACTGCAGCCCAGACGTGAAGTTGACTTGATTGTGTGTGCCTGATTAAAACCCTCAATGTAAACATTTTGTTTTATTATTGTATTTAGAATACTGTACTTTAGGTTTGCACGTTTTCGAATTATACTATTTGCAAACGCTGTTAACTATTGAGATATAGGTAAATGTCTAAAATTCTAAATTTTAGAGACCTATATCTTCAATGTAAGTATAGTTAAAAAAAATAACGACGTACGGACATAGATCTAATTTCAGAACATTAGTCCTTAATTTGAATGAGAAAACAGACATGCACTATTCATTGTATGAGAATTGGGCACTTCATTATTCTTGCAGGTGGTAAAATTAATTCTAAGATACCTGTTACTTCATGGCATCTTTCTATTGAATTTTTTTACATAAATAACATAAGCAAATAATTCAAAAATATGTTTAATTTGTTCATTTATTAGATTATGGTTTTACCAAATGTATTTAAGTTAACGAAGATATATAATTTACATAACCTTCATAATATGAAATGCTTCTTAAATGGTAAAAAATATGAAAGTAATTGAGTTCACGGTAACGGTAGGAACCGCTGACCACACTAACCACACAACGTCATTTATATATTGTCATTTCATACCACACACTATCACAATAGTAGTAACAAAGTAGTAACAACTTGTACAATACGACAAGTGCAGCAATAACATTTTGCCAAATGTTATTTCATTGGTTAGGTATTCGTTTATTTTATTTGATTTACTGCAGCAGTCGTAAAATTACGTACGTAGGTATTGCAATAACGCTATTATGATTTGAACTTGTTATTTATATATGGATGCATGTTAACAAAATTTGATCAACTTTGTTTTTCTCGATACTTTTGGGCTGGGGCTCTTCAAACGCTACCTCACATTGCTTCGCGTGATCCTCTGTTATATCAACAATACTGCAACAATCTCTCTGTTATCAATAATATGGTAAAGTTGAGACTTAACTAACGCTAGTTGTTATAGGTGGCGAAAACATGATTACATTACATTTTCTCGATAAAAAAATTTAAACCAACTGTCAATTAAACCACTATTATTCAATAAATACTTTTAAATTAATCATTTAACTTTGCATAATAACTGCTGATCTCAACTCAATATGAAGCCGTTTTTATTGGTTTTTTTTTTCATTCAAAACACTGAAATAACTAAATTTAGATTTACGATTATATCATCGAGTCAGACTATCCCTATCGTTCTTTCACCGATTCTCTATCGCTCTATCCCGCCCTTTCTCTGAGGTTATATAGACTCTTAACAGGCACGGTACTTCACTGAGTGTGGTTTCATGAAGTTGTTTCTCCAGTCCTCCAGTTTGATACAGTCACCAAAAACGGTTTTCATAAAAATTGTATGTTGGATTCTAAATAAAATGTCTAAAAAAATTGCTTTAAAGAAGTTGGTTGCATCAACATCAGCCAGCGGTTCAATAAACGACCATTTACACATTTTGAAGTGTCTTGCTTGTGAAGTGTGAAGGTCTTGCTTTTGAAAACCGTTGTAAATACTAATGATTTGCAGTACCGGACCCTCAATAACATCTCACAATTAGAAAATGTGAATACCCAAAAACGACTACAACCTTCTGTTGGGTTCGCCGTAGAAATTATTTGCTTCGTGAGTTCAAAATGTTTCATATGCTTACACTACGAATGAAGTAAACTTATAAATTGATATTGTTAATTTATTACTCATGTATTCCAGAAATAGAAAAACTCTCACAAAAATTACATAATTTGGGTGTAACTGAATGTAATTAAAAAAAATATAGGAAATATTTTTTTTCTATAACTTTCGTCAAACAATCGTAACATATCTGAGGTTAACACAATAAATTAATATTCCACGTTACAAGAGTTGTACTCTAGGTCTAGTTAATAATGTTCAGTCAGGTTGATTTTGTGTATGTTTTAATGTTTTATATATATTTCAATAAGTAACTACAAAGTAAATTTTAAGATAAGTGTGAATAAAGGGGCTGAAATAGTATCAATTATTGTACTTATGTAGAAAATGTATGTGTGTGTTACGTTAACTAAAAACCGATTTTTCAATAGAAAAGTGTTGACGAGTTAAGCTATGTCCACACTTGTCTCGTCTTCAACTTTCAACTTTCAACTATTTCTATTCAACTTTCGTCTAGGGCATGCCTCTGTTAATGCATCTAAAGGCATCAGCTTACTGTCCACACTTGTGCGCCAGTTGCATGCCTCATCCACCAGTCTTCGGCGGATTTAGCAGAAAGATGGACGCGTATATATATATATATATAATATATACATACGCATATAATATATAATATATAATAAGAGCGGAGACTTTTAATTTAATTTTTTACTGTGTGTACGTCTAAATTTCTAGAAATACCAATAGCGAGTGGTGTAGTGTTTATTCGTATGGTGCCATAACCCTGGATTAGCACGGTAATCTTCGATAAAAGCTAGTTTCTTGCTCAGATGACGTCGTGACGCACAGCGAGTTGCACGGTTTTCCACCACCGACGGGTACGCGTGCGTCTCAACGTGTGCTACCCGTTCAACTGATTTGAAGCATGCGTCTACGCACGCAGCAGCGCATGCGTCGTGCGCTGAGGCATGCGTCATGACATGACGCATGACCGTGTTGAAGACGAAAGCGCACAAGTGTGGACATAGCTCGCGATGCAAGGCCCCAGGTTGCCGTGCGTCGCGTCGTATAGCTAAGTATAAATAAACCCGTTACGTTTGTGTGTCAGCAGTGTCGGTGGTTAAGACGTTAACTCTTAAAATATAAAACCAAAACGACATTCTGCGGTCATTGGAGCGCTCTAGCTAGAACGAAATGAGAACGAAACAGAATGGCACTGTTATATTATTTCTTCTTTTTATGTCTTGTACTACGATTTTTGTTTTTTGTTTTTATTTTTTATTCTCTTATATTTACGTATCGATCAACACGTTCATTCAGTTGTACTGGCTGGAAACCTGTTATTTCGTATGCATAATTTTATCATCTCTTCTATTCAAAAGAAAAGAATTATGTTTCTAATAAACTAAAATATTGTGAAATGTTTCTTCCTGACTGAACGAAGTACCTACTGAGAGTACTGATTGAAAAAAAAAACTCATTACCACAAATCTAGCACTCTCAAAAGGTAATGTAACTGTGTTAAACTGTTAATTATTAACTTATAGTGAACATTTTTTAATATTAACTTTAACCCTTAGTTTTCCACGTAAAACTGTAGGTTCCTTCCCTGCTTACCTTACTAAGTGGTATGGTTTATCCCGCCCGGGTTGATACCACCGCACTGAATGAAACGTCGGTCAAAACGGCTATGTAAATAGTTCGTCCAGTTCAGTGTAGCCGACATGAAATGAAGGGAAGCACTGAAATGGCACCTAGTTCACCCGGTGCTATGGGCTGTCCACAAAAAATAGTTTTCGAAATAATATATTACTTTATTTCGTGTAATTTAATACTTTAGTAGCAAAGCGAGGTTTTTTCTTTGCAGATATTGAAAAAATCTTAATTAACTTACCATTCAGAGTTTATGGGGAAGACGTTGTGACTTTCGGCCTCGCCTGTAAAAAAACAAAATTTATTTTAGTTTTTCGAATGACTACCGTCGTCTATTCTTGATTACCGTCTATAATTGATTAAATTATTTACAAAAACACAGTTCCTTCTATTTATACAGGTTTATACATTATGGGCAGCTGGCCCTACATACGTCAATATTTTAAGTTGGTTTCTAGAGTAAAGCGATATTTAAAATTGTGCGACTAATAAAAAATTGTTAGAAGGTTAATGTTGTACCACGGTACATAAAAGGTACATACATACATACAAGTCTAGGCACTGCCTAGTAGGCAGAGCACAGTCGCGTATGAAAGCAAAGGAAGACATACCTTTACAACCCTGTCACACAGAATGCTCCGTGTGTGCGTGTGTATATTCACCACAGAAATAAAAAAAAATCTGTGATATTCATAGGATCGCACAGCAAGTTAGTTATTATGACAAAGTCCTGCATACATTTACTTTAACTGATAATAAATTATACTTCGTAACGAAAATGTATAGCGCAAATTATACCGTTCGAGAACTGCTACTAAAGCTACTACATAAATACAACCTAAAGCCAAGTATTCGATTATAAAATACTATTATTCAATATGACGTGTCGCCGGGCGCCGTGTGAGGTCGGTACATAAAAGAATAGCTCCACTGCACCACACCAACTATGCTCAGAACAAGGCACTCACCAGAGAAGCACGCACTTATAACAACTCGTTCACGGATACTCCACCTCTCGATATTACATTTACAAAAAAAAAACTCCCCAAATTATTCTTACGAGCGAATGTACATTTCCTTAGCTCCTTTTCTTTTTATTCTTTTTATGCAATGTCTTGCACCCTCTCACACTCACCTCCACATATACACATATGTACATACTTATATAGTATAAATTGGCTTTTAACGAATATCTGTAGTTGTTTAATATTATTATTGTATACTGATCACTTATTGGCTAAGCTGTAGATTTCTAAATAAATAAAACAAAAATGAAACGAAATCTGGCATGTTGTTTATTGTTTATTTAGTATCTATTGGCAGTACACTGCGCTCAGATTTGTCATATTTACATTGTAACATTCCGACATTTCGATTATCACAGCGAAGAAGAACCGACAAGAAACTTCACTGGAATTTTTTTCAATGTCCACTTAGTCCATACAAAAATGTTTGCCACTGCCTAGACACGCATGTGCTGATTTGTGACAGATGCAGCAATTCATGACAAAGTGAAAACATTTTTACTATGAAATTGTATGAACTTCTGGTTTCTGTCACAAACCACCACATGTCGTTATCGCATAACTAATTACATTCATATCGCATCATTAATTAGGTATATTTATTTATCATGTGATTCTGACAACTTTTGAAGTATATATTTTGTAAAAAGTCCGGTGTATAGTGCCATCGTCAAATTTGATAAGAAATTTTATCAAGTCATTATTTGATTTTGTTAGTAAGCAAGTAACATATTACAATGTAGTATAAATGTCGAGGGTAAAAAAAATAGATACACAAGTATCCATTGTCTTAGAGTTAGTAGAGAACATTACGTTATGTCATACTTTTGTACTTAATTTATTATGTGTCAGAATCACAAAATTCGTCAGTTAAGGCATCTTTAATACTGTAATAGCTTTTTTTGGTTAATATTTTTTTCAGGGTTATTTTGAAAGAATTTTCACCCAGATTCCTTGTTTCCTGTGGTATTTTGTTATAAAATCTAACACTATTACGTATAAAAATTTTTCACATTTTAGACAACCTATGTTTTATTCCCAGTAGGTTATCGTTATGTCTAGTATTATAGTTATGATTGCCCGAGTTAAAATTGGAGACTAATAGATGCTTTCTTGCATAACAAATGTTTTGAAAGATGTAGGCACCAGGTAAAGTCATTATTCCTATTTCATTAAATGCATAACGACAAGTGTCTCTAGGTTTCATTCCTAGTATACACCGTACGGCTCTTTTAACATTGAAAATGTTTTTACGATCGCTCTGGTAGGGCCCCATTTTCGCTGAAAGTATCTTTTGCCCGTGGTATAGTATAGTGGTTTAGGGCCACGAGGACGTATAATGGCTCAAAAGACGCTAACACCTTCACCACATTATTTTTTTAATAATTTCAGCCATGGGTGGGGGCGCGCGCCCATTACCTTCCTGTGGAATATCTGCGATATCTCCTGAACGAGGTCGAAAATCGAAAAACTGAGACACTCGCCTAGAGATATTGAGATTTTATTCATATCATTTTAGATCATTACACTTTTTTCGATATTGGTGACGGTTGAGGCTGCAGAGGTGCCCTTAGCCGCGAGTTTTGCGCGGCGCGAGGTGCGATATTACGCGGCGGGCGGCTCGCGTGCGGCCACGAGGACGTATGAGAGCTCAAAAGCCGCGGAATTCGAAGGGATTTAAGATGATGTAAAAATATTTAGGAAAAGTTGGTTTTGAAAAGAAAAATTGGTTTGGAAAAAAAAAATTTTTGGAAATCGAAAAAAATTTAAAATTTTCGACCGAAAAATTACGCGTTCAGTTGAATCAAGGAAATGTCAGCACTGTGCGCGTTGACACTCTGTTAGATTTCACTAATTTAATGTTACAATTTGTTCGATCGCTTCAGCAGGGCCCCATTTTCGCTGAAAGTGTGACAGCCCCGTGGAACTTCGCAGGTTTGAGATAGGAGGATCTATTAGGACTCAAAAGACGCGGAATTCTAAGGGCTTTAAGATGGTACGACGCCATAGATTGTAGAGGTACCTAGGCGGCGCACATGCGCCGCATAGGTACCTCTACAACCTATGGCGTCGCAGGTTCGAGATACGAGGGCCCACCAGGGCTCAAAATACGGTGGAATTCGAAGGGCTACAAGATGCCGTAAAAATATTACAAACATATTATTTTTTTTTATATTACAAACATTTTTTTTTCGTAGCGGATAATCTATAATAGCTAGGTTCATTTTCATTGTCCCTTCAATTCGTGTAGAGCACGAGATCTGTGAATTTTTTTTATAGCGTAGCAGGCTGACCTTAGTTTGCCTGCTAGTTTATCTATATGAGCCTTCCAGGTTAAGCCATTATCAAATATTAAGCCCAGAAATATAATTTCATTAGCTATTTTGTGGGATAATTCATTTACAGTGTTCACGATGTCATCTTGTATGCGTTTCCGAGTACCCAATTCGAAGTGCATTACATTAGTCTTATTTACATTCAATAGTAAATTAATTGATTGAAACCATGACTGTAGTGAATTTATTACTATTACAAATGACTTCCGTAGTTCCTCCATACATAAATCCTTCAAGACAACAGATATATCATCAGCAAACATGACTAATTCTATGTCCTCTGGAACACAGCTAGATATATCATTAACATATATTAAAAAAACAAGTGGTCCTAGTATTGAGCCTTGTGGTACACCTATACTGACAGGCTCTACGCCCGACTTTACTCCATTGATATCACATATTTGTTTTCTATTTTTTAGATATGATTCACATAGATCCAATTCTTTCTCTCTTACTCCGTAGTGTTCAAGCTTCATTAATATGATATCATGGTTTACACAGTCGAATGCTTTGGATAAGTCACAAAAAATTCCGTATGTTTGCTTTGATTGGTCTAGCGAAGTTAAACTGATCTGATCACTGATGCCATCGCATCTCCGGTAGACTTACCCTTTTGAAAACCAAATTGTTTATTAATAATATTGTGCCTATTAAAAATGTGATTAATCTTTTTTCAATACATTTTTCAAATACTTTGCTGAACACTGGTAATAGAGAAACTGGGCGGTAGTTGCCGATGTCTTTACGACAACCTTTTTTGTACAATGGGATTATTCTGGCAATTTTTAGAGCATCAGGAAATGTTCCACTTGCAATACACTGATTCATAACAACTATCAAAGGGTCCACGATACTAATTAACGATTTTAACAGCTTTGGTGACATGTTCCATAGGTCATGTGATCGTTGGCAACTCAACTTAGCCGTGATGTCAGCCATCATGTATCTGTCGGAACGAAGTGCCATGCCAGTGTATCCCATTTAGACGTGCCGGCTACACTGAACTGAACGAAAAACACGCACTGTTTAAACAGTTGGGCTAAATTGAGTCAACATTCAACAGTATATTTGCTCAGTGTTGATTCCTAGAAAAATACTTCACTATGAGTTTATCTCAGCTAGTACAGGTAGCGCGTGAGGTTCGACAGCGCATGCGTGTGCTGCACCAACAGTCGATCACGCTCACAACGCGCTACAGCACAGGCAGCAGTAGCTAGTCGAGCTATTAGCTGCACGTCAGCTGACGAGTTTCGTTTATCTGATTGATGCTTGCTCGCTCGCGCGTGATTCGTGTTGGACAACAAATATTTTTATGATTACAGCGTGCTCCTGTCGGGACATACACGGGCCCAGCCCGTAAGTCAATGTTTTCGTATCCATACGGAAACCAATTTACATCGATGCCTACGCCGTCTGTCTGTCTGTCTGGCTATCTGTCTGTCTGCCTATCTGTCCGTCTGTCCGTCCGAGGGATGTATCTTTGAAACTGTACCTAATAGGTAGCGCGTTTAAATTTTCACAGAATATGCGTTATTATAGGGGATATGCCAACAAATATGTACCTATATATGCCAATAAAAAAAGCAAAAACTTTAAAATTATTTGCTTCCTCATACAATTAACATAATACGTGGAAGAGCGTCATCTACCGAAAGAACTACAACATTATGAACGGAAAG
This sequence comes from Nematopogon swammerdamellus, assembly GCA_946902875.1. Classification (NCBI taxonomy): domain Eukaryota; kingdom Metazoa; phylum Arthropoda; class Insecta; order Lepidoptera; family Adelidae; genus Nematopogon; species Nematopogon swammerdamellus. Next base: position 19,396,468 of record OX336335.1, on the reverse strand, counting down.
GTATGAAAATGGCGTGACGGATACGAAGGACTCAATATTTTTATTACTCTACGGTAATACGAGTAAAAGCTCTAAACTTGGTGTAATTATACTAAACATTCCAAAGTAAAACAACAAAATAAAAAAACCGGCCAATTACGTGGTGGTATGGAACCGCCGCAATGGTTGGCTGGAGGAGAACGCCTACGACACGTTAATCTGTACCTTTTACAAACATATTAATATTTTAAGCACATTGATTTTAAGTGCAATAAACATATTTTAATTTGATTTTACCAATCCACATAGGTAGTAAGGAAAGAGGTCGACTGTTTTCGCGGTTTTGAAGACCTGTAAAAAGTTTATTGCAGACTATCTGCAACATGAGTGACGGATCAAGCTGTCGAGTGCATACGCACCGCACGTTGCCCTCCTTGACCACGCAGCCACTAATTAGGCTTGCTCCATATTCCTTTCACTCGTCTTTACGCTGCCACAGCACAGTCAGTAGCGTTTTGTGCAAAGTGGCTGCTTGTCTAGTGCAGAAGTTCTCAACCTTTTTTAGAATATGAGTCCCTCAAGGTCGATGGTCAAGTGCTAGTGGTTAAGACGAAGTCCTTTCGTGCGAAAAGTTGCAGGTTCGAATGCGATTCTGGTATCCGGTTCGGTTATACGCTTGATTAACTTGCATAATTCAAATGCAACATATTTTAAATGTAAGTATATAAATTGTACAATGTAACAACGTTCATCTCCTGCGCTAGCCCGCGGGCTGTCCTGTAGCAGTTATCAATACAAATAATAAATCTGTAAGGGTGGTTCATGGAGTAAATTACTTTGTTTTATGAGATACTGCGTTTGTAGACGTCCAATTCCGGTTACGCTAAAATGTGGCTCTCATACAAACCGAATTGTTCCGTGCGCCGGATAAAGGTAACGCACGCAGGAACGAAGCTCGGCCTTCTTTCTTACTGTCTTCTTTTTTAAATACGAATTTAACGCGAGCGATGCCGCGGGCAAATGTTATAATATATGAGGTGCTTCGTTATTCCTGTCAATAACTTCAGGAGGGTTACATACGCACTCAAACAAACACTTTACGTAAGAAGAAAACATATATTTATAGGACCATTTCTTTTCCTAACAAAAAAAATAAAATCACTTAAGTAGCTGTAAAGACCAATCATAGTGACCTTGTGACTTACTTAAAACAAACAGCTGTTCTGCGTTTGAACATAGTACGGTCATTGACCCCGTACAATGAAAGTTACCTACTGTTACACACAGGTTAATGTTTAGGTAGCAAACATGTTTTGTTAAATTTCTCGAAAAGTAATGCTAAAAACATATATTTTTTTTTGCGTGAACGTGTTTATTTGAGTGTGTATGTAACCCTCCCGAAACATTTGACATGAATAACGAAGCACCTTATATACATATGCGTCACTTCGGTGAAAGAAGCACAGTGAGGAAACCTGAACACCAACTAAGCTCATGTGAATTTATGTATCAGGTTGGCTGAAATAAATGACACACAATAGTAGTAACTGCTCGCACCTTTGGGATATCAAATACCAAAATACCAGCTTGCGCCTCTGGCTGGACTCGATCCAGCGTCGAGCCGTGCGACTAGTGTGTGACCTCGAAGTGTCCCGCGATCTAGAACCAGGGATGTCGGCTCCCTAAGTGTGTTATATCGATTATTCCATGGGGAGTGATCGGAGGAGCTGTTTAAAACGCGATCACGCCGCCCCCTTTCCACTTCCGCACCGCGCGCAATGGGCAGAGATTGCCTCCCTACACGCGTCACGCTGAACTTACCGCGGATGCGTACCAATCGGTTCTGCAGATCTTTCCTCTACAGAACCGGTAACTTTGGAAAGATCTTCCCTGCCCATAATTTCCCCCCAAGTGCAGTCTCGGGTCCTTCAAGAGGGGCGTGAATGGGCACCTGTCAGGCCGGCGGCATGGCATTCGTAACCCCCGCATACAAAAGAATGTGCATGGGCGTCGTTAGACGTTAGACACCTTATGGGTAGCTCGGCGCCGTATGTAGCGCTTTCAATAAAAAAAAAACCACAGTTGCACTCCGGGAGTGCCGGCAGAAGTGAAAACTTTTTGTATTTCCGAAAATAATTCTTAGGTGGTTATAAAAAAAACTAAACACCCTAAAAAAATTTTAACACCGTAACATTGCTTAAAAAAGAAAACAAAAGAAAAAAAATTGAGGGATTCGAACCCATGGTCAAAAAAAACAAATCCTACATTCTTACCATTGAGCCACGAAATCACATAAACGACCAAACGAATATCGGATTACCTTGATTCGCTTTCGGCGTTACTGTCACTGAGAGACGAACAGAATTGATCCCGAGCCATCGTAACTTAACCCTTAATGCAATGACTTAAGGTTGCATTTTAAATAATAAAAATAAATCTGTCGCTTTTCGAGATCTGTCGCGAGTCTAACATTTTTTACCCACCTAAAAAAGTGCCAAGCGCCGCTAAAGAAGTTTTCACTTCAAAAAAGTCCGCCTTCTGCATCGCAGAAAAGTATACACACACACAACATCTTAAATTGATTGACTGCATTCACGACATCACGACCCTCGTATGAAGGAAAAAATATTATCTCAGTACCTACGTAAATAATAATGTAATTGCGATTTTCCATTAGTGTATGCCTGTCGCGGTGTGTGTCACTGGCAATAGTAATTCAGACATTTGAAGGGAATTGGATTTAAGTTTCCACGCGCCAAGGTCACTTTTTTTTATACATATATAAAGCACGGCATGTGGCGCCGAGCCACCTATAAGGCGGACGACGACGACGCCCATGGACATTAGGAATTGAATGAATAATTCAAATAATATGTAATATTATTAAGTGTGTAGACACTTTATAGCACTCTTCTGACTGTGGGTCTACCCCTGTATGTGGGCACTCTAAGTTCTCATAATATTTATGTAATTTAATTGCTGGTAACTTTGATTTAGCATTGGTTTGTTGGCTTAAAGAGTTGCATGACTGAGTATTGGCCACCTATTACATTGTAGCATTGCTCAATAAGGCTTAAATAATTTCATTTTACCTGTTACGAGCCTAACCGATAATCGGACTGCTTCACGCCACTAACCTAAGCTTTAATTGGCAACTCTTTATTATTAGTATTCTGTCTGACTCCAGCGCGTTTCAAAACAACTAATGTAACGGTGCACGTCTAGCGCTTCAAGGTTTAAGCAATGAAAGAGGCTTCTTGCCAATTTACCTTCAATGCCTAAGTGCTTTTCTCTGTTTTGCAAATATGCTTTCATTGTGTTTTGTTTGGAATTTGAATGAAGTTAAATATTTTTTTTTTTGTTATTCTCAAGGAAGACATTTTAGAAAAATCTCTGCATATTATACACATTAACGGACGTTCCGAATTCCGACTTATTTTTTTCGATTCGTCGAATTCGTCTTAGTTGTAGTGTTGTATAAGAAACGGGAATGACGGCAGCTTTAGTAAAGTTGAAATGAAGTGTAGCCGACGACGCCACCACCACCGTCGTCGTCGGTCGCCATGTTGAAACACGAAGCGACGTACCGTACTCTATATAGTATAAGACAAACCCGGAATTTGTGCCCTTGAATACACAAATTCTGGTCCCGTAGCCAAGGGAGCAGATACGATGGCGATGGTATTTTTCTAAGGCGATCGTCTTAGGCATTTCGCAGACGAAGGTTAATGTTGCGAAAAAACTGGAGTCGATCGCAAGTCGATCGATACATTTTCGCTCGTCTGCGCACGAGCGAAATGTGTGAAACAGCGTCACTGTGCGAAATAAAATCTAAAATATCAAAGAAAACGCAAATATCTTTGCCAATACTAACTGATTATTTAAACGAATACCTGCTTACTTTATTTTCGTTGAAAAATCTTACTTTCATTTTATTGTTTATTTTACATTCGGAAAACCGTTTAGATTTATAGGTAGATTGCAATACATTCTCTCCCTTCTATCAATCTACGACGACGGATCCAAAATGAATGATTATAAAAAGTGTAATGGGATGAATATCCATTCAGGCATCGCTTTAAAAATTAATTTTTCAGGACAATACATAAGATACATCTATCTACCTAGCCAACCCTCAACCGTGAACAAATTCCAAACTCGACACCAGCCCGTAATACCTTCTTTTCTTTTAATAAATAAATGAATGAATATCTAAATATTCAAGTTCCTTCACGTCATGTGTATGCTTTCTAACGGTTTATCCATGTGTGGATAGCATTTTTAAGTGACGATCAAGAGCCGTTTGTTCGCGCAAAAAGTATAGCGTGCTGCGCCATCTCGCGGCCGCGCACGCGACAACTCAGTGCACCTGCACTAAACATGCGTACTGGTCACCTACGACATCTTGTTGCGTCCGTCATACT